>JAWUZG010000016.1:8735822-9936096 GCA_036785705.1 Acanthornis magna
TAAATACAGTAGTTCAATTTTACAGTTTGTGAAATTTTTTTATTATCCCCGTTAAATATGCCCAGTGTATGGGGAAAACTGACTTCCTTTTAAAACAAGTGAGTGTGCTTGGTGCTGAGTTTCAGAGAATTCAGTAGTGCTTGAAGTCTGTTCTGTTGTCCTGTGGTGTTTTTTTACTGGGTGTTAAGGTGAATTATTATGGTCCTTAGAGACCACCACAGATTAGCTGGCAGTGTGTTCAACAGATGGATTGCATTTTAGCTGGTTAGATTCGTAATGTCAAGTGACAAGCCTTTAACACAACACATTTCATATTCCCTGTTACTGCATAAACCACCGCAGGACAAATCTAAGATGAAATAAAATAGAAGTCAAGAGTAATTTGTCAGAACACTATTATAAACATGTGTAGTCACTTGCACATGATTTGAAAAGAGAAGTTGAGGATAAATCAATAGGCTTTTTATTTGCAGCAAAAGTAGGTAAATTAGTCAAAGGTGCTGCTGGCAATAAAAGCAGGAAAACACAGTGCTCCACAATTGGATTTTCTCCTCTCTGGGTCAAATCAATATTGCCACTAGGCACAACCATAGAGCTGTATGTTTTATTAAAATAAGTGATTCGTCCTGGAGTTAGTGAAACTAGGATAAAAGAGATCTGCTGCTGAACAACCGTTGAACATTTCATTGTTCAGAAGTCAATGTACACTTTTGTATTTGATTAAAAAATAAAATTCCTGTGCAACTGCTGTGTGTCAGCTTCTCCATTATTTACTCCACTGGACTAGAAGTAAAACTAATTGTGTCCTAAAATGCTTTTTACATACATAAAAGTACTTTTATTTAAATACACATAGAATTTTTTCATGATGTAAACAATGTGCTTTGTGAACAATTTCATCTTGGAGCAGAATGTGTTTATCAGAACTTGTTTTACTTCCCATGCCCTCCGATATCTGGAGTGATTTAGTTCTCTCCAGCCTGGATGAGTTGGTTTAACCAGTTCATAAAAGCAGCAAGAGTGCACACGATGGATCTTATTATAACCACAGAATCTTATTTTCATTTCCTTCCTCTGTTGCTCGTTACTATTTTTTGCATCAGCCTACTGATACCTTGAGTATATATAACATGTTTTTTGTTCCAGGTATGTCTCACTAAGTGTTTGTACAGCTCCAATGGGTGAGGTTTTTCTCCTAGATGGGACCTCTGCACTACACTCATACAAATAAAAAAACCTGAGCCATAGCAGTGAATTGGGTGGATGGTTATGCCTGGGTCCTTCTAGGTTTTTTGGGAGGTTTTCTATGATAGTCTATTGTATGCCATCCAAATCTCATATGTGTAATTTTTAAAAATAAAATCTGATTGTACATGGTGTATTTCCACACTGAGTATATTTTTGTCATTTAGGGGGCTATCTGCACCCTGCACAGGCTGAGCACAGTTAAGACTAGGTATGATTCCTTCACATCCCCTCCCACTGAGATTCCAGTCTACGATTGTCAGAACTGATTATTTTCAGCAGATGAGGCAACAGTTATTTTAGTGGCTTTTGGGTTTCCACTTGAAGGGTCTTTAGAAATGTGCTTTGTAATTTGCTGGTTTTCAGAAGAAAAAAAAAATCCCTTTAAAGACAGCTAATCCTCTAGTCTGTCACGTAACGAGTACAATTGTTGTAGAGATGAGTAAAGTTCTTAATCAAATTTTGTCATGTATATAATGTGCTGGCAGGGAAACAGTGAGAACTGAGTCACATACATGGTGTCATCAGGCGTGCTTGCATGGTAAGATGTACATGGAAGACATGTCAATAAAACATTTGTGTTTCACTTCCTTGTCATTTCTGTGCACAACTTGTTTCATCTTGTCTAACCTTTTGTGAAACCCTGCCATACAGTTCACAGAATCTTGCTATGATTTCTCTGACACCATTAATAACTCCTCAGATAATTACAGCAACCCCCACAACCTTTACAAAGTTTGTATCTATTGGAAGACAAATACATTTTTCATCTAAAATATAACCTCTTTGTAGGCTGCAAAATAGCTTTTCATTACTATTTTGATAAACTGGAAACTTTGAAAAAGTGTATTTAAGAAAAAACCCTTGTGTCTCAGTTTGCTGTTTAAAATACGTTTCATTGCTCTTCCTTAAAATTCTGATTCCAGAAGAGCTTGCGTTTTATTGTCCCTTGCACTTGGAATGTACTTTGCCTGGGAAATGCAGCTCCCGGCCTGTCTTTGTGGTAGCATCCAAAGGGGCCTTAAAATGTGTAGGGACAAAGCTGCCACCCCATCCTGCTGCTGGAAGGCTTTGGGCTGGTGCAGATGGCCACTGACTCCTGCTGAGATCTTCTCTAAGGATTCAGTGTTTCACCAAATGTTTCCCACTCCAGGGATGTTTGTGAGATCAGATCCATTCTGAGGTTATTGGGGTACGGTGTTGGGCTGTGCTGCACAGATAGGACTCTGCTGAGCTTTCCTGCTCTGTTGGCCTGAGTTGCAGCTAAAATGTAAGCCAAATTCCCTGGCTAGGTACTCTTTGCTAATGCTGGTATAAATAAAGCTGATGATGGTTTTTCCTCATGGGCATTTTAAGTAGGAAAGCACCATTTGGCTTCCAGTCAGCTGGGCAATTAGCATTTTATAGCTAAGCAATATACTTAAATGGAATTGCTTGGCTTGAGCGTTGAATTACAAGGACTGGTAGACTGCCTCTCTTCTTACATAATTTATTTAGTATTCGCTTCTTGTTTAGGATTCAGGCAGAGGTTAATTTAATTCTGCATGAGAAGCTAGTAGTTACTCTGCATTAATGCTGTGCTGTATGGCAGTGCAGGAGAAGGTTTTTGTGTAAAGCTTGTATTTGCCTGGTCTCTCAGCCATGGAAAGGACAATTTTACCTACTCCTTTCGTAGCAATTCATTCTTTGCAAGAGCTGTTGGCACACTTAAATTGGCACTAAAAAGTGCATCCAAGAATAATACCTTAAGACCACTTTATTTCATGCTGTTGCACATGTATTTTTAAGAAGCAAAGGTGTATTGAGATATAGTATGGACCAAGGAGACTTTGTTCCTACAAAATTACAAGAGGCCCACTTACCCTGTTACAGGTAAATATAGTGTTAATATGTGACCATGGTGACTTGAGAGGGAGAGCTTCCACTGCATCTCTTCTGAGGATCTAAGGCAAAGAGCAAACATCCGGTGTGTGTGATCTTGGAGGGATAAAAAGAGGATGTAAAATGTGCCTCAGCACTCCAGGAATGATTAGAAACTTTCAGATGGAGAGAATGAATGTGTTTGTTCATGCATTTAGTAAGCCTAAATGCTTAATTTGGTGCTTAGAATTTTATCCTTAATCTTGTGTGTATCTTGATTTTTTCTGAGGCCTTTGACTGTTAGAATCAATGTGGGGGAATTTTGACTTTATTTTGTCTTAAGCTTCTTTCTTTAAAAAGTGATTGCAAAGAGCTTGCAAATGTCAAACAAGTGCACAGCAGGGGCTTAGACACCAGAAGGCTGCTGATAAGAACACAGCATTTTTATTTATGTTTAACCTCATGATTTCTAGGTAATTCACTAATGTTTCTGAATCCTTGATGTACCAAGTCCTGGAGTGCCTAGCTGCTTTCAGCAAAACTTACTTCTGGCTTAGGTGGTATCCCTCTTGTTGCTGGGGTCTCACAATTGTCCCAGCTGGCTTCAGGCTCCATGTCTGTGTGGGCAAGCACTGCAGTCAATATCTGAACACCCAGTGTAGCCTTCACTTGAAAAGCCTTCCTTATCAGTACAGGGTCCTGTAACTGCTTGCTCAAACCTTTATGGGCTTTATCTACTGAGTTTGTGTGTCTGGCTCAAGTAGTGTAAGACTTGGCTGCTGATCCTTCTATTTTGTGATCATGGTGTTGATGTGCCACCTAGAAGCATCCGTTCTTGCAGCCATTGCTGCTGTCAAAAGACTTTGGACAAATCTCTTCAAGCTTAAAATATCCTGATCTTTGGGCGAGGAACATTTCAGAAACCTACAGGCACTGCACTGAGGGCTGACGGAGATTTGTTTTGATTCCTTAAATAACACTTGTGATACCAACACTGTTTTTTCATGGAAATCTCATTAGCAACAAAAAATAAATAAAAAGGACCAACTGTAGTCTGAGGGAGGTGATTGCTGACTTGCAGTAGCTGGCTTCTGAGTCAGTTAATAGTCTAGCTGTAAATCTGGCAACTCAGATCCTAATGGTTCTAATAATATGGGAAATTGTTACCATGTGTTGTTGTTGTAACCTTTACTGTTTTAACCAAGCTTTAGTTGTGCTGTAAAAATTATTTAAAAGGCTTCTCACAGGAGGAATTAGACTTTTTGCTTGTACAGTTGCTCTCCAGGGTACTCTGGGTTGCTGTGGGCTATTTAAAACGTTTGAAAACCCTGTTTCCCTCTCCAGCAGCTACTGCCTGGATGTGTTGCCCATAGCCATGCTGGCTGCCTGAGGCAGAAGGACACACACACACACCACTTCTCTGCCTCTGCTGCAGAGTCTCACAGCTGTGTTTGATTTCAAGCGTAACAGCATCCTTTATCCATAATGCAATAACATATCTTGCTGCACCTGTGGGGAAATGTTACATTTCATCTACCATTTCTTCTTCTGCCTGGGCTTTAGCAGTGTGTCCAAGTTAACTCAATGTCCAGAGCCACTGGACCCTGGGAAATGGTTGGGTCCACGGAGCCCTTTGGTCCTCAGTGCTGGTTCACAGGCTGGAACAGCAGAGTTCCCTGGCTGAAGCCTAAGTTTGAATTCATGGGGTCTTCAAGGAGGAATGGTAACATGTGAGGGGAGCTGAGAGGCTAGGTTGAGGCACAACATTTTATTTGTCAATCTGTGATATTGCTGCTTTGGAGAAGGAAAACAAAATATTGGTAAATGATAGAAGTTGAAGAATTCCTGATTTGCTCTTAGGTGAGGGGGTTGTTAGTTCTATTTCCAGATATTTTGAGCCGTGAATCTGAGACATGGTCACCTTATCCTAGATCCTGAGTCAGTTACAGAGTGTCAGCTGAGCTTCACTAACTTTCTGGGATTTGGACAAAATCTGAGCTAAATTCATCATTGTTGGAGCTTTCCCTTAACATGTTTTATCTCATGCTTGCAGCTGTATGAGTGGATGGTACGTTAGTTCACAGAGGATAGTTTATTAAACTGAAGTAACTCTGTTTCTCTGACTCGCTTTCCTGAGCTTCAAAAAGGAGAGCAGTGGCATTGACCTTCCTTTATAAAGTGTTGAGATCTGCTTGTGAGCTGCATGGCATAACAGTCAGGTGTTACCATCACCTAAGTGATGTTACACTTAGTTACAAGCACTAATCTGAAGGTGAAGGCTTTTAGAATAATATAGATAATTATCTGTTTAAATATTTTACTTTTAAAACAAATGGGTCAGAGTATCACTTCTTGCAACAATTGGAATCTTTCAATCTGAATTAACAAATTACTCTTCCAGGCTTGGGGCCATTTCAGCTTCTATTCAGTGACTCTCAGATTCTTGCCAGAAGATACTGAGTTCAGACGATTGCGACGGAGTTCAGTCATGGCTGTGTTGGATGGTATACTCAAATAATTTTGCAGGAGGAGCTCATGGGAATGTTAACAGCATAAAGTTTAGCTGTAATGTCTTTTGTGTCTGCCAGTTAAATAGCTAGCGATGTGATGATTACACAAAGACAACGCAAATTCCTTATGCATTCCTACCTCAGTGCTGCTCCACGTGCTGGGTGACTGGAAACAGAATTCTTTCTCCTCTTTTTTGCCATGGAAATTGCTGATTAAAGCTCAATACTTCATGCAAAGTCTGATTTTTTTTTGTTTAAAGCCTCAGTGCCCTGCTGTATTGTCATAGCACGTATTGCAGTCCAGCCATGTGCTCTTACATCCAATAGTTTTTGCACCTGTTTCGGTAACAGATGCAAACAAACTTTGTTTAATGTGTCTCCAATGCCCAATATACAAAATGCATTTGGCTAATGAGTCAGCGAATGTTTGGTCTGCATTAGCCAAACTTCACATTACATAAAGGACTGTAGAACCTTTTTCCTTAACAGCTCCAAAAACCTTATTAGCTGTGACACTGAGATATTTCTACTTTATCCAAAAGTGGAACACGGAGGAGTGTGTTTTGGTATGGATCAGAGAAAAAAAAAAACTAAATTTCTTGTGTCCAAAACATTTTTTTAAGAATATGCACTCTGCTTATCAAAGGCTGCAGACTCTCTGAATTATTTCCTCTTTCAATCAGGCTTAATTTTCTTCCTGTGGTATAACTTTGAAAGCAGAGAAATAACAATGGGTAGCTTGGAGAGGAAGTGTTTGGGTGAATGGGTGATTGTTTCAGGAAATGTGTTTCTGTGCTGGACTGCGGTGCTTTTTCCCCCTGGTCTGAATGCTCTGGAAGTATCAATGTGTGTGCCCTTCCAGTGGCCTAGGGGTAGGCTGGGAAGTGGAGACAAGCCAGAAAGAGGCACCTGCCAAACATTTGGTAGAGTTGTATCTGTGAACTTTGGTTTCCTGAATCTCATCACAGCATTTTAGTCATACAGCCATTTTCCTCCCAGGTTTTTTATGTGAAATAAAAACTTGCCTGCAAAATGTTTTATCCAGCTCATCACAAGTGGGTGCTAGTAACTGCAGGTCAAAGCTAACAACTGTACTGCTCTTTGTTTGTGGGGCGCATGGCTGATCATATTACTGTGCAGAGTCCCCTTTGCAATGTATTTATTTGAACAACTTTGAGCGTTTTGCCTGCCCCAGGGCTTGTAGCCTTTCTTATCCCTTAAGCCATTCTGTGATTTCAGAGCAGGTTCAGACAGCTGGCATTTAAATGTTGAACCTGATGCACCTTCCTTCTGTCATCTCCCCCAAAATAAAATTACCCTTAAAGTACGTTCATTACATACTTAGTTCTGTTTTACTCCTCATTAAAAACAATGCAAATAAATCTAGAACTTTACATCCAGTTTCTCTGAGCAGTGCCAGATGCCTGGTCAAGGGCTTTTCTCCACACCCACTTCCCCAGCCCATCCTTAAATTTTCAGACCCATGAAATAATTTGACCATTATCTTAGTTACTCAAACTTCATAGAGAGGCTTAGGTACCTTTGATGAACCAGCTGCATTTATATGCCCTAAAACATGACAGCAGCTGTATGTTGCACATCAGATGAATACAGGTCATGCCTGGGGTAAAGGCATGAATGACTGGTGTGCCTGGCATGGTCATGCATTTATCCTGATTAGTGCCATGGGACCCTTTAATTTCTGTATTAGCCATTGTTAAAAGGGGTGATTAGTGTATGTTAGCTGTGCAATCCAATGCTATCTTCAAGTAGTGATTTCTCTCTCAACTGGGGCTTCCTCTTGTGACCTCTGACCGATCAGTATGTTAAAAGCTTTGTAATTGATGGAGTTTTGTATTCTTTGTGGTGGGGTTGATTTGGATTCCTTCACAGTGAACTTTGTCTGTTGTTCTCTTTTGTTCAGGAGGTCCTCCAGCAGCTGATTGTAATGAATTTACCAAATGTTTTAATGATTGGCAAAGATCCTCTTTCTGGTGAGTAGTTCATTGGGTTCTTCATCTGTCTCCTCTGTAATACTAAATAAAATCTGTACTTGTTTTGTTTTCTTAAACAATTCTGTAATTCTGTTCTAATTTAGGTTGGAAAGTACCTTTAAAAGTCCAGCCCTTAACATTAAACTATGTCCCTAAGCACCACATGTAAGTCTTTTAAATACTTCCAGGGATGGTGACTCAGCCACTTCCCTGGGCATCCTGTTCCAATCCTTGACCACCCTTTCAGTGAAGAAATTTTTCCTAATATCCATAAGAGTATTCTTAAGCCTCCCCTAGTGCGACTTGAGGCCATTTCCTCTACTGCTTGTTATTTGGGTGAAGAGACCACCCCCCACCTCACTACAACATCCTTTCAGGCAGTTGTAGAGAGCAATAAAGTTCCTGCTGAGCCTCCTTTTCTCCAGGCTAAACACCCGCAGCTCTCTCTGCCACTCCTCATAGGACTTGTGCTCCAGACTCTTCCCCAGCTCTGTTGCCCTTCTCTGGACACGCTCCAGCCCCTCAATGTCATTCTTGTCCTGAGGGGCCCAGAACTGAACACAGGATTTGAGCTGTGGCCTCACCAGTGCCCAGTACAGGGGGACAATCCCTGCCCTGGTCCTGCTGGCCACACCATTGCTGATCCAGGCTGGGATGCCATTGGCCTTCTTGGCCACAGTGGCTCATGATCAGTTGCTGTCAAATGGCACCCCCAGGTCCTTTTCCACAAGGCCACTTTCCAGCCACTCTGCCCCCAGCCTGTAGTGATGTCTGGGGTTGCTGTCATTCCAAGGGTAGGACCTTTACTGCTTTGAACCTCATACCACTGGCCTCAGCCTGTGGATCTAGCCTGTTCAGATCCCCTCACAGAGCCTTCCTGCCATCCGCAGATCAACACTTCTACCCAGCTTGGTGTCCTCTGCAAACTGACTGAGGGTGCCCTCAGTTCCCTTGTCCAGATCATTGATAAAGACATTAAACAGGGCTGATCTCAATACTGGGCCCTGGGCAACCCCACTTGTGACCAGCCACCAGCTGGGTTTAACTGCTTGGACTGAGAGTTGCTCCCAAGGGACTCTGGCAGCCCGTTTCCTAAACATGCCATAATAGAAACGTACGTTTTAATAAGCTGTGTGTATTTGTGGGCAAACTACAAATATTAGAGCATCTCTGAATCTCACAACTTCATGTATCTGAGGCATTTATATACCTGTACACATAAATACACATGTGTATTTGCATGTGATGACTGTTTAGCCTGAAAATGAAGTTGACTTCTTTGAACCACGTTTCTGAAATGGGAAGTTTTGTTGCAACGTTTCTTACTTTTTTTTTTTTTTTTTTTTTTTTTTTTTTTTTTTTTTTTTGGTGTGTGTGTATGTATGCTCATTCTGTCTCTGCCTTGGTCCAGTGCTAGTGCCAAGGAAAATGTATGTGTTTTTACCAAAGAAGGTAAACTGAATGAGCCCTGTCAGCAGTGATGGGGAATGATATGATAATCAGCATCTCCAGAACAAACAAATGGCAGAAACCTTGGCAGAAGATTCTGTTTTGCTGCTTTTAGCAGCTGTAGAGTGTGTATGTACAAAAAAGGATTTGTCAGAAAATATTAGCAGATGTTGGATCACTGAAACTCATAGTCTTGGCGCTTCTGTGTTAAAATCGAGCTGAGAACACGGAATCCACTTCCTCAAGCAGGTCTTGTTGTCTAAGTCTTGCAGATCTAAGTCTGTAAGTCTTATTTGGGTTGTACAGGCTACTGTGATGGGCAAGGAAGAAAGTCAAAATACAAGAGCTGTTGTTCTTCTCAGTCATATAGGCAATGGGCTGCTAGCATCAAGAATGCTACTGAATGCATTCATACTGAATGTCTGGGCCAGCCAGGCAGTACCTCTGCTGGCTGTGTCAGTGGGAAAAGCTGGCTGGTTTCTTGTCACAGCCTTTCCTGAGCGACAGCTGGCAGGAGACTCATAATGTGGTAACTACAGTTTTGGTTCCTGGGAAAGCTGCACATTTGAAAGCTGTCCTGTATTCAGCTATAATTTGCTATCAGTGGTCTGCTGGTTTTTGTCATCACCTTAGATCTCTCTCTGAAGAAAGTACTTGTGTCTCTTCTAAGAAAGACACTGGTCATCCATGTGTTCCTGTATTCTAGCTCCTTTAATTGCAACCAGAAAACTTTCTTCTCTTTCAGTCATCTTTTAAAATGAGGTGGTTTGGGGTTTATTGTTTGTTTGTTTTTTAATGTGGTCTTTTAAAAATTGTTTTCCCCATTGCTGACTTATCCTTGGCATTATTGGGACAGAACATGACAAGAAAGGGTAAAAAATGCAAAAATGTAATTTCTGGATGTCTAAAATTGATGGGGTATGTGTGCAAAAAAAAAAATTTAAAAATAATTCTCATTTAGCCATATTATATAGTTTTTGAGAACCAGTCCCAGCTTAGACACTACAGAAGGTGGTGAGCAAAGGAAGACCAGAGATATATTTGTTTTAACCAATATGTTGAAGGAGGAGAGTGCCTGAGAAGCTCGTCTTAATCTTACTGTTGGGTAGACATTCACTGGTAAGATGTGCAGAAGAAATGGTTAGAGAAGTGGAGAACTAGAACTTCCTTCAGGAAGAACCTGTCTGAGGGCTGATGGGAAGCTTGGAAAGAGGGAACAGGAAGGAGATGGCTGAGGCAAAGGTAGTAAAACCAGTGCAAAAAGCCGAATGAAGGAATAGGCTGTGGATGAGCAATGTGAGTAATGACCAGGTGATGATGTCTTTGTTACTGTCTTGTAGAGAGGAGTCAGAGGAAGGCAGGAGCACTTGGGAGGGGGAAAACAAGCAAAACAAAGATATCCTCTCTTAGTGAGGCAGTGATGAAATCCCAGTTTTGCCTTCCCATTCTGTAGTTAAGTTATCTCACTGAAAGATCCCTCTTGATCAGAGGAAGAAAAATCAATCCCAGGGTCACATCCCTGGAACAAATCCAGTATTGCTTTGTACTGTTTGAGCTGGGAAGGCTCTTAATGACTGTATTGACTCCACAAGTCCAAGACCAGAGAGCTGTTAGATCTGATTCACTGTGTGCAATTTCAGTGACTTATTTCTTGTAACAAGCCCAGGTGATGTTTTGCTGTGCATGCTTTTCAGAAATTTTACTTTTACCTTCTAAAACACAGCCGAAAGCGTGTTACATGCATTAAATTATAAACTGAATGGCACTGAGGCTGTGAATGCTGTTCTTGCTATTTAGCTTCCATTTGGCACTCATCAGTTGGGACTGTTGAGGGCTTCTGCTGCTTTGATTTGAACATGAGATTATTGGAAAAACAGAGCTGCCACCGCAAAAGATGCAGTAGCACTTGGGCTTTTGCATAGGAAAAGGCTCATGTCTGCTGGGTTTAGGAGCTTTATTTGCTTTCATGTCCTCTAAATAGTTTGGTTCCAGGCCATGGCAAATTTGCCTACTTCAGTTCAATTGTCCTTGGGCATAAAAATAGAAGAAATATTTGTTAAAAGATGAAGGCTTGACTGTTTTCAAAAATATAGGGAGCTAAAAATAAACTTGAAAGTTTAATTAAAGGATTTAAAACATTTTCCCCAGGAATTTGACTTGCAGAACAATGCAGCTGATGTTAGAGGATTTATTCTCTTCAGTGCACTGTATGGTAGACAGCTACTACCATTAAATCTCCTCTGCATTTCTGTCTTTCTTCATTCTTTTTCTTGCTGAACAGCTTTTTCAATTTGTTACTGCACCACAAATCCCCCTGTGTTCAATAAGAGAATCACCAGCCTATTTATCATCTATGACATTGCTGTGTAATCACGTTTTCATATTACATCTGGTTTTAGCATGCCTTGTAAATGGCCACTCATTCATGTGGCCACATGGGGAATATCAGTACACAGTATTAGTGGTGAACCTCTATTTATATACATTTAAAAAAAATTTCTTAGTTTCTAAACATTCTTGGTTTTACACAGCTAGTGACTGTACTTGAAAACTTATGACAATTAATCTTTTGAAACAGTCATAATCATGAGGGGGGAGAGATTTTAACTTGCTTTAGATCAAGAATGGAAATGAGGTTTTACTTGCCTGAAATAGTCTCATTTCTGTCTCTTAAAAAACCTGCTATTTATATATGCTTTTCAAATTACATGTTAGGTTTGTGAATGAGAGAGCCCAAAGTCTCTGCTAACAAGTATCTATAGAAAACTGGTTTTGTAAAAGTTGTCTACTCTCACTTGGGTGTTTTTCATGTCTGGTTTCCTTCCTCATTTTGTTTCACAGTTGTCCAGAGGCACAAAGGTTCATAAAATACAAAGTTAATAACAAAACACTGCCTCAATAGTGCAAATTTAGCATTCAAGCTTTTCTCACTGAGGATGTTGCTGGAGTTGGGAAAAACAGCACTTGTGTGTTTCACCCTCCCCACCTTCTCTGCACACCCTCCAGCTGCCCTGTATGGCACTCCAGGTGCTGGCGCTCCCTCTCCTGCACTGGATGGAGTAACACCAGAGTAGAAATATGGGGAAACAGGCAGTACAAGCCCAGGATTGCACTTGCTTGGACCCTCTTGTTCCCATTTCCTCTGACATCTTTCCATCCCCCTCTCATTTTTTTCATTGTTTGTGTTCTCTCTGTACCTTGATCCTTCTTTTTTTTGTTGTTGTGTCTCCTAATCCCTCTGTCGGCCTTCCCCCTGAGTCCTGCCATCTGTTTTCCACCCTCCACCCCCATGAGAGCAGAGGGATATTCTGGCTCTGGCACAGGGAGGCTCCCAGGATGCACATGTGGTGTCTGGGCTTTCCCTTCCTTTATTTTCCAGGGAACCTGCTGGCCCTCTCTCACGGCTGGGAGCAGATGGGCTTTCTGCAAATGCTCCAGGTGGCTGGCTGGCTCCCTTGCAGCACAAACACAGAACCAGAGAGCAACTGCCCTGGAATTTTAAGAAAAGGTGTAAAAGAGAAGCGTTTATTTCTTAATTAGCACCATTCTGTTTAAGTGATGGTTTGACTCCTGTTCATTCCGCTTGTGGGTACCTCTCTGCCAGGAACTGCCCCAGACCTAAGTGTTTGCATCCTAGGTTGTAAGAGGACAGTCTTGGTAAGGTCAGTGTCTTGGTAAGGTCAGCTAATAAGAATGAGTAGATCCAGCAGGCTTTCTTCCCAGCTGTCTGGGGTGGACTTGTGTCATCCCAATGAGCTAGTGTAAGGGAGCCGGCACATTCCTGCTTATGAGCTTGTACAAGGAACTTTACCATCTTATAAGCAAGCACAAATCAAACTTTTTGAAAAACGTGAGAACCATTTAGTGTTTAGAAGGCATGATTGAATCCGGGATGAAGGTCGCTTGCTTTTCTTCAGCCTGCATTGCAGGACAGAGGCACTGTCTGGACTGCAGAACTTCACTGCTGTGCTCTGTAATAGTCCTAGAAGTGCTTCTGATTCACTTTGTCACCTTGGGCACTCCACTGAAGTGTGTAGTATCTCAGCTCTCCTGTGGGTGAGATGAAAGGGGAGTGGAGTAATTAATCCCTTCCTGGCTTGTTTTGAGGTTTAATTGAAAACTGTCTCTAAAGCACTTCAGATTGGTAGAGAGGTTTTTTCAGACTCATACTCTTATTTTTTTCTAAAAATCTCCTGTAAATAATACTACTCTGTAAGGCTTTAAAAGGTTACTCAAATTTAGCTTGAGTAGGAGTGATCTGGGAGTGCCTTAATGTCAACAAACTGCCTCCTCCCCATGGGAAACAACTTCTGAATGAAAGCCCAAGGAATGGAACTCTTTAATCACACATGATCTGAAACACTTGTGTGGTTGGTATATCTGCTGAGTGGACCTTTAAGCCTTAGAAGTGTTTCTCATGGGTAGTACAATCTCACTTTCATTACATGATGTAGCATGTCTGCAAACATAGAAAAATTTATTGAAAAGGAAACATTGGAATAACCCTGACAGCTAAATTTTCAGTGCGAGTTGCCAGAGGGAGAGCAGACTGCCAAATGTTATATTTAAAACAGTGAGAAACCAATAATTCACTATTGTCTCAAGTCCTTATTTCTCACTCCTTTCTATAAACTCTTGCTTGTCCATCCCTGTCACAGCTTGCCATGTCTGCCTCAGCTTCACTTCCTCATGGGAGGACTGGAGTAGGGGTAAGGTCTCACTGAAAGGGCTATTTCCAGGCAAGTTCAGTCCCTGTTGGGAGACCAGGGTTGACCTTGGTAAGTTACTTTGCAGTAATAGCCAAAGGTGTTTCACCTCACAGGGTCATGCAGCATCACCAATGCCCATCTGTTTTCTTACGGAGAAAATAGCAAAGCCTTGGTGCAGAGAAGTAGAGTGTGGTTTGAAAGGCTTGCAGTAGTTCACGTGTTTAAGATGGTGTGGATGCTGTCACAGTTGGGAAGTAGCCCTGGTGTTTTCTAAAATTACTGATTTCAAGCCACTGCACTCACCCCAAGGATAATTGGGATGCCATGGTGCACAGATTGAAATTTATGGTTGACAGATGATGGTGCCCAGAGCACACAAGGGTTAGATCTCTCACTGGGCATGATCCAGGGCAAGCAGCCTGACTCCTTCAGTCTCTCTTGGAGATGTTCTGCTTGAATAAGTTTGTGTCAATGAGAGACACACTCAAGTCACTTGCCCTCCATAGTTTAATAACTTGCTTGTGTGTCCCACAGGCATGCTCTGCATTTAATACCTGGTCTGGATCTGCTTTGAAGCTGATGTAGAATGAAACCTAGTGCTGAAACAAATGAGAACTCAGTTTCTTGAAAAGATACTTTCTGACCAAACTTAATAGCCTCCCAGTAGTGCCCTCAAAGGAACTTCTGTTCACCAAGTAACAGATTTTTTTTTGCTGTTGGCAAAGGGGTTTTTTTTTTCTGTCACTGTCTATGCTTAAGATTGTGTTACTGAGATTTGTACAGAACAATCAGACTTTCACAGACTGAAATGCAATTTGTGTATTAAATTGTAACTTTTCAGGAAAGGAGAAGCCTTGTATGCTGCTACATACAGGGAGAAGGGTGATTGTATGTCTTTCAAAACCAGTTTTTAAATATTCTGCAGGGAAATAAGCTATATTGTATTTACAGGGTGAAGTGTGAAGTAGTATGTTTTAAAGATGGCTGTTCCTGTTGAAGAAAAGAATTTGTGCTTGCAAAATCTTAATGGTTACTTATGCAGCACCTGGATATTGAGAATTGTAATGTTCATTCATGCAGTCTACTGATGAGTTTTGTAGGGAATTCTTGAATCATTATAAAGATGAACATTCCTAAAAGTTGTTGAAAATTTGTAGGTTTGTTTAAAGACTGGTTTAGGATGCTTGTGTACCCGGAAATCAGGAAACAAGTTACTTCCTAAGCTGCCTGCACGTGACCATGCTGACTTGCAAGGCTGTGAGAATGGCAGGAACCCCCGTGGTAATTTAGGTCAGTCCCTTTGTGCAGCTGTGGGGCTGCGGCAGCTTAACTGATGAGTCAGATTAACTCCCCTTCCCTGGCCTTGGCTCCTGCACATGCCTCTGACTTTCTGCCAGGGCAGCCTCACAAGGGCATGGTGTTGGTGGAGGAGCACAGTTGCCCTCAGAAATTAGTATCTGTTTAGTGATAGGAGCAACTGAACACCCTAGTAAAGCAGGGTATGAAATCAAAGTGTTAGTCCCACAGCTATACACTCAGGAAGAATGCAGATGTGTAGGGATGAGAGAAAACTATATGTGGCCTGTTTTGTTTCTCTTTCCTTATCTTCTCCCACAGTGGATGAGGACGGGTTTCCCTGAATCCATCTGTGTAAAGATGTTTTATTTCCTCATTTAAACTCCTTGCCTTCCTTTTGCCTTCCTTGCCTTGCCCTTTGTCTAGCTTTGATATACATAATTTCCTTTACCATCCCACAATCCACATTAATTTTGTTGAAATAAGCTGGCTCTAAGAAGCACCAGTTCCCCTTGTGGGGCTTTCCTAACCCTAGGAAATGGCTGGCAGGGCTGCTGGTCGCAGCAGGATTCCCTGCAGCAGCTACTTGGATGTGTCTCCTCTTGCCACAGCTCCCAGCATATGGTCAGCTCCTCAGTATCCCTTATACATCACTCATTCTCTGCCCTCTTACCACATGGGGTTTACACTTCAAAGTGTGAACAGGCTTTGATGCAGAACAGAGGCAGAATTTATTTGCTAAAACATCTTACTCGCAGACAGAATTTATATGCACAGAATGGTATTCAGCTTTGGGAAGTCTGAGTGGCAACTGTTTTACAGAAGGAGAATTTAGGGCAAGTTCTTTGTGAGTAACCTTCCTTTGCTTCTGCCCAGGGTGGTTTTGCTTTATTTTGGTGGGGTTTTTTGGAGGGGGGAGAGCTGTTGGGGGTTTGGTGGGCTTTTTTGCACCCTTGTTAATCACAACACAAGAGACAGGCATTGATCATATGCTTTGAACTTTTTAAAGAATTTTTTTTTAATGATCAGAAAAGCCTTAGAAAATGATAGGTGAGGATAGCACATCAAAGGAAAAATGTCTTGCTGGATTTTGCATTTTAAACTAATCCGTAAGAACTGCATTGTTACACAGAAAAGATGGTAACTTTATAATAGGCATATATATACTGTTCAGGCACTTGTTCAAAGGTCTTACTTCTCTTTGTAGGCACGTATTTTGGAGAGGATCACTTGCAAGTACTTTATCTGTCATACATATGTACTGATGACTTTTTTTCCTCTCTAGGTAAAAGTATGGATGAAATTAAGAAGCTGCTGTTGTTGGTTCTGGGATGTGCTGTGCAGGTGAGCATTCACGAAAAATAAGATTTTTTTGAATCTGGGTTTTTTTTTTTCTGGACTGAGAAAATCCACTCAAAGATCAGTGCTGTATGAATGAATTTCAAGCTCAAGACAACTTGTGAGCTAAATTGTGAGAAACACAATAGGTGAAGGAAAGAAACGCAGGGGAGAGGAAGCACCTTGTGTGATAGCAGTAGCCTCAATTTGTTGCCAGTGCTTAATCAGACACAGGATGTGTACTTTTGCAACTTTGATAACACAGTGGGACGAGATAAGCTTTGAACAGTGTTCTTGATATCAAGATTGTTGTTGGTTTATATTCTTACTGTTTTAAAATACAAAGTGCAACAGTACATGTTAATGCCAAACAAGTAGTTCAACAAATCTAAACATTTGTTTAATGAATCATGATTTTATTTGCACAATATTTTGATTTAATATTATGTGTCAAAAATACCAGATTAATAGATACTTTGTATATTAGTGTGGGGATCTTTGTGTGACATTTGTTAAAATAAATAGAGAGACAATGTATATGGGAAACTCTGCAGAAATGCACAGCAGTTGCCAGATAAAGAAATCAGTGTTCTGCCCAGCAAACCTCTGAGGCAGTAAACAATGGCCTCGTTGCGGGCGGGCCCTTGCTGATAATTGTCCTTGTTTGTAGGTCTGCCTTGTGTTTTTGTCATGCCTTAGGACACTTACCCTGCCCAGCTATGTCAGCTCAATTATATCAGGGTAAAGCTGTCTACGTATTGCTGCTCTGAACTATGTTCGTGTTGCATTGCAGCGCAAAGAATTGGTTTGGCTGCTGTGCATCCTCATTCCTCGTTTACTAGTCTGAGGTTCTTCCCAGTGAAATAAATGGTTGAGACTCAGAACCTGGCCCCAGAAGGACACTGTAAATGAGTTTAAAAAAACCCTTTTAAATACTGCTTAAGTTCTTCACAGTGCAGTATTGTTAAAAGAAGTCAATAACGTTCTTAGTGCACGATCACAGATATACAGATAGCAGATGTCTGCATCTTCTAAAGCCTTAAGTAAAAGATTTACTAAAATCTGTTTGTCTGAAATGTTTATCCAGAATGTTTCCCATTTTTTATCTAAAGCATATGTTGATTTAGTCCAACAAACAGCACTGGGCATTGATGTGAATAGTATCTAAAGTGATGCATTTCTTTTCATTGCCAAAACCAAGCAAAATGCAAACATCAAGCAGACAGGTTAAGTGATGCAATATAAGTGTAGATTTACATTTGTGCAGCTCCATTAATGAAGCTGTGATGATTTCCTCCGGCTGTTTCACCACCTCTTGATCTCATTGCATGTTGAACTTATTTTTAAAGAGCAAAACCAGCCATTTAACTTAGCCTTGATTGTACTGACTAGAAAGTTTAAATAATTTAATGCATAATTTGGTTCATGCTGCATATGGAGCAGTGAAGTGTTATACCTTCTAGTGTGACAAAGTGCAGATCTTGAAAAGTTTTTTGTTAGTAGTATGGGTTGAGGTTGTTTTTTTAAAATTTAAATGAAAAACGGAGCAGTAAGTTTTAGAGTATGTAGCACTGTTTCAGGGTATGCTTTCTTTTAACAGTGTGAAAGAAAAGAAGAGTTTATTGACAGAATAAAACAACTGGATATTGAAACCCAAGCTGCCATTGTGTCACACATTCAGGAGGTAGGATTCTTAGTATTGTCTATTTTGATGCTGTATCTTTCTCTTCCTTGACTTAAAAGGATTTTTTTGCTATAAAATATTAATGCTTAGAATTTCATAATGGATTCATGACCTTCACAAAAAAGAAAATTGAGTATGTTACTACACTCAAATTATGATATGAAAATGATAGGTGCTGGGAACATTACTTGGCTCAGTAGTCTTTTAAAGAGATGCAGTGGTAAATGCCTTGCTTGGCACTTGCAGGTTATGTAGAAGGAATTGTTGTAAGGATTCATGTGCAATATTGACAAAATTCGTATATGTCCTAAAAGCTGCAGTGCCCTTGCAGCAATGATGTAAACACTTTGTCACCAAGCCCTGTGGTAGGTGACACAGCCTGCTCCGTGACTCGCTTTGGATAATGGCCTCCGAGTTAGATGGTCTTGCAGAGCTGAAATTGGACATAACTCTTTCTTAAAAAATGTTTGATCCAATGACAAGCCATTCTTGGATTTCTAAGGCTTCAGAAGAAGGAAGGAATACAGATAGGCTCACCAAAGAATATAGAAAGTCTCTTTGGGGAGCCAAGTGGAAGTGTCCCTCACTGGGAGTGGATGCTGACTGTGGCCAGGGGTCAGTGCATGCAGGTGTAGAAAGCCTGCTACACTTGGATTTGAGGAGCAAATAGGGAAAGTCTTAAGACAGGAACTTTTTTCTTAACATTTTAAAAAATAGTTCATTTTTAGGAAAGAGAAATTGTGATGAGCCAAGCACATGGTTATAACAAAAGCTGAAACAGTTGTTAACTGAGCTTGAGAGACTTGCCTCATGTTTCTGCTAAATGATTCGGAGTAAATCAATTTGGGTAGGGTAACAGTTGGAAGATACACTGCTAGCAGCAACCAGAGGCATTTCTGCAGCTGATACAGCTTGTCCCAGCTGTATCAGCTGCAAATTGCAAATTCATTGAAATCAAGGATTTTTCTAAGTGAGACACCAGCTGTTCAGTGTGGGATCAGTCCCTTCCCTGTGGGGATCACCTCAGAGTCAGTAAGATAGTTGCACGCTTCTAATATGCAGGCACACGTGATATTGACCATAATATTTGTCTGATCACTTTTAAAAATCTGACTCAATAATTATAAAAAAAAGTAAATACCAAATATTTCTGGGTAGCGTTACAGTTAAGGTAGTTGCATTTGTTATTTGCAACCTGGGTTTGATGAAATGGATATGTTTTTAAATTTATCAATAGAAGAACCTGGGGATGCTACATGTGCAGTGAATATATTTCCAACTCAAGCAGTGGAAAGACATACTTCTTTTTCCTGTTCCTAGGTGACTCACAACCAGGAGAATGTCTTTGACTTGCAGTGGCTGGAGCTCCCAGATATGGCCCCAGAAGAACTAGAGTCTCTCTCCAGGAATATGGTTTTCCACCTCAGGAGGCTCATTGATGAGAGAGATGAATGCACAGAAGTACGAGAACATTTCTCTCCCATACAGAGCTCATGAGAAGCAGCAGATGTGGCCTCCATTCCTTCTCCTGTGTCTTGTTTGTGCTCTAGGTTTCTATTTCTTGTGCACCTTTCTGCTGCACCTCTGAAAATTTTTAGAAAGATTCTGTATTTTCCATTGATTCTTGTATAAGCACTAAGATGTGGTGAAATGATTGGTGAAGAGAAGTGGAGCAGTCTCTCCATGAAGTGGAGACCAAATATCTCTGTGTGTCTGTTCAGTCATTCATGCAGTGCTTGCTAGTCTCTCCATTGACTTTTAGCCTCATGGCCTCCTTTGTCTTCTCTAGTTCTTTTGATTCATCAATTCCTTTTCCTTTAGATCTCTGGAGAAGCCTTCTCCCCTTCTTTAGGCTGTTAATTTTCTGTCATGCTTTTGGCTGTGATTGTGTTAGTTAAAACTGTTAGTTGTTACAAGTTTTTATGAATTCTTCAAGGAAAACAAACTTCTTATTTTGAGCATTGGAAAGGGAATGTTTTAGTGGTCAGAGCATAGTGGAGATTCCTTTCCTCTTCTGTGTAACCTTCACTCCTGTCACTTGAATTCTTTATGATACCAGACTAATAATTTCCTGAATTTACAAATAATTTTTAGGTATTTTTAAAACAATGTATAAATACACTGTTTATCTCTTGCCACTACATAGTCTTCTGTATTTCTAGGTCATTGTAGATCTCACTCAAGAGAGAGATTATCTGCAGTCTCAGCAACCACCAAGCCCTCTGAAAGTACCAAGCCCGGATTCATCACCAAACCCTGCCAACCCTCTTTCTAATGAAGAAAAGCAGCACCTTGCAGTTGAGCTGGCAGACACAAAGGCTAAATTGAGACGAATCCGTCAGGAGCTGTAAGTCACCATTATTTTATGCTTCTAGACAGACTTGCATGTTAAGTCTTGTACATCCTGAAAATCCAGGAGCCTCTTGGCTCCAATACACTGGCTTCCATGGGAGGTCTCAGAATCACATCTTTCAAATCAGAAAGGTGTCTCATCTCTCTCTTCCCCCCTTCAAAATGCTGACTGCTAGCTCTGCTTTTTAACTTAAAGTGGAAAGTCCAGAGGCCAGTGAAGCTATGACAGCAGTAGCACCAAGGAGATTTAAACAGAGGGACTTAGTGAAAAAATAGACCTGCAAACTCAGATCCACGATATGTGTATGGTATCATGAGAAAATGATGAAACTGTCATGACAAAGAAGCTCCATGTTCAGAATATGCTGGGAGATTTTTATCTTCCTTTACAGATTCCTAACAGTGTCCATATAATCAATATTGTTTCAGAGAAGAAAAAAAGTTACTAAATTTTTCTAATCCTTTTCAGGGAAGAGAAGTCTGAGCAGCTTGCAGATTCTAAACATGAAGTTGAGCAGCTCACCCTAGAGCTGCAAAAAATAAAGCAAGAGGTGAGATGGGCTTGTTTTACTGAGACAATCTTCTCTATTTAAAAAAAAAATCCTGTTTCAGTGTGACTCTAAAAATACTACTATGCCTGTTTTATAATGAAGAAATCAACTTAGTCCAGCAAGCTGTTTGATGATTACGGTTGTGGCATAGCAGTGCTATGCTTTCCACTTAACTGTTGAGAGCAGTCTCATCTGTTCAGCTTGCAAATAGCCTAGTAGAGCCTGAAGCTTATGCAGCATTAGGCATTAGTAATGTCAGAGGTCCAACAGGCTGAAAAACCTCTCTGTCTTGCAGAGAATTTACTGGCTACTGGGAGAATTCTTTCTCCTTAACCAGGGGAATAATATTTGTCTACACTTAAAATCAGTAAGTAAATTAAAACAAAAAATAAAGTTTAAAGTGCATGCTTGAAAGTATTAACTTAGATTTTTCTCTTTGCTTATCCCTGACTCCTCACAGAACATGCACCTTGCCTCAGATGCTCGCTCTGCCCGGGCGTACAGAGATGAGCTTGACTCTCTGAGAGAGAGGGCAAATCGTGTGGAGAGACTTGAGATGGAACTGGTTCGGTGCAAAGAGAAACTTCACGATGTGGAATTTTACAAAGCTCGCATGGAGGCAAGTGAAAATTAGGAAAAAGATTTGCTGACTAATCCTTAATGTTTGGCTTTTGTTGTGTTACTAGTTCATGTGTCATTTGTCATTGAGCTGAGCATAGCAGAACATCAGAGCTAGTAGAAGTTTCATAATATACATCATAGCTATTGAGTGAGCATCATTAAAACTTCTTTCTGTAGAGGAAGGACTTGATGCACACAAAATAAATGCCCATTAGTTTTAAAGAACTCTGCTTAGTTCAGCATTATGTGGCTAAACAGGACAGACCTTATCCGGATGCTTTTTCTGGAGTCCAGATCCTTAGTTTTAGGTAAATTCCCTGTGTTCCAGAGTTGTTCCTTTGACCAGCATTTTAAATATCATGTATAAATTAGTTAAATGAATGTCTGGGTGTTTTTCCTTAGGGTTTTGTGGCAGATGCAACTGTTGTTAAAATGGCATTTTTAAGGATGACCTCAGATGACAAATTCTGGCCACACCTTTTTGCAACTGTTACTTATAGTAGAAAGGAGAAAAAATTTGGATCCTCCCTAGTGTCATGAGTGGGGTATGTCAATTCGAAATGTGTGGCTTTGTTCCAGTAGTAATGTGAGTTACTCAGCTTAGTCACCTGCAGCTATGCCCATCCTGGAATTATTAATTGAATTATGTTGGAAAAGACCTTGGAGATCATCTGGCCAAACTCATTGTCTCTGCATGGCTATTGTTAAATTTAGGTAGGCCTACTCTTGCTTTCTGTTCTTTCAGTTGTTTGAGACATTCATACCAGAACTCCCAATAATCCACACATATAACATTTCAGCCGAAATCAAATAAATCCAGACTGCTGAACAAACAGAGGTTCAGTAATTGACAACCACACTATAATTAGATAAAATCCTAGGTCTGAGGTAGAAGAGTGATATTGCCCGGCTTCTGGCTGAGAGCACAGGCCTTATTTTTCTGCTCTATAAACTCTACTTTGTAGGTGATTTTTCTTCCCTTCTCTAACCTAAGGGGGCAGCTAACTGCTGCTTCTTATGAATAGGTTCACTAAAATGGATGGTTATTAAATGTAGTAATAGACTACAAAAGCCTGTCTTGCCTCTCGGTAATTCCCAGTTTGCATTAGGAAGTATGAAGCTCTGTCTCTCTCTCTCTTTGCTTCCCTCAAGCTGGTAAGTCAGTCATGCTCTAACCTGGCACACTGGCACACAGGGAGCCATCCTGGTGTTCCCCTTCTGACTGCACTGGAGGTGCTTAGCTTTACCTGCTGCTCTGACAATTTATCTGGAGCTTGAAGAGGAGTTTTTGTGTCCTCTTCATCTGAGATCAATGGGGCAGTCTCCTTGCTTGTCCTAGAGCCAGCAGTTTCCTACACTGCTGTCTGCATGTCATGCACTGCTAATCTTGCTTAACATAGCATTCAGTTAAGAGACCTTCATGTTAGTTTCAAATTCCTTCTAAGTCTCCTCACTCTCTCTTCTACCCTATCGGTTTTTGGTGGAGCTATGGTATGTCAGAGGTGAGTGCTGGCTCTCCAGGGATACCTCCCTGCAATACTGTCATGGTTTAACACCAGCCAGCAGCCAAGCGCCTCACAACCACTCACTCACTCACTCTCCCACCAGTGAGATCAGAGAGAGAACTGGAAGGGTAAAAACTGGAGAACTCATGAATTGAGATAAAGACAGTTTAGTTTAATCGGGAAAGGAAAAGCCACACACACAAGTAAAGCACACCAAATAATTAATGCTTCCCATGGGCAGGCAGGTGTTCAGCCATCTCCCGGAGACATTACTGCAAATGTCCTCCCCTTCCTTCTTTTTCTCCCCACTTTATATACTGAGAATGATGCCATATGGGCTGGAATATCCCTTTGGTCTGTTGCGGTTACCTGTCCCAGCTGTGTCTCTTCCCAACTCCCATACACCCGTAACTTCCTTGCCATTGTGGCAGTACAGAAAGCAGAATAGGCCTTGGCTCTGTGCAAGCTCTGCTCAGCAATAACAAAAACATCTCTGTATTATCAACACTGTGTTTCAGCCAAATCCAAAACACAACCCATACTAACCATTGTGAAGAAAACTACCCCAGCCAAAACCAGCACAAATGCAGTAGTGGGACAAGGAATATTTCCCATTGATCTGGCACATTTTTGATTTGGAGCTATAGTGTGGCCTTTAGCAAAAGTTGTTGTAGGGGCTGAGATTTTCTAACATGCAGCAGAATTGCACAGCTGTCTGCGGGGTGCTCTGTGGTTTAGAATAGACAGAGAGTTTCACATTCTCACCACTCCCTCTCCCATCATTGATCAAGTCTTGACACAGCCATGGACTGCCAGCATTGAGCAGCAGGCAAACTCCATTGGTCTCAAGCTGGTGCATTCAGAGGATTTCACAGGGCACTATTCCATGCTTTTATAGTCATGGAGTAGTACAAAGGCTTACATAGTAGCGAGTATCCAGATTTCCATGGGGCCTCAGTTTTCGGACTAATCTGACTCAAGTCCTCTGCCCCTCTGAAAGAAGAATTAATATCTGGGGTCAGTACAGTGTCTGCTTAAATTTGTTCGGGGATGTAACATGGTAGAGGTTTTTACCTCTAGATTGTACAGTGATTATTCGTTTAATGGCATTTACTGGTTGCCGATGGCTTACTAAGCTCTAACACTTAAGACCTGAACAAATGATATAGAGCACAGCAGTGAAAATGTAGGGGTATTCAACATCAGCCACTTCCCTGTGGTAATGGAATACCTTAAGGCTCTTAGGGTCTTGACAGGGTTGTTAACAAGGAGTGCCAGATTGGTAGGTGAGAAGAAAAAGTGTATTTAATGTTGTGCATCAATGCAGAAAGCTATTAAATGATTCCTTAAAATCTTTTCCTTCCTGGGGTTGCAGGAGTGCAAAAGGTTCAAATCTGTATGTCAACATAACACATTTAGGGCTCGTGTGTTGTTTTCCCTCTCTGTATGTCTTGACAAATTGTTCAGGAGTGACGTTTTAGTTGGACCATCGTTCAAAGAACATGAAAGTGCTCTGGGAGCCTTCCTGCTGATGTGGCTTAATGAGGTCACGACTGTGAATGTGAAGGAGCAGCTCAGTGTAGAGCTTCCTCCATGGAGGTGCTTCTCTGCAGTGTAAAGCTCCCTTCCAGCATTCATCTCCACTGAACCTTTTGCAGTTCCATGAGATGAGATTATTTTCTAAGGCCAAGGAGTATGCTTTGCCCAGTCTTCCTCCTTCTCCATAATCAAATTTCTATGCAGGATGATGGGAGGAATCCCTTGTCAATTAAAAAAAAAAGGTAAATGTTTTTATATGGCTGTTCAGTGTTCGATTGTCACAAGATGTCAACTGTGTCATGGCTCAGTAGCAACAGCTTCTGAACTGCCCGAAGGCAGGGGTTTGAACTGGGTCCAGATGCATGTGCAAATTCTCTATTTTCAGATTTAAACAATCGCATTGCTACTTTAGTTTCTGAAAATGTTTCCCAGTGGCAATACATCCTGACTGTGCAATCGCTTATCCCCAGACTTAATTGTAACCATCTGAATGCACCATGCACATTCTTAAAGTTACTTCAAGTTACAGTTGATAGGGCATCAAACCACAATATGTAATTCATTTTAGAAACTGCAAAAGTTGAGTTATGCTCAGTGTATTAAACAAAAAAAATCTGCAGCGAACTGTTTTTGTTGCTGATTTAAAAAGAAACTTGTAAAATAATGTTGGTGAATTTGTTAATTCAATTAAAAATAAACGTTAATTCCGGTGGAAGCAGAGCCACCCTATGCCCACCACCTGCTAACTGTCTAACAAGTCTGATCTGTAGCCAGATACATTTTTAGGTCAGCTGTGTTATTCCAGCAGCTTCAGGGAGATGTTAGTGCTGGCATGTTTTAGTTAGGACAGCTTTGCTTCCCATGCCTTGAAATGTAACTCCACAAAGCTCCCATGGACTAATTATTTAAATTATATGAACTTTTCAATACTAAGCCAACCTCAGATCATGGTGATCTTGGAGTGAGCAATGTCTACCTCATCACAGCAGGCATTTCCACCTGGTTATTAATTTAATATTTCATCAGAACTGCTTTGAACTGGCATGTCTGCCCATCCTGGGCACTCAATGGAAAGTGCTTCAGTTTTCCATACTCTGCAGCTCCCACTGATGTGTGGTTTGTACCAGAGCCTGGATATGTGCATGTACTTGGCACATAGCTAGACTCTTGATGAGGTACTAAAATAACCAGTTCTTGCTTGGTAGGCAGTTTTAAGGATAGTTATGAGGTCATGTTTTTGAGGTCAGACACCACCTTTCTTCTTAGGGCTGTGGTCCAGATTGAATGTGGTGATCTAGCAAAGTAAACTCTTGGCACATTGCTGTTTCATTACAGGAATTCTTGGCAGCTTCCATAACACCCAGCAGTTTTTGTGCCATGTACTTCCTCTGGTCTGTCATCTGTTCAATGTCAGCCTTTTAAGTTTGCCCACCCTGAAGTGACCCTATTAGATCAGACTTGGCCCAAAATGCAGGTTCTGTAACCGTAGTGTTTCAGTATTATTGTTATTTCAGTTACTTACATACTCAGGCATTTTAATTGAAGATGAACCTCTTCAGAAGCACTGACATAGTTGTCCTTCTAATGCTACTATAGTAGGGAAATTTTTTCTCTTATGATTTGCAAGTTGGTAGCTGACCCACTGAGAGATCAAGGGTAGTGTGGTACTGTGTAAGATAGAATTTCCATATTATGCCATATACAGTCAAGCTGCAACAAACAACTAGGATTACTAGTTATGAAAGGCTTTTAATGATGGCCCCCTGCAGTATCAAAGGGCAGGGGGAGTGGCTGTCACCAGGCACTCTTTAACTTGCTCTTTACATCTATATTTTCTTTTTTTTTTTCTTTTTTTGGGTTGTGGTTTTGTTTTTGTTTTTTTTTTAGTAACTGGGCCATATAAGGCTTCTTTAGGCTGATTCCACCTCAAAAAAGGAGAAGGCAGTTGCTGACTAAGCAGTGAAACAGATTTGCTCAGGCCTGGTGATCTTTCAGGAATCTACTTGGTTTGGATGTTTGTGGTCTGAGAGAGCAGACATGAACAGTGGTGTCAGCAGAGACATCACATTTGAAGTCAGTTATCCAGGAATAAACTTGTCAAGCATTTTGTCCTGTCTGTTGACACATTTTCTGGTTTTGCATATTTCATTGGAGCAGCAGAATGGATGGGGAGAGGAGGGAGGAAATCAGAGAATGACAAAGGAAGTTTTTCTAGAGAATCAATCTGCTTTTTGCCCGGTTGTAACTCATCTGGGGAAAATTCCTTACTGTGTCCGTTTAATCTCGTAAATGCTGATCTGTTGCTGCCATAGAACATTTGTCTTGGACTCATGACTTATCTGAGGATCAACAAATGTAAAAGCTAGCCGTGAGGTATTATGGCTTGAAATAAGACATATTTGATAAATGTGTTTAAAACATGACCGACAATTCATGGCCAGATTTCATGCTTTGGGTATTTCATGTTTCCAGAATAAGATACTTGAATGCACAGGGTTTGATTTGTTATTTGCACGGAGCAGTTGTAGTGCAGTATAATTAACCTGTTTCTAGTGGTGCGGCTACAGCAAAGTAATAAATTAAACTTGTACTCAGTAAAACCAGATCCAAAAGCTGTTACAAGTAAGCTACGTGGCTTGTGCAGTTAATGCTCATGTGCTTAGTGGGGAAGTAGCAGGGAGTGCTAAGTGATAAATATAAAACAACTTCTACTGTTCAAGTGAATTAAAATTCTTTTCATGAGAGAAACTTTATTAAACAGACATTTGCACATAAGTGTACTGAAACAGGAATGTGGATATTGAATGTATTGATGGATACTGTTCCCATGTCTTGAAAGTAAATAATCTGTTTTGAAGCTGGGAAAACAAGGGACTATGATAAGTTGGCAAAGGAATTGGTGTTATAACAGTGGAATTGGAATTGAACAGTTGCTTTTCTGTGTGCACCCCTTGATCCAGAAAGATATATATTTATGTATCTATTTTTATTTTTATATATATATATATATAAAGCAAAAGAAACTTGGTTAAACTTGTAAAATTCAGGAAAAAACCCTAAAATACTAGATTTACTTGCATAGTGACTCACAGGTAATGAAACATAGTATCATCTCCCATTAAAATATGAGGTAACCATTTTTTAATGAAACAAACATGTCCGATTTCCTTCTTGTTTTTTGCAGTGTTGTTTTGTGAGAGTCACTTGGTCTATGAAAAGTAAGTAAGAAATTAACACTATTACTGTTTTTTTCCTAGGAATTAAGAGAGGACAACATTGTATTAATTGAAACAAAGGCCATGCTAGAAGAACAGCTAACAGTGGCAAGAGCTCGTGGTGACAAGCTGCATGAATTAGAGAAGGAAAATTTGCAGTTGAAATCCAAACTTCATGATGTAGAGCTGGTATGCACTTTCTTTTTCATTAGGCTAATTTTTTTAACTTTTGTTTTTATGCTACATTACAGAATCAAGTCACAGAAACCGGTGGAGACAGGCAGATAAATCAAAAGTGCTTTTGAAGAGGTTTTTAGATTGAACTTTCTGTGTGTGAATTCTTGAAATGTTGTAATGTTAACAGTGTAGATATTGCCACTGCTACTTTGTGTGAGACTGAGTTTAATTCTTTGCAAGAAGGTATATCACAATTTTAAAATACAGACTGCTTCCATACATATTCATAGTGGAGATACTAAAATCTGTTAGTTATGTAGAAATCTCTTAGATGTAGGAATGAAATCTACTCTAGTAAATAATCTTTCTTGTTGGAAACAAAATCCCCAGCCACTACAGAGTCTTTAAGAACCAATTACTACTGTAAAAGACCCAAAATTCCAAAAACTCTTTCTGTGTAAATCAGAGATATGATTTATTGCTTCATAGACAAGGAAGAGTAGTAAGTGGGAGACTACTGTCTGCAAACAAAAAGCAATATTGGACTTCATAAAGCCACTAGAAATATCTCTTGTATTTTACTTAACAGTCCTTCTCTTATCCCACCATGATTTGAATTCTTTTCCATTTAACTATAGGGTTTTCAACAGGTTCTGTTGGAAACAAAGATGTGGAAAATGCTGTATGGGATGACTGAATCTCAGTGTACATCAGTGAGAAGGGGTGTCCCTCAGGGGTCCATACTGGGACCAGTGTTATTTAATATCTTCATTTATGACATTGGCAAAGGGGTCAAATGCACTGTCTGCAGATTTGCAGGTGACACCAAGCAGAACGGTGTGGTTGACACTCCTGAAGGATGGGATGCCATCCAGAGGGACCTGGACAAGCTTGAGCAGTGGGCCCAAGGAGTCTCATGTGGTTGAACAAGTTCAAGCTGCTGCATCTGGGTTGGGACAACCCCCAGTATCAACACAGGCTGGAGGATGAACAGATCAGAGCAGCCCTGCCAAAAAGGACTTGGGGGTGCTGGTGGATGAGAGGCTGGATGTGGCACAGCATTGTGCACTTGCAGCCCAGAAAGCCAAACGTGTCCTGGGCTGCATCCAAAGCAGCGTGGGCAGCAGGGCCAGGCAGGATTCTGCCCCTCTGCTCTGCTCTGGTGAGACCCCACCTGCATCCAGCTTTGGAGTTCTCTGCACAGGAAGGACATGGACCTGTTGGAGTGAGTCCAGAGGAGGGGTCTCCAAGATGATAAGAGGGATGGAGCACATCTCCTGTGAGGAAACTGTGAGAGAATTGGGTTTTCAGCCTGGAGGAGAGAAGGCTCTGGGATGACCTAATTGCTGCTGTCCAATTCCTGGAAGCCTCTTGCAGGGAGCCTAAAAGAAAGATGGAGAGAGACTTCTGTTTACAAGGGCCTATAGTGATAGGACAAGAGGGAATGGCTTCAAACTAAGAGTAGGTTAAAGAAAGTAGGAAGAAGAAGAAGAAGAAATTGTTTACAGTGAGGGTGGTGAGGCACTGGAAGAGGTTGCCTGGAGAAGCTGTGGATGCCCCATCCCTAAAAGTGTTCAAGACCGAGTAGCACTGGGCTTCGAGCAATGTGGTCTAATGGAAGGTGTCTCTTCCCTTGGCAGGAACTGCATAATCTTTAGTGTCTCTTCCACCACAAACCATTTCATGATTCTATGATTCAGGACATTATAAGGGTCATGTTATGCTCAGCTTTTCCGAAGTGGCTGGAGATTTTGAATGCTTTTCTAGGTGACTTGATGAATTTTTGGGTTATGGTTTCTGAAAATTTGAGAACCACTGGGGCAGCACTTCAGTTCCCACAAATGCAAATGGCCCAAATAGTCATAAGAAGCAACAATAGATTCATTCTCCAGATCTGTTTTCAGGAGTTAAAATACAATTTACGGCAAGTGTAAATGCTGATCCGTATGACTGCGTCCAAGTTTGACGTTATGAGTTGAAGAAGCTCTGCATAGTTCAATGTTCTGTCTGCTAAATTTCCAGTGTGTCACAGTGTGATGCTACATGATTTTGAAGAGCTTAGTTCAGGAGACAGCTTGAATCCAGCCTGCCATACTAGTCCTGGCTTGTAGTGGCCCTGTCATCACCCAGTAGGTTCTTGCTGCTATCCCCCTCTCTCCAAGTGTGTCATGGACCAGAGCTGATGCTAGGCAGGGCCAGTTGGGCTTTGCTTTCTGTGGCATATGTAGTAGCCCACAGCAAACATTTCGTGCTGAAGATGTATTTAATTACAAAACCACAGTGTTTAAGGAGATTCTTCTACCCTCAACATACACTGTGCTTGTAGCAGCTCAGCCTAGAATCTTTCAGATAAGCTGAATATGCATTTTCATTTATGTGTGTCTTGCACAGGACCGGGACACAGACAAGAAGAGAATTGAAGAGCTGCTAGAGGAGAACATGGTCTTGGAGATTGCCCAGAAACAGAGCATGAATGAGTCTGCACATCTAGGCTGGGAACTAGAACAGCTGTCTAAGAGCACTGATCTTGCAGATAGTGAGTACCAGCTGGGGGGTACTTGTGGTGTTGGTGTTCTATTTCAAGAGTAGACAGGCTGGTTGACTGAGACGGGAACAGAAGTTAAATCGGAGACTGGAAAGCTTTCCTCATTCAGCCACTTGACTTTGACCTTAGTTTTTTTGAACTTACTAGAATGCATTCCTCTAGTATCTTTCATTGTCTTTCGAAAGCATCAAAATATTTTCCTTTTGTTCATCACTGAGAGAGTGACTTTACTAAAGTGATAAAATTTTTTTAAAAAAGAAAGCTTTGTAAATGACACAGCAGAAATGTCACACTGAATATTTCTAACTGAATGGTTGGGTGGAGTCTGTGATCTTTAGTATTCTTTAGTACAGTTAATACAGACAATTAACTGGTCTTTAAGTCCCAGGAAGTAGTGTATGCTGAAGTCATTTATTTTTACTAGATACTGAAAAATGTGTGCAGTTAAAATAACTGACTGATTTTTTCTTTGAGTGGTTGATTTGATTTCCGTAACTATCACAAACATAACTAATTCTTTCTTCACTAGACAGGTTTTAGCACTGGTTTCTGTGTTTAACATTCATTCTGTCTATCATACCAGCCTAAATAACAATTCTAAGTGGAACTTGGGAAATATAAACTATTTCTTCTAATTGAACATGCGGCTTTTATTGAGTATTCACCTTATTCTGCTAAGACTTACATGTTTGGCTTTGTGTGCCAGGAACAGTTTAACTTGAAGACAAAGGAATAAATTAGAGTAAGCAGATGTTTTCAATGAAACTGTCTAGAATAGCTTTGTCTTGTAAAACAGCTGAGTGTGTGCCTGACACCAGTTCTGAAATCTTGGTGCCTAGGATCCGAGTTCTCTTCACTAAGATTAATGGCTAGTTAATTGTTACTTCTAAATAATAATATTGAAAAGCAGGTTGTGTTAGCCTGAGAAGTGAATATCACTCTCCTACTCCTCACGTGTAATCAAGGATATTGCTCATTGTGTTAGTGGGGGTAAAACACGGTTCTCTCAAAACTTAAAAATTTTGATTAAGAGTATTTCAGGAAAATGTAAAAGTATCTAATTTTCTGGCCTGTTTAAAATACCAAGTTTTGTTCCCTTCCTGATTTGCTTTCACTGTTGATGTAATAGAATGAAGAATGCTAGTTTTATTTTCTTACCTCTTATTTATTAATTTCTATCAAGCATAACTTTCAAAATTTTCTTGAGTGATGAATTACTGCACTGATGCTTAGTGTTTTAGTACTGGAGCTTCAGTACTAATTAACAAATGAAGAATGAGGAGCTGAGAACATCTATAAAATTGTATTCAGTAGGCAAAAATGGTGAAGCCAGATTTTTTTTCAAGAAAGAACATTTAACTTTGGACTTCTAAATTATCTCGTGGAAGTGCTGTCCTGATTTTACAATATTTCTCTTTACGAAGTTTTATTTCAATCCATGTCGCTGTTCTGGATGCAGCTTGTTTGTACAAGTAGAGTCAGACTATAGAACCCTTTGGGAAAGTCTCCTGTTCCTGGATATCAAGTTGAGTCTGCAAGGGTGGCAGATAGAAGATTTTATAAGCTAGTTTGGAATATTTTATTCAAAATAATTTAAAAATAAACATGGGAAAAAGTAATTTAGATGGACTTTGCTTCAGAACAGAGCTCAACTGGAGTATTTAGTTAATGTTAACTATTTGAATCTTCACTAGTCCAAAGCTCTCCAGGTGAGCCTTCATAAATGAGACAAATAGGATTTTATCATTCTCAGAAAGCTGCCAGCTTAAAGTACTCAGTGTGCTGTAGTGCTTATTTAGAAGGAGTTATTAATTTTCTTATATTTAAAGACTGTTAAAGTCAATTTCATATGAAATGTGGTTTTGAAGTGATGGGTAGCAATTATTTAATATGAAACAAGGTTGCTCTTGTAATTATTCAAATGCTGGGCAGAGAAATTAACAAAGCAGTGAGGCTCGGATGATGGATTTTGAGGCTGAGGTAGTGAGACTTTTGATCTACAAACACTGAGTAAAATAACATCTCTGTTGTAAAACTTGAATAAATTGGGTTAGTTCTGAGATTTCAACTTCAGACACTTCTCAGATCTGCATTCTGATGGGCTATCTATGCCTGTGTACCTAGTAGTAAATTATTCCCTCTGATTCAGAAAATTCTTGATGAAGAAGCTGCAAAGGATAAGCATGGGAATTCTCTTTTGTGAGAATTTTTTCCGTGACTAAATGTGATTGAATACCTGAATTTTCACTAGCTCTTTGAAAGTGCACCACCTTGCTGTTTTAGTAAACACTTAGCAAGGGTTTACCTTCTGCCTCAGTTTATTTCCTCTGGTGAGAGTGTGAGATGGTATCAAAGTATATTTTGCTACTAACATTAGACACACTCCTAACATGACTAAAGCAAATTTAAGAAGAGTTTAGAAAGTAGGTAACTTTTGAGATGGCTGGCTGTTCAGATAGTACTCTGTTTGTTAAAGGTCTTTATGGTTATCTGTGAAAATGGGTTCTGTTTTTTACCAAGTGTTTACTTAGCAGTCAAGCTGCAATTTTAAGACTGACAACAGTAATCTTCGTACAAGTGGATCCAGCACACCTCAGAAGGAGACATTTGTCAACTGATTGGTGCCACCTTCTGCTTCTCATGTTTCAACAGCCAGAAAGTCCTTTGTGTTTGAGTTGAATGAATGTGCTTCAAGTCGAATACTGAAGCTAGAGAAGGATAATCAGAGCTTGCAGAACACAATCCAAGAGCTGAGAGATGCCTCCTTGACCTCCAGAGAGAGCAGCCTGAAGTTTGTGGAACTGGAAAAGGAAAATCAACAGCTTAGCAAAAAGGTAATTTGCTCACAGGAACAAACAGAGCTCTTCCTTTTTAAGCCACAATGCACAAAGGGCCATGCAGCATTCCTGAATGGTGAGGGTTTTCAGGGAATTCACCCATGTTCCCCGTAAGACTGACCATGTTTTTGGGCCCATCTATTTAATTGCATTCTAATGCAATTAAATTCTAATAATTGTGTTTATTGCCTCCTACTTCACTGCCTGCTTATGTGCATCATTGTAAGAAAAAGTGACTGTTCCTATTTAATAAAAGCTGGTTTTCAGTGCCTGTTTGCCCCTGTCAGATTGTACTGTTGATTGTGTCCCTTTCTGTCATCTCATGACAGTCACTACTAGGAAAGGAAGCCATGGTCACATTAAACTACTTTTGTTTTTTGAAAGTTTTCATAACTTTTACATATAAGTTAAGTTACACAGGTCAATTCAGGTTAGTATGTTTTTAAATGTCTTTCTTGCTGTCCAGAGTCCTGGAACAGCTTTTTCTTAGTCTTGTCCTCTTGGCTGGTATAAATTCTCCAGTGTCTCGCTCTCTCTGCAAAGATCTCTTTCAGTCTTTGTAACAAACATGTAGGTCATAACTTTGTAAATTTATTATATATATGTATGTGTGTTGCACTCTGTCATTAACTGTGATTACATTTAGCTCAAATGCCAGCTCAGTGCTTGTCCTTGTGAAACACACTGCTCAGCTCACCTCCAACTACCTGCCTTATTTTTGTCTGACTAGTAACTTGAATCCTCGGCTCTGATTAATTGAGCCAAGTGCTGCTGGGGAGAAAGTGTGCTTGCTACTCTTCAGTATAAAACATTTGCATGTTGGATTTTTCCACATTCCTACCATCCATAAATTATCCAGAATATAAGGCTCATTTCTCCTTTTCCCATTTCTGCTGTAACCTCTGTGTGTGAGACATTGATGCAAAGATTTCAGTTCTGTTTGGCTTGCCTGTGAGCTAACTGAATGCTTTAAAGGGCAAGGGGAGAAAGCAATTAGATATTAAATACTGCTTGTGGATTACTAGACTGTAACAAGCCCGTTTCCCTGCTCTGGAGAACAGATACCCAGCAGTGGATCATTCCATCTTCCAGAGAGATTCATTTCCTAAGTTGAGATCAGTTCTGCTTCTTTTCTTTCTTTTGTGAACAAGGAAAACTGCAAAAATTCAGATCACTCTGATATTCCTTCCACACTTCCATTTATGACCTCTTAAGTAATTAAATCCAGCTCCAATTTACATGCCTAAAATTGGAGATGGAGGCATAGAAAGCACTCAGCAGATACCTGTGGTGTACAGCAATTTAAGTCACTTAAACAACTGTGGTCAGCCTCCAGCTTTGCCCCAGGCAGATTCCTGTGGGCACCTCCTGTTATGGCACTGTATTGGTGCCAACAGTTGTGATTCCAGAATTAGTCTGAAGTTTTTGATTATGATGATGAGTGATTTGACATGGTGGGGTCACCTGAAGGTCTGGTAGTTCTGTAAGGCAAAAACCAGTAGTAGGGAGCACCTGTGTAGTGAGAGCACCACATGTATCAAAGAAATGAACAAAAAAATGGCAGGTTAAAATAGTGCCATTGAGAGCAAGTGAAATGCCTGAATACTTCACCAGAAAAACACAGAATATGATGGGAACTGTTGACTGAATACCACATGCCAGTCAAGTTGTTGAAGGATTTCACCTCCCCTTCGGGGAAATTTGGGAAAACAATTAGTAGATATCATTCTGTCTGCTGTTTGTCGGTGTACAGAGACCTGATAAATCATATGTAAAATAATCTTGATTTGAGGTGTTTGAATTTGTTTTAATCTTACCTTTTTCAAGTATGTTTTTGTACTTCTCCCATACATGTATCTCCTCAATTAGAATATACAGCAAGGTGTGCCGGGGGAGATAATAGGCAAAGCCTCTGTGGTTCATTGCAAAATGAAAATGAGTTACTGCAAATGGGGAGAGTGCAAGAGCTCTTGAGGACTGTTAAAAGTCAAGCATGTATAAGCCAGAGAACAAGAGATAACAAGGTGTTTTTCTCAAATGTTTTGTGTCTTTGGGGTTCTTTTGGTAACTTTCCTGAGATATAAAATATCATATAAAATCTTGCCTCCCTGAAGTTATTTAACTGAGCTGAGATTTCATCCACTGAGCTTTTCAAAAATTGTTGTTTGAATGTGCTTGTCTGTTGATCTAGTGGTTGGAGGGATCATGTAGCCAAAACAGGATTATTCCAGTAGTACAAGAGGAGATGTTATGAAGGAAAGGTCATGCACAACTTTTTCCCCAAGATTTTCAGAGGAGCTAATAATAGAAAACCCTTCTTTTGGGCCTGGTCAAGTAGTAGCAATCCAAGTACCTGTCTGTTTTGCCTGCCTTTCTGACTAACTGAAATGAACATTTGTAGTTGCACTGTTTTAGAAATCTTTCTCTTCTTTCTCAGGGAGAATAGAGATAAGCTGCATTCTTGTACTTTCTTAATCTCTGTCTTTGGTACTAGGTTTTGTATAGCTGGAACCAATGGTTTTAGGAGGTGGATTCCCTGCTGACCAATAGTTGCCAGGTTATTAATGGATATATAAAGAAGTTTCTGTAAATAAAGTCTCTCCTTTCGCCATCTTGGGTCCATCTGCCTGCTTCCTCTGCCAGCTTCTGTGAATCTCAGGAAATCTAAACCAACAAACAGTAATGTCTTACTTGCCTCCAGTTTTCTGGGAAGTGCAGATGGAGATCAGCTATTGCTGAGCTACTGAGTTTGTTGCAGCTTTCTCTGAACAGCTCCTTTGAGACCAATGAACCTCCACATGGTTACATTTCTGACTGCTAAGCCCTCCTTATCTCCAATCTGGGCAGCCCCTGCTTGTTTAAACACTTCCTGTAATGAGGCACGTGTTGACATAGGCAGAGCCTAGCCTCCAGCTATTTCCCACTTGTAAGAATTAGGTTTAATACCCCTTTCATTGACATTTTCACTGTTGGCAGAGTTGATAATACCAAAACAAAAATGAGCTGATACTTTTGCAGAGCTGTAGGTGCTCACAGTACTTTGCAAGCTTAAAAAGGAATATTTCATGACTTGGGGAGCATAGTTCCCTGAACCTCTTGGTTCTAAATACTGAAGAACTACTGCTTTTCTCTTCTTCATGCATTACAAGTACAACTCTCAAAAGGAGTAAGAAAACATTGTTCATTGTAGGACTGGATCCTTATTCACATGTCTTTCAAATCCAATATTGTTACCTGCTGGGGAAAAGAGGGCCAGCAGAGCACAGGGAATGGGAAGGTAAACTTGGTCACTCCAGTGCTTTAGTGTTTTTCCTCTGTTCCTGTTTTGGGTTGGTGGTTTGGGATTTTTAATGCTGTTGCTCACTGAAGAGTCTTAATAATTTTGTCTGCATTCACTGGTTGAGTAAGACCATCAGTGATGGAGAGGTTAGGAGGAGGCAAGTTCCTCAGGAGGGGGAGCACCAGAAATTTAATCACTGCTGACAGGAGCACAACAGGGCATTCAGCAGGCAAGTGAACTAAACATTTCTTACTGCTGTGCCTTATATGCTCTGATCTTAAAAGGCATGAAGAAGATTCTTGGCACTGCGAGAAAAAACAGACAGTGCATTTCCTCCTCCGAGACTGGCAAACTGCAGAAGAGAAGGATTGAATCTTTCAGCCATAGTTCTCATCTTATTTCTCTGTGGTCTTCAAAATGACTTAAAGTGCAAACAGTCCTTGTGTCAAGCTGTGGCTGATGTGTTTTGGTGTGTTCTCTCCACACAGATTGAGAAGCTGCAAAATCAAATTGAAAGAGAGAAGCAAAGCAACCAAGATTTGGAAACCTTGAGCGAGGAGCTGATAAAAGATAAAGAGCAGTTACAAGTTGTCATGGAGACTCTAAAAGCCGACAAAGACAGACAGGTGCAAACTTCTCAAATGTAATATAACAACATGTGCTCAGTAATGGTAATTCAGTGATGCCATTTAGAGCATCTGGTTCTCTCAGGGAGATAAGGCAATTTGAGAGCTATTAAGTGCAGGTTGAACTTGTTCAAATCTAGGTTAAAGGCTTCTTCAAGTGTAAAAGCCCAGCATGTTTTGCTGACTTCTGCTCTTGTTACCATAAAAGGGGCCTTCAGGCTGTTATATGGACAGACATTCCCCCTTGAGGGGAAAAAAGCCCTTGGATCTTACTAAATGAAATACCAACTGGTTTTAGGATGTATAAATAAATCTCCATTTTATTGCTGAAGATTGGTCTTCTGCCATCTGTATGGTGTGATCAGTTTGGTTGAGGTTCTTTAGCCACCAAGCCTTTTTGCACTATTTAAAAAATATGTTGAGAAAGCATTTATGTCTTGTGGATTGATGTTTTGAATGTCCTTCAGCTTTTACCACTGTGCTGCAGTTCATGTGCAGTGCCTGGAAACTCTCTTATTACCGGTTTGTGCAAGAACCATCTGTACTAATTTGACAAATGAAGAAAATACGGGCACAGATCATTAGAGACTGGTCTGAATATTCTCAACCTGTATTAAAACTTACTCTAAGTTTTTGTGAGATGAAAATTAAATAGCAAAATATCTTGTTTGTGTAGTGCTTTTCATCTTGAAGGAATTTTACCCAGACTTTTCCCTGGGAAATTGCACTTTACCAACAAAGTATTACATTTCAGTTAGAACAAATACACACTCTTTGTTGTAGGAATTAGTGGATGGTTTGAAGGTAGGGCGGGAAGTAAAACCAGAAATGTTCTCAATTGTCAAAAAAGGACAGTTTGTGGGGTTTTTTAGGTCTAGGCTCTTTTGATTTATGTGGATGTTGTCTAGTCTAAGGATCAAATGCAAATTCCAGTCTAAATTACAGTTACATCAGCTGAAATTTGACCAATGGGGTAAGACCTTAGAGACAGTGTGTCTTTAATGACATCTGTAACTGCACTACATTTTCAAGCATTCTGAGGCTTCCAACACCTTATCAGAGATAATTTCAGTCTTCAGATCCCAAAAATGAAGGTAAACCTAGACAGAAAGCCTGTATTAGGAATGAATTGTAACAAAGCATCTTCTCCAAAGTGTTCTCTGAAGGTTCTGCTTTCTCCTTCTGTCTCAGCCTTCTTGGATGGTGGCAGGAATGTAGCACAGCTTTTAGTTTATTAAAATCATGGGTTCCCAGAGGTAACAATTTTTTTCAATAGTTTGGGTTCTTGGTTATAGTAATTTGCTGAGAAATTTGTCTTGAATTAAATGGATGTGATTTTGTTAACAATCATCTGTCTGCTTTAGAACTAATTTGTACTGCACTTGCGAAGTAGATGAATAACATTTGCACAACTATTTATGTAGATAAAGGACCTTGAACAAGAAAATGATCACCTTAATCAAGTTGTCTTATCCCTGAGACAAAGATCACAAGTGAGCAGCGAGGCAAGAGTGAAAGATATTGAAAAAGAGAACAAAATCCTTCATGAAACAGTTACCGAGACGAGTAGCAAACTGAGCAAGCTGGAATTTGAGAAGAAGCAATTGCAAAAGGATTTTGACCAGGTTAGAGAAAAAGTGGAAAGAGTGGAAGAAATGGAAAAAGAGCTCCACCGGCTGGAGAGGGAGAATGAACAGCTCACAAAAAAGGCAGCAGTGATGAAAATAGTGACAGAAAAGATGGAAGTTCTTGAGCAAGAGAATGGTGATTTGGAAGTGGAAAATAGGAAACTAAGAAAATCCTTGGACACATTACAAAATATTTCTATCCGGCTTGGGGACCTGGAAAGGGACAACAAGCAATTGGATGAAGAAAATCTGGAGCTTAGGAGAGTGGTAGAGACCATGAGATTTACCAGCACAAAAATGGCACAAATAGAAGCAGAAAATAAAGATTTGGAGAGGGAGAAAGAGGACTTAAGAAAGAATGTGGAAATGTTAAAAGCAATGAACAAGAAATCAGAGAGGCTGGAGCTAAGCTATCAGAGTGTCAACTCTGAAAACCAGAGGCTTCAGCAAATCGTGGAGAACAGCAATAAAAAGATCCAGGAATTAGAAAAAGAAGTTCAAGGAATGGAGAATGAAAATCACATCCTCCAGAGGAATCTTGAGGAACTAAAGGTTTCTGCCAAACGGCTAGAGAGGTTAGAAAAGGAAAACAAAGCCCTAGAACAAGAAATGTCTCAGCTTGAAAAAGACAAAAAAATGCTAGAGAAAGAAACTAAACGGCTTTGGCAGCAAGTAGAGCTGAAAGATGCTATTTTGGATGACAGTACAGTAAAGTTGGCAGTTGCTGAGAAGGAAAACAAGACACTAGAAAAGGAAATTGCTCGATTCAGAGATTCATCTAATAAACTGAAAGAGTTCGAAAAGGACAATAAAGACCTCCTAAAGCAAGTTACAATTGATAAGAGAACACTAGCTACATTGAGAGAGGTAAGCAAAATAATTCTACTGGATTGTATGCTGCTATTTTTTTTTCAGCTCAGTGAAGTACTAAAGGAAGATACCTGTCACACAGGAGATCTCCACAGCCTTAACAATTGTCACTGGAAAGTGTTGCCTTGGAAAGTGGAGTGTGCCAAAACCTGCACTTTGTGCATTTGTACAGTGTTCCACTTTGTGTCCACAATACAGTCTCAAAATTATGTCTTTTTTCATGCCAAATAAGATTTTAAAAGCGCTCCCATGTGGTGCCTGTAAACTAAAGACTGATAATTTCTCTAACCCTATGATCAGAGAAGTGTTTGCCAACATGAGAGCTCCAGCAGGAGAGACTGACTCTCAGGTCTATAATTAGAGCACTTGCTTAGGACACACTGACATCCCTGTTCTGAAACAGACAAAACCATCCCAGATGACCAACCTAAACCTTTCAATAGGAGCTGCACCAAGATTTTTGTTTACAGCTACCTTAGAGCATCTTTCCCGGAAAGCTTCCCTGCTGAGTGAGAACATGCTAAGCAGCAGTGATCTCTCCCTGCACCAAGCATTAGGACATTTGCATCTGAGGATGTGTGTGCTAGAACCTGACACTCTTATAAGTGGCCTATGAGCCAGGTTATTGCAACTTGCTCTCATTGCCTGTCCTGGCTGCTGTTGTCCTTCCAGAAACAGGATTTCCTGTGAAAGAGCATTAAAAGGAAAAAGGGTTGTGCTGCAATAGCTCAGTGAAATAAGTAAGTTTAGCGAGACTAATACAGTAAGCAATCACTTACTTTAAGGTTTAGTTTTATTTCAATTTTTGCAGCATTACTGTAATTTGGAGGAGGAGAAATAAAGTCTGTCAGAAGCACATGACACAGTCCCAAGTAGTGTTTCTATCCAACTTTCCTTAAAAACAAATAAAATAATATAATGTCTGAGAAGGCTCCTTTTTAATCTTTCCATTCTCAGACTTTTGCAAATTTCCAGTGGTGCAGATCCATACAGTAGCCCATTTTCTTTTCCATAGTTACTTTCTATAGATTCTACAGGAGGAGTTCATGGATGTTGAAAGGATCTATTTACAGACCATGGGACCGACACTGGCCTTAACCATATGTTTTTCTCCCTTGTCATGTGAATGAATTCATGGCTAAATTTTTGATATCAGAGGACTATTGAATACCTACAATTTAACAAAATATTTTAATAAAATTTTATTCTTGCTTCTGTTTGATATTCAGGATTTTTTTTTTATTTTGACTTAAAGTGCTTCAGTAATTTTTGTTCTTTCTTCATGTGTTGAGCAAACTTCTAGCAAAAACATGAGCAATGTAGATCTCTATGGTGTGTTTGTATTTCAGAGAGTTTTGAGTGGTGGGGATCTTTGCACTTAGCTATGCACCAAAAATAATTTTCCTTTTTAGAAATGCAGGCTGGCATTATGTCTTGCATACAGACCACTTTACTGGCGTAACAGCAAAGTACTGTCCCAATGTCCCAATATACCTTCTGGTACAGTGCCGTCAAGTCTGCTTCTTGCATGGCTTCCTCACATGGTTCTGCTTAAGTTTCTTCCCAAAGAAACCTAAATGAAACCAGACTGCAGCAGTAGACACCAGAATAAGTGACCAAGCTCTCTAGTGCCCAGAGCTGTCCTGTCTCTTACACTACAATGTAGTTACACTTCTAAAATTTTGGGCAGTAATTTATTCAGTGCGTTATTGACCCTGTTACCGAGTCCCTTGGTAAGAATATCATAGCCATAATACCTCAAAAACTTCCATACTGAAGTCCTGTTGCTCCTCTGTGTGTATGCAGTGCTGGCTTTTTGTCCTAGCTGAGAGGTGGCAACTCCCTCTGCTGGTGTCCCCTGCCCTGCACAGGTCCCTGTGTGGCACAGAGATGGGGTGGTGTCTCCTGGCCCACATGCATTCCCTCTTTCAGCAGGCAGGCACAATGCCAGTGTTGGCAGAAGTAATTCAGTACAGTGTGTGAGACAAAGGCCAAAAGAAGCATTCTACAGATTTATTTCAAATGACCTATAAATAAAAGCAATCAGTTTAATTCTGCACTCAGCCGTCTGATGAATTTTAGCTGACCTACTTGAAACTAGGATTTTATCCAATTAATTTTTCAGTACTCTTAAAAAAATGTATAGTACTGGATAATTATCACCACGCTTTGCATAGCAACTAATCATGGTAATGCTGTTTCAGGATTTGGTCCTGGAGAAGCTGAAGAGTCAAAAGTTGTCTAGTGAGCTGGACAAACTGAGCCAGGAACTGGAGAAGATGGGATTGAACAAAGAGCTGCTGCTGGAGGATGATAACGGCAATGATGACACGTAAGGAAACTGAGCTCTTCTAGTCATTCTTTTGACTCAGCCTAACTGAAGCCCTTTGCCTTTCGTTTTGGTTCTCATCTGTCTCCTTGCCATTACCCTTAACACAATTTTTCTGAGGCAAGTTTGGCAGTATATACTGTAAGTTTTGCAAACCATTTTCTTGGGTGGAAGGAAGAAATGCCATTTTTTCTCTTCATGCAAGCAGTGTAACTACAGCTCCTCTGTACTCCGCAGCAGAGTAGCTGGGTAGCTATTTCAGTGTGTATTTCTCTTCATGTTCTCTTTAAGAAGTAAGAATAATGTCTATTAAACAGGGTCTGTCATTACTTCATGTAATTAGTGATCCAGATACCTGTTCATATAAGCATAGATGTTGCCTAAGAAATACCTGATTGCAAGGAATTGCTTTGTAAGTCCTATAGTAATGAACAAAGAAAACCCCAACAACCTATGTGTATATAGGCTTCTTGGTATCACCTTCTTAGAGAAATATGCCCACCTTGTACAAGTCTTAAGACTGTGGCTTTTCCTCCTTGACAAGAATGTACAAAGGAGCCATGACAAGAAATTTCTGTTATGTAATTATGGGAAAAAGAGAAAAACTTACCTTCTTTTGAGTCATGTAGCTCTTGGATATTTCTGTAGAACCATCCGGGTGTTAGCTCTAATAAAATTGTAATAAAATTGAGTGGATTTTCCAAAAGTGAGTTCCCCAGCTGTAATTTATCAGTAGTAATCTGTAGCAGTAGAGGAAATAATTTTCCTGAAGAAGCAAGCACATAGAATTTAACATGTAGGGAGATTGGGAATGGGTGAAGGTGAAGTCTGTTATTCAGATGGTAGCTCATATCCTAGTGGCAGATGTTGGAAAGCTATTATCATGTTTTTCAGCAAATACAAGGTTCTGGAAAACAAAACTGAATCAGCACTAAAATCAACACTAGCTGTGAAAGAGGAAAAGATTGCAATGCTGGAAGCTCAAGTGAAAGACTTTCTGAACTTGAACCAGCAGTTACAGAATGATCTAAACATGGTAAGAGCTTAAGTGAATTTTAGTTTTTCACATTGCAGTTCTGCATATTCACATGTTTGGGGATTTTTTGGTTTGGGGTTTGATTTTTTTTTTTTTTTTTGGAAGAACAGGTTGGCTCTTCTCTCTGCCCTCCCTGTAAACGTCCTTCCTAAGAACCTTTTTTCACTGGACTGCCTTATTTTTGTCCCTTTCTATATAGTGACACAAAATTCATAAAAAGATGTTGGGCTAGGGATACATCAGGATAATTTTCTTGGATAATTGCTCTTTGTAGATCTGTTTTCCCATGTTTTTTCATTGGCATGGCTGCGTTTTTCTGCCTTGTTTAGTGGAAACATAGGCTGAGGAAGACTGCAGGTGAAACATCTCACCTAAGAACAACCTGTTTGTTAGGTGACAGTGAGCTTGAGTCAAAAGGCACCTGACTGGAAGCCAAGAGACATGGATTCTTCCACCTGTCTGTGTCTCAGCTTCCTGTCTGTGAAGTAGGGTAATGGTTGTTGAATCTCTGAAAGTCTGTACAGTGCAAGAGAGGAGCGACATATCCCATCATTATTAATGCATAATCCCAGTGTCCTCAGTGTGAAAGGTTGTTGGTTGTTGGCTTTGCAGGTGAAGAAGGACTTTGATGCACTTAAGCAGACTCAGCAGGATGGGCAGTGTGCTCAGAAGTCACTGAGGAATTCAGCAGAGAAGCTCATTCCCAACCAGCAGATGAATGAGAAATTTGAAACAGGGCACCAGGAGGCTACCACAGAGCTGCTGAAACTGAAGGATAGGGCAGTTGAACTGGAAAGGAATGTAAGCCCTCTTATTTCCTCTTAGCTCATAGACTTCTCTTGTGCTCATGGGTGGGTTGCTGGAAACTGGATTTTTGAGCTTAAAGGAATCTGGTGTGTTTTCTGGAGCACCCAAGTCTCCACCAAATTCCCTGTGTGTCTCTTAGGACTGCGTGGGACTTAAGTGTTTCATGTGCCTTGTGCCCATCATGTCCCATCTTCGCAGGGATTAGTCCTCTGTGCAACACCTGTCTTACCTTCGTTTAATGCTGAGAAGAGTTTGTTTTTGTGCCTTCGCTGCAGAATGATCATCACCAATTGGTTCTGATCTTTGATAGGACTCCAGATGATCAGGACAGCTGTTTCTTTTCTTCCTGTCACCCCATCAATGCCATCTCTCTTTCAGAATGCAGCCCTGCACACTGAGAAGCAGCTGCTTAAGGAACAGCTAAAGCATTTGGAAACACAGAACGTCTCCTTCAACAATCAGATCCTTACACTACAGAAGCAAAACGTCTTCCTGCAGGAGCACAACACTGCCCTGCAGACAGAGACAGCCAAACTCCAGGTCAGGGCAGCCGTGTGCCTCTGTTCCGGGAGGTTGGATTTGATTACAGTAGTGGGGAAAGATGATAGCTAATAATAAAATGTTTGTGGTGGTAGGCTGATACAATGATGTAAAGATGAAGCCCAGAAGGTGGAGTGTAGTTTGAGATCTGAATTTCTCCAAGCTAGAAGGGAAATTGGCTCTGTAGCTAATATCCGCTAACTACCTTCAGCAAGAAGGTGGTTATTTAGAGACAATTTATTAAAATCAATCAGAAAAATCTAGATGTGTTATTCCAGAAGCTGCACTTCTGAAATTAAAAAAAAACTTTGCTCTTTGCTTTTTTCTGTTAATGCTATGCCTGTGAAAGAGCTTGGCAGAAATGGAAAGAGGACACAAGTCAGCTCCCCAGAGGCATTGTAGCAATGAGTTCCAATCACAGTTTTCAGGCTTTCAGACAAAATGTCAAAGTTGCCAGTGGGAAAGATAATCTTAAAATTACTTGAATTTAAAAAAAATAAACTTAGTTTGAGAAAGAGACCAATTTCAGAGGACAACATTGTGATAGCTCTATTTTTTGTGTAACTTTCACTTTTCAGGTTTTTCTTCTTGCATGTTCAGAGATGGGGGTTTGTTGGGTCTTTTTTGGTTTTTTCATTCGCTTTAATTACTTCTTGCCTGTAATTGACTTGTATTAGCAACATACAAAATCATTGCACCCGAAATGGTGCCATGGTTTCTACTGAAACCAGACTTGTTAGGAGTACTGCTCTCATACACAGTGTTAGGAGTATTGTCCACATACACAGTGGTGCAGTTATTATTTTTGAGTTCGAGTGAACTTAAGCTTTCGTTACTTGTACACAAATATGGAGTAGCTTTTGACTTTGATCATGATTGTCAGAGATGCAGTTAAGTTGTCAGTATTCCAGATCATGTTGGTCTTCAGGTTCGAGAGCTTCTGGTAAAACTGTTTTTTCAATTTGGAGGTAATTGTGATAATTTTCATACTATTGACAGCATGGCTTTATATGGTGCATACTGCCAGCAGTAATACCAAAATGATGCCTAATTGTACATAGATGTCTTAAGTCTACAAGGCAGTGGATTCATTCTTGACTAACTCTATATGGATATATGCTGCTGCAAAATTCATCGTATGTACCAGTAGATGTGAATAAGTAATACTTACTTTTTATTTGAGAAACTTTAGGTAGAAAATTCAACTCTCAGCTCCCAGAGTGCTTCACTGATGGCCCAGAATTCTTTACTCCAAAATCAGCAGACAGCCAAGGAAAATGAGAATGAAAATCTACTGAAACAGAAGGAGCAGCTGAAAGCTGAGTATGAGTCATTGCTTCAGGACCACGAACACCTTGCTTCACTGCATGAACGGCAGTCTGCGGAGTATGAAAGGCTTATAAATCAGCACAGCTGCCTGAAAACATTACACAAAACCCTTGATCTGGAGCACAAAGGTCTGGGTGAGAGGTACGCTCACTGCTCAGGGGTATAGTGTAGCCAGAACGTGCCCATGTCTACAATTTACAAATGTTGTCTCCAATTACAAGCAGAAATTACGAAGTTGTTACCCTGAAAATGTGCTTAGTCATTCTTCTTGTCATTAGGACATTAGATGAAAATATTTGCAAAGCTCTAGATTTTAGATCTCTAAAGGTGGCAGAACAGAGATGACTCTGGAGGTCTTTAGCAAACATGGGCTTGGGTCTTGGGCATGCTTTGTCAGAAGTAGCTTAAATACTTCTACTACATTTAAGGATTTATGCTATAACAACACACAGCCTTAAAAAAAATGCTCCCAGTTCTACCATGTGGAGTCTCTCTTCTAGTCAGAAAGTCTGCAGGTCACTGAGGTGGTTACCTGTGTATGAGTAGTGTGTATCTTGAGAAATTTCAGTCATTGAACTTTGTGGCATCCATGTCACATCAATGCAGGCTCTCTGAAGGAAGCTGTATTGACCTAGCTATGAGATAGTGATGTATTATTAATTTTATTGTAATTCTCATAATCTAAAGCTTTTGCTTCAGGCCCTTCAGTTGAATTAGGAAATCAGTAATCTGTTCAGTCTGTAGTCATTGTCATGTTCTGACAACTGTTCTTGGGTTGAACAATATACATAATGTACTACTACATAAATGCTGCTCTGCCTACCTCTCAAAACTTCTCTTACACATTTCAGTAATATTCCTCAAAACACTTGTATTTAGGTTTAATTTCTGTGCAAGATCATGAGTTGGGTTCAGAGCAACTCAGTGGTGATCCTTGATGGTGGCCTGAAAACTGGTGCTAAACTTTTCTTTCCCAAAGACTAAGGAGCTGGCAAATATAACATGCACTAGATTTTTATAAAGTACAGAAATAAACCTATGATGATTAGATTGTGATTAAAGTATCCACTGGGGCTGTGTTACAGGACAGCTGCTTGGCTGTCGACTAAATGAGCTGTAAGTGATTATATAGACACTGTTCCTCCTTACCAAGTCTTTCTCAGACTGATTAATGGTTCACATTGATTCAGGCTTTGCTAGAGATTACTACACTGCAGTGTGTTAAGGCAGTTTGCTATGTTCTTTCTTTTGCTTGATGAGTACAAATACTCAACAGCTCTAACCTAAGGAAAAAGTGTTTTTCAAAGAATAGGTTATCTATAGAGGTAAGTGCTTGGACCACCACTGTAATCATTGACAGTGTAGACTCTGTTTCTGAAATGTGACTTCTAATGAGAGGTGTTGCAGGGGAGCAGATGGTGGCCTTCTCTATGTTCAAAACAGGTTGAGTTTGACAGTTTTAAGACTGCAGTATCCTCTTCAGCAGATCAGTCTTAAAAGACACTTATCAAGGTGATTTGTCCAAGGACTCCATTTGGCTGTCAGGAAGAAAAGCCACAAGACCCTTTTTTTTAGTTTATGTTTTGTTCTCCCTCCATCATATGCTGTGCAGTTCAGCTGGCTAAGGGACCAGAGGAGAGAATGTAAAAAAAACAGGTATAAGAAAACTTTTTTATGCCACTCCAAGGCATTTAACTGCTAAAATGGAAGATTTCTCTTTCAAATTCAGCTAGAATGTGCCATGTGCTAAATTTTCCCCAGAGCAGCTCAGTGCATCTGAGAAGTTTTCTTGTGCAGTGTTTAAGAGATGGGTTTTGCTTGTCACAACTCCAAGGTCATTGGTTTTCCTCAGCTGGTGACAGCACTCTAATCATTGTTCTGTTGCTTAAGGCAGGATTACACTTGTGCACAAACCTATGACTGCAGCTGGTCTAGAAAAATCCACAGCAACTTTAGTTAGCTTGTGCACACCCAAAAACATCTATACAGCCAAGGTCCCCAAGGTTTGTGTAGTTCACTCTGCTGCCTTCTAACCACAGAATATTTTCTGCAACTGAGCAAACTTCATTAAACCTCTCTTGGTTCTATCTGCACAGTGTTAACACCGCAGTGGGGGTTTAATAATGGGTTCTGAGTAACTGCAGTGAAATGCCCTGTTATAGCCCAGCAAACCACAGATGTGTGGGTTTGGCTTAGCAAGAAAAAGAAGGGTTAGTATGTTAGGGTCATTTACCAATAATAACAGTTTTTTGACTGCGGTGTCTGGCTGACCGTTTCAGTGAACACAGAAGGACTGGCTTCTTCTGCTGCATTTTTAAAATTGCTTTACTTACTGTATGTATGTTACTAAGGGAAGGCAATAACTTTCTAGCTACAATTGATTAACTGATCCCTGTGCATTTCTTTGTGGCTTAGTCTGGAGAAGTCTAATCCTGCAGAGACACTGGAAAAAGAATCCCTGCTGTGGAGGGATTGCAGGGATTTGTATTATTATGTTACTAATGCTTCCTGGTAATTATTTTTTGGGTTCCTTTTGCCACACACTTTTTATCATAGTTGAGAATTTTCAAAGTTCTCTCAGTCACAAATACCTACCCACAGTGTTTCTCCTCAAAAAGCAGCAGAAAGCATGAAAGCCAAAAGGAGTAAAGTGGAATATGATTGTTCAATCCTAAGAATGGATTGTGTTAGAATCCAAAATGGATTCTATATGCATGTATAAGAAAATCTTTTAAAAACACTTCTGTTCAAGAGCCTGCTGCTTTAAAAAGTGAAATGAGCATGAGTGTTGAATAGTCTACAGGAACAGTAACCTGGTCCGTGGTGGTAGAGTTTGTCAGGTTGCAGAGATTGTGCTCAAATTGTAGACTCTGAGCTGAATCTGTACTAAAAGAAAATTTTGACTGAGGCTTTCATTATGTCTCCAGACATATGCTCAGTCATTTCCATTATTGCAGACAGTCTCCTCTTTCTTAGCTTTCACCTAACAGCTAGGGAAGCAGCTGTGGTCTACCTCAGGCTCAGTGCAGCAGCATGTGGTGCTGGGTCTGGCTGGAAACACTGGACCAGTATTCTGCTGCCCTCTAAGGAACCCTCTTTAAAACATAGAGGGCTTGGATAAAAATGAACAGAGTAGCCCTATCATGCGGAGACAGCAAAAGAATTTACAGCACAGTGTCTGCAGAGGCAGCCATGGTAATCTGTGCCAAAAGACTGACTGTGGAGTTTGTCTTCTCAGACTCTGGATTGGCACACGGTCTGTCTAAAATGCTTCTTGGAGCTGGATGTGAAACCTTCCTCTGCTTTCAGGTTCTTCCATTTGTTGTACGGACATTGAATTTGAAATGTCCCAGAGCTGAATGGAGGAAGAAAACAAATAAATAAGGTTAATTAAACTCTGCTGCTGTTACTGGGAATGAATAGCATAAAGCAGCTTTTGTCTGGGAGACAGGTACTTTTCTGTGTGGCCCTTCAATGGACTGGAATTTGGGACAGGCTGTAATTTGACCCTGAGATGAAGGGGATGGTAGCCTGAAAGAAAAACAAGTTGGCAGGAGTCAGTGTATTCGGTGCTGTCTGCTGGTTTTGGTTTTGTTTTGAAGTTTTCATGACTGCAGAGTAACTGTGCTCTGCATTCATCTCTGCTGGCGTGAGAGTCGCAGAAAAATTATGCTTGTTCTCTTTTAAGCAATGCTGCCTCTTCCACCTAGATTCTGTTTTAAAATTGCTTGGAAGAATATTTCTTCATTACTGACACAGATGTATCTGACATTTTGAGGTAATACCCTTTTATCAGAATCCCAAGAAAATGTGCTGATGACTTTTGACATTCACTGCACCAGTGTCCCCAGTGGCCTCTGCTGGAGTGTCTGTATGGGCACAGATTCTGACAGAAGCCACCAGACAGAAAAAAAAAATCTGGGAACAGCTTGCTGCCTTGTGAAGTGATCTCAATCCGCCTCATTCTTCGCAGCATTTTCTGAATGCAGGTGGTGTAGCACCTCAGGGAGGTTGAGCCTGCCTAATCCACCTCTGTGCCAAATATCAGGGGAGTTGTTCCACACCTCGGTTACTTTAGCGTTCCAGAGATCAAAATTAGACACAGTTGATGGCATCAGCCCTCTGTCTCTACCCATCTCCCTGCTCTGAATGGTTTATGCACAAGTTATATAAACCAAATAGCAGTGGAAGCCTGGATGTGAATACCAGTTTTGCTCTTGGTTTTCTCACTAGTGAACAAGTAGAGCCACTCAAGCAGGTGAGTCAGCCCATGCTTTAAAGGTGTTTTGCTGTCAACTCATTGATACCTCATCATCTGTTTGGAATATGCAGGAGATTAGTAGCTGTGCAGGATGATATTACCTGTGCATATAACCTAATAGGCATTAGGTTGTTACCTAAAACTCTCACTCATTGCACTGCTTTCTTGTTGCATTTTGGCAGCTGCTTTTTAGTCAGGTTTTTGACTTGCCACTGTCAGTTATTTGTGACTGGGATTCCAGTTTAGTGGTGTTGTTTCTACTCGCTCTGCAGAATCTCAAGCTTTTACCAAATTACCAGAATCTGGAACTGAAGTAAGATTCTGCCAGTTGTATTCCAGTTTGCTTAAAAATGCTCTCTTTTTTTTTTTCCCCCTCAAGTCCTCTCTGCTGACTTGTATACTAAGTTGAATTTTCATGCATAGTGTGGAATTCTTCAGCTTTGGTAGAAGTTTAACCACACAAATGTGGATGAAACTAAGCAAGCAGGAAAAAAACCCCACTTTCTGGTCATTATCATATTACCTATTAAAAATCTTGACCCAGAGGAAGAACAATGTTTAAATTAAAGCTGGCGGTATGCTATTTCTCATTTTGCAGATACACCAGTTTAATGAAACACAAAGCAGAACTGGAAGAGTTGGAATTAGTTTTAAAAACAGAGAGAGAGGTTTTGCAACAAGAGAGAAGATCAAATGCAATAACCACGGGGGAAAATAAGAAGCTAAGGGAGGAACTGGACAGGTATGGCTCCTTTGCTAAATTCTTATATATATAATTTATAAGTCAGTTATGCAAAACATAGTTGTGTCGCTCTAGCTCCAAAATACCTTCTTATAACTTGTCTGTTCTTTATTCTCCATTTCTGTATTGTTAATATGGTAATTTTAACTCAGATCAGCTTCATGAATACTGTCAACCAATACTGTTATTTGGTGCTTCAGACCTGGGACCTTTGCTCATAGAAAATAAGCTTCCACACGTGGTTGGTTCAGTTCACAAATGTTTTCTGCAATGAATTTTTTCCAAGCACTTGCCTTTAGGCAGAGCTACAAGTGCCCAACCCCCCAAATGATACCTGGGTTTTTTTCCCCTTAAGGAGAAAAGGATGGTTTATGGTTTTTACACAATATGATTTTGACTCTAGGACTTACCACTGTTTATGCTGTCCAGAGAAAACTGCCATTCTTGTTAGTAAAAACAGTCTTAGAGACTCTTGATCAGTGGGTAACTTTTAACTTGGGGCTGAGCTCCTTTTGAGAGCCAGCACCCAGATTTTACCTAGTGCAGCAGAAAAACCTCCCCGTAGCCGTGCCACTGTTCATACTAAAAAGGTGTTTTGAGAAACTGTTTGGTACAAATCAGGAGCCAAGACCACATCAAGTTAAAGCAATGTCAGGTTGAATCATATTTAAAAATCCCGTTTTAGGTTGAGCTACAATTGTACAAATGTACTTTAGAGCAGTGCAGAGCTCTCCAGAGGTTTTCTGAAGTTTGCTGTTCCTAACTCATTTTCTCAGGAGCAAAGATGTTGCATGATGTTGATTGCAGGGCTGGCAGAGAGCCAGGCTTATCTGTCAGCAGATACAGAACTTAATCTGTTTTTTAGTTATTTAATGTTATGCCTTCATGATTTGTAGGTATTTTTAGGTTTACCCTGAAGGTGTAAAAGAATGCCACAGTATCATGTTACAACACTACAGTGTTTCACACTTCAGGACACTTAAATGCTCATATTTTATGCATCAGGATAAAGAAATAATGTGTGAGTTTTCTTTATTCGTGCCAAATAGAGCTGCCTTTATATACAAATGCTCTTAAATACATTGCACCTCAGAAGTTTGTGGTGTGTTTCTTACATATTGAGGAAATAGCAGTTTCATTTTTCATGTATTTTCCTTTCAGTTTTTTTGTAGATTTGAAACCTTTTATAATGTTATCAGTACTTCTTAATAAAATTTTAACATATAAAATGTCTTTAGGAGTTACTCTTTGCAACTATGTTTGATTTAGTGAGAGCTGCAAAATGATGGTGTGGTCTTTGAATGTGAGGTTGTTTCTGAGAAGTGTCCTTCATAAGCCTGCTGACTTCTTCATGTTTAGGGTGAATTTCTTGCATAACCAACTAAAGGCAGAGTATGAAGGGCTGCATTCACACACTAAGGAGCTGAAAACTTCCTTGAACAACTCTCAGCTAGAGCTGAATCGTTGGCAAGCACGTTATGATGAGCTGAAAGAACAGCACCAATCCATGGATATCTCTCTGACCAAGCTGGATAACCACTGTGAGGTGAGTAGGTGTAAATAGGCAGCTACTGCTGCATTCAGGTTACAGAGCTGACATTCTTTGTGTGAAGCTTTTGACGTGCTATGTATAGAAGGTCAAACGATATAACAACACCCCCATATACTTTAAAGTTTATAGGTTTGTGTCCTAGGTTGCCATGCTATTGTGTTATCTTGATTATGGTGCACTCCAGGGAAGCCAGATGCAGAGGAGAGATTAATTTGTCTTGTTTAATAGCTGCTGTCCCGTCTAAAAGGAAATCTGGAAGAAGAAAATCATCATCTCCTAAGTCAGATCCAGATGCTGAGCCAGCAGAATCAGATGTTATTGGAACAGAACATGGAGAGCAAGGAGCAGTACCATGAAGAACAGAAGCAGTACATGTAAGAAAAAAGAGATTTGAATTGTGTAACCCAAAAATGTAATCTAGACGAATACAGAATACAAATCATCTATTAGGACTAGAAGAGCAGGCAGTGGAATGATAGGTCTACTTGATGCCTGTCGGAAAAGCGGATGTGCAGTAGGAGATAAGTGTAATGTGAGAGGGCAAAAAATGTTTTCACATTGCCTTACTGCAAAGGAACATTCAGGAAACACCTGGCCAAGCACAGCTTTTTTCAGATTATATGAATGAACCTATGTGGAAAATTCAGTTAGAAAAGATGGAATGCTAAACCCAACATACTTTGCAAAGAAGACGAGTTTTGGAAAATTTGGAAGGAGTTTTAATATTTTGGAAAACAGCCAGGTTGCAACAAAAATTTAGTCTTATGAAGGTCGTTTCATATTTAGGTTCTTAAATAATAGCAAATATTCATAATCCTCTTGGTTTTGTCATTTGAATTTCAATAAATACCTGCTTTGGTGGTGTTTTGAAGGATGCAGGTTATGAATGTACATTGCTGTGTCCTTCATGCGCAGGATGACACACTGCAGTGAGATACCCTGTTTAAAGATACTGTACATTTACAAAGAATCCTGTTTTTACCACAGTGACTTTCTGTTTATAGGTATGAAAGAAGGAAGAAAGACATTCTTAATCCCAAGAATTTTAGTTTAAGCACATCAGGATGATGTGGGAGTTACTGAGTTAAGTTTTATAGCAGTACTGGCTTATATGGTTGAAGTGTTAGAAATTGCTGAAATTAGATGAATACAGTTCAGATGTACTGTAATATATTTATCCTGGTGTCTGACAGTTCTGTGACGGAGGTACATTTGGCCTTCTATTCAAATGAAAATAAGATTTGCTAACTTCCACTGTGTTGGTTAATAAAATAAGGAGTAAAAGATATAGTTAATCTTAACACCCACCAAGCTAACTCTGCCTGAGGTATTGTATTAGTTAGTAATCTGGCACCACCATCTACTGTTGTTCTTTCACCTTTTATACTTATTGTACAAAAACCACCCATCAGCAAGGTTGGCAGGCTTTTGCATTTGCCCTCTCCAAACAGACTGTGAATGAGCTCAGTGGGATTCTGAACATTTGGGATAGGAAGATATTTCAGTCTCTTTCTTCTCTTCGTGGCTTTTGGTCTTCAGTTTTTTGATTATGCCTTATTTCATACAGATGATTCAGAATATGCTTTTCCCCCTTACAGTGATAAATTAAATGCCTTGAGGAGACATAAGGAAAAACTTGAAGAGAAGATAATGGATCAATACAAGTTCTATGATCCTGCTCCAAAAAAGTAAGTCCCACATGGGTTCAGTTCTACTGTACAGAACTGTGGAGGACAGAAAGGGCTTTCCATAACTGGGGATAACAGAAACTTCATCTGAAGTAAGAGTGGTGTTATCTTCACTTGTCTCCACACTCTCACTCTGCAAGCTATACCCTGAAGCTGCAGGTTGTGTTAATGTAGAGCACAGGGCCTCATGCCAATACAATGTGGGGCCCTCTGTATTAATACAGAAACCTGAAACAAAATTAATTGGGAAAGAGCCACTTTGCTCCCAGTATGGTGACTAAGCAGCACTATGAGCTTTGAGAGCTGCTCTTTCAAAGGCAAGGGATAAGCAGTCTGTTGGAGAGAAAGGACTTAAAAATTATATTAAGAACAGCAAAACTGAGCCAAGCTAATTCCACCATACATAGTTCTGACTAATAACCTTAGCAAAGAGGCTTCAAAGCAGCTTTCATTTATTTCCTCCTCAGTCTGTTCCTGTAGTGGAGTTTTTCACACTGTAGGAATGTCTTATGTGGGTCCATATGTGTAGTTTAGATTTCTAGCAGAGGGAACAGTTGTCTTTCTCACATTTCTCATGCTGAAGAAATATTTCTGTAAAAGTAATTTTGACTTTAGTAGAGAAATGGATCTCAAGTACTGTGAAATTCATGCTGGTTTTTTTTGAACCAATTCATGACAGTAAACAAATAAGAATGTAGGATGGCTTGATGGCTTTAGCACAGCTGTAAACTTCTTTGGGTAGTATTTCTTGTAGCATTTTCTGAATTCCATTCACAAAACCTGCTTTATCAGGAAAAACCCCTGGATTGGAGCCAGAGCTTTAGTCAAATTAATCAAGCCAAAGAAGGAGACTCCAAGGGAGCGGTTGAAACCAGCAGCAGAAAGCACCACATGGCATTCTGAATCCCCAGAGACGGTGAGCTCTCCATCTGCCTCCCAAAAATTGAAACATCAACCTGAGGCTCAGGATAATACCTCTCAAGGGTCAAACCCTGTGGAAGAGAGAGAGAACCCTGGGGGTTCTTCAAACAAAGGTAAGGAATGCCCAGCCTAAATTCATGAGCTAGAAATTTTTTAAAAAAAATTAATATATAGGATGTGTTAATGCTCAATCACGTTATATTTTGTCTTTTTGTTTGCTTGGTTGGGGAGGGTGTTTTTGTTTTGGGGGGTTTTTTTGTTGGGTTTTTTTTTTTAGTACAAATGAAGTTTTAGTATGCCTAAAACCCTGAACTAGAAATTTGAGTAAATTCTAGAAGGTAACAGGTTACAGTTTGCTTTCTTCCTTTTATGTACTACTTCTCCCTTCAGCTTCTGTATAAAATTTCTTGGTTAGCCCAGATGTATTGCATGTTACTGCATAAGTTGGTTCAAATGCTTCATTTACTGGGGTTTTGCAGCAAAGCAGTTCAAAGCTGGATCATGGAGCAGTGTGTGGTTCAAGAGAGGCTGCTCTTTGAGGGGCCTGAGCTGGCTGACAGCCACTGCCAGTAGGTGGTGCACGTGCAGAGCAAATAACCCATTTATTGTAAATAACCGATTTATCATAATCCGGTGATTTTGGAGGATGATACCATGCTTTGATTTAGAATTAAACTAGTAATTTCTTCATGTAAAATAATGATTTTTTTTTTAACTCTAAGGCATATGTAAGGAAAATGGAATGATTTTCTGTTTAGTTAGTTTATACAGTAAATCAGGTGTTCCTAGTTATGGGAAATTTAAAGGAAAGTTCCTTAAAATACATGCTCTTTATCCTTATTGAAGGTAATATATATGTCTGAAGCTTTTTTTATTCTATTGAGATCATTCTATCAGCTTCTATATGTTGATGATTGTACTCCAGGAATACTTTTCAAGAAACAATTTTGAAATTAATGCTTGAATAATAATTCCCGTCTTCCCACTGTGAAGTGTGGGAAACAGAAGGGGGGAGCAGGTGAAAAAAGTAGAACTCTTATTATAAACTACTGCAAGTATCTATCTGTCTGAAGGTTTCATTTTGATTGGGTAAAACCCTTTCTCCATTCTAATTCTTGGGGCTCATTTATTCATTTAAAGTAAAAATGGATGTTTTATGGAATAAGATAATCCATATGATTTCAGGAGATGTTAAGTGTTTAACGTTCATCCAAAGCTCAACATGGGAAGTTGGGCTTAGGTTTCCACAGAACAAGGCCCTTGTAGAGTGCCAGAGATAACAGAAAGTCTCTGAGGCTTCATTTATTTTATGTGAAAGACATTTATGTTGAGATGCAGATCATCAGTACTAAAGCCTAGAAGACATCTAGGAAATTTGAGTGTGTTATCATTGAGTAACATGTACACTTATTCAATTTTATATTATAGAGCAAAAACATTTTGGAAGATCTAACAGTAATTTCTTAGTGGACTTGCTTAAATATTGTGTGTATGTGTTAATCTATGCCTTAATCTGAGTCAGATTAGCTATGTTTAGCTATGCATTCATCAGTCCTCCATTATAGGTGTTAGTCATTGTTTAGCCTTTTTCATTTTTACTGGTTGTGTAGTCTTTAATCCGTGTTAAGACATTTTAAGGTTTATTTATAAGGCTTTTTTTTTTACTTTTTTTTCTTCTTCTTTTTGGGATACCTGGGTGATAACAATTTAGCTGCACAGCGCAAAAAGATTGCCTTTTTGAGAAGCAAAAGCAAGGATAAAGAAAAGTCTCCTAAGTCTCCATCGAATCATCAGTCTTTCTCTAATCGGCTCCGGTTCTGGTCTTCTTCCGACATCCCATCCTCTCCTAATGAAACTCTTTCTTTCCCGGAACTGGGAGTTTTCTAACACCTTCTCTGTAGCATTTATCTTCATTTATTTCTGACAAATATTTTTTAAAAAATAAATAAAATCCCACATGCCATTAAAGAACATGCACATTGATACAAACACTCAGTATGTCTATACAATACTCTAAATACAAGCAAAGATTAGTGAACATGGACTTAAGTTTTCCTGTAGAAGATGAATCACTATTGCACACTGTGGATCATTTCTTCAATGCAGCACACTTTAGGGGACCTCATGGCATACAGTTTGCGTATGTATATTGGCTGTGGTGCATGTTGTAAGTAAGTGAAGTTGCTATTTGCTTCAGTATTTCCTTGCAGTCATGTACTTGCATTGTCAGCTAAAGTGTTGAATTGATTTGCTGTTGCTTTGCTTTCTACGGTGTTGTAGTCCTACTAAAATACAAATACAGTCTTAGACTCCAGAGATTTTTCCAATAGTCTGTGCTACTAAATAATTTTAAAAGGCAGGTTTTTTAACGTATTTTTCTGCTTTTAAATAGTCTAGCTCTGAATATAGAGTGGAAGCTACTGGAAAAATTTTTCTCAGCCAGGTGTCTTGATGCTTGCATTCAAACCTTATATTTAGCAAGGTTTCATACTTCCAACCATGAAAATTCTTCTTGAATTGGGCTGACGTTTTGATTCCTTCTGCTTCAGTTTCAGCAGATTCTTTTGGAAGAAGAATGTAGACTTGTTCTCTTAAGACTGGGAATAGCCTTCATAAATCCATTGCCCAGAATTCTTGTTGCCTAATGGTCATGACCTGGTGGCTTCCGAAATGAATGTGCAGGTCCACTCCCTGCCCTGTCAGAGAATCAGATGCAGCATGGGCAGCTCAGCAGAGAGGACAAATACCTCGTTTTCCCTCTCACTCTGAGAGCTGTCCTTCAGTGGCACAACCAGGGACTCTGATAGAACAGCCTGTTGCTGTCTATTGTGGGATTTGTAGAAAATGAATTTGTCTCCAGGGCAGTTAATATTTTTGGCATCCATGGAAGGCGTTAAGTGCATCTAGAAAGTCAATTAGAAACTCAGACTTGCATGTGAAGCTTTAGCCAGTAATTGCCCCTGCAGGCATGGCATAAGCTTCAGTTCTGAGAGCAAGTGCTGGCCCTGTTCTGTGAAACCCACGCAGACCTTGGGAGAAAACACTGTTCCTGAATGAAGTCAGCTTCCAGGGGCCACCTAAGATGACAGCACCTTGATCCATTTCTCTAATATAACTTCGCAGCTGCTCCATGCTTTATACTGTCTGTCCATTGTCTCTGCAAGTTGTTTGACTGCTGCACTCTGCTCCATTTTCAACATTTAGTTTCTATTACTTAATCAAGTATTCCATAGAAATATATAAAACTCTAGAATCTTGCATCTCATTAAGTGTTTTCTGTAGTAAATTCTTTAAATTTTGTTCTATGTGTGCCTTAAAGCATTACATTCACATTATAAGAAATTAATTAGCCTGCTTCATCAATAGAAAAAAAATTTTGAGATTCTTAATATAAGTAATATTCTAGCAGACAATTTTTGTTGTTCTCCTGCTAAGATCCCAGGAACTCTACTTAAAAATCATTGCACCAAGACATCATAAGAACAGAGTTTCGACCTTGTAAAGACTGAGCTCTTACCCACAGCAAAGATCTAAACCTGAAAGCAGTTAGCTTAGTGCATGGATCATGATAGATAATTTTCAAATCAGCATTATTTTTCTTTGAGTAAGAGCATGACTACTGTCACTCTTTCCTTATTCTACTTTATTACTGAAGTAAGTTCTTATAAAATGCACCTCCAAGGAATAATGTTATGGGAATTTCACACCTCACTTATCTTTTCTGGATTCATGTCTTTGCTCCTTTTCTTCCTCCTTTCACAGTAATTGTTGCATGTATAATATCAACCCTCCCACCGGCACTAAGCAGCCCTTGTCACTCCCACACTTTACAGAGAGCACACATGATTGACAAGCTGGTGGCAGAAATTTCCTATCCACTACTGCACTGTTTATGGAAAAGCTTGCCAAACTAGCGCCTCTGTTGTGCAGTTTCTTTGTGCCTGCTTGTCATGTTTGTATGGGCAGATAAATACAAATCCCTTAATGCTATTTTTTTCATTGAGTCTTATTCACTTACCTTTCTCCCCACCAGTGCTAATGGACCTAAAGCAAAAAAGGAATTCCCATCACAGAGGCAGCAATGATAATGTTGAAATCTCAGCAGACTCTGCAACAAAACTCACCTGTGTGGAAATGGGTCCCAGGACTTACTCAACCTCAGCTATTCACCTGCACACTTCCACCCCCATCTCCCGGCTCCAGAGCAGGCCAAAAGGTGTGTGCTGCATCAGGCAGGCTGATTCATAGTTCCTGCAAGGCTGCTAATGGCATTCAAGTACAAAACCAGAGCACTATTATTTTCACTCCTACTTTATCTGCTTAATGGTTTAATTGATCAAGATACAGGGTTTACTCACTCTTGTAATGTCATCAACTTGACAGACCATGTTTGAGTGTCAGTCCTTCAGTGGTTCCCATCCCAGTGTTAAGAAGATGGCTCTGTAAAATCGTCTTGATCGCCTCAGTCTTCTACACTGCTAGAATGCATTGGAGACAGACCTGAAGGATTAACCTTTCTGTGTTCAGTTGGCCTTTTAAGTTTTATGTTCTTTTCCAGGCTATAATTCAGAAGATAATCTATGTGAACAGTCCCCAGAGGTGGAGTTAGCAAGCACCAGACAGCACAGTAAGCTTATAGCATGTATGAGTGGTCTAAACATCTGCATTAAGGCTTTTTTCATTACATCCACGTGAACTGTCCTGGACTATTTTACTTTAATTAACATTATAGAAGGAGGTGTAGTAATGCAGCACCATTTTGGGAATGTGATTCTAACTACTTCTGGTTTTCTGTTGAAGTTTTGGATGTTCTAATGGATGTTTTGCCAAAATGAATTTTCGAAACAATGCTGACATTGAGGCAAGTTGCCTTGCCCCACCAATGCATGCCCTACAAATCTGTTGCTGATTTTTCTGGAGAATGTTTAGTTCCTTCCTTAAGGGAGTGAATCAGCAGTAAGAAAAATTTGGTGTGGGGCTTGTGCATGCACAGTGGGAACACTGTTGAAGCAGCAGCACTGCCTGCTTAGAGATTTGCGGAAGACTTAATTTGCAAGCTGGCTGCCAGCTCCTTCCAAAGAAAACTGAGAAAGAGACAGCAACTTATTGTTGAGCTTTTTCAGTATCTGCATGACTTTCTAGTTAACGTAAAAACCCAGAACATATTTCTTTGTGCAAAAAATGAGATGGATCCTAAACAACTTGAAGAATGAAAATGGTTTCTACTCTGTCCAGATTTTGGCATCCTGTGTGTATTATGTTAATGCTTTCAAAGTGACGTGGTTGCACAGGTCCTATTTTGAGAAGGGAGACTGTAGCCAAGTGTTTTAGAGAATCAGAGGAACTTAAAATCTGTTTGTTCAATGCTTGATTTGTGTTTTTCAGTGTCCAGGCCAAACAGTTTAGAGAGCAGTAGGAACGCTTCCAGCAGTAGTTCACCTCTCAATTTGAAAGGTAAAGTTTTTACAGCTGAGTTGTGACAAACAGGAAGTGAAATTCCATGAAACTGTGTGTAAAATGCCATTTTCCTTCCAATTAATTTTGAAGACTGTTGTTTTGAAATGGTAATGATTATGCAATCTGGACACGGCTGTCTTGGGAATCAAAACTGCTGGCAAGAAGTACTTTTCTAGGAGTGATTCTGGCAAGGGGTGGCTTTTAAGGCAGGCAGTTGAGTTTTGCTTCAGTCTGACTGGCATTATATTGTGGGAAATAATCAGGCCGCTCTTAGACTCTTTACAGCAAGAGGTCTTTGTAGTTCTTAACTCTGTTACACAGCTTCCATATGGAATCAGTGTGCTCTGGAGATTTTATTTTGCTGAAGCTGTGCATCCTTGAAGGATACCAAGAGACCTGACACTGTGGAAAAATCTGCTTTCTGCTTTTCCACCGTCAGGTTCTAGCTCTCAGATCACACAGCCAAGACTGGGAGATATTTTAGTGACACACAGGTTGTAAAGAGGCACGCCAGTCTTATCTTACAAGGCTTATTAGCCTCCAGTGCTATTCTTATTCTTTGGTGAAGTAGCTGTGCTTGTCTAAGGTGCTGTAAGACATTTACTAGTCCTGATTTTTCAAAGTTCTGATTGCTTTGAGTTCTGTAGGAGAAGAAAGTAAGGTAAAAAATGCCACCCAGTCTGTGTGGAAATGGCCCTGGATGATAAAGTTCCTACCTGAGTGTAAAATCTATGAAATTACATCAAAGCAGTGTCATTAATGGTATTTATGCTTCTCCTCAGGTTCCTTAGACCATGTCCATGGTAGAACTGAGAGCCTCAGCAGTGAAGATATGGTGCCAAGCAGAGAGGCACCAGCCTTGCTCCGAGACACCTATTCCCTTCACTCTGCTGCTGCCTACTTAAACCCTAGCAGCAGGCATGAGTCCCCCTCCCAGCGGAATGGTTTGGTGTCCTGTGATATACCTCAGAAGAGCAATCCATCTCAGTCTTACACAGGCAGGCAGCGGTCTGCCTCACCTGGCAGTGAGATGGTAACTTTGGAAGAGTTCTTGGAAGAGAGCAACAGGCTGTCTCTACCAAGTGTAAGTAAATAGAGCTAGACAGCCCATTTCAGATGTGAAAAAACTGTTCAAAGCTGATTCAGGAGGATAACGAATGATGCAATTTCAATAACTAAGGCAAGATTAGCTTTCACATAGCACTCTGCTAATTTATTTTGATGTATCAGCTATGGCAAGTCAGATAATTCACTTGCAAGTACTGTGCATTGGTCTGCTGGTGCTTTTTGCTAGCAAATGGTTGCAGTCAAGGTTTTGTATTATATCATCAGTTCTCAGCTCCAAGTATTTTTATTTATAAACTGGTAAGTTTTCTGTGTACTTTTCCGCTGCTAAATGTGTAATTAGGAATGAAACCTAGAATAGTTTTTAATTGAAGTGCAAAATACACAGTTGTTAAAACCATCTCTAAATCTGAAAACATCAGTGCATTTGAAAAAGACTATTTTTCTTGCAGAAGGAAGTTTTTGATACTTTCACCATGCTGCCTGTTTGAGTGTTGACTGGCACTGCCCTGTTGGTTCAATGACTGCAAGATTGTGTTACTCATTGAAGTGCTTTTTTCAGGAACTAAATGTTTGTTTCCAAGATGGCATTTGTTCTTTCACTGTTCAGGCATGCAGTAAAATAGTAAGGCAGTGCACTATTGAACAGGTTAATATCTTAAAAACAATTAATTGATAGTGTAGTTGAACAGACATTTCTGTTTCATGAATGCCGTGGTAAAAGTACTGAAATCAGCAGAGCTGTGCCATTTCATGGCATCAATAAATTCTGGTCCTTGAATTTTCAGAGCAATGTTTAAATATAGCTCCTACTCTCTTGTTATCCTAAGTACAATCATTAGCTTTTAGAGATGTTTAAAATTATTATTTTTGTGTGTGTCTGTAACTACCTGACCATGTCTCCATTTTCATTCTTTCTGTCATCCTGTTCCTTTTCAGCATCGGCGCAGTTTAAATGAGAGTGAAATGATTTCATTGCACCAATTTCTGTTAGAAGCTGATGCACTGTATCCCTCTTGCTACTCCCCATGTCCTTCCATTCGTCAGGAACATTCACAGTCATTCGAATCGGTCCTCAGTCTTTCATGTCCCGACAGCGTGAGACACAGAACAGGCAGGGGAAGTAGGAGATCTGCTTCATTCTATATCCCCAGGGTATCCATTGTTCTTATTATGAAGACAACAGCTCCCAACTTACCACAGCTTTTGCTAGCATATTAATACCTATAGAAGCATACTGTAACTCTTAGTTGTTATTTTAAAGGCTGGCAGATCACTTGCATTAATTGCTCATAAAGTATTTGCAGCGCTTGTTCATACACATGCGTGTTTTCGGAGGACTCGTCATTCTGTAATGTTAATGTGCGTAACAGCTGTTTAAATAAAGTTAAAAATAACCCTAATGCTTTAACACTTAGTTGAGCTTAGAAATTTTCATGCTGCACTATTGCCATTGATGGTGTTTGCTTATGGAAAATTAATTTTTTAACTGAAAGAAATATTTGGAACACTAGTGAAATAAGTATATTAAGCTTCAAACATGCTCCTTACAGAAGAGTAAAGAAATAAATTTCATGAGCTTTTTCAGCACGTTTTTTGTGAAAGACAGCATGTCCCTTAACTGTTTTGAGCATGCCTTTTACTAATAGTGCAATGGCAGCTGATCAAACATCGCCAGTTTTGGATTGCATGGACCATCTCCATTAAATATTCATTGTATATTTTCTTTTACTGCCAGGTTAATTGTCTGACTTGACATTTGCAAGTTGTGGGAAAGCAATCATCTCTCTGTTTATGTAATGATTTTTTGTACATTTCATTTTATTTTACATGCAGCTTTTAACATATATAGTATATTGACTGCAAGAGGTGAAGGGAATCAATGGACAAGGAACTTTTTTGTAATGCTAGCACATCTCCCTAAGGTATTGTCTCCTGTTATGTTCCTGAAGTTACCCAGATGAGCTGTATTCTGGAAGATGACAGACCTCATTGGTATCTGCTGATACCAATGCTGATGTCATTAATATGGTACTGATGTTACAGTGACAGTAGCTGGTGTGAAAGGAAGTGAAAGAGCTGCTGTCCAGGTTGCAACTGAAATGAAGCTTTTAAAAATATGACAATTAACCTGGCAAACAAGGCTGTCACAATCTAATTATGATGAGCACATTATTCTTTGAGTTGGATTTATACCCATTTTAAACATTCACCTCTTCTGTTCTCCACAATATAAAATCTCTGGTTGTGTTTGGCTTAAATTAAGTGGAAAGGAAGATTGTGTGAACGCAGAGTTCTGCATGATTCTTTAAACAAAATGTGTTAATCATTAACGTGATGTGCATGTTTTCTCACACCAGGACACCTCCACTAACAGAGATGACTTGCTCAGCGATTACTTTAGGAAAGCAAATGAGCCTTCAGCTATTGGGAACTTGCTGGTTCAGCCATCCAGACCGGAGGCTGCTAAGATGCCCACTAGTCTTACTGCTTCAACTGTGAAGATGCCCATCCCCAGTGAAGAAGGAAGAACGGCTAAGCCTGAAAATTACATGAAGCCAAACCTCAGACAAGTTGAACCTGATGCTCTGGCAAACCCCCAAGGGTCCCTTAAGCTTCCTCACACACCACAGCACCAGCCTGCCAGCGGGATGAGGCAGATGGCACAGCCTCAGAAGCCTGGAACCGTGAACAGGAGGAGTACGTCACTGAGCAGGGCATTTAGCTTAGCCTCTGCAGACCTCCTCAGAGCTGCTGGCCCAGAGGCTTACAGGCAGGAGAGCCCTCAGAAGCCAGGAGCAGAGCTGCATGGGGGCAAGGACACTGTCAGTCAGACCACCAGGGCTTCTGTACCAACGAGCTCCCAGGTAACCTTAAGAGAGAGACCACAGTCTGCAAAGGCGGCAGGCTCCGTGCAAGGTGTCGATGCCCGCTGTCGGCAGCTTGATGCGAGGCGCCTTTCCTTGGTCCCACCAAAAGATGAGAGGCCAGTCTCCTTCCATCAGTTCTCTTCCTCACCCACTGCATCCACCAGCAGTCTGAATGTCCAGCAGCAAGAGCGTCTGAACCCTGGGCAACACTACTCATCCGCATCGCACACTCCCTCAAAAGTCAAACCCAAGTCATCACCTCGTACTGAAGAGGTGGCCACAGTGGTCCCTGCCAGAGCTGTTTCCTGCAGCACTGAGGGAAATACTTCCCTAGGGCAAGGCCAGGGTGATGCCCTACTTAGCAAGTGCCAGGGTAAGCTGTTAGAAAGCAGCTCTGGGGCTGTAGAGGAGCCCGTGAGAGGAAGCAGCTCCAACAGCACTCCTGGGTCTTCTGACCCGCAGGGCGATCAGCAGACGGTTTGGTATGAGTATGGCTGTGTGTAACCCACAGATGCAGCTACAATATGTGTGTTTGCTATGGCTGATGTCCAGGTGGCATTTATCTAGACACTGTCGGGTCTTAAAAGGCATCACCTGCATGCTGCTCTGCGTATTCTCTGGGTACTGTTCTCTAGTAGGACAAAGTGTGATTAAGAGAAGCAAGGAGCAAAACCCCAAGTCCTTCTTCTGACACTGTTGTGCCTAAAACAAAGTGGAGGCCTGACCTAATCTCACAGCAAACTGGGCACCTGATTCTCACAAGTTCTGAGCATTCCCCAGTGCAGCAGAAGCTTAGCAGGGTCCTCTGTCATTGCTGCACTGTGCACCCTTTCTGCAGGCATTAAAGAAAAGTTTCACAGGTCATGTGTGTGCTAAACCCAACCCCACCATTGGTAAATAACCATACTGAAAAAGTCATATAAAAGCCAAACTTCTCCCCCAACGACTGAACCAAATGCTTAAGTAGTGTAGAGATAAAGCTGAAGAGCAAAAGTGTGTGGTTTTAGCCATGGATCTGGTAAAATCTATTTTTCTAGCCACAGTCACATCTTATAGAGGTATTGTGTAGACTTCAAGGGTCACATCTCAACCTTTCCCACTGGGACTGTGTAAACACAGAGGCCAGCATAATTACCCTGCTGCCTTCACTATAGCTGCAGCTCAGTGGATTCTTGACTCTGCAAGCAGAGTGGTGCTGCCTTTTGAAACTTCTTTTATCTTTTCTACAAACACTGGAACTAATGCAGCCTTTCAGGGGAGATGCCATTTCAATTGCAAAGGTGGCATCTCGTGTACAAAAGTGTCTTGTAAGTATGTATATAAGAAGCTCAAGTACTGTATAAGAATGCTGTGTAAATTGTATTATTACATCCTTGTGTGCATGACAGCCCACATCTAAGTGGTATGTGGGATTTTGTCTCTTAGAAATCCTTGTTTGTCTCCATTAAATTTTCTGAGTATAGAAAGCAAAATAATTTTGTACACATGTGAAAGAAATATACTTTTAAAAATCTATTTATGTGCAAAGAAGTTCCTTGTATGTTTCTGTCATCAGCTGCTTATGTATATATGATCAAATGTGTATCTTTAATTCCATGTTTGTAAAGCTGTCTTTCTTGCAATAGACTAAATCCTTAAAAAAATACTTGTTTTGCTGGTTCTGATTTAATTTAGCAAAAGGTAAAACTGATTCATTTGATGATGTTTTTGTTATCTAATATGTAGCAATCCCATTCTGAAAACTACAAAATTGTTTATAATAAAGATTAAAATAAAATTGATTGATGTTGTACTTTTTGTCCTTGGAAAAATAAAAACCCCCCAAAATGTGATTCAGAGTGGAGATCTGTCTGCAACAGCTCTTTGTAAATCTTAGCATTGATTTATCTGTGATGTCTCTGTGGTGAAGGTGTATTTGTTTTTATAATATAAAAGGTGTACCAGAAGTCTTTTTGTTTAATTGTAACCTTCTTACTGAAGACTTCAGGAGGGTTGAACATGCAAAATAAGTGACTTACACTTCATAATTGGACTATTCACTCTATAAGTGGACCATTAGATTTTTATGCCTCTCTGACCACTTCAGACAAGGCCAAACATGCTGTCAATTTTGACCAAGCTTGTATCTTGTATAGTCTGGTTTGTATTTAACTCTCAGGATGCCTTATAAAAGTGAGAAATTTCATCTTTCAACTTTGAGGGAATGGCAAAAAACCGAAACTTTCTGCCTTCTATACTATTTTAATTGCAAACTATAGTTTTGCAAGAAATTTAAATTATGTATGCTATATGACAATTTTAGAACATAACTGAATGTTCTTAGTAAACTGAAATTCTTCTTCCAGAAATTTTATCTCAAAATGGATTCTTGGCCAGATGACTGAAGGTTCAAGACTGGTGTTTCTCCCTTGTTTGAGCTCCTTGGAGGGGGTATGTGCAGGCTGGACTGCTGGGGGAGTGATTTGTGACTTGTTAGTTACTGTAGATCTGCTCTTGCTATAAATATATGCCCAGTGGCACCTTAGTTGTCAGTTTCTGAGTTACTTACCTTCTCAGTTCTACCAAACTCAGTTCTGCGTTTGAATAAAAAGGTACTGAATACATGCGTAGTGCCATTCTGGTGTGGGATAATTCTAAATACAGAGGTTATACCATGGAACAGCTGTTGAAGCACACAGTGCTGTGGCCCTGAGGCCTTTCTGGGAATGTTAAGGGAAGTTTTGGTATGGGTGCCTGCCCTGCCATGGCAGATGCAGTTACTTTGCGGTCTGCTCAGTTCATTAATTGCTGTCAGCTCCTCCTTGGCAGACACGGTGGCTCTCAGGCGCTGCTCCCGCCGTGTGCTGCGCCAGCAGGTAAGGACCGGGCGGGGCGGGACAAGGCCTGAGGCCTGCCCGCAGCTCCGGCGCCGCGGGGCTTTGTCTGCCTGAGGTGCCCGGAGCCATCGGGAGCAGAAAACGCGTTTGGGTACCTGAGGGGGCCCCTCGGGGGACAAGGCAGTTGTGATGAGAGGGACGCGGATCGGCAAATCCCACTTTCGGGCAGGTGGAGGTGCCGTGAGGCGCCAGCTTGCGTGAGGTGCAGGGAGCTGTTGGGAGAGGGCTTCCCGTGAGGGAAAACGAAGGCGCAGAGCCGCCAGACCTTTCTTCATGTCTTCCACCAAGCTGTTTCCATTCGCACGGCCTGTGGGCAGGGGGAGCACAGCGAGCCCCTGAGGAGGCTAAGCCCCCAGCTCAGGAGGAGGCTGAGGAGGCTGAGCTGGAAGCTGAGCCCCCAGCTGCTGCTGGACACCGGGATCTCCAGCAGCCCCAGGCTTCGGCACGCTGGCTTTGCCAGCTCTGCGTGGCAAAGAGCTGCAGGACGCTGATCCTTCCTGACAGGAGGGAAGGGCGTGCTCTCTGAAGGGCGCTAATTATGTGCTAAGTAGCGCTGCCAATGGTCCTGGATTCAACCCTTCAGGCCGTTCCGCGGCTCATTAATTCTCTAGATCGGGTTTTCTCTTAAAGGACAGATTTTTGAGGCGGATCCTATCCCGAGGAGGCAGCAAAGTTGACAGCAGTTTTCCAAGAATGCCAAGGGGTTGTGTCTTTGGCAACACCGCTGCCTGCATTGCGCTCAAACTCTGAAGTGGGTGAAGCTGTTTGACACAAGGAAACAAATGATGGCATGTGTTTGAAGTAAAATAAATGGTTGCTGTGGGAATAGCTGCCAGGGGGTTGCGTGCTCTACAGTGACAGAGAATATCCTTAACAAGAAATATGAGGTGCTTAACAGAGACACCGTGTCGTGAAAACCTTTTTTCTATTAGATATTCTTCAGCTCCTTCCTCAAACTTGGGACCTGATTGTGAAGTGAACAGACCTTTTCTGATTATAGTTAGTTGAGTTCAGAATACAAAACCACCAGAAGAATTTGAAAAAATAGAATTTACTTCTGTTTTCTATAATGAGGGAAGTTGTAAGTGTTAAGGACATCGTAAAAATAACTAGTGCTTAGCTTAGGAAAACTCTGCATCAGCATGTGGTCGGAAATTATTTCTGATTGTCGAGACATTTGGGGACATACTAGCTCAGCCACAGGTAAACAGCTTTTAAAGACAGAACATGGAAGAAATTCATGTAGAAATTGTTAGTTCATGTGAAAAGATTACGGCCTGGATGTTAAATTGATGTACAAAGAATAACACTTTTTTTTTTTTTTTTTCCTGGTTAAATATGAACCCAGCTGTCCAGAGAGCATTTGAATTGTGGTTTTTCATTTTTAGATGAAGGAGGCAGTGAAGTGTGGAATCAGTTGTGGTAGATTTCACCAAAATAGTTGATCCTAAAAATTGCTTTTCTGCCCACCAGAATCATGGAATATCAGATCCCAACAGCACTGGCAATGTTCAAGACAAGGTGGAAAATTTGCAAATGTTTTTAGAAATTGCCAGTACCAGGCAGAATTAACCTGAGGTAACAGTACAGAGTGAAATAATTCAGTTACTGGAAATAACAAATGAAGTTACTGTTATGAAGGGCTGCTAGACTGGAGAATTAGAGTGGGCCATGAAGGTCTCTCTTGAAAGTGGGTGCTAGAGGCTGCCATATGAACTAAGAGAGAATGGCATCAGCTGGAAAAGGGTGAAAAAGTTATGATTTAAGAGAGTAGTGACAGGAGTTTAAGGTTCCTGGGAGAAGCTCTGGCAAGTTTTGCAAAACCTTTTGTGTTTTTCTAGTCAAAGGGATTTTTGCAAAAGTAGGAAGAGAACAGTAGAAAATAGAGAGCTGCTGTTCAATAGCTTCTCAGATGGGAATGTCCTTAAAAGGCTGACCTGTGTCCTAAAGACAGAAATGTGAATTGGTGAAGTGTGACAGAATGTTGAGGCTATTTCAGATTTGGAGGATTGTGAAGAATCCCATTAAAAAATAATATGGATGAGTATGGGGCCCCAGTGGAAGAGTACTTGTCCTTATCTCAGCTGAAACATGAAAGAGACATTCTTTCATTTAATTCATGACTGTTGGGGTTATTGGGAGGGGGTTAGGCTGTAACCGTGTGTAAAACTGCACCCTGTTGGGAGAGGGTTAGGATGTAATGGTAGGGAAGCAAAACTGGGGTTTTCCTGAGAACAGGACCATGAAAATGGTTATTCCGCAGAAACTAGGAATGAATGTAAAACATGTCCAAAACAAAACACAGAATGCCATGGAAACTGTCAGCTCATCATTCCCAGATGTTCTAATCAGCTCTAGTTAAAATACTTGAACATTTTAAACCAAAGATTATCACAACTGAGGATTATGTAGCTCTGATGGTAAGGCCATGCCAAAGTATGTGATGTGTGTGTTGCATACCAGAATGAAAAAAAAGCAGCAAATCTGAGCATTGGCACCAGCCTGTGAAAAGCTGTATTGCACAAGGGAAAACCTTAAAAGCAGCCCGGCTTCCTCGGCAGTGAGTGACACCCTATGGTGTGATCTGTAAATCATGCTAAAGGAAATGAAATCTTGCGATTTCAGTGAGGATCAATTCAGCAAGCTTTGGTCCATGTCCCTGCACTTCAGCTCATGCCATGCCATTTGCTTGTTTGCACTTTGGTGCTGTATTTAGACCTTTATTTTTAGCCTTTCCTCACTTCCTTCTCTCAACTCACCTTTTCACTTTCTTTTCTGATTTCAAAAATTCAATCCCTTGAATTTGGGCAACGTTTGCTCCTTTTCACTGCCCCTCATTTCATCCCAATCCATTGCCTTGTATTCGTTCCATTTCCAAATTTTCCACTTTTGTTCCACTCGCCTTTCATTTGATCATATTTCCTGTCCCAAGTGCTTGTTACACTTCTCTGAATTCAGGATTTCATTTCCTTTCATGAAAAGGAAGGGAAGGGAAAAATTAAGCTATTGGTGAGACTCATTGCACCAGGCTCTTACAAACTCAAATAGATTAATATCATAGTGTTATAGTGCTTTTGATTTAGAAGAGAGCTCATGGGAGAGCTAAACAGCCTCTGTTTTAAGAAAACATCATCCAATAAAGTATAAGAGCCTCCTGCTTCCTCTCTAGCATCACATACTGGCTGACTTTGGATTCCACACTTAGAACAGTGAGCATCTTGTCCATGTAAAAAACCCTGAAATTTGTGGGTCAAAAATCACCTTACTTTTTGCAGTTGTTGAGTGGTCTGGAAGTGCAAGATGCACTAATGGCAAGAAAGCACAGTTTTTGTTTGGGAACATATTGCTAAGGAAGGGCATGAAAGTTTGAGAAGGGTACTCCAGCGGGAGAAGCACAACTTGCCAGTGGACTGCTTGAGGCATCTCTAGAGACTTGCATTGGAGGGAAGAGGGAGTTTTCTGTGAGAAGTGGAAAAGTATGTCTGTGAAGGACTGAGGTGAGCATTTCATAGTGCTACTACTCTGATTGTTTTACCATTTCACAGGTTAAACAAAGCTTTATTTTGAAGGTTATGGGATTTGGAAGTCTATGTTCCCTTGCCATTTTAAGTATCTCTGACCAAAATGATCCCATTCTTGTCAAAGCCATGAAAAATTTCTTCCTTGCACCTTTACAAGAGGATTTTTTTTTCTAGTTATCCAAAACTTGGACTCACATGTGTGTGCACTGTGGGCCCACAAAATTCCTAATCCACCGATGAGTGTGTTTTAGAGCTGTTGGGGATGTTCAGCTGCAGCATCTCAGCCTTCTACAGAGATGAAAAATTTCCAATCAGTTTGAGAGTGCCCCTGTAGGACCCTTTTGGCTATTTATAAGTGAAAGTAGAAGAAATTACACAAATCAGAGCAATGTCTGTGAAGGGAAAATCTTGGGAACTCTTTACAACTGCAATCCTCTGAACAAGGAGTGTTTGCTCATAGCAAGGCAAAAGCCTGTCAGAGTTCAAGGAGCATCTGGGTGATGCTCTTAGTCATACGGCTGCGTGTTAGGCAGTCCTGCAAGGAGCAGGGAGTTGGACTCAATAATCCTTATGAGTCTCTTCCAACCCAGTATATTCTAGGATTCTATGAAAAGGCAGATGGTGGAAACAGGCACAAACAGTATGGGATAGACCTTGTATCAATTTAGTTGGGATTTAACTAAAATTAAGCTAAAGTTGGTAAACCTTCAATTTGCTCAGACTCTTGACCTTGCTCAGCTTTTTTTGGTCCTTCAGCAAATGGTACAGAGGGGTAGAATGCTTTAGGAAACTGTATTAACAGCATCATGCAAGCAGGACTGTACAGCTTAAGTATTCGATTTCCATCATATCTCCCAGCTATCTGGTACAGTTGTTCCTCCTCCACATGAATGAGTTTTAGATCAGTTAGAGCACAAAAAGTTTAAAGCAGCATCCAGTGAAGGAACCATTGTGTACACTCCAGAATGCAGCTTTGGTACCTTCACTGGCAAGAGGACCTCTCTGCTATTGATAATTTTTCTTGTGTTTCCACGCGGTAGCATCTTGCTCCTGGATAGCTGAGGCTTAAAGGAGGTGGGTTTTGTATGTTTGATGGGGAAAAGTATATGTTTAATGTTGGTATGCTCTTAAAACTACTTCTTCCAACAACAACCACATGGTGTGGTGGTAGAAAATTCTTTGCACTAAATGTTTGAAGGAGCCTTCTTGGTAAATCCTGTCCTACAGCTCAGATAGCGCAACCAACTACCACAGTCTGGTCAAGCCCATTTCACCTCCAGCAACTTTCCTTCCTTCGTGACTTCTTCTTTCCAGCACTAGACATCTTTCTGTTCTTCATCCCAGAATATTATCTTTCTTTTCTGTGGTAATCAGCTAGCACTTCAAAGTACTCATAGGATGATACATGCATTTCAGAAGGTCCATATAATTTTTTTGCGTATTAAGGCAATATTTTTTCTATTTAGTCTTCAGTATTTTTAACAATACAAGTTTCCACACAATTTTCATTGTTTTAGAATTTCCTTCCTTGCTTATTTTGGCTTCTTTAATTGAAAAAAACTTGGAATTCCTGAAGTCCAGTTCTATTACCCACATTTAGCTCCTGTGAACACGGATCCTTTTCCTTGTTTATTTAACCAGCCATATCAATGGTAACAGAGCCCCATTTGGCAGACCCTGAATTCCCACCCTGCCCTATATGAACATGTGCTTGTTCTCTTCTTATGTAATCAGGCGAATGAAAACAGATACCAAAAAGACTTCATTGTAGCAAATTTCATCCACATGAATTTTGTAAGTAAAATCAGAAAAAACATTCCCTTCACATGTTTAAATCTCAGGTTAAACAGAGGTAACAGGGTTTATCTGGAAAAGGAGAATATACTTGGAAGGGAATTTAAAACTGAATGTGAGAAGGAAAGCAAAAAGTGAACTCGGTGACCTCTATTGTTTTTAGTATGATGTGTATAGCAATGTTTTATGGCAAACACCGTTATCTGAGGAACTATGAACATTTGTACTTTGACAGAAGATCAGGGACTATTTTGTCCTTGAAGTATTGGTTCAAGGGCATTTAGGACCAATCTCTCTCACTACATTGGGGCACTGGTGTATGGACTACCTTACAACTACAGTTCTATTCAAACTAAAATTCCCAAATCCATGCTAACAGGGGGAAGAGGAGCAGCACAGGATGTCAAGTCCACGTGGCTTACCTGTGGCCAACCTTTTCCATAGCTGAATGGAAGTCCATGCCTCCTTCATAGTGTACCGACACACAATCATCCATGGGTCCTTCACACAACCAGCAGTTGCAAGGCCTCACATCAAAGCCAGTGTCTCTAGGGGAATAATAACTGGGGAAAGGATTCATTCGGTCTGTTCTGTAGAAAGAGCAGAGTTATTTTAGCCTGGACTCTGGAGTAACTACAATGACTACCGATAATTTCACTGCCCTTGACACTGAGATTTTGAAAAAACTTTGTATTCATTTTTATAGTCTTGGCATAGAAATTTCTACATTCTCCATTTCCTTTGTGTCCATGTCTGTGTTGTTTAGTATTGTGAACAGAAACAGGCAGAGGTCCTGGATGTTGTGTAATGCTCATAATCACCTCACACTTCACTCTTTCTGTAAGAGTGAGGCCTTTCTCCCTTTATGGGATAGGGGAGAGCTGGGTGCTTGCAGATGTACCACAGGGCATTCTAGGACAAGCCAACTGATCCTTTACAGGTCCTTAAACGTCTGCAGATGACGACAGGTAATCCACATGTAGCCACCACACAGTATTACTATGCCAAGTTCACCCCCATGAAGCCCATTTCTAGTGAAAGAAGTCTCTGTGTTGGATATTTTCAGCCTAGGTGCAAAAGATTGTTAAATTGCATTTTCAGTGTAAATGAAACATGTTCCCTGCCTCAGGAAGGAACTAGAGAAGCATATGAAAAAAAAACCGCCAACCCTCTGGGGATGGCTTGCTGTACTTGTCTATATTGCTGAGTCCTTGCTTCCCTTCCAGGTTCCTACCTCTGCTGTGGTGGGCAAAAGTAGAACATTTTGAGTGCTTTTGAATTTAAATTTTGAAGGAGCTTGGAAAACACCAGCATAGTGAGGACAGAGAGAATTTCCTGCTGGTCACACCTTCCTGTGAACAACCTGTTGCCCTTCTAACCTGTGGAAAAGGTTAAAAATAACACATGGTGCAGTGCAGACAGGGACAAGAGCAGAAGCAAGAGAAAATAGGAGAACAGCTAGATAAAGCAAGATGCCTGGCTGCAGTGAAACCTCTGAAACAAGTGAAGCTTTGTATTGCATGGCCACCCCTTGGGGCTGTGTAAGAACTGGCCCAGCAGGGACTTTCTGTGGCTTGTCACAGCAAAACAGAGAACTTACTTGTTTTCCTCTTTTCCTCACCAAAATGGGTGTTTGAAAGGATTTAAATCAAATTTCATAGGAAAGTTGACCCTCATAGGCAAAGCATAGGTACTTGCAATCTAACAGAGCCAACACTGCCAGGAAGGGTCTCTGCTGGAATACGCTTAAAGAGGGACGCCGATGACTGGAAATAAGACCAGTGTGGGTGAGCAGAGGCCTGGAAAACATGATCTACAAAGAATCCTGGAAAAGTGGGATTGCTTAATCTACAAAAATCTAAGAGGGACAGCATGATTAATCCTCAGACATTTGAATGATCGATATTAAGAAAGGTAACAATACATGTTTTTCATGTACATTCACAGAAGGACAACAAAAAGATGAATGAATTGGAAACATGGAAGATGAAGATTCTTATATTAGTGCAAGCTTTATAAGAACAGCCCTAGCCAGGGGATGGAGACATTGCAAGAGGAGAGGCACAATCTTTCTTAATGGCAATTTAAGAGAAGCTGAAGCTCTGGAGGACCTGGTCTACCTTTCCTCGGTGGGTAAGGAGATGGTCTAGATGACCTCCTTCCTGCTCCGTTTCCTTGGCATCTGTGACATTATAAGACCAATTTAGCTCCATTCTTTTATGAATCTTGCTGCTTCTGGTTTTGACATGTGCAAGCCAGGAGCAATTCCATTCAACAGAGTTACTTAATCATCACACACATTTAAATGATTTGACCAAAGTGAGCGAAAAGCTGGAATTGCTACTTTTACCGAGTAATAGCTATTTGTCAGCTTTAATAACTACTGTATAATTCATGGAGATAAAAGGCTACAAAAAAACGTTCTTTCTTTTCATTTTGAGAGTTTTAAATATGGCCCAACATGCACTTGCTGAGTGTGTGTGATGGAGGTGGCAACAGATGGCTCTGTCCCCTTGGAAGTGATGAGGGCAGGTGGCCCAAGCCACTAAATCCCATTATTTTAGTGACCTGCTTTACAGAACGTGCTTGCGAAGGTAGCAAAACAGAATGTCTGAATGAAAAGTAAATAAACCCTGGATTTTTTTCTAGAGTTTATTTTGCTCTGTGATTTTCTGAGAGGGAGGTTTGTTGAAGTCCCTGTTTCTGCTCCACTTGCAAGATGTGATTTACCAGCCACATGAGTTGAGTGCTGCCTTTTTAGCCCTCTCTGATAGACCTGTATTGTGTCTGATGACCAAGGCTCTGGCTGTGCTTTCTGGATATTCTGGCCACCTGTATCAAACTTCTGTGTAACACATGTTTGAGCATATACTCATTTCAGCATGACAAGACAACTGCAGCCAAGGTGGGAACTAGGAAAGAGATACTGCCCACAATGTTACTTCTGCCACTAACTCTGCTTTTCCCAGCACCCAAAAGGTAATCACTGCCTGTGGGTCTCCTCAGGGCTTGTAACCCCTCTGCAGCCTGGACCCTGCAGAAGGTGGAATGCTTTCCCTGCAGCCACCAACGAGAACTGGATACCACATGATCTGTGCCCTTGGCAGTCCCTCAGGGAGGGCAAGTAGTCTGATATAATACCCTGTTACTTTTTACTGAAGAATAGTGCACATACTTCCAAGGGAGTTACTGCTCTTCATTTTCTTAATATCATCTTTTATAAATTCTTTAATTAAAGAGTTCTTATATCCAAGGGTACATAACTGTGGATTGAGAGGTATTGGAGCAAAGGTTTTATTTGACTTCCTGAAAGGTCCCAGTCTGGGTGATTTTCTTAATATATGTATTCTTACATATGTTTATAAAAATAAATAATAAAGACTAAATGAGTGCAAAAAAAAATTAAACCACAAACAAACCAACAACAAAAAAAATTAATCAGAGGAGGGAGTATTCCAAGTAGGCCTAATAAATTTGACACCAACCATTCATATTTCTTAATATTGCAGAGGGTGTTCAGCCTCTGTCTCTGCCCCCAGGAGCCTGTGCCTCACGTGTTCAACCAGGTATGCTGTCTGACCTCTGACATCCTCCAAGCACCACAGTGAGCTTGCAAAGGACTGTTCTCTGCTTGTTGCAGCCTTTTATGACCATGTTCAAGAACTTCCTATTTTTTCTGCTGCATCCCTCCTCAGAAACTCAGAGAGGTTTCTTAACCCTGCAGATAATTTTAGATCTCTGATCTGCCAGAGACCCTCACAGAGGAAGGGCTCTGCCATCGGGTAGCCTGTTGTACCTGAAGAGCCCTTTGCCTGTGTTTGGAATGAGGAGTTATTTTTGATGCTGTTTCTGATGTTAGCCATGGGTACTCCTGGAGTATTTCCGAGTTTTCTAAATTATCTTGTGTCTTCTCCCTGTTTTGGTTTGGTTTACTTTTTCTATTTGGTTTCTGTGCTTATGTCATTCTGCTTTCCACCAGGCTGGAAATGGAGAACGCATCTTGGATTTCCCTGCCCAAGATTCCTGTTTCCAGGCTCGCTGTGTCTGGCTGTCCTAGGAGCACTGTTGCCCATTGCAGTGAGCAGAAGGGAGCTCTGGTTAGGTGTTGTTCTGACCATGCAGTGCCACTGGTGTCCCTACAGCAGAACGGCAGAGCACTTCCTCCGGTGAGTTACACACCAGTTTAGAGCCTGAGCTGGTAACAGCTTTTGTTTGCAGCTTCAGTGATGTAATTTGTATCTATCTGTGATTTTAAGAATAGTGTGTTTCTGTTTGAGTGACAGACAATTTCATACATATCCCACAGTGCAGCTTTCACTCCTGTGGGAATAGGGGTAGTGATGCGAGTTAGCAGGAGGTCAGCTTTTTCATCTGCTACACTCTTCCTGAATGACCTTGGACGAGCCCTTTGATCTGTTTATGCCTCAGTCTGTCTGGCTGTGTAGACAAGAGAGGAAGGAACTGCCCCCCCCCTGCAGCCCTTGCTCTTTCACAGTGGGTGAAGATGCTTCCTTGTGCAGAGATCACCTTCTGCTGTGTTTGGATGTAATGGTCTGACCTCAGCGAGCTCTAGAAACAACTTACTGTAAGTGATACTAGTAACCACACTAACACTCCGCATTCTTTTCCATGGCCGGCATGAGGCAACATCTGTGTGTGTTTAGATAAGCTGGAAGCAGCTGTATTTGGCCTCTGCACCAGCTGCTGTGATCACAGTGCAGTTCTCTGCTGGTCCTTCCCTCTGCCGGTGGGTACAGCTGGGAACAGCCCTCCGTGTGCGTTGCAATCTCTGTATTTAGTGCCTGCTTTTGGCACGCTCATCTCTCTCTCATTTATGAATGAGTGGGTAAGGGAGGAAGGGCTGGGCTGGGCTGACTCCTTCACAGATGAACCATAAAGAGCACAGGGACCATAAGGAGCTGAAACACAGTCTCCTCCTCCTTTCCTGCACTCTTTACAGACAGCCTTGCTCACAGCTGGGAGGAGGACAGCCTCACCAGCAGCCTGAGCAGGAGCGGGGAGAAGGGAAGTTTTGTGCTCTTCACACTCCAGGCAAAACCTCTATGCATAAGCTCTGCTAACAGGTGAGTTTCATTTTTATCTATTCATTCTTGATAGCAAGTTAATTTTCCATCACTGAGACAAGTCTAATCCCTGGAGAGGTGGTAGGACAGTTTTCTAGCAGAGTTGTTAAAGCAAAACTGAGGTGCTCCAAGGACTCAGCCAAAGCAATGTGTCCGAAATATTTCACAACTTCAAAATTAATTTCTTTGGCAAAGTTCCCACTAGTAGGAACTTTGAATAAAGGTTTTCCCAAAAACATTTTATTGAGTTCCAATTAGGCACAAGGAGAGCTGTACATTCAAGTTGTACTGATGAAAGGAAATTGTTAAGTTAAACAGAGAAACTGTTTCTTGTTTGTACCAAGGATCCAGAGCAGTAGCTTGTAGATAAGTTCCAGTAGTCATTTTCAGAGAGCTGTATAAGTTCTGTATAAGAGTACTGTATAAGTTGACTAGATACAAGATATTTTGAAGGACTAGTAAGTGATTTAAATACTTCATTTCCCCTGAGAACACAAGCCAAAAGTTACACCTACCATGAAACTGCTAAACCACATACCTTGATGTGTGGGTGCTCTGTGTACACCTATATAGTTTTGTCTTTGTATCTCAAACGTATGTCATTACTATATTTTCCAAACACTAAGCCACTTTTCTTGCTGCTGTTCAGAATCTGACTTGTGAGGGGTTTTTTAGTGAAGTGAAATCCATCAGGTCAGAAATTAATCTTCCTTTTTTTTTTTTTCAATAGGATTAAAACCTTTAGTTCGTTATTGTAGGTTGCCTTTGTTATGAGAACATTTTTCTGGTTCTTGTCAGTCTTCGTAAAGAAACAAGAATAGCAATTCACTGAGCAATGCTTTCTTCTTTTCTGTATTGCATGGGGAGGGGAGCTGAGAAATAGATAATTTAGAAGAATATAACAGCTTGTCCTGTCCTTTTCTGTTCAGAACACATGCAGATATTTATTAATAAAAATGTAAGGAAACTTAACAGTAAAGTAAGTAAAAACGGCTACATGTAGGCTCATAAGATGTGACAGTGTCACTATGAGCATTATGGGACTTTCTGAGCAGACTCTTAGTCAGTACTCACTGTGACTTTTTCCACGTTAGCACCCTGTATTCACACTGACTGCAGAAGAGTACAGTGTCTGACCACTTCTGGTTTCAAGTTTGCTGTAATCAAGCAGCCAGTAAAAGGTAGTCAATTCTGTGTCTTTAACACCCACTCTTCTATTTCTTCTCTGAGGAAACAAAATTTTCTACTGTACTCACCCCTAACCTTCCTGCCTCCCCATCTTGCTGCTGCTGCTATGTTGTTGTTCCCCCATATCAGGCTGCTCCTGCACGTGCAATTGTGAAGTCTTTCTGTTACATGAGAGAAGAGGCAGAAGAGCACCATTTCCAGCTTATTTTACACTTGGTGTTATACAGCTGTGGGTAAGATGATAACATGGACAGTACACCCCCAGAGTTTTAGAAGTCCTTACAGGGTCTAGGAACTATACTGTAAGAAAATGTTGGGTTTATAGGATCAGACAAGTATGTTGTTCCCTGATAGCAGAGGTGAAAGTGCCTATATCACAGTGTTGTGATCTGAATATCACAGTTTTAAATGAGGAAAGATTCTGTGGCTCCAATACCTCATTAAAAACCCTTGTGTCACTTGACATCTTCAGTGAGATGTATTTATTTCACTTTGTGGTTGGTGGACAAAACTGATTCCCTTTTCTTCTGGGTCTGAGGACTGTAAGCTATCTTACAGCAGTGGGAAAAGAGAAATGAGATATGGGGAACAGGGGGAGAAGGAAGGAAAGTGTGTCTCTGCAGAACTAGGTGTACACTGGTGTCATCGTACTAGATGTCATCAACTGGGGTGAGCCCAAGGCTGCTTGTGAGGTCAGACAGACTGGAAACTTCTTACCCGTGGCTGAGCACAGTTGCACTGGGCCAGGTGGACAAAGATGGGGGCATTAATGTAAGTTTTCCTCACCTAACCAGCCTTGTGGGTGGTGTCACTCAGGTTAACCTGATGATGCTCTAAATGTGAGGTTTCTTGGCATTCCATTGAACAGTGCGTGGAGAAGAAAATTTCTTCCCTGACCGTTTTTCTAGTCCTGACCTGAGAGTGCATTCATGGTGCCCTGGGGCTTCACTCCTGATGGCAGTACTTGTGTGAGTGTGGTGGTGGCTAAAGAAAGTCATGTCCACTCTTGAGGACATTTACACAACTCGGTAATTATTTTTAAGTGAAAAACTGTGGAAAAAGAACTCCAGATATGGCAGCCTTGTGAGGCTCATTACCTTATAATTAGCTGAATGTCTCCTCTAAGAGGTTTGTTTTTCCTATAAAGCTTATTCTGAGTGGCTTTTAATGCTTGTTATGAATTATTCTGCCAGCTGAAGCATTTGCAGAGCTGCTGACCCTGACAGCTGGTGGCAATTGTTTCTGAAAAGACACAGAAGAGCTTTAATGTTTAGAAGAAACTGACCAATAATTTTAACTAAAGGAATTAGTAAGCAACAGCAGCTAAGAAAAACATTGCCGTTTATTCTCTGAGGGTTACATCCACTGTAACTCTTTTTCCCTACTAGAAACATTGTTCTGAGCTCTGTTAATCTATAGGGTAGCAAAACAAGAGCTTTTTTGGCTCTTCATTTGGAAACTGTAGCTAATTTGTCAGAAAAAGAGAGAAAGACTACATAATAGGTTTAAAACTGTGTTAGAGGGAGAGTGAGAAACAGGCTCACCTGAAAGTATATGCTCTGTTCCTCTCCATGGAGCCCTCTTGCCAGAAATTGTTTCTGTGGCAACAAACTTGTTTCCAGCTGGGTTGTCTCAGAGTTTGAACTGGGATTGCTTAGGCTCAGATCTGTCACCATGCCAGACGCAAATAGAAATACAAAACTGATCTGATCTACAGGTAACAGAGAGGGCACTCTGCTGCTGTTACTGTTGCTCCACAAGAGATGGCCTCCTGACATTCTCCATGCAGAAATTGCTACAGACAGCTATTGCTAGGATGGGCTTATTCTTTCCTTTCTGAACATTGTTGCTTTATTCAGCAAGGTTTCAATCTTCCTTTCTCTTATGGTATGTCCTATGGGTCAGCAGTAAAGACAAAACCTTGAAGAGAGTTTGTGTAGCCAACAGAGGAAGGAGAGAGGAGTAATGAATGCATTACAAAAGCAAATGTAATTGAGCTATCAAACTTCAGTCACTTTAATGACACCTGAATAAAATGCTAAAATGGGCAACATTAGTAGAGAAGAATGCAAATGCTTCAGAGATCTCTTGGTTTGGCTTTCTTTTAACTCATTATTTTAGTAACCATTAGAATTTTACCATTTTATGTCTGGAAATATTTTGCCTTCCTTCTGCCAAGGAAGGAGAGAATTTACTCTGTGATGGATAATGATTTAGTGTCTATTCACATATCTAATTAGAGGATGCATCTGGTTTATGCTCCTTGTTTAAGAGCCATTCAGGCATAGCTTTCAATATAGCAATTAATCTTAGAAGAGGCTTAAACCAAAATTCCTGAATCTAGCATGTCAGAACATTATTATTTAGAATTTGAACTCATGTCCAAATTTCAGAAATGGTTTTACACCTCCACCCCAAAGCAGGACCTGGATTTCTGAACCCCTCTCAGTTTGGAATCTCACATCTCCTATGCCAGCTTTTCCATCTCCTAATCAAGAGTTCATCAGAACTCCCCTGTAAGAAGCATTTGATTCTCTTGCTTTTCTCTAATCAGAAGCATGTTGGGAAGTGTGAATGGCTTACAGCAAGGTTGTTGCTTTTGCTCTGAATTGCTTCTTTGATAGTATTAAAGACATGAGTTTTTGCATTTCTGTGAGGTCATGCAACTCTCATCTTGCATGACCTCATGCAACTCTTCAACAATTTTTGTCAGTTTTCTTGTTGAAACTCTTTTATCTAGAAATGAAAATTCAGGAAAATAAATCTGTAAGCAAAGTTTGTAAGCAAACCTGCAGATACAGATGCCAGCACTTTATTTAAAGTGATTAATCCACTGGGAACGAGGTTGTTGGAGTCCTGTACCCTCAAGTGAAAAAACAAATAAAAGTATTGACGTTTTCAATAGTCATCTAGGGAGCAAGAATAGCAATGAGGAAAAGGGCGCAGAGGAAAACCTTCTGCAAGACACACTGCTTCTCATGAGAAGTCTGAGAAATAACAATGGAAGAACATGGCTTACATGTGAATATTGACTCTGTTCTACAGGAAACTTGGTTAATCTCCAAAAGGGAAACTACAAAAAAGGGAAGAAATTTAACTGAAGATAGCAATAAGGGATAGTTAGAAGAGTTATGTTTCTACAGACTAGATGGGGGACTATTTGAAGACATGCACAAATACATATGCATAATACACCCCACACACCACCCCCCCAATGCTGTATCCAAGGAAGAAATACAGAAATACAGAACAAGAGCCAAAAAAGACACAATTGAACCTAAAAGGAAATGAGCATAGCTAAACAGAAGTGCGTGGAAGGGTGGATCGTGTGCTAGACTAGAAAGAATTGGATCTAGAACAGAAATATATCTGAAGTGCACAATGGTGATCAGTGTAAGCCGGAAACACAAACATAGTACAAAGGCACAAAAGAATTATTTTTGTTTTGATGGCAACGGTGCATGCAGTGCTAGGTGCTTCAGTTGAACAGGCTCCTATCCCATGATGAATTGAATCTCTTTGGTTAAGATAAATCTAAACAGAAGAAAAATAATTAAGTCTAAGAAAAATGAGGAGTGGAAGGGGAAAAATCTTCAAATACTGTAAGCAGCTTTTCACTTTACCATGTCTTAAAACTTTTGTGGTACAAAATGAATCATATACTGAATCATATATACAGAAAATGGTATTTTTAAAAGAGATGACTTTATTGAATGTATCATTATTTGCTGATGCATGGAATAATGAAAATGCTAACATTCTCTTTGAAGAGGAGATGTGCACAATCTCTTTAGACATGCCAGATTTTCAACCATGTTTCAGTTAGACCTAGCAAGCAAAACTTTTCTATCAGATAACCTTTGCTAGTTGTCAAGTGTTATTAGTCAAATATTGATTATGGATTCCCAAGCTTGTCAGCAGCACTGCACAATCAGTCCTATCCACTGAATTATCAGTGAGCAAGGAGAAACAATTGTATAGATGGGTATTTGGTTGCTTTCTGAATGACTTTTAGTTAATGAGATAGTTTTGTTTGGAGGGTATGGTGTGCTAATCCTCGAGTTCATATTGGCATTACAAAAGATGCAAGCAGAAGAAAAGTTTGATCCCTGTTTTGTTTTCTAACTTGTCAGTTTTTGAACAACTTTTCCTTGAGTGATGCTGAGGAGGCCTGACAGAAGGGACTGCCTTGCATGTTGCTGGCATTCCGTCTGCTTCCTGTGTGAGCACGTGTGTACAGAGAGCGAGTTGCTTTCAAAACACACCTTGGCTCTGGGGCCATGTGCATCTGGCCAAAAGTAGAGGCTGACAGCCTGTGCTTTGTTCAGCCTTGGTGTGCACTGACTGGGATGGGGTGCACTGACTGGGATGGGGTGCACTGACTGGGATGGGGTGCACTGACTGGGATGGGGTGCACTGACTGGGATGGGGTGCACTGACTGGGATGGGGTGTGCTAACTTGGATGGGGCGCACTGACTGGGATGGGGTGCACTGACTGGGATGGGGTGTGCTAACTTGGATGGGGTGCGCTGACCAGGTTGTGGTGTGCTGCCTAGGATGGGGTGCACTGACTGGGATGGGGTGCACTGACCGGGTTGGGGTGCACTGACTGGGATGGGGTGCGCTGCCTGGGATGGGGTGTGCTGACCAGGTTGTGGTGTGCTGCCTGGGATGGGGTGCGCTGACTGGGATGGGGTGCATTGACCACGACAGAGTCCCAGCAGTGTGCTATGGCCCACGGTATGTAAATGTATGGCTCATGCTCAGGCAGCAGAGAAACCTGTGGGTGACTTCTATGGCTCTCTTTGGGCAGCCACTCTGTGAAGCAGGGGCTGTGTGGCAGTGCTGGGCGTACAGGGACGCGCTGTTAATCCAAGAAAGGCAAAAGTTATTGAAATGCAACACAGATATGAATTAAACCTTAAGCCACTGACTTCAATGTAAGATATCTGGCATTGCCTGATGTAGCATTGTGCTGGTGTCAGAGTAGGCCACAGCATCAAAAGAGGCAGTAATACAGAGTTTAGGAAAATGAATCAGAAGCGTGATTTTCCCCAAGGCTGTAGATGGTAAAATGAATCAGAACTCATTTAACTCAGAAGGGTGAAGTTCCTATTTCTCAAACCCAGGCTACAACACAGTTGTTCCAGTCATTTTTCATTACTAATACTGCATATTGATCATGGCTTATGTAGCTTTTAATAAGCAAGACCTGTGTAATCTTGGCTTTTCTTGCATTGTCCTTTTCAATAAGGATCAGTGTACTAGTTTGGGATTATAAGCAGTTCTGTTGTCTATGATTGATTATTACTTGCTGGCTGCTTCTTCAATAGAGACAGGATAGGTTTTTGGATTTTGTGTCAAGGAGGATTGTGGGGGAGAGGAACATTGACTTGGTTGAGGTTTTAGTTCAGGGGAAAGGAAGATTTGAAGTTTTTTCTCTGAGTAATAGAGTGATTTAAGATCTCTGCAGGAAGTGTTGTGATGTGTTTTCCTCCACCCACTGTCCTGTGCCCAAGCAAGTCATACACGAAGCTTCAAGGAGATGTGTCCTGTGTGTAGGAACTAGTCACAATAACTCAGCAGTGAAATACTTGGAGGGTCATGTCGTCCACTTGGTTGATCTTTAACAGCAGGAAGTGGGGGGAGAATGAGGGTCATTTTTTAAAGCTTTGAGGCAGCTGTAGCATGACTAATATCTGCTGTGATTCACCTCCCTGATACTACTTGGACTGCTTGCCTGAAATTACAGATTGCATGAACTTCTTATTACCATAAATAGGGATTTTCCAAAGCTTTTTTTTTTCTTTTCAGCACTTCCCTGTGCTCAAGCAGTTGTTCAGACCTCACATTAGGTAAAAAGGCCCTAATCCTAGATAGAGAATATGTAGTAGTAGTGAGAGATAGAATGAGTAGTCCAAAGGAACACGACGATGTAGTTGCCAAGCCACTGTCCATGCTATTTGAAAAGTCATGGCAGTCAGAAGAAGTCCCAGAAGTTCCCAGAAGTCCCTGGAAAAAGAGAAACATTGTACCCATCTTTTAAAAGGCTAAAAAGGAAGACCCTGGGTACTGCTAATCTGTCAGCATCACCTCTGTGCCTGGGAAAGATCATGGAACAGATCCTCCTAGAAGCTGTGCTAAGGCGTATAAAGGACAGGGAAGTGATTTGTGACAGCCAGCAGAGCTTTACCAAGGGCAAGACCTGCCTGATCAGCATGTGGCCTTTTGTGATGGAATGGCTTGTGGACAAGGGAAGGGCTACAGATGTTATTTATATGGATTTCTGTAGAGCTTTTGACAGGGTCTCTCACAACATCCTTCTCTCTAAATTGAAGAGAGATGGATTTGGTGAATGGACTCTTAGGTGGATAAGAAATTGGTGGAACAGTTGCATCCAGAGGATCATGGTCAATAGCTCAGAGCCCTAATGGACCTCAGTGACAAGTGGTATCCCTCAGGGATACTGGGACCAGTTTTATAGCATTTTCATTAATGACATAGATAAATGAATTGCATGCAGCCTCAGCAGATTTGCAGGTGACACCAAAGAGAGTGGTATGGTTGACACACATGAAAGATGCAATGCCATCCAGAGGGACCTGGACAAGCTCAATTAATGAGTGCATAGGAATCTCATGGGGTTTAACAAGACTGAGTGCAAGGTCTGCACCTGGGTCAGGGCAACCCCAGGTATCAACACAGGCTGGGGATGAACAGATCAGAGCAGCCCAGGGGAGAAGGACTTGGGGGTGCTGGTGGAGGAGAGGCTGGACAGGAACACTTGGAGCTCAGAGAACCAAACATGTCCTGGGCTGCATCCAAAGCAGCATGGACCGCAGGGCCAGGGGGGGATTCTGCCCCTCTGCTCTGCTCTGGTGAGATCCCACCTGCAGTGCTGCATCAGCTCTGGGGTCTTCAGCAGAGGAAGGCCATGGACCTATCAGAGTGAGTCCAGAGGAAGGTGTCCAAAATGATCAGAGAGAAGGAGCATCTCTCCTGTGAGGAAAGGCTGAGAGAATTTGGTTTTCTCCAGCCTGGAGAAGAGGGTGCTCCAGGATGACCTAAGTGCTGCCTTCCAGTACCTGGAGGGTGCCTAAAAGAAAGAAAGTAGGGAGACTTTTTACAAAGGCATATAGTGATAGGACAAGAGGGAATGGCTTCAAATGAAAAGATTTAAATTAGCCATTAGAAGAAAATTCTTTACAGTGAGGGTGGTGAGGCACTGGAAGAGGTTGCCCAGAGAAGCTGTGGATGCCCCATCACTAAAAGTGTTCAAGGCAAGGGGGGGTGGGGCTTTGAGTAACTTGGTCTAGTGGAAGGCATTCCTGTCCATGGGTTGGAACAAGATGACCTTTAATGTCCCTTCCACCCCAAACCATTCTATGATTCTGTGATACTGGACTAGCTGTGCTAATTATCCTACCTGCCCTTCATCTCAAGTTGTCCTTCATATGTGCAGGCATCAACTAAGAAACCCAAAGTCCTAAAAACCTGAAATGAAAAGGTAGAGCAACAGAACACAGAATTCCCAGAATATCAAAAGTTGGAGCAAATGGAATGATTTACCCTAGACTGCAAACAATTGCATGTCCGTGTTAGGGAAAATTGGGCATTGATGACTAATTAGCCTTTTGTTTATGTGGGATCTGAAAAAAATGTTGCCAACTTCTTTCTTTGGCAATATGTTTACAAGAGGAGTCATCTGATAATGACAAAAGTAAAATTATTTGTAATTTACAGAAGACTTTTATGGTTTCCTTCAACTGAAACAGATATACACAGTAATAATTATTGTACTCAGAGGTTCATGTTAGAAAAATCTACTTGCAAGTTACAAACACTGAATGAATTGTGCATAGATCTAAATTACTTTAGTTTAGAAATTCAATTTAACTCCTCTTTTTCACAGAACAAAGTGTTATGTCTATTTTAGCCCAATTCATCATAATTTATGAAACATTACCAGCAATAATTAAAAAATTGCTGTAGTTATAACCCCTGGAGTGCACATGGTCTTTCAAGAGATCCATTAGCCTTTGCTGATCTCTTTTCCTATATGTTCCCATCCTACTGTTAAAAATAACTTTGTTAGCTGCTGGTTCACAATTCCCGTTCTAAAGATTGGAATAAAAAATAACAGCAAATATTTCAGCTATCTTTATATAAATATAAAAAAACTATATACCACATAAACATATGTTATATAAATATATATATTATAAAAATACATACATATTTGCGTTTGTGCCTCATATGTACTTCTCTTTCTTTACCTGTGCTAATAGAAACATCTTCCATTGCCTTTAGTGGCTCTTTCAACTTGATACCCTTCTAGAATCAGAATGATCTGGGTTGGAAAGGATCTTTAAAGGCCATCTAGTCCAACTCTCCTGCAATGAGCAGGGGCATCTTCAACTAGAGCAGGTTGCTCAGAGCCCCATCAAACCTGGCCCTGAATGTTCCCAGGGATGGAGCATCTACCACCTCTTTGGGCAATCTGGGCTAGTGTTTCACCACCCTCATAATAAAAAAAATTCATCCTTGTATGTAGTCTGACTGCACCCTCTTTTAGTTTAAAACCATTACCCCATGTCCCATTGCTACGAGTCCTATTAAAAAGTCTGGCCCCATGTTTCTTTTAAGTCCACTTCAGGTACTGAAATGCTGCAACAAGGTCTTCCCAGAGCCTTCTCTTCTCCAGGCTGAACAACTTCAACTTTCTCATCCTTTCCTCATAGGAGAGGTGCTCCACCCCTCTTGTCATTTCTGTGACCCTCCTCTGGACCTGCTCCAACAGGTCCATCTTTTGGATCATAATTTTTACAATTGAACCAAAACATCTTTGTGCCTTTTCTTCATACTCAGTGGTGCACCCCAATTTCTACTTTCTTCTACTTTTTTTTTTCCCCTCAAACTTGCTCTAAGGATATTATCCCATTTCTGCCATTTTTATGTTGTTTGACCAGTCCCTAGTCTCTTCTGCTGGTCATTGCTTTCCTGCCTCCTTATCTGACCTTATTCTTCCAGGCTTTGTGAAACAGGATCAAACAAGATGACAAACCCACAAGTGTTGAAGGAAGCTCAGTGTGAGAATTTAAGGGCTGATGTTTGTGTAGATAATGACCTGAACCAAAGCCTAAACTGAAATGACCCTGGGTTTCTGATTCCAAGATATGCAGGACAGTTCAAATCCTGCAATGACAGCCCAGTGACTCAGGCCTGTCTGCACTGTATGACAGGTGCAAGGACAGATTAAATAGCAAGAGACCATCACATGCAGGCACACAACCTCGTTACACTCCCTGTTCATGGAAATGGGTGCTTTGTGGATGAGACAAGCTGGGTGCACAACTGTTGCAAATTCCAGCAGCAAGTCTGTCGGTGTAGTCCCATTTGTCTCTGCCAAAAAAAATAAAGTAGGCCTAGTTGCAGACAGATTCCTCACAATGAAAATTGTAGCAATGTTCACTGAAACTGAAAAGACTCACCTGCGCTCTGTGCTACCACTTGGTCTGAGGTGAAGAGGCTGCTGCTGTCTGTGGCTCTGGCTGCTTCCTGTGCCACTGCCACAGCTGAGCTGCCCCGTGGTTCATGGTGCAGGGGCAAGTCGGGTTTGTCAACAGCTAAGGCACAAAGGAGTTGGGAAAGAAAAGAACTGTTGAACTCTCCAGTGAGTAATAAAGTTGGCTTGTTTAAACCATGAAGAAGTGAGGCTTTCTGAAGCTCAGGGATCCTTGGCTTTATTTTTAATTCAGGAGCAAGAGAATTGTTTGGAGCTCGTGTACATGGAGAAAGTCTTCTAATTTATTGCCAAGACTTAGGCTTACATGGGTATGATCTAAAAATGTGGGCATATAGGAGAGAGAAATATTGCCTGAAAATGACAGCAAACTTGTGATACTGAAGGTGTTACATAAACTACGCTAAAAAAAAAGTCACACTGCTGCACTATATCCATATTAAACCTGTCTAAAAGAAATGCTTGTGTGTTCCCATTTACAATTGTTTTCAGCTTTACGATTGTCTGTACCCCAGATGTTTTTCATACAGCAACTTTTTTCATTTTTCTTCTCCTTCTGTCCAGACGTGGCCAGTAAGTACTGGGGGAGCTATTTGTCTTTTCTGTCCTATACTCTGCATCACCTTTCCTTCAGTTTCCACTTTTTCACACAGCTTGTAAAGTATTGTGTCATATGCTCTTAATAACAGAGTGGGCTCTTCCACACCTGTTTGTTTAAACCTGCCAGTGCAGTCCTTTGATACCAGATTTGCAGAAAAAAATTCTCCAGTTTTACTCCCTGGTGTAGCTGGTGGTGGCAGAAAGGTGAATTGCCTCTATTTCCATTTGGCTACTGAGTCTGTCCTAGCCCACACACTGAGGAGGCTGAAACAAGGGAAGGATTTCCTGGCTCACTGCTGCCACTGGCCAGAAGAGCAGCATAAGACAGCTATTGCACAAGTATCTGGACCTCTATTTTTCACCCCCACCTTTGAAATTGGGGAGGGTTTGTTAGCACAAGGCAAAGAGATTTGTTACAGCCAGCCTTCTCTTCCTGCCCCTTCAAACAGCCCACTCCAGCATTTCCTCTGGGAGCAGGAAATGCTGCTGTACTCATAAGTGTATATTATAGAAGCATAATATTGTATCAATAAGACTTTTGCTGTGTCCTTCACATTCTGCATTCTGCAAGACTTTTAAACTAAGCAGAAATTATTTTTACAATCATGTACTTTGTACATAAACATAATTTGATAAAAACATTTAGAGTTCTTAGAGGAAGAGAAATATTTTCAAAAAACACTGCAACTGTAGAGAACATCTGCTTTTCCTCATACTGATATTCATAATGACTCACTGGGTAACACTGAAAGAAACTCAGTGCTGTTGCACTATGCCGGAAATATAAAGACAGTTCTGAATTTTCGGAAGTGTCAACAGCTTTTGAATTGCTATTTGGCCTCGTTGACAAGAGCTGGACACTGGCTGGACTCTGAGTTGGTAGATACGATGATAAGACTCAGGTTTTAGGCATTTTAGAGAATAACTAAGTGTGCTTATCATCCTGTCTGGGTAAATTCTTACATGTAAAAGTCACCAAGTTATTATACAGAAATGCTATGAAATACAAACTCAGGCCTGGAGCTCTGGATTAAAAAGGTGGGGGTGGGGTAAGTAGGTTATCAAACCTGCCTCAGCAAAGATTCTATGCACTGCCCTTGTCTGCAGTTGGAAGGGATGGGTGATGGCTATGAAGCTTTTGAGAAACTGGATAGTGTTACAGGAGAGCTAATGGCCCCTAAGTAACAGTGTTTTGGGAAATTTGTACATAACTTTAGTGATTGATTTCTGCTGTACATGTCAGCACTGCTAACATTGCCATATTTATTCCAGGGGAAGGTTATGGCTATCTCCTGGAGCAAACTTCAAATTGAACCACAGGTATCTGTGACTGGGTTCCTTTAGCAGCATTTCTCCTGATGAGTTAGATATATGAGTAGTAACTGTTGTGACACCCACAGTGGAGGGGATGAGTCTCTTAAACCCCAAAGGAGCTGCTTGAGACTGAGAGGAGGAGAGCAGAGTGCTGGACTTGTGCAGTCTTTCACATAAGTTGTGCTCAAGAGTTGAGTTAAAAGCTTTGAGGGAGATGATCTTATCTTGAGCTGTTGTATCATGACTGAGAGTTTCTGAGCTTCCAAGGATATTTCCACCAAAACCAGGGCTGATGTTCTGTCTGTTGGAAAGGAAAAGTATAAAAGTAAAGGAATGAAAAACACATTCCAATTCTCACTTATATGTGTTTGCTGTGAATTCTGTGGAACCATGCTGGTTGAAGCTAAAAAATGAAATTCTTTGCAGGTTTGATCATTATTTCAGCCAAGCAATTATTTTCTGGCCTAAAGCAAGTGATTTTCTTTTCAGTTTCTGCAGCAATAAAGCCTATCACTATTTTTTAAAAAAACATGTATTAAAAAATTATTTGACAGTAACATCCTCAAATACTAAAGATGACAGTAATTTTATTGTAGTGTGGTCATGTTTTTGTAAGGGTTGCCTTGGAAGAAATTGTATATTCCTAGATGGGACAGAAGATGATGAGAAAAATGAAAATTAGGATACCACACAGGAAAAAGCAGCAAGGTCTTATCTTTGTCTTTGTGTAGCGCTTCTTTTGAATCCATAGTAACTGAAGCTGTACCAAGAATACACAAATTGTTAACCTTACAAAAGCATACCCCACAGCCCTGAATTTTCTGAGGAGAGATTGAAAGAAATACAGGCTTGCTGTTCTGCATCATCAGGTGAAACGTTCATCCCTTTCAGACTAGGCCCAGTTTGCCCTGCTGTTCTCCAGTGCTGAGCATTTGTGCCCATGTGAATATATCACGAGGTGATAAAATACTGAATGGGGTATTTTGTCATCTAGTTGAGTGTTTCATCACTGTGAGCTGGGCCCAGGCTTGTCCTACTTGAACTGAGTGCTAATGCATTGTCAGCAGTGATTTCTGTGTCTTAAATAGTATAGTATAGTATAGTATAGTATAGTATAGTATAGTATAGTATAGTATAGTATAGTATAGCAATGGTTTCTATGGGTATGTCTTTGGATTATACCAGATTCTTCAAGTGAAAACAATTACATTCATATTCAGTGAAGACAAAAAGGAAAGATAAAAATATATAAGTAGTAAGAGTAAATGAGTGGGTTTGGGAGTTGATAGCAAATAAGGAATATGTAATAGCACATCCTGTAGAACTGAGATCAGGGGGATACACTGTACCAGAGTTTTACCATGTCCTTCCAACAGAGGAAGACAGCTTGCTTTCAGGATTGTGTTTACAAGTAATGTAAGAGAAAGTGCTAAAATTTTTCTTTTTTTTTCATCTTGCTGAATTGAAATGCATATTACATGGTATCTTGTATATAAAGGAAAACGTAAGAAATGGAAATTAAAGATCAACAGTTTTGTGCACCCTACATCCTCTAAGGAAGTCTGAGTGGACTGCTGGTTTACCAGAGACACCTTTTCCATTGTAGACAAATCTGATTATGCTTTTCTGCCTCATCTGTAAACCAGAGATGGTGTTTCTTCACATTTTAGATACCTCAAAGCTAAACCAACAAATGTTTGTAATTTGCTTTGTGATTCTGGATCACATAATTTTCTGGTACTTTTCTGGTTTCATACTAGGTACTGGTTACGTACTAGGACTTACGTGAATCATGATTTCCCAGAAAGGCTTTATCTTCTATCAAAGACTATAAGAAATTCAGGGCTAGGAAAAGGCACCTTTCTGAAAAGTATACTATATATTTAACAATTGTATCCCTTCTAAATATTTCATTGTGTTTTATCTTCAGGTTATTAACATCCTGCAGCAAGTCATCACTTCAGCCTAAAGGTTTGTGGAAGAAATAAACTCTGCATGAAAACTGGATGTAATTAAGTCTTACATTCAGGACCCTGATGAGTGATACACAGGGAGAAGTAGAAGATGGTGAATTTCACAGAGAATGTGACTGAGAAGTGCAATATTAATCATGATATCCACCAGGCATTATCCCCTGTGGTGTACATATTTGTGTTTATATTAGGCTTGCCAGCTAACTGCCTGTCACTGTACTATGGGTATTTACAGATCAAAGCTAAAAATGAATTAGGTATCTACCTCTGCAATTTGACTCTAGCAGACCTGCTGTACATATTTTCTTTGCCTTTTTGGCTTCAGTATGCTTTACAGCATGACAACTGGACCTACGATGAGCTGCTGTGTAAAATTTGTGGCATAATCCTGTATGAGAATATCTACATCAGCGTGGGCTTCCTGTGCTGCATCTCCATTGACCGCTATCTGGCCGTAGTGCACCCTTTTCGGTTTCAGCGCTTTCGGACCATGAAGGCTGCTGCCATTGTGAGCATCGTTATCTGGGCCAAAGAAATAATGACGTGCTGCTTTGTCTTCACACACGGGGAGATCAGTATGGATGCTGAGAGCCACTTGGTGTGCTTCGAGCACTACCCCATCAAGAAATGGGAGCACAATGTCAATTATTACCGCTTCTCTGCTGGCTTCCTTTTCCCCTTGTTTCTGCTGGCCTTTTCCTACTGTGGGATTTTACGAGTTGTCCACAAGAGTCCTGGTACTCAAAAGAAGAAGAAAATCCAAATTAAAAGACTGGTTTCAAGCACTGTTTTCATATTTTTAGTTTGCTTCGGACCGTACCACATCCTACTTGTAGTTCGTAGCTTGTTGGAGAACAACTGCTCATTTGCTGAGAAAATATTTAATGTTTATCATATTTCTCTACTGTTAACTACTTTTAACTGCGTTGCTGACCCAGTATTGTATTGTTTTTCCAGTGAAAGCACTTACCAGAACTTTGTCAAGATGAGAGACTCTTGTCTAACGTGTTTAGGGCGTCTGAATCCTGAGACGAAGGAATCCTATCCACTGAACACTACTGAAACTCCCAACAGAACACAGCATGAGCAACAGCCAGGGTTATTACAAACACCACTTGATGGTGCTGGAATGAAGGACTGCTCCACAACTAATGCAGACAGCCTATAGCATCAATAAAAAAAGGACATTAATCTTAAATCTGCAGCTATGGCCTTGTTTGTGTATGTCTGTATTATTAATGTATTACATCGGTGTGACCTCCCAAAGGCTTATGAGCAATGCCCTACAATGAAGTTGTTTCCTGAGGTGTTTGGACCCTGGCAATAGTGAGGAAAGCATGTGCTAAGTCAGTTCAGTTATAATCATGTATCTATTGTTGTTGTTGTGCTGCCACTTAAAACCTGTTTTCTTGATGGCTGCATTGACTGGAATAAGTCAATACTCAGGGTGTGTCGTTCTGGTGAATTAATCTTTAACTGCTGTTTGCCCCTGTAGCATCTAGAGAAAATGATTCTCTACAAGCTGCCATCATCTGTTGAAAAGGTCAGAGAGAGAAAAAATTAAATGTCCCCATATATGCTTTTTAAAAGGAAAAAAAAAAACAACAAAACTCTTCTGGAACATCTCTGTAACTCTCTAAAATAACTTCTCCTTCTGCCAGTTTCAAAGCCTGCAGAGACCATGCCAGAACCTAAAACAATCAGTCCAATAGTGCGAGATGTTATGGGAGAACACGCACAAGGGATTCAGCACCTGCTGAGACCTTCAGGCTGTTGACTGTTGAATCTCAGACTGTTAAACCTCATCATAAGGCTCCTAGAGACTTCCAGAAGTATCAGACTCTGAGCTCCAATGGGTGTCAATAAGTTGGTTTGTTGACTTGGAAGAGAACAAGAGGTTGGTAGTAGTGAGGCACTTTGATTCCATGTGCTTCTCTGAGTCACTGTGTTCAAGGACATTCATTTACATCTAAATTCTATTATACCTTGCTAAGGTTTTGATTGTGTTCTTTGCAATTTGTGTATCTTGTGCAGCACAGACCCTGTAGGCAATTAAATAACAATGCATTTGTGTATCAGGGAAACTGTTGAATGAATTCTGTTTAAACTCTGTTTTTGCCCACAGAGAATAGTTTAGGGTTTGATCATTGTTCAGTAAATACAGTATCAGAAATATGATGTATGAATGATCTGTGCCCTGGTTTAGGAAGAAACAAAATACAGGAGTAAGTGGAGAATAATAGCTTTTAAAGACGTGGGAGTTGTGCTCTATAGTATTGTTTCTACCACCACCTCCTCTCTAGGTTTCTTCGGATTTTTTTTTACACTAATGAATCCTGTGATTCTTCTTCGTGATCTGCTCATCACACCCTCTCGGATCTGTAGCTGTTACACCATGAATATTGCCTTGTCCTTTTGTTTCTCTGGTTTCAGACCTTCCTTGAAACACCTCTCTCTCTCTGCAACCAGGAGCTGATAATTACCAGCAGTATAATCAGTTTTGCTTCTTTGGTTTGCTTTTAAGGCAAAAGATCGTCTAGTCAGATGGTCTACTCCTGCTATCTAAAGTATGTCATTGTAATACAGCCTTGCTCGTCATCAGATTCCAAAAGGAATATATTCTAACAGTTTTCTGGAAACCACCTTGAGAGTGCAATATTGGATATAATTAGTGGATGTGTTTAATAAAGAATGTTTTTATAATTTCCTTTTTATATTTTTTCACTCAATGTTTGAAGTAACTGTCTTTTAGCTTTGGCCCACAGTTTCTATTTGTGAGACTACAGATACTCTCCTCCCTCCTCTTGCAGAAAGGATTCATGTCCCCAATCCCAAGAGGGGATTAGATTTGCTTAGGTTAACATTTGGTTTGTTTAATCATTTTACATTTCTTTATACTTTGACCACTCAGCTGGATTAATTACCTTACATCTGCATTTTTTTCTCCTGACTATTAACACTGTTTAGCTTTATTTTCTCCTAATCTTTCATCTCATCTGCTGTCTGTTTCAAGGGGGTCATAAGGCAGGGACTCCCTCTGTGTACTGCTGAACTTGTACATTGTGAAGCACCAAGGCAACTCCTTGGACTCCCACGACCTGTCAGGCTGCAAGACACACACGTGGTTTGTTCTAGGATTAAATATTTGTTGTCGTGTTTATGCGTTGCTTCTTTACAGTTGCCCATGCTGTTTAAATTAGACAGCTGGAATGCAGAGCATGCTGTACTACATGGAATTGTCATCTGAGCGATTAAGGCTTACTCGAGTTGGTACTTTGATGTGGTCAGCTCTGGTCAGCTGCTGCAGTTTAAAATCAGATGGAAACTTGTGTAACGCGGCCCAGCATTCTGCCACAGTTTTCAGCACTTAACCTGCTAACCTGAAACAGAGGGGAGGGGTTTTTTCGTCTTTTTTTTCCTTTTTTTTTTTCCCTTGAAGCCAATATTTTATCAGTTCCTTCTCTATTGTAACTGTTCAACTTAGGCTGCAGAACTGTAACTGATATAGCAGGAAGGTAACTCCCCCTCAGAGCTTTTCCTTCCCTCTCAGTCAAAGCACAGTCACTCAAGGGTCCTGCTAAAGTTGCTAGAGACATTCTACATACACTACTGCAGTAAATACAGTGCTTGGGACTGCACATGAGAAGCGATTTTAAAAGCATGCACTAGGGAAAAAGAGAAATAAATTATTAGGTATTTCTTAATGAAATCTGATTGTTAAGACTTGTATTTTGGGTGAAAAAAGAGCAAAATCTTACTAAATGGAATTTTTTTTACAAAAGTTAGTGCTTGGAAAGAATAATATACATTGCAGCTTTTAGTGTAATATGTCAGTAGCACACAGAATAAAATCAGCAGCTTCTTTAAAAATGATGCCAGTTTAATTTTGTGGGTTCTGTGCAGCAGTGAACATATGCCATTCTGCAGGGTTTACTGGCTTTGATAAAAAGTTGAAGCATTCATGTGAAATATTTTACTTAATACTTATAGTTTGGAGAGTTCTAAAGGAGATATTTTCTAATTGTGAAACTTCAAAGATACTTTGCTAGAACATCCTTCAAGAAGGTTTTACATAAAACGAATCTAAAAAAAATGACTAATCTACAAAATAAATATTGGGATCTTTGGTGAATCTGAATGTCTAGTAGCAAGTCTGGCATTAAAATTTCTTTCTGCCATGTGTTCAACTATTTAATGTTTTTACAGGCTCTGTGTTCTCAGGGATTTAGAGAGATTGATGTTCAAAATATGCTAGTATTTGTAGTATGAAATTATTTTTCTCATTCTCAAAAAGTTGTTTACCTTGCATTGAAGAAGGAAAATAAAACTCACCTGCCAGGAAGGAAATGAGATATAAGGTGTTGCTGGCTGCTGGAAGTCCAACTAAATGCAACTTCCATTTTACTGCAGATAAAGCATCAGTGCTCTAGAGGTGCAGTGTCAAATATGCCCTGTCCTCTCTGCTGTGAGGGCTGACAGCCAGCAGAACTTCAGTCCTGACACTCATCTGGAGTTAAGGTAAAACCACAGCTTTAAATGATAAGTCAGGCAGAACTCACAACGATTTGTTAGGTACTGCTTGTACTGCTTCAGTGTTAGAAATCCTATGGGATAGAAGTTAATGTTTCTTCACTTGGTCTTGTCAGGAGCTGAATTTATATAACAGGAATTAATACAAATGTTAACTTACATAAAGTTATTTTATACTGAATGCAAATGTTTATTCATTTCTAATAATACTTTTATTTCTAATAATAAATTTTAATCATTATTTACGTATTCAATTAATTCATTCTTAACAACAGGATATTCTGAAATGCCTACAACTTTTCTTTATTACCCCAAAAGTGGGAAAATACTAATATGACAGAGGTCAGTGGCATAGCATACCCTTTACATGGAAGGTCTGCAACACTGCCCTTATTTTCATTAGCTCAGTTGAAATTTTCTTCTTATGTCCTCACAGTTCTACAGACTATCCCCCACCATGAGAAGACAGTGTTAGAGGGGCTACAGGAAGTGTGCAATGGAGCTTTCACGACTGCAACACTTACTGCAGTTTTGTTTTGAATCTCCCCTCTCTACTGTAGCTGTTTTCCTCACCACAAGTATTTTTAAATCCAAGTTGCTACAAGAGTTACTTCCTGTTGCAGTTATGAGGTTAGTAAAACCAGTACCACCGTGCAGTAATATTTCATTGTAATTGCATGCTTTCTTTGTAAAAAACAGATCACCTCTTTTTATACAGTATCATTTAATATTCATTCTCCATTATAAAATTACAGAAAAGACAGGTAGACCAAGTCATTGTGATGATATATCATCTTCTTGTTTCACAGAGATACTGTAAGGAAAGGCTGTGTGTGGTCAAGACACCAGAGATAAAAAGTCATCTCTTTCTGATCTTTTACACTTTGTGAGAGCCTTAAGAATAAGGAAATGACATGGGACAACTCTTGTTGCAGAAATCATTGGGGGCAATCAATGCTGTGCTTCTTGCAGCAGCTTTTCAATCATGAGCGAATGGGTGTTGTAGAAGGGCAGCCCATCCACCTCCATCTCTAGACTGGCAGTTTTGCCACTGCGGACCCCGAGCTGCACAAGGGTTTTCAGAAGCTTTTCTTCCTGAAAAAACAAAGAAACAGAGTATAACTACAATTCTGAATCAGACAAGAGCAGTCATCAAGATCTTTATTTTAATTCTGGGAGAGACTGACCATATCTTCTGTATTTATTTTGCCATCAGCTTGCAAATACTATCTTGTCCCAAAGAATATGTTTAGCATCTGGAACACAGTGAGTGTCCAAAGGCTTATATTCTTGACTGTTATTTAATTACTGAATATTATTGTTCTCCACACTCCCTCAAACGGAACATTAGTGTCAATTCAGAAACATGAATCATTTTTTTGCCTGGTTTCAAGTTCCTATATTGCACGAATCAGAATCAGAGGAACCTCCACCCAAAATATCTCAAAAATCCATCTGTGGTTTCCCCAGCAAGGCAGCTGGTTGCAGCTGCATTTTTAAAGAAAAAGAATAGAAGGGAAAGAGGATGCACCAGGAAAAAAGGTTACAGAGAGCACCTGGATGGGCTGCACACTCACTTTCCTTTCCTGCAGCTTCTCTGATCTCTCTGTGCCTTCTGCCCTCTCTTCCCTCTTTATTATTGATTTTATGAGAATTCTGGTTGCTTAGGGAAGGAGTGGGGAGAAAAAAAACTCAGAAATTGTGCTTTCTTGGCATGGTCTTTAATAGCATGCACTTTGTTTAGAACTACAGTTACTTTCTTGCTTAACTAATATAAGCAGATAACAAAGCATGTTCCAAGTTGAACTGTAAAAGTACACAGAGGGAACAAAATCCTTGCATGTGATCTTTGGGCCAGCTAGCATTGTGGGATGAAGAGATGGGATAAAATGAGCTCTTAAAAAAACAATAGGAACAGTGAAATTCGAAGACCTGGTTTCAAGTGGATGTATGTCTGACTGCTCTGCTTTTCATTTGTCACGAAATGCACATGGTAAAATTCTTTCTATTTTTTTTAACATTTACTATAGTGAGAATTTATTTCTTGAATTCCGTTAATACAAATATAAAAAAACTAAAAACCTAGTCACTTCTTAGCTTCCCCCATGCCAACTCTGTGATAAGTTAAATAAGACCTTGAAACACTCACCTACCTATCTCTTCTTCCTTTTCTTGGCTAGGAATGCCTTTCTGGTCTTTGTCTACTGTGCCATTTCCATTTGCATGGAAATTGCTACTGGAAGAGTCCTACCTAGTGTGCTTGACAAAGAGTTCTCTAGGTTTTAACACTTCTTGTTTGACATTCCTACACAATATCCTCTAGCAAAGTTCTTTATCTCCTGGACACAAATGAACAATGAAAAAGAAATTATAAAGGTAAAATATCTAATTTTCTCTTATCAAATGTTAGGACTTTTTCTAGGAAGACTTCCAAACCACAAAGAATACAATAGCTGTAGATCTGAATTTAGACACAATATAGTTGCACTTTACATAATACAGTATATGACCAAAATATAATAATTTCTGAAAGAAACAAAGCATGCCCTGCATGGTCAATTAGCAGAGAATGCAGTTTAATTTTGTAACCTGCTTTCTGAATGCACTTCTAAAGAGCTGCCTTTTATTTCCTGGTAAAACATCCTAGTTCTTAACTGCAACAAAATTAAATGAGGCTCTGGTTTTGTACTAAAGGAAAAATATGCATAGTTACACGGTGTCAGTCTTGACATCAGGTAACAAGACCACAGTGACACATCTATTTAAGGAAATTATCTGGATACATTAGTAGCATAAGATTTTCTACTTTGTAATTTATAAAAATATAAATATGCAGCAGTTTATATCATATGACTGATCATATATAAGAATGCAAATACATGTAACTGATCTTTCTGCAGGTTTCTCTTAGCACTGAGTGTATCTGTATGCAAAAGGGCAAAATAGATCCCTCATGTCACAAGAGAGACACCTAAATTGGATACGCAAAATGTAATTTCTAATATGAATTGTTTCTGCTACATATTTACATGTTAGAGCTCTCTGCTCTGCTTACATGAGGTAAAAAAATGTTGCTTGCTTAATAGTACATAACCATGCCTGATAAACCATAGTCTGTCATCAAATGCTACTGTTTCCATTTGTAATAAGCAAATATAATGTACAACATGCTTCCTTGGCTGTGCAGTGCTGCAATTTGACCACAGTTCTCTCTTCAGTAAATAATTATGTTGGAAGTGGGGTAACCAGAAAAAAAAAATCAAATCAATAGAAAAATACCTTGTTAATTTGTGCTTTATTCAAGGGGAAAAACTTCCTTACAAATGACAAAGCTAATAAAACATACTAAAAATAGGTCACACCTTTATATATTTATAATATAATTCATAGTCTTATAGCTCATAATTTTTTTAAAAAAATACTATACAGTTAATACGTTAGTATTAATAAAGAGTTCAGTAAAAGAATAAATGCTTGATATATTAACCTGGTTGTGCGATGCAATGAAATGCAGAGCTGACTGTAGGATGTTTAGCATTAGCTGCATTTGGATGCGCATGAATGAATTTCATTACAGTCACTTTGGTATAAAAGTACTACAAACACTTGAAACACCAAGCCAATCTTGTAATCAAATTACTAGGTAAGCAAAGGTAAAGGAAAGCAAAGATTGTTTAGGTCCAGTTGTTTCTTGCTCCTCCAGCTCTTCAACAAGGAGCAGATGCTTTGCAGTATCTCTCCCTCAAATGTGTGTAAAGACTAATCCATGAGCTCTGAACAATCTTAGTTTGCTGCTCAGGGGGAAGGGAGAGCTCCACAGTTCTGGGTTTGGCAGTGCAATCCTGGCACTGCTCAAACACGAGACTGCAGAGAAATAATGTTGGTGTTTCAGGGGAAGTCTTCACTCAGTAATTATGATCTACAGCATTCATGGAAGGAGTGCCATATTTTGAAGAAAAACAAAGCACATTATAAGAAAGCTGTCTGGTGCCTAGGCACTCCTTCAAATGTCCTCTTTCCAATTACAAACACAAATATAAACACCGAAATGGATCTGTGTGGTGGTGCTCTTCATCTCACAAGGGTAATTATTATAGCATTAAATGAAGCTGAATTATGCAGAAAGTAGCCATATGAACATAAATGGTCTGATTTTTTTATACTAATGGAGTATGTGAATACTAATGTATTCAATCTTTTGCACTGTTCACTGTTGTGTGATTTTTAATTAAAGATATCATGTTTTCTTGTCAGACATTTTGTCATTTTCTCTCCTCCACAAAACTGTTTCCATTAATTTTATCGCAATAGATTTTAGCATTGCACTTTCACTAGCCCATTATTGGATCATTAATATTCCCAGCTGTATAGCTTAGTAAAACAAAAACAAGAAGGATTTCCTGTACACAATATGACATTTAATTACAGTATCTCATTACCAGAAATTTTGATCATAGTAATTTTAGGATGCATTAATTTAAAGGTCAAGAAACAGTAGATGCAACTGGAAAAAACATCAAAAACTGAAAAGTAATGAATCTATTTTATAAAAAGACTGTGCTGAAAAGGGCCATATATGCTTTGTTAAGCTATATGGCTATGCCAAATGTTGGGATCAATTTCAGTTTTATGACCTTTAGATGAAAAACTAAGATAGCAAGAATTAAAAAAAATAAATGATACCTACTCTAAAATACTTAAAAGGTGCTTTGTTGGAATTTCATGCAGAATATACTGTCACCTCAAGAGAAATACTTCATTGTTTTGGGCAGTATCTATGGTAGATTTTGTTTAGCGTTCTTGGAGATCACAAACAATGGTTTTGTCCAAATCTCTATAGAGGTACTCTGCCAATAAAGATAAATTCTGAAGTTCCTAAGTTATTGCAAATATGTGGAACAAACTTTATTTAATCATTAAGTGTGTGTGTATTTATATAGAGAGAATCTTTTTTTTTAACCACAGCCAAGTTAAAAATAGAGGCACGTGCTTAGCAGGATGAGCACAGATCACAGTCATTTCTCACCCCTCTCAGTTATTTTACTTTTTCTCAGTCTGAAACCTTTGCATTCCCAGAATATCACACTGTACAGAGCTGCATTAGTCAAAACATATTTAAAAATATTCATGTACAAGTTTTTCTCCAACTTTAATTTAGAAACATTCAAAACTAATTGTAGAAAGGTTCTAGCAAAGTAGAAAGGTGGAAAGTCCAGAAGCAAGGTACAAAAATCAGAAGTACGGAGTGGCTACTGCATAAGAACTGTGACTTGATTTTGGAAGCACACATCTAAAGGACACTACAGCAGAGAGTTATAAAATCATGAACAATGCTAAGGAAGGAAACAGGGAATTTTAATCACTGTATCCCAATGCAAGGATTTCTTACATTGCCCACAAAATTGTAGCACTGTCTTCTGCTTGAAGTTACAAGACATGAAGACATTCATCTTTGAGGATTTTTATTTGCAATCTGTCTTGAATCCTTTGTGGAACAGCCTAGAGTACAGTGTGGCTGCTCCTTCACAAGGGATTCCCCACAGTCCCCAAAGACCCTGTGAAGGTAAGGTATTGAACGGGACCAGGCAGGATTTAGCAGCTGGTGGCCACTCCCATCTCCTGTCAGGAGCAGGTCACAGCTCTGGGCGCACAGGAATTACCTTGGTGACGGAGGGAAGCGCCGGCAGCCAGAGCCTGCTCTGCAGTGCCCACGGAAACCCAACAGCTCTCCGCAGGTAGCGATCGTGCATCTCGCAGCAGCGCAGAACGTACAGGGCACAGGCAATGGCGTAGCCACCCCAGTTAGAGACGCCTGCAAAGAGTGTCACTGTGAAACCAAACTGCAAAAAAAAGGCTGGTTCCTGTCCAGAGTGTGTCACAGATACCTGGGGTAGGAACAGATACACCTGAGCCCAAGAACAATATGGACCATCCAGTTCACAAATTGGTCCTTGCTGAACACATCTCTCTCACTGTGAATTTTATTTCATGCTGGTGTAGAAGAGAATTTTAACTATAACATTCAACATTTGTTGAACATTGAGAATGTACATTTGTCCTTGAGCCGATGTTGAAAGAACTTATCTCTTTGTAAAGGAGAAATATGACTGATTTATGCCTGATAGGGGCACACTCACAGAGGTTTATCCATTATACTGAAAATTCCTATGTGCACAGACATTTTAATTCTCACACAGATCACTTCTGCAGTCTTCCTTGTCAATTTTTGTTATTGAGTAACCTGGTTTAGTGAAAGGTTTCCTGCCCATGGCAGGGGGACTAGATGATCTTAAAGGTCTCTTCCCACCCAAGCCATTCTAGGATTCTATGGTTCTATGATTTTATATAATGTGTGATTTTTCAAGAATACTCAGGATTTGCCCAACTATTTCCAATTAAATGCACTTTGTTCATGGAATATTCTCAATTTTCAGTCAGTTCTTCTGAAGCCACAGGTTCTTAACTCTTCAGAAAATGTGCATAATACAGAGACAGATTGGTTTGCCAGGGATGACTTGGAAGGAGTCAATACAAATTACTTGCAAAGACAAATGTTTCCTTGTCAGTTCTATTCTCAAACATCAGCTACTCTCCCACCCCACCAAAAATCCCTTACCAGCTACAACAGTAAAATCAGCTTCAACATCACAAGCTATAACATCTCCATTTTTTATGTGCTTCTTGACAGCATCTTTTACTTTGCCCATTCCTAATTCATTTCCTCCATCTCCAACACCTTTATAAAAGAGGAAAAGACAAAATTAGTATGAACACAGCACATAACTGACAATCCCTTTAGAAAGTGCCTTCCCCACAGTTGTTGCGATAGTTCATAGCTCCATATGAGATAATTTATACTTTTTCATCCACAGTGCCTAAAACCAGAAGTCTGTGAATGAAATAGCTGAAAGTATCAGCTACTATATGCCAACTTGTAAGTTCATATGTGCAATATACACTGTATATTGTATGCATGCAAAAGAAATCAAAATTATCAAGTGGTTGTGAACTGCAGACAGAATTAAGAGAGTAAACTTATGCAAGGCCTTGCATGAGCGTTCTACATAATGTGTTCTCATAAGTACATTAGCACAAATAAAGAAAGAAGATAGAAAATTAAACCAAAATAAACCTGAGAAATTAGCTGACAATTCTACCATAAAGCAAACACAGAAAACTTTGGCTTGTTACAAGCTTTAATTAAAAAAGAGAATAGAAATAAAAATTATTGCAGAAAGACAAGCAAAAGTATATGTAAGGACCTGGGCATAAGTAGGCCTGAATGCACTGCCCACATTTGATAGAGATCACTAACATGCCACGGTACACAAAGAGCCCAGTGCTGCATACTATTACTGTTTTAATTTTCCATAGTAACTTACCAAAAAAATAGCTGCCCTTTATTTTTTTAAAATGTTCTTACATACTGGATATAGGGCCTTGATTTTTGTTGCACAAATAGAAATATTGTGTATTCGTCTTAGCGATTTTAGTGAAATCCATGGGATCTACATAATTTCAGGAAAATTCTGGGCAACTCTATGTTTGGGACATAAAGTTGTCAGATGTCATTTAGAGATCTGGAGATGAGGGTAACACATAAAATAGCAGTTTACATAAAAGCTGGATAGTACCTCTAGTCTCTTACCAATACATTAAAAAACATACTAAAAAATTCCATCTATTTAGTTGGAAATTAAAATTTCTCTTTCATCTGTTAGTCTGAATGGCATCTTCTTAAGTTTGAAGATTTTACAGGAAAAATCCAAGTCAATGTCTGTGAAACAGAACAGTGAAGAGCTCCAAGTCCTCACTGCGATGTATCAGATTTGAATTTGAAATGTGACAGTGCTCTAATGCATAGCATGTGTTACAGGAGAGAAATTACAATATTTATAATTTACACTTCAAGCCCTGAAAACTGTTAAATGTAACACTTTTTGTAACTGCATAAATATCTCATGTGTCTGTAGCAAATTTCTTCTTTAAGTGAAATGGAAAGTTATTTCTCAGCAGCAATTTTTTTATTTGATTCCTTAAGTCTATACAGTCAAGTAGGGCATAACTGAGTGACACATAGCTTACATAAAAGGATTTGCCATACTCTTTTTTATCTGCTTTAATAATCTGTTCACATTTGTTTCACTGTTGGGAGCTAATGGTGCTTTCTAAAATCTGTTCATTGGTAGTAGTTTTCAAATTGGTATTGATATAATCCTGGTACTTCTATCCTTATATATATATATGTGGAAGTTCCACTATTTTGTTAGAATCTCACACACAATGTTCTGATCTTTCTTATACTTGAAATTAAAATTTTTGCTCTTAATATTCTTAAAAAAGGCTAAGATGAATTCTTGTCCCATGAAGATAATCAACAGTTTCTTTAACTGAAAGATATCCATTGCTCAGGGCTTTTTCTATCAGTCCTGCTTTGCTTTTCCTGTCTTTGCAGGAGTCCTGTCACCAGGATGGCTGCACAATTGTTAGATCTACTGCTGTGGATGGATCCTATTAGTGTGACACTGGGAGGAAAAGAACATCACACTGAAAAGTCTCCTGGCCCACGTGTTTTCTTCCTCCTCTACGCATTGGCGGAGAACTGTATTTTACTGTAGATCTCCAGAGTGAAATTCACCTGCGCAAATGCAGCCATCCACACATGAGGCAGTCAGCTACCCTGCTTTTAAAGTCAGCAGAAAGAAACACTCCCTTCACACATTCAGTTCATCTCACCCCAAGGCAGACATCTCAAATATAGATGTCTGAAAATAGGCAAGATGAATCCTCTTCTAAAGGCCCAATTGCTCTCTAGGCAAAGGAAAAATAGTTCTGTTGGATCTTCCATACAAGTTTCCACTGACTACATTGTTTTCTGAAACTACATTCATGAAATATGCAGGAAATGTCAGTCTTCTGTGCTAAAAATCTTTTGTATGAAAGGGAAATGTGTGACCCCATTTTTTCATGCAGTACTTTGGAAAGCTTTTAATTAACTTCTATAAAAATAGCATATAGCTATGTCAATTGTATGGCAGCTGAAAAAAATAATATGTGGTTCCAGTAACATCTCTTAATCTTATTTCAGTCTTACTTAGAAAATGAGTCCCTTGCAAGCTCAGCCTTTCCTGTCATCTTATTCTGTGAATTCCTCAAGGCTACTCTCCTCACTCCCTGAGTTTTTAGGATGTCAGTATCCATACAATTGTAGGCATTGCTCATGCTTTGTCTGTGGTCAAACTACCAGATCAGATTTTTTTTTTTTAAACACAGATCTTGTTTTAAATGCAGCATTTGACAGCAATTAATCAGCATGTAACAAATGTTCTAACATTTCCCCTCTCCACCTACTGACACCGTACTTCTTGACACAGAGCACACTATATAAAGAACTTCTGTAGGCTGAAAACTTGATCTTTCTAGTATTCTAGTCCATAAGGTTATTCAAGTACTCCACCCTAATGCTGTACAATATCTGCATTTATTTTGGAACGAGACATATGCCTCCAAATTCCTACTGACCATAAAGAAAGTCAAAGATAGCCCCACCAGAAAAATATTTATCCTTGCCAGTAGCAATACATTGCTATCAGTAATGGGAGACAAGAGACAAAGGCCACAGCCCAGTGGCCAAGTTAAACTCAACAGCCAACGCAAGAAATTGCTACCCAATTCAAAAAACAGACACAAAAAATTAGTGTGGTAAGTAAAACAAGAACTGTTAACTAGATAACAATGTGAGAAACAAATACATTGTTTTTCTAGAGACACTGAATTAGCTCTCCAGTGCAGAATATTCACGTACACAAATGCCATGGGAGATGAGAACAGATCCCCTCATTGTCCTTTGAAGCCTCTGACTGACCATTTTCTATACTGATATCTCTTTAAAGAAAGTTCACAGCACTGAGACACAGTGAATCTGGATAACTGCTTTTCTTTTTTTTCACAAGCCTGTGGTATTTTTTATTAATGACGTTCCGTATTATATTTGAATATTCAGAGAATGTTTGAAACAAACTACATCCTGCTGAATAGAGTCAAATTCTCAACTGGCAGAACATTCCAAACTCCAGCCAATGAATAATATACTTTGAGCTGCTGTGGGAGATCTTTGAAGAGATTAGGGTATTTTTACTAAAGGAATCAGGTTGTGATGTTACGTAAGTAGCTGGAGAGACCAAGTTCTTGTATCAACAGCCTAAAATCAGGGACAGGAGTTGAAAGTAACGGCAGCAGAAAAAGCTCCGAGGCATTTTGCTAGACATCTCTACAAAACAGAGTTTTTCCTATACTTTTTCAGTCAATCTTTGTCCTCTGCTGAGATTGCCAAGACAGTGCCATCTAGAGTGCTTCCTTTTGAATGTTGGAAGATACTTCTTACGAATAGGAAAAAACCCTGAATTAAATCTAAATCAAAAGTATTGCAATTTTTACAATAACAAAAAGAATCAGTGAAGTCCTCTGCTACACAGCTTTTAAATTATACCAATACAGTGAAATCAAACTATGCATTATGTCTGCAGAAGCTCTCTAAATTCTGTGGAAATGATTGAAAAACAACAAAACTGAGAAGCCAAAGTTCCCATGCTTTGGGTAATACTTAGGACTGAATCCACAGCACCATAAGAAGAAAAAAAGCTAGATCAGCTGACATGTTCTGATGTGACAGAAATCAGTCTGGCATGCATACTTATTTCTAATTTAAATATTTATAGAGATTATATATCTCCAAAACTCTCATTTGGGCCACACATGGTAGCAGAAGCATTCGATTGTACAAGGATGTTGTACAATGGTCTATGGCATATCTTTTCAAAACCAGATACAAAAAAGTTTTCAGGAAAAAGAAGGTTTATTGCCAAAAGAAAGGAACAGCATGTTGACAAAAGCATTCTCATTAGAGGTATTAGCAAAGGCCAATGTCATTTTGGAGGGAAGGACAAGGCATTCCTTTAAAGATGCTTACTGTATGCACATATTTTGTTAGAGAAGGCACTATTATAATAGATGCAAACATGTAATCCCTGCTTAAAAGAATGTACTGCTAAAGACAACATAAACAAACATTCTATCCAGACTGCTGTTTTAACTTAGGTGCAACAATCATAAAACCAATATTTTAATAAGTACTATTACCATCCAGCAACCATTTACTTTCTATGCTGCCTTTAACACATAAAACACATAATAGAGTCACTATCAAAAACTCTGCTTAGAGTGCGTGTACATAGACTGATGTATAGATAATACATCAGTATTGCCTTTTTTTTTTTTTTTTTTTTTTTTTTTTTTTTTTTTTTGGTGAGAATCCTGCAATAGAAACTAGTAATTGAAAGCAGCTGCCTCCTGCTCCCCTTTACTTCCAGTCAGAGTTCCTCTTTTGTGCTTCTCTTGCTTCTGAGAATACCACACAAACTCACACATACCTGTTGTTGTGATTCCTGGAATGGTTTGTGCAGCTAAAAATAGGTCATCTATGGGATCCACGAGATGTTTAATGTTAACTTTCCTGGCATTGTAATAATTGCCATCAGCAGCCATCCCAGCACGCTCTATTGCTATCAGGTGATCAAACCTGGTCAGAGGTGAGTGAAAAAACAGAGGGGAGAGTCAAAGCTGTGATTTTCACATGACAAATTCTTCTGTTGGCTGCTTCTCCTGTTGTGCTTGGTTCTACTTTTTGACCATTTGGGATTTAAGGTAAAACGTGGACACTGTTTTGTTATTTCTGAATGTAGTTCTCTATGGGTTTTTTTTCAAAGGTTAGTTCAGGTTCTTTTCATAGCTTTAGTGCAGCTCCCCCAAACCACATTTGCTACCAAGAAATGGAGAAGTTCCTGCAATCCTCCTAGCCAGCAATCCTTTGGGTCAGCCATCTGGTCTGGCTCTGTTTCACATTAAAATAGAGGATGTCTTGTAAAATATTAGGCTCTGTAAGTGTATTCAAAGAAAACAAAAAAGTGGAAAATTAATGATCATCTAAATCCTTGTTAGTGCAAATATATTCTCTGCTTAAAGTACATTGCTTGGCAAATATTCTTCTCTTTCTAGTTAGGCAATGTTTTGGTTTGGGTTTTTAGATTTAGAAGATTTTTTAGAAGTCTATGGATATTTTGTTGGTTTTGAAAGTAGACAGATGTACTGCAGATGTCCTACATTTTAAGTAGAATTTTAGTACTCAGTTCTGCCACTGTATGTTAGAAACAGGTTATTTTGCTTCTGTTTCTCCAGTTTTACTGTCAAGAGGTTACTAATTCTGCTGGATTACTTAATGTTCTTGTGGGTGGGTATCTACAGTGATTCCAGAGACCTTTAGCAGGTTAGTTGTCTACTTAAAAAAAATACTTACCTCAGCTTTTTTGGACTAAGGGACCAATTTAAATAGAATCTGCCTGTACTTTTATTAAACATACATATAAGAGATATTTTCAAAACAATACATAAAAACTGAAGACAATATCATGCATACTATTACAGTACATACTAACCTGTGGAAAAAAATGATAACTGAATAAGCTGGTGAAGCAAATACCAGGGTGAAAGATCTTTTTGTTATAGAATGCAAACTGAAGGCAACTACATTAAAATGCATTACAAGGAAAGACCAATAAAAATGAACCATATATGCCTACTTCAAGGAAAGGTTAGTTGCCTGCTAAGTAATGATATGTGCATACAGCTACTTAGCAAATTCTCCAATGCATTAACCCTAATCACACCATTACAAACACATGACATTCTGTTAAGTCAGTTCAGATTCCCTAGTTGTCAGACTAGAGCTAAAGCTCTAGAAAATGAACACACTCCACAGCTCTTTTCCTAGCTCTTTCACTGACTTTGATAGAAAACTTTCTCAGCTTCCCACTGATTTAAAAATTAGTAAAACAATATATAGTGTGTGTGTGTGTATTTATAGAGTAATAGCTGAAAAAGTTTAGAAATTTTTTGAAGGAAAAGGTATACGATATATGAAGAATTGTTTCCTTTTTGTATGCCAGGAGTGCATAATTGCAGAATCATGTGGAATTCTGTACTCTGTGTTTGCTCCAATAACAGTGTTTGGCTTCAAAGTTTGTTCTGTTCACTCCAAGTCTTAAAGGATTTATTTGTAACAACTGTGCCTTCTTAGACCACAGTCCTTATTTTTATTATAATTTTATACAGTAGCGGTGTGGCCCATTCTCAAAAACTCAATACACATACCTAGGTCTTCCAGGATTCCCATTCTCACACAAAAACATTAAAGCTGAATCAGCACTTTCCCTTTGGTAACTCAATAGAGGGACAGGCTTCTTCAGGATTCCTACAGGAAAGCAAAATGAAATTCAGATACTATATACTTTTGTTTGATGTGTGCTTGAGTGACTTTAAAAAAAATAGAAAGCAGAATTGCTAGAAGAGTAAGAACTCAATGTCTTTACAGAGTTCTTAATAAGCTCCCTATATCCTTACTTTAAACTTGTTTAGATGTAAATGCTATTAAATGGGACCCTGAGGTAGAAAACAGGTCTACAAGAATAGGAACAGACATCCAGAATTTATCACAAGCAGCTCATGCAGAATCAGTACCCAGATATGTACACATTAACTTGATGCCAGCCAGGTTTAACAAAATGTCATCGTAGCAACGCTGAGCAGAGCTTAGAGGATGAATTCTGATTCATTCTCTGGGAAAAAAAAAAAAGTCCTCTACTAAGTGACAGATTAAAACTGAAGCAAACCTTGGCTCAAATTAGCAAGATAAAAACTGAAAAAACCCCGTGTCTCTTACCTAGTTGAACAGCTTCTTCAATAATGTTTTTATTCAGATCCATGGCTCTCTGATCTGTAACTATGGCAACCTCTTTCTCCAAGGCCTGCAGCATAGCTGCAATAGCAAGGGCTCCCGGGGGCCCATCGTTCTCCTCGGGCGGCTCGTGAGTGAAGTGGGTGGGAAATCCAGTTGTTAGCAGCACGGAGCCAGCGTGCGACAGGGCCAGGCAGGCTCCCAGCAGCTCGCCCTGCCGCCGCAGGTGCAGTATACCCCTGGCGCCTACAGAAGGAGTTTGAAAGAGAGCAGTACACTTCAATGGATCATTCTCCTTTTGGAGTTTCCCTCCTGGGTGAAAGTACATACTTTAGTGACATAAAATGGGTTAAAGGAAAAAAAAAAAGAGAAAAACCTCTGGTCAGGGCAGGAATTGGGGTAATTTCCTCAGGAAACCTAAAAAGGTGTAGGATATGAGTAATGAAGATAATGGGCTGTGCTTCCAGGTTAAGAATGTCAGACTTTGAAAATTATTATACCTAGCATTTCTGAGTGTAAATAGCTTTTTCTGAGAGCTTATTGCATATTGTTTCCTTTCCTTTGGCCCTCTCTTTGAGAGCCCGGCTAGACCATGTCTAACTACTGAAGCTAGACTGCAGCTCAAGCATCCCAGATCTTACAGAAGTTTTGATGCAGACTTCACATGTGTAAGCTCATTCGTTGTCTCTGTTTTACCCCATCCACTTAGGGAAGAGCTAATTCCCAAATAAAATTCACTTAATGAAATGACTAACCTCAGAAGTGAGGTTTCAGAGACATTGTAGATTACCTGGGGACTTTATAAACTCAATTAACACAGTGGAATCCAGGTGATTACCAGAAGTTATTGTAACACTTCATATAGTAGAGAAGCATGTTATCAGACCTTGAGAAATAGGTGAATACTAACTGAGGTCTCTTCTCATGGGTCAGTCCCTGAATAGGCAACACTGTTATCTGTGTATGGCTTTCATTGTTCAAACACTTCCTATCCCCTGTCCCTTCCCTGTCACTTGGAAACAAGTTCACAGCTCAGTTCTTTCAATTTGCTAGCTCTCCTGAAAACCATGAATACCAGCATGATGGTAAGTCTTCACTACCATTTTCCAATCTCCTCACATCTTCATCCTTCTCACTCCCTTCACCCCCACATTTTCCTCCTTTTGTCCTCAGTTTCCCCTTCAGCATTCCCCCCTCTGTTCTTCCAAAATAACACCCAGGCAACAGACAGATAATGGACAGAGAAAAATGTTCAGAACAGAACTTGACAAAAGCAGAATATAAGTCTCTGAGAAGTGGGGTATATTAACTGACAAAAGTACTGTACTCTCCTTCAGCAATAAAATGAGCTAACTCTTAAGTTAGGTCCTGTATTTCTGCAGAGCATGGCATTGTGCCAAGCCAACTTCAGAGAGTGGGAAAGGAGAGGCCTTGTGAGTAAAAATAAACAGACCCAAATGTATGCACACAGCCCAAACCCGGAGCCTGGGAGTGCTGGGCGTAAGCTGTTTTCCACTACTGCCTACAGAGGATTTCAGAAAATTTATGGCACACTGAGCTCAGACTTTACAGCAGCCAGAGGGGACTAACTCAGTGTGTATTTTAGGAATGGTTGCACTACTCAGTTTGCCTTTGCTTCCTTCTCTTCCTTGTACACACAGGTAGCCCTACCTCTCAAACTTCTGTGGTGACCTGGTCAATGTGGTCCATCACACAACACCTCAGTGATGGATATGTCAGCAGAAATTAATATAATTCCACCCATCAGAGAGTGGTGTTTGAAAACCACAAGCAACTACTAGAATTTTCTGGTAGGAGCACAGTAGACATGACTATATGTAAAGAAATGTGCTATTTACTCCACAGTCGATACCCATGTAGCTGTTACCAGCAAGCTGAGGTGCCCTGTACTTTACATAGCCATTTCAGTTTTACTCAGTAACAATTCTTACTGTCCAGACTCTCCAGTGTGCTGTAAACATCGCTGCCTCTGTGTACTTTGAGAACATATAGTCACTGAGATCTGATATTCCATTACCCACAAGGTTCAATGGTTTTGGCCAGACTCTGATATTAACTACAGTAACAGAAAATATAAGACCTAGTTATATAAACTCACTGAATTCCACAAAGAATTCTTAAAATCACCTTTAGATTCTTAGATTCTTACTGTGTCCTTGAATTTTAAATATTTAAAAAGCCAGGATAGGTGGTATCTACTCCATAATGAATTCATTAAAAGAAGACAGTTTTTGTTTATACCTGGATCTATTCCAATTAGGGCTTCCAGAGAGTTTATCTTTTGGGCTGCTTCTGCTGACACAATACTGAAATGCAGAGGATCTTGAGAGATGCAGTGGACCTGTGGGACTCCTCCTAAGGATCTGACATTGTCATTCTTTAGGTCGGTAATGAACATGCAGCCAGGAGAATGAGTAAAAGCTAATGGAGCTCCTAAAATGAATGAAAAAACTTCAGTTGAGTGTTATTATTGCCATATAATGAATTATCAACATGATAAAATTTCAAAAAGCTACTTTAACAACAGAGTCCCTGCCTGATGACACTTGCAAAAACAGGTGATATTTTAAGTTACACTGCAGTAATTAATATACTTTGAGAAAGGAATATATGCATTCACATCTGAAAATGTTTTCACTTTTACCAAGCACATGTTGAGATCAGCTTTTTTCCACAATGTCCTTTTTGGTCTTAACTTGAGGCAACTTAGGAACAGAACGCTGGTACCCTCCCAAAAGGTCTCACATGATGGAATTTGTCTTCCCAAGTCACCATTACCTGTGATGGGGCTCTGCTTTCCTGGAGATGGCTGAACACCTGCCTGCCCATAGGAAGAAGTGAATTAATTCCCTGTTTGCCCTGTCTGCATGCACAGCTTTTGCTTTCCCTACTAATCTGTCTTTATCTCAACTCATGAGTATTCCAGTTTTTACCCTTCCAATCCTCTCCCCCATCCTGCTGGCTGGGGTCAAAGCAGCACAACCATAGATTGGCAAGGAGTAATGACAAAAGGGGGCTAGTAAGCCTTAGAAAGGAAATATGAGTAGCCTCTAAAACCCTGGAGAAAAATAAGCTGCTTTAGACTTGACAGCATAACAGCTCCCTAAGCTGAAAATATTTCCTGTCTTTTTACTGATTCCAGAAGTCTGGATCTCGGTAATACTTAATTTGGCAAAATTGGTACATTGTTGGATACATTACAGCTGGTATACTTAAACAAGTAAAACTTTGTTAGGAGGGTGAAAATGGAGAACGTATTTCTTTACTAAGTAAATAAGTGCTTGGTTTGAACTACATTTGTTGGGACTCTATGGCTAGTAATTTAAATGCACCTGGAGAATGTGGTTGTTGAGGTTTACTCTACCTCACCAAACCCTGCGAGCACACAATTTTTTGTGACAATCTAGCAGATTCATCTAAAGTATGGGTACTGGTGATATGGCAGATTTTTAACTACCTAGCTAAGAAAGCAGGACAGCAAAATAAAAACTGTCCCAAAAGTTCCTGGAATGCACTAATGAAAACTGGTTTTAATATAGAAAATGGAGAAATAAACAAAAGGGAAAGTCGGTTCCAGGCTAAGGCAGGATAGACAGCCACTTTGGGCAACAGATTGGAGAGACATTGGCACATTTTTTCTCTCCTTTCCCTACAACAAGGATGCATGAGGAAGATGAATAAATAGGAGTGCTGAAGAATACAGGAAAGAGCAGGATTTTCAGCTTGGATTTGGGACTGGAGAAAAGAGATTGTATGTAAGAAAGAAAAAAAAACCCTCTCTTCTCCTAGAGCTGAACATATTTAGAGCAGGTGTGGAGAGAAGTGCAAAGAAACATCTGTAAGAAAACACAAGGATCCTGCAAGGAGAGAAAAAGAAAGCAGGTGAACCTCCCAAGATTTTCCCAAATATATTGCCTATGATTATTAAGCTTCTTTTTCAGTAAGAATGAAAATACAGTATTTCATTCCACACTAGTGACTTAGAGAAGTATTTAATACTGTCATTATGGTTTTGTTGCATTTTCTTGCCCTTTGTGCTCATACCTGCATAAATGACTGCACACAGTCAGAACCACTCTGTGCAGAGGAAAAAGTTTCATTTATGTAAAGCGTGTCACATTTTCTTGATTTTGGAAAAAAACCTAAAAGCTCAACATTCTCCATGAGACACTTATGAACCCTTTTCCCTGTCAATCAGTTTGCTAGCTCTTGACAACATTTTGGAAAGATTTCTGCCTTCTCTTTTCTCTTCCCCTTCTTTTTTTTTTTTTTCTTTTTCCTTTCCTATTGCTTCACTGCAGTGTAATACAAAATAATATTTTAAAAAGAAGAAGCTTAAAAATGAATGCCTTTAAACTTGTTTTCATAATGCTTAAAAAGATGTTTTGATGTTGCCAGAACTATAGATTTAAACCTTTAAAATACTCACATAAAAGTGGTGAAATTTCAGTAAGAATTTTGTAAAAAGTAGACCTGTATATTACAACAAAAACTGTCCTGCCAGAGGCCTTTTTTTTTGTTTGGTTAGTGTGTTCTTTATCTTACTCTAAAATCAAACCTGCTAATCAGCCAACTCACTCAGACTGCATTTAAAAAAAAAGAGAAAAAAAAAGAGAGAGACGAAAGAGATTGAAGGATAATTTAAAAAGAGTCTCCAAGCAGCACATACTGCAGTTGGTAACTGCTTCTACTCCTGTTACTCCACAGGCCCAAAACACTGGAATATCACCAGGGTGAAGGTGAACTGGATCTCCATAGTCTGGTTTAGAAAGATCTTGTATTCCCAGCAGACCTGGAATTGATAAAAAATGAAATCATAAGCAATTCTAATTAAGCAGTAATACTGCAAAGCTGGGGGGTGGACCCCAAGCACCATTCAATGACACTGAGTTAAGAGTGCAAGAGTTTCAAGTCCCCTGAAAGTGGAACATTTAGTTAGCCTTTGAGTGCATATCCTCAGAGCCTGAGCTGACTTGATTCCCTTTTTTGTACTCAATAACATCAGTAAAAATATATTTACCTTATTTCTGCAAAAAAATGCAAGCTAGACATCTATGTTGAGTTTCCAAGATAATATAAATCTTCTGGATCAACAGAAGAATTATATTCGTAGCACTGGCAAACAAGAATGACTGCAATACAAAATGAGCTCTTTCTAGAACATATTTTCTACTGCTTTAACTTCCTACATTCTTCAGCTAGAGAAATGATCAATCTCTCTTTTTCCCCTCTCTTAGATAAATACATCTCACTCTGAGCCACCTTTCACTAAATTGTCTTTTGCTTTATTCTAACACCTACTCGAAATAACCTGGGTCATTCTAAGAACTTGCTATCTTCCCTTGGTTTTAAATTCTTCAGATGTTTTAACATACCACTATCTTTTATAGAATTAATTTATATAATCTGTATATAGAAAAATTTAGTCTTTAGTAATGACTTATTACTATCTCCTCAGACGTAAGTACTCAGATATGTTACTCAAATATGTTAGTGGAGTGTTGTGTTAACCAATGTCATCTCCCTTCATGCCCTGCAATGTGATCCTTCTGTGTATGCAGCCCATGATCACCAAATTTCTGACAGCAGGGGGGAAACTATTGCAATCTATCTTCATATTACAGGTGTTTGTTTGGTTTTGTTCTTTTTCAAACAGCCTCCTGTCTTATATTTTTTTCAGTTTTGTTCAAACTAGATTTTTAAAAAATCTTGTCATATTTCTATTCATTCTGTCTTAAGTGTTGTGCTCATTGTATGCTATTTCAGTATTTTTTAAAATAATGCAGTATTTACTTTCACATTCAACCACTAAGACACAGAATGCATCCACACATACTTCTCCCCATGCTGTCAGTCATTGCTACCCTGTCACTGGAATCTCTGACAGCAAGAAAGTATTCACATATAAATTAAACTGCATACATTTCAGAAAAATGCGATTACCCTTTTTTACCAACACCACCCTGCCATATAACTTATCTACATCCGGCAACTATCTTTTATCTAAGCAATCTGTGTGTTCAGCTCACTCAAAAACCTTGGTTTTTCTTTTTTTTTTTCTTTCTTTCTTATTCCTTTTATATTCAGGTTTGTGACCATTAGAAAGGATTAAAACGTAACGGATTTAGTGGTGCAGGTATTTCAGTCCTACCTCTTCCCATGCTTCCCCCCTTCACTTTCATACACAGTCAAGTGCCTGCAGAGTGAAAAATGAAAAGCACTGACCAGGGTCACCTATGTGAATCGGTGCTCCATGGGCTTCTTTTAATTCAGACGTTGCTAGCACAGCGGCTTCCAACTTGCTTTCAGGAATAGGTCTCATTGTGACTACTAAGTTGCAGTGAAACACAGAAATGCTGTGGCAAGGCACAGATGTCTGGCAGTTCAAAAGAATCCAGTGTTAGCAGGAATACTGAATAATACCTCTAAAATGTTAGAATAAATAAATCTAAATCTTTGTGCTGTACTACAGTTTAGAAAGGCTGCATTCTAACAGTCATTTTAAATCCTTTAAAAAATTCTTAGGATCTCATGTCTTTTTCCTTTAAGATTCCATCCTTTAGCTTCATCATATAGATCACTAAAATTTTCAACATCATGCATTTCTTGTTTCAGTGCACACAGCAAGGTGAGTTCAGCATATGTTGAACGTTGTCAGAAAACAATGGTGTGTTTCCTATACAGAAAGTGAAAAAGCTAACAGAAAATTATTGCACAGCTACAGATCTCCTTGGTCTGACTCTACCCTCTGTACTTGAACACAGTGCTCTGTAACATGCCAGGGTCAGGGACTGCTGCTGACACTACCCACTTGTACAGAAGCAATATGCCAGTTCCCTACATACAAAATCTTTCATGCCTCTGTAAAGGTTCTATGGAATTCATCCTCACCAGCTGGGAGGCTGAAGCACCTTTTCTATTTAGAAATAAAGCAGGTCAGCTTTTCAGAAAAAAAAAAGTCTGGTATCTGAGTTGCAGTTGAACATAAACAAGACATGCAGAGAGCTAGAGCTGTCTAGAAAATGTTCATTTAAAGCCTTTACAATGATAATAATAATCACAGCTGTCACTGAAGAAACACACTGTGCAGTTCTTCACAGCATTAATGTGTTATAAATGATAAAATCTTCCTAATTCTGAAATGCTGGAAGTAGATACATGGTTCTATTTTTTTTTTTCTTTAAGCTTGGTAGAAGGACTCATGTATGAGATATGTTTGCACCTTCATTTTGACCAGGAGCATAGCATAGATTGTGCAACAGTAACAGTGAAAACAACAATAACCTCTCTCTAGTAGCACAGCATCTGAACTAAATGAAAAAGGCATGCAGATATGTACTTTAATGTTTTTAGTATTAAGAGGTTTATTTACTGGAGCAAAAATTATTCTAAGACTTCTGTTAGCATTAAAATCTACACAATAAACTTTTTGAGCACAGCCATAATTTTCAATGCCATGGTAGACACCTCAAGCCTTTGGGAATATCTTCTGTTCCAGAGGCCTGGGTTTGTAGAAAAATATACAGTTTAAACTGTATACTGTCACAGGAAAAATCCAAAGTTTGGCTCTCACGCAGAAGAAACTGCTATTGCCATGGTTTATAAAAGGAAATTTTAACTGCAAGCAGGAGCTGGTATGGAGAGCAGGGCATGTAAAGGCATGGTCAGAATAGTGCATGGATTATTGGGTGAAACAGAGAGGGCAAACCAGAACAGAATCCAAATGAAACGGCTGCCACGGGAAATGGGGAAAGCTTTGTTACAAAAAATTAATTAAAAAGCAGATTGGCCTTACACTGAACTGAGGCTGGGGATATTTTACCCTATATTTTCATGCTCTAAGGACTAGCACATGTCTTAAGTTACTATGCAGGTAAAGAAAAAAAGTTCTGATTTGAACAATAGGTATATGCACCTAATGTGAATATGGGCAAAACTCAGAGGCAAAATTACAACAAAGATTGTGTGTGTGTGTGCATATACTTACTTTGTACATGCTTACATTACATTTTTGCTCAACATTTCTTATAGGAATGCCAGCTTTTTGGACTGCTTTTTCAAAAGAGAAGCTGCAGCCTAAATAAAAAGTCACCATGTCCTTGAGTTGTTCAGAATACTCTTTAAGGCTTTTCAGTGATCCAGTACAAACTCCATGCTCATATTTTCTGTACTGCAGACAGTCAGTTCTAGGGAAATAAGAAGTTATCACAGCTTTGTCACATTTTTTGAAAACAAGGTGAATTGGTTGAATTGACATAAACCCAGTGTGAAACCACAGCATACAGCCTACTTTATCCATTTCTTTCTTTCTGAGTAATAATGAGACAAACACAGGCAAAACCCCCAGAACACCTTATTCTGCACAAAACCAAGGTGGCAAACAAAACACGTTAGAGTTTGAGATTTTTTAGATTTTATTGGTAAAGGCCCCTTATGTGCATCTTGTCTCAGGCTTCCAAAAATTAGGAAGCTGGTTTAAGTCTTGTTTTCAGTGTTTACCATAGGAGTACATCTTTCAGAGACTCTCCAAGTATCATGCAGGCACCATGGCCATGCTTGTACTTAACAAAACAAATACAAAACCCTATTATTGAATTCTGCAGGCTCAGACTGCAAAATATTTAAAAATTACACAAAATTTTACCTTTGGATTAGAGAAATACTTGTAATACTGACAAATATCATAACAGGTTTCTCAAGAACAAGATGATCAGGCTGTTATATACATGGTTTTCACTCAAAGGTATAACTCTGAGAAAAGAAACTTGTTCAAAATGTTCAACAGCGTAAGCAGGCTGTTTCCTGAAACCACCACCAGCCTTCACCGCAGAATATTGACAAGCAGAGTTGGTAGTTACCTGATATCAGAATCACTACTCAGGGAAGGACATTTCCAGTCACCTGGTTGACTCCTGTACAGCAGTGGCAGGGGTCCATCGTTTGCACGGCAGAACTTCTCAAAGTCATCAGCCAGGGACTTGTGCAAAATCACAACATTGGCCTGTTTATAGCCTTAAATTGTGAAAAGTAGGAATGACTGGTTAGTAAATTAGCTTTTTGTTTGTGAAACAATAACTTCTATGTATAAATTTCTTTAGATGGTCTATCAAAATTACCTGAAGGAAATTTGTGATTCAGAACTCTGTAATTAAACTTCTTGAAATGTTTTAAAAATCATAGCTAGGCCTACTTTGTATGTGAAGCCACTCACAGCTAAAACAGTTGGCAGACATGGGTAGTAGCAAAATATGAAGACACCATAATTAATAAACACTCTTATGAATTTATGTATAAACATAATTTCTCATCTAACCTGGGAAATGAGTGTTCTGTAGGAAAACGCTTTATTTGCGAATGTTAGCCTAGAGCCAAAGAAAGGCTATCACATACCACATTGTCACAATTATTTTTCACAACACCAAGCTATAAATCACGGTCAAGCCAAGAGTAAACTCCTGGTATCTTGATGTTCGTAGCACATTCTTTAAAATTTGTTGGCTAGGGAATTTTAATGTGGGCTGCAATTAAACAGGTATGATTACATCTCAGGAAAAAACTTTTGCCTCTCCACTGAATTTCAGTAGTTTCCACAATTTATAATTAAAAAAACACCTAAAATAAACAGAACTGCTACACTTTCTTCACTTGGAAACAGCTTTGCTTTAAAAGGTTGTTGACTGCTACAATGAAATAGCTTCTAAAGACATTAACATTTTTTCAATGAATACCACTTAAGAAAGATCCCATCATTTATTTAGCAAAATCTATTTTCTTAACAGTAGTAATTAATACCAATGCCATTTAAATTTTCCTGCATGGATATATCAGCTGTTCAAATAATGAGGGGAAATCTGAAGTACAACTGGTCTGGGGTATATAAACCCAGTAATCAACAGTCCCTAAATTCGGTACTGATACTCTCTTGAAGAGTCATTACAGTCTGATATCAGGCAGGAGAGTAGGAGGCTGCACAGAAGCACTCTCTTTCTTAAAGACTGCAGTAGTTGGTCATCAAAGAGGCAAAAATTTAGTTGAAATCAAAGAGCTGCCTTCAAAGGCTGTAGAAAATGAGCCAAATCTTACCCTTGACCAAAGCTTATAAAGAAATCCAAAGATACAATTCTATTCCTGATGGAAAAACGCAAAGCAAAGGCTGAGGTAAGCATGTATTTGCATACTGAATTTGTCCACAAACTGCTCTCTTGGGAGTAGTCAGCACAAAAATTCATTTTACTACTAGCAAAAGTTACTAAATACAGAAAGAGACTCTTGCTAAATACAGAAAAATATTTTTGCTAAGTAAACATATTACATTTACCACTGAATAAAACTCTACATTTGGCTACCCCTCAACTTCATTACCTGCCATCCATGCGAAATCCACAGGCACTTTCTACTTTGCTGGTTATATTCATGAATTCTTAAAATTATGGTTTTAGTCAGGGCATTCAGCTGACAACACTGAATTTCATATACTAGTTACAGATGACAGACTGAATCTGCAGGCAAATATTTGATAAACTCAGGAAGCTTCATTATAACACTTTGAGAACTTTATTGCTCCTCCTGATAGCTATCCTTACTTTTTGGTACACATGAAACTCATATCTCCAGATGTATTCACTTGCATTATGGAGCCATCAATATGAGTATATGCACAAGAAATGGAAGTGAAGTTGGATGTGCTGACCAACCCAGGCATTAATTCAACACACTCATGTCCCAGTTTGGAGAAGTTTACAAAGAGTTTTTAATTTCTTTCGTGAGTGTCAATGAGGACAGTAAGAAATAACTGGATAACAACAATATAAAACAATTTGTTACAAGTTTTTTATATAATGAAACTGTATGTTCATGAACTTGTTTTGTATGTCAACAACACTTTTCAAAATTGTTAGAACTAAGACATTTAAAAGTACTGCAGCAATAAATTCACTTAAAAATTCAGCTGGGGCAAACTGCAGATTATCAACATTATAAAATGCCTTCCATTAGGAACTGATGGAAAAGAAAACCACAATTTCAAGACTTACATGATTCTATAAAAAGACCATTAACATTTTTTATAGAAACGCTACTACACACAGCTTTGTTGATCTGATATTCACCATGGTATTTTTAGATAAGTTACTTTTTAAAGTTGATCAGAACAATGACAGACTTCTCTGCTTCTGTAAAAGTCCAGCTATGAGAGGTAAGACAGAAACCAATCTTCCAGAATGTATTCAGTTATCAGAGTATACAATTCATTTTTCCCTGCCCCTTACAATTCCCAGTCTTGCCAAGCCTGTAATCTTCACCTTCTGCAACAAATGAAGCAGAAAACCACTTCTGTAACTATATGTCTCTAATTCTTCCCCAAAGCATATTTGATGTACTAAGATTACAAGATCTCTGTGAAGAACATAGTAGGTCATCTTACAAATGTGATAATAACATGCATGAAAAGCCAGATTTGGTTAAAGATTTTTCAAATATTTTCTGCATTCATCATTTCTCAATGACAATTGGGAGCTGAGGGAAGCACTGCAAACATTGAAAACAAAATCCCTGTATATTACTCAGGTAGGATGATGTATTTTCTCTGCTGTATCTGTATGATTTAAAAAACAGAGTCAGGTGCTTACAATGTGATTTCAAAAACACCCAAAACCATAACATTTTCTTCTGTTTTACTTTAGTGCTTTTGATATTTCTACATTCCTTCACAAACAAAAACCCACATAGTTATGAATCTAAAATGGAATCACTTTGCACAGAGAGCTGTTAGGTTCACTTACCTTCCGCCATTCCAGAAGTATTACTAATACTGAGTCTGTTGCATCGAATTATTCTTCTCAGCACATGGGGAAGGAGAGATTTCAAGCCTCCTGTCAAAAGCATCTCTTCATCCTTAACAGAAAGATAATTATAAATTTAAACAAAAAGCACTTTTTTTTCACATTTTAAATTCTGATTTTCTGGAGAACTTATCTTACATTTCCTCGTCGCATTCCCTTGAAGTTATTATCACTGGGAATTTCTAAGTTGTAACTCAAAAGGGAGATCAAAGTCAAAGGATTATTTCACTGACATTTTATGATGATATGCAAACTGAATCTTTCAATAAATTAGCTGGAGACATGCACTTTAGCATTTGGGATAAAAGACAAAATTTTGCTGGCCTATAAGAAACAGATTTCTTTCCTCCCTGATAAATATTAAATTTCTAGAGGATTCACTTTTCCAAAAGTCCTTGTAGCTTTAAAATTGCACAAATTTAAAACCACAAATGGATTAACCTACCAAGATATAATCTGTAATATCACTTCTCTGATCAAAATACTTTTAGACAATTAGGAAGGCAACCTTGTGGCAAAGAGAGAACTATATTCAGAAGATGTCACTGTAATACATTTCACATGTATTATGCTTTTCAAATATTAATTATGTAGAAGTGAATACTCCTGTGGCTATTCTTCCACTGGGAAAGCAAACATAGAGACGTTTAAGTCACTTGTCATACAGTCTGGAGTAGGTACAGAAATAAGTATCCTAATTACAATAAATATCTGGCTCTTTTTACTTCCTTTGAAGATTTCAAATGGAATTTTTCTGCAATCCAGAAAAGTTCACAGGAAGTTTTTCTCTCAGCCTGAACGAAAAAGGGTTTATTACATCACTATTAGGAAAAAGTAAGAGTTAAGTCAGGCTAAAATAATAACTTAGCCGTATATGATTTTAACCTTGGTCACTTTTAGGTAAAGAAACTGAACTATCCTCCAAGTAATCAAATTACCAACCTCCAAGTTTTTCTTTAATTCAGAAGAAGCCATTCTTGATGTCATTCATAAGAAATAATAAAAATGAGAGAAGCGGTGCTGCTCTTTTTAAAAGATGCTACTAAATTAATGTATAATTAGATGTTAAACCTTCTAGCAAAAGTTAACTTTTCTGTTAAAGGTCTACAGTTTTTATGCTATAACTATGATAGTACAAAGTTTCACTCTCACGACTGGAGAGTGGAATGGAATAGTGTGAAAATTTATACTCTGAGCAATCATTCCGTAATTAACTTGAAGAGCAGTGATATGTTTTGACTGAAATTATACTTTCATCCTACTCTGTCCAAAATGTTTCCCAGAGTTTGCAGAGTTCTGAAAGGTTAAATTTGGTGCACTGAAATTTAGAGTAAACTTTATATCTATTCTTAATTCTGAAATCTTTATATAACATTGTCAGCCAAAAGAAAAGTCTTTTTTCTGAACTCTAACTTACTACTTTCTAGCTCTTCTCTTCTTTGCTGTTTTTACATTAGCACTCTGTATGCTGTACAAAAATAGTCTTCATTACAAAATCATGAACAATTCCAAACATACACTTTAAAGATAACAAGAAGTTGGATATAGAGATGTCACTGAGCACTAATTCAGGCCTGTAAGTATCAATTTAAGATAGGCTATTTTTATGTAAAGAGAATTTCTAACACCAGTCTGGAATGATTAATTCAAGAGATTTCAAATTAAATACAATGATCCTAATAAAACATTCCAGATGTGTTCATTAGATTCTTTCAGATAATTTTTCTTTATTTCTAAGCATCTTTAAAACCATCTAAATCATCTGTAGAATTGATGGCCTGCTACTGATGGACTACTAGTTTACTTGGACTTGAAAGACAGTCTGAAGTTCAGAAAAGTTCAGCTGATTTTAGCTATGTATTTGTCACAAATGCCCTGTTTTGATTTTCGGAGAGCCTGATTGTCCTCTCATAAAATTCTGCGCCCAGCAGCAGGAATGGAAGTACCTACAAGATTTTATCAGCAAACAGACAGGCCCCTAAAAGTTTTCAGTTTATATGACAGCAAGTGGCTAACAAGCTACAGGACTATGAATATCAATAAGGCTGAAATGTCAGCTGTAGGTATCTTACAGAGACAAAACTCACCTTCCTGTGGTGATTTTATATAATAACGGGGAAAATTCAATAGCTTTAATGTTCTGAGTAATAACTTGAGATCACTGTGTTTGCTGTACAATATCAGTAATAGATTATGCTGTTATTTTTATTAATTACTAAATTAGGATTGACGATTAAAATGATTAAAAACCCAGCTTTTGCTATATGACTTGCCCAGGAATGGCTGGAAATGCAGTATGCAGGAGGCACAGTCAGGTTTAGATTCCCCAGCCGTCTCCAGAACTTCCTGAAAAATCCTTGGAGCTATCATGACCATGGCATATTTGGAATGACTGGGGAGAAGATAATTGGGACCTTAAAGCATTTTTTTCCATTTTGTCCCATCAGGATGCCTAATGAAGTGTACAGACTGACTTCATGGGGGCCTCAAGCAGCACTCTAAAAAAACAGCCTGAGACAGTGGTTAATCAGTTAGCAGGGTCTGTGCCTTGGCAGAGGTTTCTTAACTCCTCTCACTTCGCTCTGAGACAGTTTCAGATAATGATAGTATCAGTTACCTCATGGGGTATGTTGGATCACAGCACAAAGACAACAGGCAGGGTGTTAAAAAGGCCTTAAGAGAAGAGGCTGGCAGAGCTTGTAAGATGGCTCTTGTGCCTGAGGGCACCCTATGTGGTGTTCCCCCAAAGGCATCCTAAGATCTGGCTTTCCAGTGTGCTGCCTTTAATGGAATGAACATTTAAAGCAGACCAGACAGAATCCTGTGTAAACAGCATTTGAAAACCAGGGAGTTGACTGACTGCATAATGACAAACTCCATACTTAAAGCACCCAGTCTGAAAAAAGATCTTGCTCTAAGTCAGGCTGCTCACATCAGACTCCCTGACTTCCAACACCAACAACCAATATAGTAAAGCTTCAGAGCACCGAAGCGTCGAGTTCGCTCTTGATGAACATTTTCTTAAACATTTGATTCCGCATTAGAAGAACAATAAACACTTTCCTTTTCAGAGTTGTCATGAAGATTCAATGTATTTCATGTATCTTGAGTTTTACATACTGAAATTAAATGGATAAGTATTAAAATATATTGCTGAGACATTAAGATGGCACTTACCCCCTATTGATTTGTGGGCACTACCATATCCTGAATTGCACTTCCAGATCTTGAAAAGGGTGATAAAACTTCAAAGCTGGAAAGAAATTAGAATGATGTAAGGAGCTGTATGATCAGACAATGACAAGAGTATAGCTTATGCCAGATCAGTAGTTCAGAACACTGAATCAATTTGTCAGAAAAAATATTGTATTGAAATGACATTAAATTATAAAGATATATACAAACACTCAAGAAAAAACTTTTCTTTGCATTGAAATGGCAGTCAGAAAGTACAGTTTGATAAAAGTACAGTACAGTTCTGTTAAAAGTTCTAAATGGATCTTGGGTCTGGCTTTAATAAGTAACATCAAATGATTAGTTGACATTTACATTTGGTAAATATCTGTGCAACACCACTCCAGTAGCATTAAGTGGATACACAGTACCTGATTAATTTGGCCCAAATGATTTTCAAAATATCCCATTACCCAGACAATAACAATTTTCAAGAAAGGCAGATTTGGAGGGTGAATATTTTTTTATTTGAAATTGTGATCCCTGGTTGCCATATGAAGCTCTAAGCCATTAACCATTTCCACATGCTGTTCTCAGAGCACTAGTTGAATATGGGTGGCTGAGGGCAATAACGTGCTGATCTTTGCTGAGGTGACTGGAACAAGCCTGGTTCTAAGCCTCATCTTCATAACTGCTTGTAAAGAATATGCTCTATTTCCCCCAAACTCCACAACTCACGCAAGGAATAAAGCATGTTGAGAGGAAGACATGAAGCAAGAAAAATGTAGTTCTAGACAAGATTTAATAGATAGCATTGCATTTCAGATGACCTGTATGATGGACAGAGTAGCCTCTTTGCATCTCCCAGGCTATTCCTTCTTCATCTTTGTCTACAGTGTGCCTTTATCTCTGCATCTTTTCCTCCCTGAGCTCAGACCCCTATCTCCATAACTTCAAGGTGGACTGATCTTTGTAGCACTTGCTTCCTTGGTTTGTCTGACTGTACCCTTGGCAAAATGGGAGTTTGGATGCCTTCTCTCACAAGTTCTTTTTAATTTGCATATTTGCTGTATCTCTCAGTTGTACCTTAACCTCTCAATTTTAAATCTTAAATGAATTTTTCCTGTTCCCACTGTAAGACAAAATAGTCTAACATCAGAAATCATAATACACAATAAATTCACAAATGGTTTCCCAGACCTGTGAGATTTGGACTCCCCTGTCTATAGGGGATATAGGTCTATAGGCATATAGACCCTACCTATACTCATATGTGTATATATCTATATCTATATATCTCTTTTAATATTACAGACAGGTTTGGCTTAAGCATAGTTTTGCTAATTATTTCCTTCTTATTTTTTGGCAGTGGAACCACCAACCAGCCTTACAAAGCTATATTTCTTACAAGCTATAGTTTATAAAGCATTTTTACAATCTGCAGAACATAAGCTCTTTATAGAAAAAGAAGGAAGTGCACTAAGTGAAACATTTTATGTTACCTTAGAGCTTTCAAAATGAAAAAGTGAACCTGTAAATTTCACAGATATTTAAATATGAACATAAATTCTTTACAGGCCCACATTGTAAATTATTCATTACCCAAGAAAATGGAAAAATGTCATTTAAGTGTCAGAGAGATTACACTTTGAGATGCAGTGGGTGGGTCCATACCGCTGTGCTAAACCACACCAGATAAAAACGAATCAAAAAATTATGTAATAACACAGAGGATTAAAACATTCCTCAGAAGTGTCAGTGTGACTACTTTGCCTTCACACATGTCAAGTGAATTAATGAAATAGAAGTAAAAACATAGTATTTCTGTGGTTTCAAAAATGGAACACCTGAGAATACACAGCCTGTAAAACGTATGGGTGGTAAGGGTAATAAACAAGCAAGTTTGAAGACTACAAAGTAGTTAACACCAAATTCTGGTGTTACACATTACAGGTCTGTTTCTCCAGTGGCACTGATAGACTAATAAGGATATGGTTAAATGCTGTGTAATCTAGAGACTTGCTCGCAAGGAGCCCAAAGACTCTTACAAAATACAACCTTGCATTGCTTATATCACTTTTGTCCTATTTTCAGTTTAAAGTTTGATAATAAAAATGGGTGGTGGCATGTACGGGTTCATGGGCCAAAAAAGTGCAAGGGTCACTACTTAAAACTGCTGGGCAGGTTTCTTCAGATATTGTCATGCAGATTCCTTACCCAAAGCTACTGCTGCACGAACAGGAACAGCAGGGTAACCTGAAACATGAGACAGCCCATGGGCTGCCTTTACTAACACATAATGGAAAGTAATCTAAACTAATTATAATCTAACAAATGCTTTGTGTACTGTGCCTTGCCCTAGTATGAATATGGTTACAGAGGCTTGTTAACGTAAACACACTTTAAATGACCTGCTGTTTAATCATCAAGCTGATTTGAAATTCTGCCAGGAGACTCCAGTGAAAAGCACAAGCTTCTCTGAAAATGTAGTCCATTTGATTTTCCAACAGGGTCTCTCACTTACACTTGTGATCTTTTATTTGAAGAATCAATTAATGATCCTTTTTCTTCCCATCTGCTATGAATCATTTCAAAGCACAAAAGTTCTCTGTGTATCATTCCAAAAGGGGAGTGCTTTGTGTATTTTCAGACAGCGGTTCATCCAGCAAATTATTATTTAACTTTACATTTGAAATATAGGGTATTTGTATTTGAAGTTTATACACCTTTAGATGAGGGCTGCAAATAGAAATTTAAATTACCTTCCAGTAGTGTTCTGTGTGCTGCTTAAAGCAGCCAGTCTACATCGGCTTACAAGATCCTGCAGATTATGTAAGGATAAGAAATTGATGATAGAATCAATGTATCTTCAATGCAATCTTGTTTATTTGCAAAAAAGGTACACAATGTGTAATTTCTCTCAGTATATTAAGAATAAATAACAGAAAGCAATTACCAGTTTCAAAGCAGTCCTTTCAGACAGCATTGTATGCTACTGTGACCACTGCATTGGTATTACTTTACACTCAGCTTCTGCTCTGGGACAAAATAAATTGTTTCTCAGGTGGAGAAACATGGGCAGAGACAAGAGAATAGCTCACATCGGGGCCCTGCCCTTGCATGGGCACAACCTATGCAAGATCCCAGTTGTTCGGGCTTTTTTATCCGGCAAAGGATGAGGCCTCATGAACTTCACGCACCCTTCAAACCCGTTGGGTCATATCCTGATAGCCACATTCCTGCCTCATCACCTTACAAAAACACACGACCAACAAGTTTTAGAACAGCCACATCATTTGCATGCACCTTTGGCAAGACACAGTATACACCTAAGAGGAGACTAAGAAATTCATCAAGATTTAAAACTGCTACTTTTATGCCTTAGACTCTGCTGACAAGAATACTCACCAGCTGTAGTAAGAAGACACTGCAAATGATCCACTAAAGGTTGTTTTCATATAAGATGACAAGATACGCTTATTCAACTTCAAGAAATTGAAAAAAATCATGAGGGCATGAGGGTGGCAAATATTGTTTCCCAATCTATGCTGAGCTAGATCTTTAGAATTGCTCCACAATTCTCTGGGCTGGGTCCAGATACCAGTTCTCTATCTTGGCCTCTTCTGGCAGTGAGACAGCTCAAGAATGCGGGGGGACCTTCAGGCCACCAGTGCCAGCCTCTCCCACACCTCTGGGGCACCACTGGCCAGCTAACAGTGCTCTGCACACAGCAGCCAAGGTGATAGGTATTGACTGGATAAAAACTCCTAAAGTGAGGAAAACATTTCTTTCCAGTCTTAGGAGAAAAGAAAGTGGAAGTCCATAGGACAAAGTACAGTGACTTGTACTGCTTTGCTGGCAAGGCAGCAGCCACAGGTGCTTATTTTGATAAGAACATATGTCACCACCTAGGTTACACCCAGTCATGTCATGCCTGGTTACAGGGCTGATGGGGTGCTCATTCCTACTAAGGAAGGTAAGCAGGTAAATGATGTTCTGCTACCTACACACTATAAAAATAGAACCATGTGCCCAAAAAACGTGCCATGCTCCCGCTGTCAGGTCATTCAGGCGACCTCCAGGATTACGCCATTCCTTTTGTGTTCACACGCCTGCCAGCAGGTGCTAAGTCACTGCACCCACTGTTGCTCACCAAGCAATTCTCCTCAGCTATGGTCACTAAAGAAATGATTGCAGGCCATGTGTTTACACAAAGTTAGTGTCCTCGAGATGTGGCAGTCTCAGTAGGCTGTGTCTGGGGAACCTCCAGTGAATCCTATCTCTCCAAACACTACCAAGAACAAGTGTCTCTGCCTCCACACATACCTGTGATGAAGAGATACCAACTTTCATTGCTCCACTGCTTCCTTCAGCTCTTAAACCAAGAAGTACTAGGAACAGCTCAAAAGGACTGAGCATCATTTCCCCAGGATGAACCTCCTGGCTTAAGTACTGCTATAAGGATAATCAGATGAAACTGTGGCAGGATCTCCAAGCATACCTCACTGCAACTTTCAGGAATAAAAACAGGAAAATTGTTGCTAGCAACAGTACTATGTGATAGCAAATGGTCTACATTTGGGCTGCTGTTTTGTCTTGGAGCATCCACACTGCCACTGTAAATGGCATAAAAATAAATGTTAATTTGCATCAAGGATGCCTGGACAACTTTGTTCTGCAGCATCCATTCTAATTTGAAAGGCTCCAAGTTATGGACAAACTATGGTTGCATTACTATGCTTTCAGTAACACATACCTGACAACTGTGGTATTATGCGGTGACTATAGATGTCATGATGATCTGGAAACTGCCCTCAATGGTCTGTTCGGTGCAGTCAGGCATCCGCAGACACATTTGCACTCTATCTGCAAGAGCTCAGGGTGTGTTTGACCAACACTTAGTAGAGGAGTACGATTAAAAGGAATAGCAACAAGCACTGCTATCAGTAATTAGACATATACTCTAAGGCTGACAATACCACAGTCCTTTTGGAGAGGAGAGTGCTGCTTTGTCCCCAGTGAAGATGCCCAAGCTCTAAAAACCACAGGTGTTACATAATTATTTGGTAAACTGCATCACAGACAGACTCCATAAACAATCAACAACAATCTTCACCATCCCTGAACTTATGAACAAGAACTTGTAGAATGAATGAATGATAATCCTGAACAGTCAAAGCCTCCTGTGGTGGGCCCAAATGAAGAACTGTAAATCATTCCTAACTCTTCCTACCCTGCCTATAAATTATGGAACTTCACATCTAAGTTCCTGGTGACAGATTAGATCAGGTATTGATTGAGTAAACTCTCTCACTTTGTAGCCATTCAGTGCCTTACACAATTTTATACAATACACCACTGTGTTCAATGCAGTTACAACGGGCAGTGAACATCTCACACCGCTGTGTTCATGAAAAGTATCAGCAAAGAACTCAAGAAGTTGAAAAAATGCAGTTACCTGTCTAGCTCATAGAGTTAATCCTGAACTTTTACTGCTTTTCCCTATATTCCCTGGGTAGAGTAAGACCTGTACACATATCACCCTCAAACCTTTTATCACCGTTAAAACATTTTTTTAAAAAAAGCAGTTTGGTGCTAAAAGAGGTGACTCATAATGCTGCAGCATCAGTTAGCTGGCTTGAAAGGGATGCTAATGTCATAATTTTGATTTTCATCACCAAAGAATAAGAAGGGCTGAAAATGTTTTACACATCTATCACCTCATTTTATATTTCTAAGATATAAATATGCTACAGTGATTGGTATCTTGGTGTGCTATAATTCAAAAATTGAGCCTATTCTGCATAGAAGCAACACAAACCAAAAAATTAAGCTCTTACTATTATTATTTTTTTTTAGAGTTTTGTTCCCAGATATGGTAGAGATAAATATGCATAAAAGCTTACCAGAGCTTACAGTTAAAGAACTCAAACCCATAGTACTTCCATGAATATAAGTAAAAGAGATAAACAGATAATTAGTCCCATTGAGCTCAAGGACAGATGATGTGCTTAAACATTTGCTGCATTGTACTTCAGCTGCATATGTTTGCATACAAGCCCTATACTATATGCAGATCTAAGTAAAGAAAGATGTGACAGAAAAGTTAGCATAAAGACAGAAAACTATATAATCAATAGAAATGCCTTTTATAAACCTGTGCATGAAACAAGCTAACAACCTTGATATAAAATAAGTTATAACTAGTACTGATGAACCACACAGTTCAGAAATAAGGTTTAGCTCTGTTTTTCTCTGCTAAGCAACCATTGATCCTTTTCCTTGGTTTCTGTATATATGCCAGATAGTAAATTGTGATAATGTATCTGAAAATTCCATATGCCACATTTGGAATTTGATAGGACAAAGGGTAATGTCTTTGAACTGAAAGAGGGTAGGGTTAACTTAGATATTAAGAAGAAATCCTTTACTGAGAGGGTAGTGAAGCACTGACCCAGGCCGCCCATCTCTGGAAGTGTTCAAGGCTGGTTTGGAAGGGGCTTGGTGGAAGGTCTGGTCTAGTGGAAGGTGTCCCTGCCAATGGCAGAGGGATTGGAACTGGATGATTTTTCAGGTCCCTTCCAACCCAAACCATTCCATGATATTCCTATTTAGGGGGTGCTTTTCAAGAGTAACCATTTTTGTTCTTGGAATTTTTTTTCACATAACTTATTATATACCCTAAGTATGGGGAGTGTGCTAAATTTTGGTTTATTTTGTTTTCAAATGGGAAAAGACTCTTGGCTTCTTTAAGCAGTAGCTTTTGATCTGGCTGAATTTTTCTCCTTCTCTGAAATAGATTTTTGATTTACATCATAGTGCTTGAACAGTTTCATGGTACGGTTAATATATACATGAAGTCCAAATAATTAGAAATATTACTTACACAGTATTCTTCAGAAGATAGAACTAAAGCTACATCAAGCCCAGCAAACTGACTTTGATAGTGATCAATAATGCATATCTAAGAAAGAGCTCAAAAGCAGAGAAAATACGGACAAAACCTAGCTGGTTTATCCTTTCAGCATTTCATGACCTCTGGTTCAGAAACTTTGGTCCTAAGGGAGATTGCTTTGTTTGTAGAAGTTAACGTAAAAACTGATAGCCAAGTGGACTTTATCCCATGTAACTACAGCTTGCAGCATATCATATGGATTCCACCAGCTACCTCCTAAATTAATTCGCTTGGAAAACTGTCTAGATGCAAATGCTAAGAATTTTTCATGGATTGTTTCATTAGGATTCCACTTCCAAAGCTAATACATTTAAAAGTAACTAAACTATCTTTATATTAGAATGCAATCTACAAACACAGGCATTCCTTTAATCCTAATTCCATAAATATACTTCCTCTTGAGACAAGCATTTCACATGAGTGTTCCAGCAATTTTCAGCATTATCTCCTCCCAAAGAAGGGTCAGATTACACAGTATATGCAGTGAAAAAAGACAAGACAAATTAAAAGCACTCAGCAGCTTGCATTAATGTGCTCCAAGTCTAAATGTACAATTAAAGTAGAGCATTCACATTTGCAAAAACTGAACTCTGAAAAGCTGTGGGGTTTGTTTCCAAAAGATTAGTCAAATGTGTGGGATTTTGATTGTGGGGGAAAGGGAGCAATGAGTTTGGTTCAAACCTAGGCCTATTTAGGTAGCTTCTCTTTCAATATAATTAGTACAAAAGACACATTTTTGGGAACACCTGGAATTTTGAAGATGGAGTATTTAGGAACAATGTTTCTGGACAGAAGAAAAATAAACCTAAAGAATGGATAACTGTTCAGCTACTTGGAAATATAACCAAACAAAAATCATATAGAGCAAGGTGTATTGTATGATATATTGCTATTTCGTAACTACCAGGAAGTATTTTTAATAATATGCAAAGATAGAGGAACATTATGATTTGAATACAGGATCAAGGTGTTTCTCATTACGGATTGAAAAGAGGATTTTAATCAGTTAAAAAGAAGATGAACAGGCATCAGTTACTAGAAACTGCTGTGATTTCCAGTCAGACTGATGGAGCAGTAGGAGACTGCTATTAAAAAAAATAGTTACTACTACTAAAACATTTGAAGAGATGATGGTACCTAATGACTTTCAAACTCCATTCTCTACTGACAGATTTCCCTAATGGAAATTTCTTTTTTATTCTCATAATACTTGTCTTTATAAATTAACTGACTTTGACATAGAAAGTTTGCTATACAAGGCTAATTTTGAATCTATTAAGCACTTCAAACTGCAGATATATGAGATATACAGTCTTGTGTCCATGTGGAAATTGTCAGAAGTAATGCAAGCTCACTGGAGCATTAAAATATAAGACTGGAAAGAAGTGAGACGGTCTTGCTAGACATCAAAGATAGAGTTTACCAGAGAGCATATAAAAAAATATGAAACCATACATTAAAATAAGCAAATCTGTGTCCTTTGCATCATACAATAAACACGCTCCTCCCCCCCCCATTTAGTGGAAAGTTTAAAAAACAAGCATTCTGTGTAGATCCAGCTTCAGTTTGGATAATATTACACAAAATGTTCCACTCCTTTTGAAGAAGGAAAATATTGTGGTCTGTACTTCATTTTAAAATCTAGGCCAAAAAAAGCTCATATATATATGTGTGTGTATGTATGTATAATATGTATATATATATAAAATAATAAATATGCATTCATTCCATGGTTGATCACATAAAGCAAACTGTTTTCAATTAAACAGTTATTTCAAGACAGCATAAATTTAGAAGAATAGAAGTCCAAAACGCATGTATTATAGTTCAAAGAAGAGAATGATCAGTATGTGACTTTTCCATGGTTACTATACACTGTCAAAGTAAACAAAAGAAAGTATGTGAAACAAAGTGCATTAAGGTGGCATTGTTTAGGATATAACTTACGTATATTAAAAATAGCTAAGAATATTAACAGAAATTAATCTAACTTCAGTGACCTTGGCTTCATGAGCTCTGCAGAAGTCAAGCATCTCAAATGTCGGTCTTAAAAATAAACAGGAATAGAGAGGATACCACCCTTGTAGATGGCTGATTTTGTACCTGATAGACACATATTTCTGATGGACAACCAATTTCTGACCTTTATAATAATTATCAGCTTCAATGAAAAAGTCAGAGTTTTCCCAGTTTACAGTTGTCCTCTAAGGGCTTTCAACATAGCACATTAATAAGAAATTTTGGGGGGCACCTTTTTGTTCTGAGTCTGCATCTTGTATTCAGTATTACTGCACTGTGATGTGATCTCTTATCTGCAATGAACACATTCTGTTGTTAAAGCTGTATGTTTTCAGTTAGAGATTGAAACTTTTGCTGAAAATAGCCTTGATACCACCTTTAAAATAACATTTAGAATTAATTCATTAGATCTTTTTTAATGAATCAGAATAATTCTTTGAAGCAACTTATGAATATTGGGGTAATTTGACTGTTGGGATATTTTCTGCACGAATATGTGGACTTAATACGTAGATGTAAGACAAGCAAATAATCAGGAAAGACAAGAGATAAGTTTCTCCAAAGTAAATAGATCAAGATTAGCAATGAACATTCTACAAGCAGGGGATGGTATGATTATTAATAAAATGGATAGGCAGACTTCCTTTAAATGCTTTGGCTATATGGTTATTCTAGACAAGGCTCTGGTTTAACACAAGTATATGACTTCTACATTAGTCACATTTAAGAGTCTCAACAGGAATAAAGTTTACAAAACCAAACAGAACAACCAAATCAGAGGCCAAACCAGATTAAACTGCAGCCCAAAGCTTCAACTACATAAAAGGATGCACTGTGAAGCTTCAACACAGAGGTAAAAGCAATACTAGGAAGAGACAAGTGATGATGTGAGATGCTTAACATCACCTTCAGCTGTGACAACAGCATCTTTGACTCTGTAATTGAAGACAAATGGATGTTGCTGCTACTGTAGCAGAGGCAGGGAGTGGGGGGAAAGCTGCTCTCCTGGGGTGTGTGGGTGGTGTGAAGGCATTTACTTCTGCAGAGAAAGAGAGGCACTGGAAAGATTAGGCAACTGTTGTCTTAGAGGAGGTACGATTACTTTCACATGGCAAATCCAAAGGCAGAAAGGGTACATAAAAGGCTACAGAAAACACGGGTTTGATCTGCCTTGAAACACAAGATTAAATAAGGGATTAACACTGTTTGTCAAAGCAGTGAGAGACTCATGATTTCCTCAGAAATCCTCTCCATCTCCTCCTTATATATCCATCAAACAATAGTGCCCTGGGACTGCAGTGGGTTCATGTCCAACCCCAAATGATTTATAATTCTGTTGTTTTGATACTCGTTATCCAAAAGTAATTATTTTATCTTATGTATAAACCAAAGCAGCACCTCCAACAATCACAGTTTTCTAAAGAAAAATACTGTCACACAGTGGAACAGTTTAACCAATCTGTTATCTAAAGAAGCAGGAAAATAATGGCAAGCATCTCACAACTCACTACTGCCAAAACCAAATGCTTGGGCGTGAAGACATTATAAGGCCACATCACATTACAGATATGTTTCTGTGCTGGTGCGAGACTAAAAGGATTGGTGGCTCGAAACCTTCCATGTGTGTGGGGAAGAGGCAAGTCAGGCCCTGGTGAGGCAGTGCCCTGCCCCATACAGCCCTGGGCTGTATCCCAGCCCTGCAGTGGCCACCAATCCCTGACACACTGCAGGCAATGCTCCACACCTGCCCTGGAGCTCCTAACCCAGCTCCTGAGTGGCCAATGGCCACAAGGCCCACCTGGGGGAACAGCCCAGGCAGCCCAAGGGGTATTTAAGGCCAAACATCAGCTACACACGTCTTGACCCTACCTCTTATTGGATTTTCTATCAGTTGAACACTGCTGGAACCCAGGAGTTGGTAGCTATATTTGTTCTTTTCTGTATTTTTCTTTCTTACTTTCTTCTTCTAATTCCCTCCTTTTAGAATTTTGAGTAACTTTAAACTGAATGGGCTTAGAGTTTATTAAGTTGAATGGGTTAAGTTAATGCTTTGACAAGTGGTTTGTGTTGATTGAATGCTGCGCTAAACCTTTTGCCAAAGTTATTTGATTTTCTGAAGTTGCCAGTAAAGTCTCTTTCATTGTTTTCATCTCTTGAGACTATCTTGTCAGCGTTTCTCCCATGCATCTAACTCAAAGTACATGAACAATGTAAGCCCTTTTATAAGTCTCCATCACGTGAGTTGTTTGGGGCCTTACAGCTGGTTTTGGCTGGGGTAGAGTTAATTTACTCCACAGTGGCTGGTATGGGGCTGTGTTTTGGATTTGGCTGAACACAATGATGATAATAGAGATATTTTGGTTATTGCTGAGGAGGGCTTGCACAGAGCCAAGGCCTTTTTTGCTTTTCCAACTGCCACCTTGGCAAGGAAATTAGGGGTTCATGGGAGGCTGAGAGGAGATATAGCCAGAACAAGGGATCCAAACTGACCACAGGGATATTCCAGACAATATGATACCATGCTCAGTACATAAAGTGGGTGAAAGAAGGAGGAAGGGGGAACACATTTGAAGTGAGAGATTTCATCTTTCCAAGTCACCCTTACCTGTGATGGGGCCCTGCTCTTGTGGAGATGGCTGAACACCTCCCTACCCAAGGGAAGCAATGAATTAACTCCTTATTTTGCTTTCCTTGTGTGTGTGTGGCTTTTGCTTTCCCTATTAAACTGTCTTTATCTCAACCCATGAGTTTCCCAGCTTTTACCCTTCCAATTCCCTCCCTAATCCTGCTGGTGGGGCAGTGAGTGAGCAGGTGGTTGGGACTTGGCTGCTGGCTGGGGATAAAGCAAGACAGTTACTCAAAGAACAAGTGATTTAATCGAAGTCATACACTAACTTCTCTGCATGTTACAAGCAATTCTAAGAATCTGTGGCATTTGCCTCATCTGACTTCCAATCTGAAGATGCATCTCACTAGAGTTGCAGGAAGGCAACACTGAGTCGAATGGGAAGCAAATAATTTATGACAGTTTTTGTAATCAGTGTTGGGTTTGGAATAAAATCTAGCTGAATAGCAATGTATTCTTTTGAAAATGGAGAGAGATGTGCTACTAGTGTAAATCTTTATTAAATCTCAAAAATGCTGGGGGGGTGCAGGGACTGAAATACCTCGGAGTTAATGGAGTTATTTACAATGTCAATAATCTGCATTGCTGTCATGTTCCCCATCAATACATTAACAAGCAGTCACAACAGAAAAGTAAGCTTGAATGTGACATGTAAGAAGCAGGATGCCAAACCCCACTCTTAGCCAGGCTTAATAAACGACAGCCAAAGGAAAATTGCTTAATGGGGCACTTACTTGCATAGAAGTCTAACACTTCAGAGAAAATGCAAATCCTGAGGAATTTACAAAAGGAGTGTAAAATGCCTCTGACCAACTGGAGTTTGACATTCTCTTCAAAGACTGTCACAGCAAACACTCAACATTAGGAAAGAAAAAAGGTGTATTAAAACTGAGGATTCTAACATTTAAATAATCTAGTCTTCCCCTAGAAGTCCACTACCTAAGAAAAATGAAAGAAATGAAGCTGTGCATGGATTACTGAAAGCTCAAAGAACTCTAAGTGCCTGGTGCATAACCTCTACAGCAGATAATCTACAGTAAATATTTTACTGGATATTTTCAGGTGGTGAAGCTACTGCTTCATATTCCGGGTTTGCCTATGAAATAGGGGCAGATGCAACAAAAGCATGGAGGAAATAAAAGGTAACAATTCTTCACTCTCTTGTGTAACTAAATCATTATGGGTCATCAGATGAAACTAGCAAATGGCAAAGTCAAAGCAAACAAATGGAGGTCTTTACTCAGGGACTGCGTTGTTAAACCACAGACTGCCATGAGGCTACACAGCTGTTCCTGGCCAGCACTGGAGACAGCAATGCTGAGCTACAGATACCCTAGTTTGTATCCTGTATCTAAATAAATCAGCATGGGATGAAAAACTTAAGAAAAACAGTGATGAAATTACAGAATTACTTCAATTTCAGTTACCTGTTACCTCTAGTCCCAAGTCATACAATTTACAGTGCCAGTGTCAATTATGCAGGCAAAGTTAAAAATCTGAAAGATGGATGTATTGAAAACTTGTAATCCCCCGTTATAGTTTTTGCTACTTGATTTTTCACAGTAGTGTTTTATATCTAGGCCATGCTCATGGAAACATAGTTATCTATTGGTTTTCTAATGCATTTTAATTTCTTTTTGTTCTTTAAGGGTAATCTTTCAAATCTTTCATCAAAACATTTTCCTGGCCCTTTTAAAGGTGTTTTGAGCTGTAATGCTGCTTATATTAAATCATAGTGTATTATATTATAAAATATGATAATACTCTATTTTAAAAGGTGCCTTCCAGTCACTTGATATAGTACTTGAAACTAATGGGAGTTTTTGTAATTTTTCTGAGGAGCTCCCAGTTCCTTTCAAACTCCAGGAGATACACCAACTGAGTTTGAAACATATTCTCTTATTTTATCAATTTGTTTCCAGGTTTTCTCCGCTGTTATTTCAGTTCATGGGGACATGTTATCTTTTTAAATTTTAAAAAGTAAGTTCAAAATCAATAATCATACAACTTTTCTAAAGATAAAGGCAAAGGAACCTCTGCAATATTGTTCACTTCATCACATCTCTTTTTGCTCTGTGGTAATTTAACAGATGCCATAGCTTTAAATACATCATTAGAAGAAAAGTTGCGGAAATGAACTATTTTTCATTTATGCTTTTCAAAAATTGTCTTTCCCCCTTCTTTTCATGTGTCATTTCTTCTCACTTATTTCTTTTTCTGCAGGCTCTCTTTAAGAACTACAATGCAGGGCTTGAAGCTCTGCCATTTAAACACCTTTTTCTCATGCTTATGCTTCCTTCTCTGGGGTAGGAAAGCAGAAACAACTTCTGCAACTATCAGAATGTATTTTTGGTCTTCATGATGAGTTAAAGGTTTTAATTCCATCATCACTAGCTTTCAGACCACCTTGATTAGCTTCTCCTTTCTAAAGTGCCCTTCTCCAAAGTTCACAGTAAATTTTCAAAATAGTGAGAACTCATATGCAGGTCTTTCGGAAAGGACTTTGAGTTTACTCAGTCAGTATTACTGAGGCTTAATGACAACATTGTGTAGAACAGTTCTCTGTGTTCCCTCCAACAAATCTAAAAAAAAATTCAAACTACTGTGAGTGAGGATTAGGATCCAAAAGTCAATGCTTTTCATCAAACAGAAATTCCCCTTCTGCCTAGCTTAAGCAGTTTTAGCAGTTCAAAAAGTGAAATAAGCTCCTATTTCTATTTTAATAGCTTGTGCTCCTTTTCCTCATCAGAAACTGAGCAACATGACAATTATTTTTTTTTTTGCCTTTAGAACCATGTAGACTTCTAGTAATTAAACTTTTGAAAGTGCTGCCTGTAATAATAATAGTTGCAACTGTACAACGACTGAAGAAAAAAATAAACAAATGACTTTTCAGTGAAGAAATTAATACTAACTGAAACAGAACCCCAGAAGCAGTAGCACCCCTTCACTTACACGCACTCTTTCAAGAAACGATCCATTTCCTGACAAAGTTGTACCACTTCCGTTAAGAGAATTATTAGACTTGGATGCTTAGCATAACTTCTCCTTTCATGGTAAAACATTAAGTGGTTTTAGAGAGATAAAACTGTTGCCCAGAGCAGTTTCACAAAAAAATGCTTTAAACCTCAAATATACCTACCCAGTCTACTTTTCTGACAGTTATCAAGCACAGAATATTCAATTACAAATTCAGATTGAAACAAAAGATAAAAATCAGAGAGAATATATGCAAACTAAAAACTAGAACTAATACTGTACTAAAATCTCACACAAAAGCTGTTTCATCTCATGTCTGCCTTTCACAGCAAGTCCTTCCCTAAATTCATTTTGTGGTTTCCAAAATTTGATCCTTTTTTTTCCCCTGCTGTGCAAATGTTCTCCATGGAGTGATTAAGGGGAACATTTTGTATCATCTGGCTTTCCAAAATTTGTCCTTTGAAAATAACACCTATTTCTGTAACAATTCAGTGACCATAAGAAAGCACCAGATGCCTCCAACTTTAGCTCCATAGAAACTACACTTTCCATAAGCAGCAGCCCTTCAGAAAGAAAGTAAATCAAATACCTCAAAACTGTGAGGCTCTGGCACCCTGGAAGTATGCAGCTACAGCACTCATGTCCTTCTTCTTTTTCTCTCTCATTTTGTCTCAGAAGTCTGTACACTGAGCATTTCAGTTTCACCTCAGCCCTCAAACCAGCTTGGCACACCACCTCTTTCAGAACCAAAAAGAAAATGTTGTGACACTTTTTCTTTAATGAAGTTCAATAATATCTTTCCATGTGGGAATTTCCCACAGCATTTTTTCCTCCCTCTTTTCACAATTAGGAATGGCAAGTAAATACACATATTTTTGAACAGTTGTGTTGTGGGGTAGAGAAGGGACATCTATCTTTAGAATGGTGTTACTCCATATTCCCAAACTCGCAGCACATGCTCAGCCCAAACACTGAACTGTTGGCTGATTGACCTGTTGTGTTGCTCTTATACTGCACAAGAATATGAAAATGCTACTTAAAAAAACAAAAACCATTTTACACTGTGGAATAAGAGTGGCTCTGCACTGTCCGATGGTTTTGAATCATTTAAACATAAAATGCTCTTTCTTTTAATACTGGAAGGGTAATTTATTGAATGCACATCATACAAATTGTAGGTTTTTTTCAAGGTTGCAGCATACACACAAACGTATTTAAATGCAAGTATTATTTTCAGTCAGTTAAACTGCACTTCTAAAAGCACAGTTTACATACCAAGGGTGGTTTTACTTCTCCAAACTATAACGAAATCTCTTACAGACCAGTCTGTACTCCCTCTGGGTCTACAGCCCATCACTGTTCCTGTATTTTCTCATGCTGCTTTGGCTGCAGGCTCAAGCCAAGTTTCGTCCCTCATCTGACTCGGTGACTGTGTTAGTGATTTAAATGGGACAAAGGCACAATCTGAGTGCTGGCACATGACTACCCATGCTTCCAGGAATGGTTTGGTCCCTGCCTAGTGTTCTTCCAGGCAATGTCTTTGTACAGGCTGGAGGCTAGCATAGCTCAGGAATGGTATGCAGTCTCTACAAATCCAGGAGGCAGTGCAAAAAAAGTCACTGCTTGAAGGGGAAAAAAATTAAGCTGCACCATGCTATGTCATGCCACCTCCCTGACACCTACAGAATGAGTCCTAATCAGTTTTGTTTTCTGGTACAGATGTAGCCTGTATATTTCCACCTATCTGTAATTCCTATCTACCCTTAAGGCTAACAGAGCTCTGCCCTTCGACAGCCTCCCACAAAGCCATGTGACACTGCTTCCGAGACAAGTGTGATGGAGGCAATGTAACCAGCCCACTATGCTTGGGTTGTTCCACTGAAGGTAGATCTGCTCTTACACCAAGCCCACGGCCAAGTCTAACCCTCCACTGCTCCCAAAAGTTCAGCTGAAATGAAAACTTGAGCATAGTCTTTTACTCGTGGACTACTGACAGGAGGTTTAGGATTTCAGTGCAAGTATAGCTCTTTTGTCTGTCAAAAGGTGGGATTCTTTCCAAGCATTCAGTAGGGCTGCTTTGCTGTTTCTGGATATGACACAAGAATGTCACTGCAAAAACATTTTAATACAGGAGAAACAGTTATGTAAAAAATCTTAATTTTTTTAAAAAATGGAATTACCATGTTGCAAGTAAATCAGGGGATCCCTCAGTGATAATAAAGAACTTTCAGTTCATGCACCAGTACTTTGCAAGCCCAGTCACATCTTAAATACACACAGTAATCACTGTGTGTTTTTATATGCATAGTCAGCATGGATCGGTATTCTTGGTTTGGTATTTTAGGGTTATTGCCTCATTTTTTAAAGCTGTTTTAGCTGAAATTTGAAAGGAGAAATTTTCAGCCTGAGGAAAATAAGCAGATACAGACTGACAAGCTATGAACATCTGAAACCAAGACTATTAACAACTACTGGATTCCATGCCAGCACCCCTCACACTGAGCGCTAGTAAATGGAGTCAGATTTCAGCTTCTCCTGAGGCTGCCAGGGACAGTTAGTCCAAGTGTAGTAGTAAAGCCACTGGATGAAATATAGTACTAGTCTCTTTAAAATCTAGTATCTGGGACATGGAATAATCAGAAGTGGTTGTTATGCCTCATCATGAAGAAGTAAATCTCACAGTCCTCACTGGTTGTACAGACAAGCCATCAGTTACAAAGATGCAAAAACTTAACAATTAATCAGTTTAGTATTTCCATTTTCCCTTTAATAGTTTAATACTATACTGATATATTTACTTTCTCTGCAATAGTGACGCTTCTAAAACCAAGTCACAAAAGTTAGGGAATCAATTATTTTCCAGTTTGAAAACATCTCCTGTGATCAGACTTTCTATATTTATAGTCTTGTTATAATATGGTTGGAAAGGCAGTAACTGGATGGACATTTTTGGTGGAGTTATGTGTGTACCATATGCTGCAGGGAGATACTTCAACAGAACAGCTGCAGTGCTTGGTGGGAACCACCTTCAGAAGTTTTACCAAAAATTCTATTAAACCCTTAGATAGTATTTTTAATTTCTGCGATGACAACCAATTGCAAAGGTACCCTAAACCTGAAGTTCGGTAGACAAACAATTACGAAGTAGAAAGCTCTCACCAACTTTAAATAGCCCAACTCAATCTCTCCACAGGAAACTGTTAAAAAGTACGCATGTACATGCATTTTTTACATATATGTGCACAAACACATACAAATATTTAATACTGGAACGTGAATAAAGGATTAACATATTTTATTTAATTGATCTTTGATGTAACTGGATTAGACTCTGTGTGAACACTGCTGTTGAGACATGGCATAGTGAATTAGCAGCTTGTGTGTAAGGATAGAAGCAGTGGCATTCAAAAGCAACAAGTCAGAAATTACTGTAAATAAGAGACGGAGAGAAAAATCATTTGTGTTATCTGTCTCAAGGAAATGAGGACAGCTTTAGAAATACCAGATTGCCTCCAAACCATAACAGACTGAGAAGCTTAACTGAGACGAACACATCTGATGTGCTTTGAACAGTATCCCCCTCAACAACGCCATCAAAGCACTCAGTGAGGACAGTGTGCCCCTGGCAGCTGAAGGGACCAGATTAACGCGCCCCAGGCAGAGCAAGTTGACCCGGGCACATGGATGTACCTACCCTGCAACTTCGCCCACTCCCACCTTACGACAAGCAGGCCCCTCCCTACCAGGCACCTCCTGAGCTGCCACAACCCACCGGGCCGTGCGCATTTCCCGCGAGCGCTAAGGCTGGCTGAACTTCCAAGACACGCGGCCTCTTCAACTTCCCAAGAGGCGGCTCCGCTCGCCGCCTGCTCCACAGCGCAAAGCACGGCCCCGGCCAAGGGCAAAGGCGGCATGAGGCGCGACCCGGGGTTCCTGCGCGCCCCCGCCACCCGCGACCCCGTGTAGGGGGGCCCTAGAGCCCCCTGACCCGAGCGCGTCGCGCACGGCCGCGGGCTGCAGGCGGACATACCGATGTGCCGCAGCTCTCCAGCCCGGCCGCGCCGCCGCTGCGAGCCCGAACGCACCGCCCGCGCCTCCCGTGCGGGGAGGCGGGGGCTCAGCGGGCTGGGGCCGTGTGGGAATCCCCCCCGCCCCCGGCTGTGCCTCGCTGCTCCCTGCCCCGCCACATCCCCCCGGGGGATACCCCGCTCCCCCATCCCGCTGCCGCAACCCCCGCTCCAGGCGGGAGCCCAGCTCCCCCCGCAGCCACTGTGAGTGGGTCAGCCCACGGCCGCTCCCCCCTTCGAGTACGGTGGAAGCAGCCCGTAACCCGAGGACGGGCGCCATGGCCGCTCCCACAGGTGATTGCCAGCTCCAGTGGTCAATCAGCGCCTTCCCTTCCCTCTCGGCAGCCCAGCGCCCGCCCTCCCACAGGGGTCGGGGGGTAGCGGGAGAGGCGGGCGGGAATGTTTACAAACAAGATCAGGGAGTAGAGGGGCCGGGGGGAAGACGGGGGGCGGAGCCAGCGGTTGGCGCAGCCGCCGAGCCAATGGGAGCGCGCGGCGCTCGGCGGAAGGGCGGGGGCGGTGCGCGGGGAACGTTCTCTGCCCGACGGCCGCTGGGGCTCGCGGGCGCGCGCGGCCAATGAGCGCCCGGCCCGGGGAGGGAGGGGGCGCGAGCGCCTGAGTAGGAGCCGCTCCCCGCGGCGCCCGCACCTCCTCCCCCCGTGTCGTTCAGCCTATCCCGGCCGAGCTCGGCTCCGCTCGGCTCCCCTCGGCTCCGCTCGGCTCGGCTGGGCTCGGCTCCGCTCCCCGCTGTCGGGCGGGGAGGGCGGCCGGAGCCCGGGGGAGGGGAGCCGCAAGGACATGGGCTGGCTCTGAGCGCCGGGGGAGGGAAGCCGTCGTGCGTGTGCCTCCCTAGATTTTAATAACTGTTTGTTGTTGGGTGGTGTGGGTTTGGTTTTATTTCCCCCCCTCCGTTTTCCACAAGGCGGAGGGGAGAGCGGCAGCCTCCAGCGCGCCTGCATGGCTCCTCTCCCCCGGAGCGCCCCTGGAAAATAGAACCCGTCTCGGGCCAGGTGACATCCCCCGCCGCCGCGCTCACACTCCCGGGAGCGGCAGGGGCGGGGGAGCCGCCCGTGAGGACATGGAGGGACCGTCGGGGGAAGCGGAGCTGCCGCTCCTCACGGTGAAGCACGAGCTGAGGAACGGTGAGCGGGCGGGCCCGGGGGTCGCGCGGGGGTGGAGGGGCCCGGGCTGGGCAGGGAGCTCCCAGAGAGTTGGTTGGGACCAGCAGGGAAATCTCAGTGGGGGGAAAAAAGGAGGATAAGCTGGAAGATAAGGGCAGGAGGTGTAGGTGGGGGCGAGGAGGGGGCCTTCTCTTATTTCTGAAAAAAGTATTTCACTTCGACTTCTACTCCATTCCTGGCTCCCCTGTCCCACTTCCCGGTGGTATTTGACGCTTTTGAAGGAGATAAAGATTAGCCAGGCTCTCTTTTAAGCATTTTGTTTTTTTAAAATTGTGTGTTTGACTGACTTCTGTGGCTGTGTTGGGGGGGCGGTTTGTTCCAGTCCTAAATGAAGTCGTTTTGTGTGACAGCTTTTCTCTGACCTCGGTGAAATGCCGGAATTGTAGGGAGGGGAATGTGCCAACACGTAACCGCAGAGTTATCTGGCTTTTCAGTCTATGAATCTTCTTGTAGATCGGTGGTTACTTGATGACCCTCTGGAGAAGTAGTTCAACATTTGAAATATATATGACCTTTAAAGATACAACAGAAATGCTCCGTTGTAGGTTGTGCTGGGGAAAAGCGTTGTTTCTTTTTAATAGGGACTCTGCTTCTCAGAAGTTTCCAGGCAACTTGAACACTGCAGTAAATCTAGATTTTAGTGGTAATTTACAAATGTGTGTAAAACATAATCAGAATGTATATTGTCTGTATTGATTAACCATGAAGATGCTATTAACCCATGTCCTTCATTCCTTTTCTGTCATCATCTTTTTCCCCATGATGAAGTAAGAGTAAGCATAAGATGCTGTTCAGTGCAAAAGTTTGAGAGATCTGCCCGCCGGGTTGATTCTCGAATGGGCCGATGTGAAAGGCAGGTGGTCGTGCTGGTGGTGCTCCTCGGTCGCCTTCTGCCTCCTGCCCCATTGTCCCTCGGTCCTGGGGTCGGGGGAGCTGCCCCCGAAGAGCACAGCTATCACTGCGGCTTGGCGGGAGGCGGGGGAGGAGGAGGGAAGAAAAGGAGAAAAAATAAAAAAGCAGCGATCTTTTGATAGCTACAGAAACCAAAGGGGCTGTAGTTTCCTTATTTCAAGAAAAAGCGAAAGAGCTGCTGGAAAACATAGTTGTCTCAATAGGTGTTGCTAGATTTAAATGCGGAAGAGGAAAAGGTAAGGGGAAAGGAAGTGGGACACATCCAGTATATTTACGCAGCTATGTCTAGATTTCTTTTATAAAAGTTGAGAACACGTATCCCCGAGGGATAGTTATTTAAAGATTGTTTGAGGAATAAACGCATTTGTATAAACTAGACAAAGAGCTGCCTAATACAGCATAATAAGCAACTTTGATTTTAATCCTGATCCTAAAGCTTTATGAAGTACCAGTTCTCACTTTTATTTTAAAAAATCTCAACCGCTTTTTGAGCTTCTGAAATTCAGTTTAGTAGGAATAAGTTGCTTCTCCCCTCCTCGTTCTCTTCTCCATATTCAGTGTTTGGAAAACTCTGCTTTCTGAAAAATGCTTTCTAGCAATGACTTGTCTATTTCTGGAGCACTAGGGTGGAGGAGGGAGCTGCTCTGTCATGTACTCCTGGGAGACTCCTACTCCTGAAGGTGTCAATAGTGTCATTACTGTACAAGACGTATGTTCTCAGAACTTACCTCTATACAATGGTCAGAGATACAATAATTTGAGAAGAAAAGCAGTCTGCTTCTGTTGATACAGAGATATATAAATCTGTAGGATACTTTGGATGTTTAAGGGTTTTTTTGTACTGGGTCTGGTTGTGTGGATGCTTAGCTGCTGACTAGGGTCAGCCCACCACAGCTTTAAAGCATGCAGCATGATTATTTTATTTTGCATCATTTTGAGAAAGAGGGTGAGAGGACATGCAAGAACAAGAGTTTGGAGCCAGCGGATCTTTGTCATTCCTAAGTATGTTCTATATCATGAATATCCTTTAATGTGCTATTTGTTTAGATTCTAGTGTTTCCCTCATCTCTGTATTCTTTCTTTGATGGTGCTGGCTCTGTGACTAATTGAATCATTTAGAATTACATATCGAAAGTAGCTGTCAGTTGGCAGATGAAAAAGAGGTCAGTCTCCACAGTGCTTTGAAAGAATTTACTATTGTAGTAGAAATAGTGGCTTCTTTGAGAACGGAGCATCTTATTTTCATATAGTGGAAGCTTTTACTTGAACGCCAGGGTAACAAGCTCGCTAATTCAAATCAACTGAATGCAGGTAAACCCGCAGTTAAATTTTACATTTGCAATTACTTGGTCTTGGAATTGCTCTAAAAATATTCAGTGAGTTGGGAACAGGCATTGATTACGGTCAAGTGAGTAAGTGAACATACTTTAGAGTTTGAATTTAAGCTGAAATGAGTATCTTAAAGAATGAAACAGATGATTGTTGTTACCTCCAAGCAAGTATGGAGAAACATGAAAATGCGTTAAATTAGAACATATGCAGTGCTGTTTCTACACAGCTGATTGTTAACCCTATCATGGGTTTGACTTCTTTTAAACTTTGACTTTGAAATTACAGTGCTGGCTTTGATATGTAGGGTTAGGTTTGGTTTTAGTTTTATATCTCATAGTCTTGGAGCCCCGAAATTCCTCTGTTGTATGACCAAAAAGTAATTGCTGGAAAAACATCACTTGATAGGCATGTAGATTGGGTCTGTGATAGGGAAGGAACACTTTGAGTGCGTAACACTTGAGTGCCTCTGTGTGATGCCATGTGATGTGCTCTGTTACACATACTGGGCACTGCTCTGATTTTACATATTTTTTTTTAAAATTTTTTTTTTTAAATTTTTGATAATGAAAGGAATTGGAATGCCCCCGTACTGCTGGGGAAGCTGTAAGCATGCATGTGCTTCAGCAGTTGTTCCTTCAGTCGGATGCTTTGCAGATTAGACAGAGCAGTGACTTTTAGGACACATTTAATTTGCTGAATATATTGGGAGAAAATAATTATTAAGTTTTTTATTTTCCTAATACCAAATCACTTTTGTTCTTGATAGAAACCTCACAATTCAGCCACTTCAGAATAGTTACTGTCTTTCTTGTCTCACTTCAGGAAGGAAAATGAGTTTTTGGGGAAAGTGGAATCTCTTTTCGGGAAGTAGAAGCAAAAATATGCCAAAGTTGAAATAGTAGGAAGTGGTGACTGTTTCAGATTCTCACTGAAGCTCTCCAGTGAAAATCATAAAAAAAGAAATTTTCTTTAGCATCTATTTCTGGAACCTTCTGAAGGGAAAGATTTTATTTTTTGAAGGTTAACTTTCAGAGTTCATGCAACTTCTAGTCGTTTTGCAGACCTTAGAAATTACGTATTATTTACACTGAAAAAATAAGATTATTGCATCTTAATGTTTCTGTTGCTTGGTGATGCTGTGGAATGGAACAATGGCAAACCAAAAGCCTGTCAGAGGAAACATTTTACAGGATAGAGAAGGATATAGAAAGAGAAAAGTTGTGATGTCAGAAGATAAGAAGGAAACAGAACAGTTAAGAGTGAATTTCCTCCCCCCACTCCTCTTGGCTTCTGTCCTAGCTCTTGTTTTTGGAAAAAAGGATCAAAGGATCCTATACCTTATGTGTGTGTGAGTGACTGCATAGGAGGCTGCCCATCTTGTGGCATGCATGTGCACTCCCTGCTTTGCCCAGGGAGAGGCAGAGATTACCAAAACTGGGATCTTGAAGGGAACTTGTGAGACATTTCCTAAATGTATGGGCAGTGGGATCTATATGCATTGTTTGTTTTGCTTTACGGTGTTGTTCTTTTCCTTTTAACAAGTCTCTTTTGAAGAGGATACTGGATTTGTTTTAATGTTATCACTAACTTTGGGCTAAAGAACTTGCTTTAGTTTGGAGTTTGCCAGACTGTAAAATGCATGGGAAAAGGCAGAAGTTGATGTAGCAATGGGCTGCAGAGCTCCAGAATTTGGAACTTCCCCTTGAGTCAAACTTGTAATTCAGTATGAAACTATAAAAGGCTTTAGAAAATAAATACGTGGATTATTTGAAGGGTTTAATAATGCAAATTCTTAGTTATACCTTCTTGAATGGGAACTTAAATTAGAATGATTTTATTTGTAAACTGGAAGGTTCATGTTACGTAGTAGGGAGTTGTGAAAATTCCTATGACTAAAAAACACGATGAATCATGCACTGAATAGCAAATTCAGCCTTCACTATGGAGGTACATCTGGCACCTGTAGAGTAATTTATTTTTTTCTATTTTTAAGAGGAAACTTTATGAAACTCTAAAGATACTTTTAAAATTACATTTTATGTAAGGCTTTTAAAAAAAAATTTTTACTTATGTACTAATTCTGTATATTGTTTAGGGATCAGGAGGTACTAATAGTTGATTATTTCAAAGCTTGGGTTGCTTTTGCTTCTACTTTTCTCTTTTGAGCAATAAAATATATGTGTTCTTGGATTGCTGTGGGGACTATAAAGAGTATTTTTAGTTTATTAATCATCTTTAATACTACTTAATTCTCTGAATTTTATACTTTATACAATAAATATTTTCTAAAAATACTTTGTAGTCTAGGAACTTATTGTTATTTATCTTCTGGTAGCTTTGATTATCAAGAAGGAGGATGGCTATTGATCTTTCCTGGGTTGTGTTTCTGGCTTTTTGTTTATTTGTTTTTGTTGGGTGGGATTTTTGTTTGTTTGTTTTCCTCCCTCCAGGCTTTCGAATCTAACAAACCTGGCTAAAATGATCTGTACAAGGGTCTGATACAATTGATCATTTTGCTGTCATTGTTTTAGTGATGTTCTATAAAATGTCTAGCATAAATGAGGACTAGTAGTTGCAGTCTTCATTGTCAGTCTGTTTATTAGCTTTGATCCAGTGAATTCTAAATCTGATGGTTTAAAAGCTCATGCTTGATTCCATGAAAGAATTAGGAATCTTACATGCTGTGTTATTACTTTTTAGGATTTTATTCAGAAGGCTATTCAAAGAACACTTGCCAGAATTCCTTAACTATATGACAAGGCCTGGGTATCTGAGGATGTGTTTTGCCAGTATATTCTTCATGTAAATATCTCTGTTGTATTCCCATCATTGCATAATTTAGTATTTTATGGTAAACATGCTCTCTGTCTCCTCCCCTCCATAGAATCCCAATGATGAGGTACAAGTTCTACTAAGATTTCTTTGCTTCTGACTCAGCCTGTAGATAGGCAGATGACCTGGTTTATGAAGGACTCACATTACATGCAGTCAAGTGTATTTGGGTTGCATTTTGTTTTGGGATCTATTGTGACTGTCTCCTCTTCTCATTTTTCTTGACATCTGTAAATATTTTATGCTGGCTCGGACAGATGGTTATAAAAGCTTTACCTGGGAGAGGATAATTCTTAAGTTTCCTGATTAATGTCTGCATAAACAAATATGTAGATAACTTCCATCAACATGTAAGTTGTCAGTTGCTCTTTTTTTTGTTGATAAATTAATCTGTATTCTGTTACTCTTGATGATGTGTACAAGGTGCCCGTGACTGTTTTTTCATGAGGTGTTTTCATTCATTACTGGTGATAGAGAAAACAAGCTGATTCATATCTCGTACTTAGATATAATTTCTTGTTTGAAAAGATGTGTGCAATCCTTAGATATCTGATTGTTTCAACTCTGTTCAGCATTAGATTATCTATAGCAATTTTATTCATTAGCATATTTTCTAATTACATTTTGTTTGGGTTTTCTTTTTTTTTTTCCCAATTATGTGACGTGTAGTGTTGCCACACATTACATTTCTAGCTGACCATGGAGGTGCCTCTGGGTTGAATCTTGGTGACCTCATAATGATTCAGCTCACAGTAATGATAAACCTCAGCAAAGTCGCCTCTGTAAGAGAAAAAGGGCTGCTGCTGAATGCAAATGCATCTTAACATGGAGCATTTTCCAGTTCAGACTACTGTGAGTCTGCATCATTAATCTCAGATGTCTGGACTTTCATATTTATTTCGGCTTCCTATATGCAAATAGTAACTTTGATGGAATAGTCTTCCATCTTCTATTTTCATGATGGTAATGACAGTTTCTTACTGTGTTTCCCACAGCATTTTATGCTTCTGAATTTCCACAAACTGTGTTCCATACAGTATACATGTATACTGTACACATATACATCTATGTATACATACTGTGTTAGCTAGTACTTCAGAGGTTTTTGTCATCTCTGGCTGTGTAAAGTTTGGCTTCCGAGCATTCTAGAATGGCATCGGCAGTTTTGTGAGAACTTGAAATTTTTCCAGATTTTTTTCAAATTTTTCTCAGTTTGTGTGGTCTTACTATTAAGCATCTAATATTCTAGAGAATCAGCAGTTACCAGCCCAGTTACCTTAACTGATACCCTAGAGTTCAGAGCAACATGAACTGCATTTTCTTTTCTTTCACATGAGTTCAGAACTGTGTGTGTGTTTTATTTTTACTCTACATTCTTTCTTTTGCCTAAGAAAAATGTTCTTGAGATGTTATGGTTTTTAAATTCCATTTTAAGCTTGTAAGACAGTACCCTGACCTGATTAAATGGTGTTCTTGTTCAGTGACCTGACACTTACTAGGTGGTGATGGTCTCTCAGATTTCATGGCCTTCAGAATACTTTTACTTCCTTCACATATAGTTCTAAGTTGCTGTAACCAGTAACAAAGTATAACTCTATATAGCAGACAAACAGTATAACATACACATTTTCTTCAGTGTCTAACAAGTAATACTTGTGTAGTTTCTATTGCATGGTGTCATTTTTTTCCCCTGAAAGGAATGTGCTAGTTTTGCTTAATTTCGAGGAAAAACACCCACTCTCCACTGAGTAAGGCATAAACATATAAGTCTTAAAACAACATCTCTTCTTTGATTCTGTGACTTGAGATCTGTTAGGTGAGTGGGGATGGGCCATCCTCTGAAGTGATAGGTTAAGATCAAGTTGATATTGATACTAGACATTGCAACCTAGTATTTGGGATATTGCGGAATGTCTTCTGTCTCATTTTCGTTCTTCTTTTCTCTGTTCATAAAATCGCCTGAGGTTCATTGTTCTGCTCAATAAAACAGCAGAATTGGTCTCGGGTTGCAGAGAATTGCAGAGACAAGTTTCAGTGTTCAGGCAGAGCTTGTTTTAGAAGATTGCTTGTTCTAGTTCAGTAGAGGAAGCTCTAACTTTGTCTGCTTCAAGACCTGTATGCGGTGGAGTCCAGAAACAGAGGACAGAGCACATTTTAACTTGAAAACAAATACTGTTGAAATATTATTTCTCAAGATCATAAAAATGCAATTAAAAGCTTATAGAATCATTGCACAGTACCAGCTTGCAGTGTTCCTAGTTCACTCTTGGCTGTCTCAAAGTTCAGGTGTAGTGCAGATGACTGTCATGTCTTTTATATCATCTGGAGATCCTCCATCAAGCAGAAGTGTTATTTTGGATAAACAGGCTGCTTTATTTCCGGGGAGCTGAAAACAACACTGGTCTCTGTGCACTGGTGACCCCATGTGTATAGGGAGGCTTGTCTTTGCCGTGATAGTATTTCTGGATGTTTCCTTCCTTTCTACCTTCAGAGGTGATGACTGTGACTAGTACCTCTGTTTCTTCTTTGTTTTTATGCATGCTCTGATGTCTTGGTCTTTCACTATTTGTTTCTGAGTTGATTTGTGACCTCTTGCTGTTGCACTCAGCTGTATACTCTCCTTAACCGTATTGGTGCAATGCTGATTAGTGTGGACTGCAGTAGAACGTTAGTAAATGCAAGATTTTTCTAATAGTGCACCTATGCAGTGAGCTTATCTCCAAGGGGATTTGCTAGCTTTTTTTCCCCCCCTTATGTACAATCATCTTTTATAGTGCTGTGTCATGTATAGCTTCATATAATTTGTGGAGAAACTTCCATCCTGTTGACTTGGGCAGTACTTTTCTTCCGATCCAAGCTCTCTTCTGTTCCTTGATGCACTTCAGCTGATGTGTCAAGGTACTTGAAGAAAAAAGTGCATGGAGAAGTACATTTTCTGTGTCCAAAACTGGTTTTTGTGCACCAGTGTACATCCCATTGCAGGCTTGACAGATAGGCTGTGCAGTTTTCACAGGCAGTTGTTGGGTCGGGTTCTGATACCATTTCCAGCACAGTGATGTCTGTGAGGTGCAAGAAGCCTTTCACTCTTCTGTCAGTTGTAGTAGTAGTGGTAGTGGTCTCATTGCAATCCTTTAAAACGTCTCAGTCTTGGAACAGTTTTGTAACTGCAGAAAGCATACCTGGTGAGAGGTCTTCCAAAAATGGACATTCAGGCTCCTGGGAGTGAGTGGTGAATAAAGTAATTGATCTTTTGAGATTTATGCTTCTGAAAGCAAGTTGAAGGAAATGTTGGAATGACAACTTTCATCCTGGAGAAACTGCCCTTCATCTCTGCTAGAGTGTCAAAGTACTGCACCTGGTTTCAAGAGGTGAAGTAAAGGGCTGCTCTAGCAGTGTCATTAGAAAGTGGCACAAACAAGCTCTTCAGCTTGCTTTTCTTGCAGTGTGACTTCAGAGATGGACTAAGCACTGCAACTGAGGCTGTTGGAGCAAGCCGTTGCCATGTGGCAACATTGGGAGAAGCACTTTCTGGGAATTGTTGCTAATCTTTTCTTAGCTTTGAAGATATGTTATTTCTTAGTTAAGGGTAATTTTACTTCTTGCTTTATAGGGAGTAATAGAGAGTTTGTCTCAAGTGTCCTATCGTACTTGTGTGTGTTATGCAGCACCCTTTAGCTATCTTGTGGGATGGCTTTTTTCCTCAGTATAATGCAAAAAGAGTGAGGTGAGTCTTAGTTTACAGTTATCATGCGCTTATTTGTGATGCAGCTTCCTCTTTTTACTATGACAATAATATTACAGTAACCTTCAAGACATTTAATTTTTTTTTAGAATAAGGCTGTTAAGCATCCTGAATTCAAGTAAAAATGGAATTAAATCGAGAGTGCAAAATTACAGCTCACATTGAAACAAGTACATAATAATTCAAACTAGATATCACTCACGTTTTTATTATGTAGCCTCTTGAAAGTGGAAAAGGTTTTACTAATGTTATGGAATGTGAGTTTATGGTACAGTTTAGATTAATTGATTGAGTTTTAAGACTTGATCTCTTTAGGATCACAGCCAGCACTGCAAATCTTCAGTTTCTTACTGGAGATTCAGCATTTCTCTGGGTTCCCCTCTGTCTTCCTATACAGTTCCAAGAACCTGACAGTATTAAGTGACTGTTTTGCTTTCTAGAAGGGTGTTTAATTGAAAAGCTTTCTGCTGACACTCTTGAGGAAGTGGGATAGTAAAACCTTTCTGGAATAGTCTATCATGGAAGATCTAAATTGGTGGATCTTGAAGTGAAAACTTTCTTCCCACCCTGAGTTCATCATTTCCTTAGCTAGTGTCCAGAGAAGTTCTGTGTCCTGGATCTCTTCAGTGCTGTCCACTGCTTCATTAAAATGTGAATACTCTAGCCCTGGTCTCTTTAGAATTGTCTGTGACTCCTGATGTCCTGGGCAGGAAAGACAATGTTTAGAAACTGTGTATGTTGAGTACCATTTTCAGTACTTGTTAAGAAGAGTAATATGTAATACTAGATTCCTTAAGACAGTTTGCTTTCTGTGATACAACATACTCTTAATTGTATAGACACTAACTCAGTCTAGGTTTACCTTAACTGCTATGAATCCTTTATTGGCACATGAGTGTGACTTCCTCACTGCTGTCTTAAGCAGTGACTGTGATGTAGCTCTAGCAGGAGTATTTGTTCTGTTTGTGCAGCAAGCTTCAGTTCAGCTCCTGTGGTGCATGTTGATTCACTGATTTGTTAAGGATTCTGGTACTGTCCTGCCTAGTGCATGTTATTAAAATGGAACTGATCGCTGAAGTAATCTTTCTCTAATAATAATAATTTGATTATGTTGTGTTTTTTAACATATTAGAATAGCTTGTAGATTTCCTTAGATTTGAAAAAATTCTTATGTAGACTTCTGTTCATAGAAGAAAAAGAATCCTGAAAGCTCTTTTAGACTTTATAATCTCCCAGTAATTTCAAGCAGTGACTCTGCACTTACTTGAAGTTTGATTAATCCTTCAAAAAGATGAACTATACGAATTGAAAATAATCTCTTTTTAGATAAGATTTCGTCACTCTTTGGCATTGAGAGCACTAATGTTGCCCTAACCCAACTAGGTACATTTTATATGTGTGTACAGACTCCCAGGATTGTTGCAATAAGTAATGAATTTTCCTTTTGATTTATTTAGTGTTTGGATTTTTTTGTAGTGGTTCATCTTTGCAGAGAGGTCTTTCAGAAGCTTTGTGTTTTGAGTTGTTGAGTTACTGCAGTTTTATGAACAGACATTAATTACAGATTTGGACACTAATTTAGGAAGCACCTCTTTATAAAGTTTCTTAAAAATATCAAAACAAGTGAGAATTTCTGTGAAATTAGTAAGTTAATGTCAGCATTTCTTATCCCGACTGAAGACTTTTTACTAGCCTTTAGACGTACAGTTTGTCTAGTTTGTATTTGAGGCATTCTTTTAGTAGCTGTGCCAGCTTCTGCAGCTTCTGCTGCTTGATGCTGCATCCTTAGTTGTGCTTATGAAGCTGCTCAGTAAAGTAAATCAGGGAACTGAACTTGGATATGAATAATCAAACTTAGTTACTTTTTTGTCTTACTGCTTTTTAGCGTGGATCATTTCAGTGAGGGGTTTTGCTGAATGGTCTGCAGTCATATTGATGCAAATGGATGGATAATATTATGATAGGAATGAAAGACGGAAAAAATGGCAACTGCATAAGGCTTTCTTATAAGAACTTAGAAAAGAAAAGGGAATAAAATGCAAATCAACCCTGCACAACCCCTTTTTTTAAACAGAGGTCTTTACACCCCTGCTTAGAAAAATGTTAGACAAAATAAGTATTTGAAGTAGTATAGGTTTGTATAAACATAGAACCTCCTCCTTCCAAACTGTGCAACAAATGATGCAACTTCATAGCAGCTTAGATTTTTCATACTAGTGAGTTATGTAGACTTAAGGTCATTTCTACTTGATACTAATGGAGAGTCTTTAATAATCCTGCGTTAAATGCACGACCAGTTGTTCTAGGATGACATAGATGGAACTCTGTTTATGTCACCCCAAGCACCATATAATCCAAAAAAATGAAAGTATTCACTATGCTAGGGCTAAGGGGTTACCTGATTGCTGTCTGTAACTAAGTGATTGCATATTACAAGCAAGGTAGAACTGGGCTCTTTTCAGAGGTGCCCACTGATACAATGAAAAATGGTGTATGCAAACTAGATGGACTTCAATTATTATTTGGTGATTTTATACCTTTGGTTACATTGATGGCAGCAAGAAAATTGCATTCACTTGCTTTCAAGTTGAATAGAATAGAAAATTGGGATGTCTTCTTAGAGGTGCTTGTTTAATCAATCTGCTAACTTGGTTTTACTGAAGCTGTGGTAACATGTCAGAATGACGTTTTGTTGTACTACATATCTGATGTGGTTTTTTTTTTTCCTTCAGCAAATTTGACGGGCCATGCAGAGAAAGTTGGCATTGAAAACTTTGAGCTCCTGAAAGTTCTTGGAACAGGGGGTAAGGTGCACTATTTTAAAGTTAAATGTTGGAAGCATTACTCTTATGTATGATTTTATTTTCTAGCTGAGGTTTTGCTAATTGGAACATCCTTTAGGAAGATAGCACTTTTGTATTGCACACCATAATTTTTTCAATTTTCTTTACACAAATATCATGCAAAATTGGAGGGCACATGTTATAGCACTTACAGCACTTTTGAAGATGCACTTTTTAAAAAAAATGGAAAACATATGGTTGAAAATTTGTAAAAATTTAATATACTTTGTGAAAAACCTAATCTAAGTTAAGGCATGATCTTGATAATTTTATTAAGTTTTCAGACTGTATTTGGGAAAAAACCCAGTAATTTTAATACATTATTAATAAGATGCTCCATTTTTAAACTAATCTGTTTTAGGTTTGTTGTTGGCTCCATAGCTCTCTGTCCTAGTCAGATCTCAGTATTTTTTAAGATGGATAATTGCTGTGTTGTGGGTTTCAGCACAGTGTTGGAGATTTCTAGGATGTTGTAGGATTACTGATGGTAATGAACAAAAAAACTTTGCTTCCCCTTTGCTAAAGGGACACAGACAGGCCCATATACAGACCAAAAGTAATGGCTTTTATACTTTTACGGTGTTTATGCTTTTTCTTTTTTGGTCAGTATTAACTCAGATGCATTGTTGAGTACATTGGGATAATCATGAAGGTGGACAATTGTCAAGGTCTGCAGAAATTTTATGCTGGTTAAATGATACTAAATTTTTGGGTGTTATCAGCCATTAATGGCTGGTGGTGAGGCTATAATTCCACAAGACATCACTGAGAAGAGCAAATATTTTGATTTTCACTTTTAGCTGTCATAGATAATCTTTCATCAATTAATTAAGTTTTTAAATCACCTGAGGGGATATTTTTCTGTTTCTCAAGTAAATTTTTTAAAATTTAACATGCTAAAGAATGGAGCCCTTGCTATTAAATTTCACTAGTTAGAAGTAGACATAAGGAAGCTTTAATATTCATAGATAAATGTTGCACATTCCTAGGCAGAAGCAACCATGATTTTCTGAAATGGTCAGTGTGGATCTGAATGGGGTTGACAAAAATTAAACTATAAATAATTATGCATTTATGTGAGGATGTTTTTCTCTCCTGCTGATGGAAACATTGGCTGGATTTGTAAATATGTGTGTATATGAAAACCTGTCCCGCACCAGAATTTTGTCCATTTGTTACCTTTGTCATTAGTCTGAGATTGCACTAATACTACAACTCCTGCAAAGTGGGTTGGTGGTTTCATAAGGGTCAGTCTTCAAGTTCAGGCTAGTAGTAGCCTGACCTCCTCCTGTCTTTAGGCAGTACTTCTGAAATAGCCCTTTTGCTGCTACTAAACTGTTGGCAGTCATTCATTGCTACCTTCTGTGCCTCTTCATGAAGAGATTGGCCAGATTTTTCTGGGCCTGGGATGCTCTTAACCATAGCAGGTAATCCTTAGGCTCACAGTGCAAAGCTATCCTATTCACTCAGGTTAACAGAGCAATTTTTAAGTGACCCCTTCCTTCAGTGGGTTGACAATGGGATTGACTCTGTGTGTGTGTGTGTGAGAAGTTAAAAAAGAAAAGTCGAGTAAGCATGCCTGTCTGACTTCTTCATCCTGCTCTAGTAGTCTTGTTGCTCCAGAAATGTCTTCTGTCTAAGTAGATCTCAAAACTATTTCAAGAACTGACTAAAAGACTCCTGCAAACTTTAGGAGCCCAAGGACTCCTTGGGTATCCTGGAATGGCATTTGTAGGAAGAGTAGTTGGCATTTGTTGAGGTGTTTGTTGGGCTATTTTTCCGCTTTTTTGATACGCAATTTTAATCATAGTCTGAGGTTTTTGCTTCAGAAATCTCAACCATTAGGGCAGTCAAGAAGCTTTGCTCAGTCTCAAGCCTATGGCAGCTAAGACGCATGCACTAGATGTTTCAGGGGTTGCTGCTTGCTAATTTACTGGATGGTATTAAATGCCAGTGACCTGATCAGAATGGGGCTAGTCCTTTTTGCTTTTGGTTAAGTGACCATCTGTCTGTACCATGGAATTGCTGAAAACAGCACTGGAATGTACCCGAAGAGGTCACTTAATTGCTTGGCCCTAGATGCAGTCAGTTATACCTGCATCATCCCTGGTGGTGATTTATTCTTAAAAGCCTTCAATAATAGAGATTCTGCAACCTTCCTGAGATGTTCTTGCTGATGATGTTTAATTTCCTAACTTGAGAAACATTCTGGGTGTTATAGACATATAATATATGTCTATATATATTATATATATAATAGACAAGAGCTGTCTTTACGCTGGCAGTGAAAGCTTTATCCTGGTGTGAACTTTTAGGTGTTATTGATAGTACTGTAATATAACGCTAAATAAAATGGTGATGCTGTTTTACAATGCCTCACTGTGGAGTTAAGCAGCATGCAGGGTTTTCAAACTAATACTTAATTGATCTACAGTAATGCGAGGGAGAACATATTGAAACTTCACAGTTATGTTAAGTGATGACTGTAGATGCTATTTAAACTAATTGCAATATTTTGAGTATAGTCTGCTATGAAGCAACTGGAATAACCAAAGAAGATACTCAAAACATGTTCAATTAAAGGATACCTTGCTTAAGGATATGTAATTGTGATAGTTTCTTACAGACTTGGTGGTGATTCTTTTCAGATAACAACAGTGAAGGTTTACTTAATCTTCATTTTTAAGTTTTATGTTTTAAAAATACAAACATCTAAGATTATTAGAAATAGTATCTGTTTGTGCAGATGTTTCTCCTGGGGAAGCCATTTTTTGTGATAACTTTTTTCATGCTACGGCTTAGCATAATTTCACACTTACTGTTTTCTTTAATTTGAATTGCTTTCTTACATTCGTCTGTTTTCTTCTAATATACACACACAGCTGGAAGCATACTTGTTATAGTTTTGCATTTTGTATTAAAATTGTGTCATACTATATACTTTCATCTTTTGATCTGAGTCTTGGAGGAAAGACAAGGAAGCAAAAGTCTGAGTTGGATCCTTTTGTGTTACATTGAGGGGGTATTAATAGAATAAACTTATCCATTGAAGGAATCAGTAGCCCTTTTCATTGGTAAAATGAAATACATGACAGTATGCTGCTGTTAATAATGTACTGTTGCTCTGGGAACAAATTATTACTGGCTTGACTTCTGACTTGACCATGTTCTACTCAGTATATACTTTTTGAAATTGCTTAAATCCTTTTCTCTTTCTGTTACTATATAGCCTTGCTAATATGGAATTTTCAGATTTCCTGTCCCATGCTCATGTTTCCAACTTGTCCCTCCTATCTAGTTAAAGCTTTTCTCCCTGTGACAAAGAAAACTAGAGTTCATTGTATAGAAGAAGGTTACTTTTCAGCAAAGTAATCTAATTGCTTCCCAAAGCCAAGAAAGGAACAACAGGAGAAGGTGGCTGTGTTGATTTATGCACGCCCACTTGGCTTATTTGTTTCATTCTTTGTAAATGTGTTTTTAAAATAACAAAACACTGTGGAGTGCATTCTCGTTCATACATTTTTCTACCAGTGGATTATTCCTTTTTCTCTACTGAATTATAATAAATGCCACTTTCTTTCACTCTTTCCATTGTGGTGAAGAAGCGATAATACAACTGGTTCCTGAGCATGTGCACTTATAATCCACTCTACCTCTTGAACTACAGTTCACTAATGAAGACAAAACTAATGAGAAACAAGAATCTAACTACGATGTTTAAAAGAGAATGTTTTATACATGATCTCTTGGATTTAAGTGCTTGTATGGTAAGGATATTCACCTTACATGTGGAAGATCCTTAGAATCTGACGGTTTTATTCATATGAAGGGAATAAAATTAGTGGGATGAATGTCAGATTTAAGTAACTGTCTCAAAAATCTTGTTATACAAGAACATATAATGAAGTTTCGTCTAAGAGGTCAGAAAGTATTCTGATAAGGTTGACTGAAATGAAGTTAGTTCTTTCAAAGCATGTTGAAGAAAATAGAAAATATTCTCTCATAAAAAGATGAGAAGGAAAGAAGAGGGGATACTGTGCTCAGGGGAGTGAGCCAGAATTAGAGAGTGCCTAAAAATAATTTCAAACTCCCAATTAAATATTTTACTTCAGTTTCTGCTGAAGACAGCTAGAATGTATACTGAATGGTAGGTGGGATGGCTAATTGGAGACAGGGCTTGGAAATGGAAAATTAGTTTTCTGCATGAAGAACAGACTGAAAAGAGGGGGCCGTGTTCAGTCTAAGAACCTGGACAAATTTGTATTATTCATCCACCAGAGAATTCTGAAACAATCTCTACATTAAATTGGAGATCAATGGCAAAAATCCTTATTGGAACTAATATCGGAGAGAATAGCAAAAACAGTCTTACGTTTAAGAAGGAAAGAAGAAAATAAGGTGATCCCAGGCAGCTCTTGGTTAGTTGTTCTGACTTCATCAAACTTCAGCAGTTTGTAGTACCTTTAAAACAAGTTTTGAAGAAAATTATTTACCTTCGTTTTTGTAACAATTAAAAATTAATGGCATTTTTATCCAGTGGTAGATTGTCTTGCATATGAGAGCTGCTTTCTAAAAACTTATTTGCTTTAAAAAAAAAAAAAGGGGCATGTATTGTTGCCCATATCTATTTACCCTAATAACGTTTTGTTTTTTTTAAAAAGGGAAAAAGAAACGAAAGCAAAATACTGATACAAAGTACATTTTAAGATGCAACTTACTCTCTCCTGTCACTTTCTGCCTTCCATATTAATCATCACTCACTTGTTTAATGGGAGAGCGAACTTGTTCTTGGCCTAAGTAATCAAGTTGAAAAAATTCTGTTAATGATTCTTGCCTGCTTGATATCTAAGGAAAGATGACAGAGAATGCCTTGTTTTTGACAGTTTGGTCATAGACAATAAAAATTGGAAATGCTTCCTCAGAATGCTATTACTTGAGATTTCTTAAGGGTTTTGTTTGGCTTCTCCCTCCCCCCCCATTTTTATTTGCTAGAGATGTATGCTTTTCTAACTTTGCCACATCCCAATTTTTAATTCATATGGATAGATGCTAGCACAGTGAGAGTTCTGCCTCCAAACTCCTTAGACAGATTAAATCTAAATTGCAGAGCAAAGATGTTATTAGGCATATATAATTCAAGAATACCATAAAATTTATTCAAATCTTTAAATATTTTGTACCTCTGAGCCTTTTCCTTTCTAGTCTCATGATTATTCTTACACTGACAGTAAAAAAATAATTTAAGAAAGAGGTGTAAGGTGTAGCTTATGTTAACTCTTGAAAAGATTGATTTTAAAAAACTGTCAGGATACAAGTGTAAAGTTTTGATGAATTTAGAAGTCCACAGAAACCATCCGCTATGCTATAAACAATAAGTATTGCACTCCTTTTTCTCTGTAAGAATTAGCTGGTGTGATGCAATGGCTTAATGTGTTTGCATTTGTACAGAAAGAACAAAGAACCAAAGAAGATTTCATGTTTTTAACTCGTCTTTCAGCAAGTGTGTATTTTAGAATATTCTAATGACCTGCTCAATTGTTACTTAGAATGATAATATGATACATTACTTCTAAGTATACTTATATGTATGTGAAAGGGAAGTTTTAGCATCCTATTATGTTTTTCTATCTCACAAACTGAGTGGAAATTTGGTATGAATTGCCAGTGTGAAATCTCTTAATCATCATAAAGGCCAATATCCATATAAATCAGCAACTAATAATTACTCTTTTCTTTAAATTTGTATTTTATTTCTCTTAAGCTGTGAGGTCAGTCTAACATAGTTTGGGTATGTATTATACAGTGTTTTAGTTTTTCTATCATTTAATGTATTTTCAATGAATTTGGGGGCTGAATACTTGGTAATTATGTGTGTTTCATTATGGGGCATATATTGCTGGCTAAATATTTCTGCCTTGGCAGTAGGTGAGATGTGCATGAGATTTTGTGAGAATGAGCATTAAATGTTGCTCTTTGAGAAATTAAAAAAGCTTTACCAAAATACAATTGTCAGGTAAGGGTATTGCAATTAACTTATATGCCCTCTCCCTGCTGCCACTCAAATAAATTGCTTTTGCAGTGTTGTCTTTTAAGTAGATTTCTTGTGGTGATATCAGAGATTCTGGTGTTGAATATATTATGAGTCATTTGATTAAAATAGTGCTACTTAAGATTTATTCTCATAAAAAATGCTGGGAATCGTCATCATTCTGTCAGTCCTTTTCATATTCCTGAAGAAACAATTTGTACCATGGCAAGCTCTATGTTGCAAATTCTTCTATGATAACAATAGTATTGTTTCTAGAGTTTTCCTTACAGCTATTACACTAACCAGATCATTTTCTCTGATACTACATGTAAAGCTGTAGTAGGTGCTGCATTCTCTTACTTAGGATACATTATTATGTTTTTATAAAGTGTGATTAAAGATACAGGTAGCCAAGTGTTAAAATCATGAGGCTTTTGTTTATTTTAATTTAGCTTAATGTTCTCCAGCATTTCTGATAAAATTGCTGTTTCCTGGGAACCTAAGGAAAACTCTGTTTAATGCTCTAGACTGAGCTTTTCAGAAATGCATGTGGAAGTTCATTTTCAAGCTCTAGCTGGAAACTGGTGAACACTAGGGCTGCTTCTTTAAGCATTTGGTAAATCCAAGTTAAGGCCATTCTCTGCACTATTTTTGTTGCACACTAGAAAATGCAGAAGTGTTATCTGCACTTCTTTTTGAGAAGTAACTCTTTATAGAGATGTAAATACTTCTTTTGGAAGCAGTTTCTTTAAAACAATGATCTCAGTAGTAGGGATTTGTTTTTCAGATGCTAAAAATTATTTAACATCCAGTATTGGAAAATAGGCAAATAACATTAAAATTGTGCGTATGCATAACAGTATTACTGTGGTCACAATATTGTGGTCTGTATAACCTTGATTCAGATCACTTGTGTCTGTGCATTGTGACAGGATTTATGGCTCATGCCTATTTTACTAAAGTAATCTTTCTACATCTCTTTTTTCATTTCTTGATGACTAGCTGGTGACCATTCAGTCCAACATAGGTATGCTCGAGATCTCGTAACTACAAAGTTGGAGAATGCAACGCAATACTGAAAATCTTGAAAGAGACTGTCCTGCATATCTCACAAAATAGAAAGATGTTCACAGTCACTTATTCTGACTCTATTTGCTATTCTTGTGAGATATGTTATGAAAATTTATTTTATGAAAGCTCTTATTACAGATAATGAGTTTTTTAAATAAGGGAAGCATGATTCCTTAGGGTATGGTGAGTCAGGTAAAGAACTTCTTAAAAAGAATTGTTTGGTATATGAGCAGTATCAGTTTGTATACTGACTGAAGTAGAACTTGGATCTAGGAAAAAGCTCACATGTCATTTGATAGTTTAAAATGCTCTATTGCTTGTCTGGAAAAAATCCAGAAAGAAATCTGGAGCTGCACGTGATGCTTATTGGGAGCTCTATGCTATAGCATTTTTAAAGGCCAACTAAATTTGAGTCTCACCTCAGGACAGTACACACTTGTCTAGTGTATTTTCAGGTTTGAGAACTTAGAGCATTCTCTGAGAAAGTAGTGTGAGGGTAATTACAAGGGCTGGACAAACAACCAGCCAGTTTGTTTTTCTGTCTCATGATGGTGTAAGGAGAGGCTTACAATGATGGTTTCCTTAGTGAGCTTGTAGCAGCCTGCAGTTTGGGGTCTGTGTGAGCCAGAGAGATTCTCTTCAGTGTTTGGCAACACTTGCTGTGCTTTCCTTTCCCTCATGGATTTATGTAATCTTTTTGAATTCATCTGCATTTTTGACAGCTGCAGTATCATGTAGCAGTAGTTCCACAGCTCAACTGCGTATTTATTTGTGTGCTTTGCATAGTTATTGATGCTGATACCTAATGATTTAATTTGTTGCTGTAGTTATTTTGTTTCTAAAAATAATGAAACTTTGTTCTTTACTTACCTTATTATAGTTTTTGATATTTTTTTCTTTTCTAATTTTCTATGATCTTCTTAAGTAGTCTACTTTTTTAGGCTAAATAAAACATGGAAGTATGTTTAGTTCCCTTCATGTTTTGTGTTGAAGGTGTGGCAGGTGGTACATTTGTGTCATTTCTTCATTTCAGTACTCCTTGAAGTATCTAACATTCTGTTTGTTTTTTTGGATTACCACTGGTGTTTTCTCACAGGGTTGTCTTTCGTAACTTCATATATTTTTTTCTCATCAATTCTAACTCTATGTGCTATTATGATACTTCATGTGGATTACATGTTTACTATTTGGAATTTTCTCTGCCATTTTATTTTTTCAGCTACATAGTATTTTGATACTGTGGTAGAATTTTCAGCAGTCAGCTTGAATTTCTGTTGCATTGGATAATTTACTAAACCAAGAAAATTGTTTTCATCACTGTTCACATATGACTGAATCAGGCAAGATGAATTCTTGTGGTGACCTGCTTTCTCTGAAAGATCTTAATATTTCTTTTTAACTTTTTTGCTTTTTGTCTTCTAATATAGCTCTTCATTTTTTAGAGGGCCCCCTCTTTGCACCCATAACTGTTAAGTGTTTTTAAGACCTTTTTGTAAGATAACTTCTTAAGTACCTTGATCTAAATAAATCAGGCATTTCATAGTTCCTTTCTCCGAATTCCTTTGAGCAATTACAACTATGCCATCTACAAAAGTAACACTCATTCTTTCACATAAGGTCCTGTTCGTGTCTACTACAGAATCACAGAATTGCTGGCGTTGGAAGGGACCACTGGAGGCTGCCTAGTCCAACCCCTCTGCTAAAGCAGGTTAACCCAGAACATGTTGCACAGAATTGTGTGCGATTGGGTTTTGAATATCTCCAGAGATGGAGAGTCCACAGCCTCTATGGGTAGCCTGTTCCATTGCTCAGTCACCCTCAAAGAAGTTTGTCTTCATATTCATATGGAACTTCATGTTTTTCAGTTTGTGCATGTTGCCTCTTACCCTGTTGCTGGGCACTATTGAAAGGAGTGTGGCCCCATCCTCTTGACACCCATCCATAAAATCTTTGTACACATTGATAAGATCCCCTCTCAGTCTTCTCCAGGCTAAAGAAGCCCAGTGCTCTCAGCCTTTTCACATAAGAAATGTTCCAGTTCTCTAATCGACTTTGTATCTCATTCTTCATAGAAGGATATCAGATTGTTCAAGCATTATTTCCCCTTGGTGAATCTATGTTGACTATTCCTGATAACCTTTTCCTCCACATATTTATATATGATATCCAGGATGAGTTGTACCATCACCTTTCCAGGGATGGAGGTGAAGCTAGTTGGCCTGTGGTTTCCTGGATCTGCTTTCTTGCTCTTTTTGAAGACTGGAGTGATATTGGCTTTTCTTCCATCCTCAGGAACCTTTCCTGCTTTCCATGACCTTTGAAAGATGATGGAGAGTGGCCTAGCAATAACATCTGCTAAATCTCTCTGCACTCATGGATGAAACCCTCCAGGGTTTGTGAATTTGTGAGTGTCAGGTTTGCCTAACCTTATCTTCAATGAAGGGAAAGCCCCCAGGGTCTGGGATTCCTGAGGGCAGCCTTAGCAGTAAGAAGCAAAGGCATTCAGTAAATCTGCTATCTCTGTATTGTTTGTCACTGAGGCACATGCTTCATTAGGCAGTGGGCCCACATTTTCCCAGGTCTTCCTTTTACTACTGATATCTGTGAAGAAGGCCCTCTTGTTGTCCTTGATATCCCTTGCCCTATTTAATTCCAAGTAGACCTTTGCTTTCTTTGACACAGACCTGCCATACTCTGACAATATAGCTATATTCTTTCCAAGTGGCCTGGCCCTTTTTCCACATTCTGTAAACTTCCTTCTTCTGTCTGAGTTATGCCAGAAGTGCCTTGCCCATCCATGCAGGTCTCCAGCCCCCTTTGCTTGATTTCTTATTCACAGGGATGTCCTGATCTTAGGCACAGAGGAAGTGCTACTTGAACATTAACCATCTCTTTTGGACCTGGCCTACCTTCTAGAGATCTAACCTATGAGATTCCTCCAAGTAGGCCCTTGAAGATGCCAGAGTTATTTTTGCTGAAGTCCAGGACTATAATCCTACTTACTGCCTTGTTTTCTCCATGTAGGATCCTGAACTCCACCATCTCGTGGACACTGCAGTCAAGGCTGCCCTCAGCCTTCACACCCCCAACCAGTCCTTTGTTTTGTCAATACAAGGTCCAGCAGCACATCTCTCCTCATGGGCTTCCCCACCACCTGTGTCAAAGTTATCAGTGCTCTGCAGGAACCTCCTGGGCTCCCGTGTGCCAAACTGTGATGTCTTTCCAGCAGCTGTCGGGGTGGTTATGAGAATCATGGGCCTGTGATGGTGACAGCTACTTCCTGCTGTCTGTGGAAGGCCATCTACTTCCTTTTACTCATCAGGTGGCCTGTAGTAAACACCCATTGTCACCCGTTTTAGCCTATCCTTTAATTCTTGCGCGTAAGCTCTTGGCTCCTCCTTCATCCACTCCTAGGCAAAACTTGATGCATTTTAATTGCTGTCTTGCACAAAGAGAACTCCACCACCTTGCTTTGCTGGCCCCTTTCCTAAAACGTATATAACCATCCATGACAGTACTCCAGTTACACAAGCTATCCCACCATATCTCTGTAATTGCAGTGAGATCATGGCCCTGCAGCTGCACACTGATTCTAACTTTTACTGTTTCTACAGGTTTGCCTAGTAGAGGTATCAAATTTATTTGTGTAGTAGTCCTTTCAAGTCCAGTATGGGAGCCTCAGAAAGCTCCTATGTATGAAACAGTGATGGGAAGAATTCATTGGCTTTTCTATGGGCTTTTGGAACTTCAGTGCTATAAAACCAATAATGAGAGTATATGAATTGTACAAATATGGGCAGACTATTTTAAGGATAAAAAAAAAATAGCATCTCTCTTACTCTGAACTCTTGCTTAATTCTAGGTATGGATGTTTTAGATTATTACAAAGGAAGAAATCATCAGCTTTTAAAACTGTTTTTAAATACTGAAGTGGTTCAATTGCTTTTCCCATTCTTGCAGTGTTCAGTTATAAAGCTCATTTGTTATAAAGCACAGAAAAGGTCAATCTGAAAGAGGAAAAATGTTTTGAAAGATTTTTAGCTGGGGTGATTATTGTTTGCCATAACAATGAGTAATTGAAGTAATACTGGTATCAGCCAGATCTGTAGTGCAAGTAGGTAACTTGTGGTTTTTGTCCTTTTTTTGGTCTTTTTTTTTTTCTTTCTTTTCTTTGTTTTTCTTTTTTCCCTCCCCAATTTTTAAGCCTATGGAAAAGTGTTCCTAGTGAGGAAAGTAAGCGGCCATGATGCTGGAAAACTGTATGCCATGAAAGTTCTGAAGAAAGCAACAATAGTTCAAAAAGCCAAAACAACTGAGCACACAAGGACAGAACGACAAGTCTTGGAGCACATTAGGCAATCGCCGTTTTTGGTCACGTTACATTATGCCTTCCAGACAGATACAAAGCTTCATCTCATTTTAGGTGAGTAGTCTTCAAGATTCAAGTCTTATGAAAAGAAAAAGAAAAAAAAGCCCTTTTATCTCAATGTTTTGTAAGGTTCTTTTAATGTGGTCTTAAGTACAGTGTGTTTGGAGATTGCATGAGAGAGCATAGGAAGTAAAATACTGTTCATCTTCGACTGTGTCTGTGTTTGTGGTTTTCCTGTTTGGGCTTCAGTGTGCTACTCTGACTTGGGGGGAGGTAGTGATTATCTGTGACTTACATGCAGCAAAAAATGTGTATGTATATTCATCAATGACCTTGAAGCATTTGCTGCCTAAATACTGAGTTATGAAATAATTTGATCTTTGAGTGTTGAGACACCTGCGTGTTTCAATTTTTGGGTGTTGAGAGACAATCCAAAATTGCGCATTTCAGTGCTGAAAGTAGAGCTTGTTCATAAGGTTTGGTACTACTCTCATTTTGGAAATATTTCTACCTTTCAGGTTAGCAGCACATTTAGTGTTTGGTATATGAGGTGTATTTGTAAGAAAATTGCCAGCAATTTTTAAAAACCTCTTTACTTTGAGTATTTTAAAAGAACTGTAAAATGAATGATTAATTTAAGGCTTGGATTCATAGTACACTTCTCTAGTAACTTGTTTAAAGGAGTAAATTGTCCCTTTAATTGAAGTGCAAGTTTTGCATTCCTTTTTGTTCATAACTTCAATCTTTTAATCTTTATTAACAGGCTGATTTACATTAAATTAGCAAAATTTCATTAACGTTAAATGAATCTACACCTCTAGCTGTCAATTCTTAGAAAAGTGTTCTATGCACATACCTTGGTTTCATATACTATAGTGAAGTAATAAATATGAGGAACTCTAATGGATTATTCACTAGATTTCTTTGGAAAAGGAGAGTTGAAAGTTGTAATATAGTTTCTTGCAAATTCCTCTGACTGGGACATTAAAGAAATACATAAAAGATTGTCAGAAATAAATAGAAATATATTGAGAGTTTTGTGATTCCTTGATGGTAACTGCAAATAATTAGGATTTTAAAATGTATATTGGATTTAAAGTTACTGATTAATAACTTGGAAAAAATTGAAATATTAAATAAGATAAAATGTGAACGTTTATTATAAATTTTGCTGTACCATTCTTTAAGTCCAGATATTTTTTGCTAGAATGCAGCTTAGATCCCATTACAAATATTTTTTAAAAAAAAGGGAAAACCCAAACAAAAAACCCCTCAAACCTGAGAGATGTAGTTGCCAAAAAACAAATACATAGTAGGGAGGAAATTTAGGTGATAATTAGAAGGCCATAAAAGCCTCATGTGTGAAAGAAAATGAAAAACTTGATATTATATTCTCATAAGAATCAAAAAGGAGCAAGCCCAGTAGTTCTGAAGAACATTGCATAGCAGATAGTGCAGACTGGGCACATGTCCACCGTAATGCAATGTTGAGGTGATGCTTGAAGCAAGAAGTTCATAGCTCAGATACAATTATAGGCTTTTGTTTTGTTGTTTCTTTTTCATAAGTTCTACATCCATTTTCAGCATATCTGTTGGAGCCAGAAAGGTCCTTTTTCCCTTCATTTTCAGCAGAAAATAGGAATAATTAGTTAAAAAATTTCTTTTAATGACTTTCTGTAACAATGAGTATTTCTCTTACTTAACATGATGTAAAGCTACTTTATAAATCAACTGAGCTTCACACCTTCCCTGAGGGAAAAACCCCAAACAGTTCGTTACAAGATGTTCATGTCTTATGTACGTTTGTGTAAATCACTTCAATTTAGTTTTGGAATTCAAGTGTTTCAGAGGCTTCTGAGTTTTGGGGGAAATCAGTATCTCTCTTGCTTTTGTACTTGACTGAATTTGGTGTATTAGCAACCTGCCATTTTAGTTTTAAGAGGTTTTAGAATTGTAGCCTCAGTGCAGTATTTAGTACAGTTCTTCATGCTGTCAGATTACATAGCTATATGAATTGAGACTGAATCAAGTAGAGACATGCAGCTGCATTTCTGACAGATTTCCAGAAAACAGGGTTGGGAGTTGATGCAGTTTTTATGTTGACTTTATATTGAAGGAACAAAGTGTTGTATCCATGTGAGTACCATCAATTCTATGCAAAGGTTGTCAGGCAAGGTTAACCTTCTAATACTTTAAAAAGCACTAAACAATCTGAACTGTCAGGTGCGTTTATACTGAAGTAATCAGGAATTTTTTTTCCATTGTGTCAGTAATACATTTGATCTCACACCAAAAATTTGAAGGCTGGTTGTTTCATTGGGCTGTGGTTAGAGTTACAGCCTGGATTGGATTAAGCTTGTTGTGCCACTCCTGTGCTTTGGTTTGGATCTCTCACAGTCCTTAGAACAGCACCTGGCAATTCAGTGCTTACCTTGTACTAAGTTCTGCCTAGAAATATTTTTAAAATTTGTTTCTGTTATCTTTTTTTACATGCTGAAGTTTTTGTAGAAGAAGGAAGCAATTGTAAAATGTGGGTTATTTGTTAAATGTTTTTCATTTACTTACTGGTCTAGATAAATAATCCTTCTCACATTGTTTTATTCCACTAACATTCCTTCTCAAAGAGAGAACTGGAGAACTAGAAAGTGGAGAGAGATCAGAATGTCTGTAAATTGTATATATGTTTTCTCCTTCAGACTATTAACTTAAAATAGGATTGGACCCCCCTTTCATGGATTTATGTCTTATACCAACAAATCTGTAGAAACAATATTCAGGAAAGTACTGAGTAAGATATTGTGGGCCATGTTCCCTGCTTTGTGTATGTTGACCTCAAATACAATAAGGGGGACTGTGAGGTTGCAAATTAATGACTGTAATGTACACTGCTAGCATAAACAGCTCTACATCTAAAATATGTTTGTCTTACAGTGGAGCTCTGTTGTAATAATTCCCTTTTTTCCCTCTCCCTTACTGTGGGAAAATCCTTGTGTCATAGCCTGCAAAGAATGAAAGTGTGGTTTCTGTGAGGGAGTGTATGTGGAAATAATCTCCTTCATAAGTTTTGCTATCAAGATCTCCCTTGTGAAGGGAAAATTTTGTAATTGTTCAGAGTTGATTATTTCCCCTAATACCTGTTTTCTGAACTGCCTTTCTTTACGTCAATCTGCCTTGTTGCTCATCAGAGTATTTGAGTTTACAAGGGTTCTGTTTGTAGGTGTCATTTGTTCTTCTTTCTTTTCATATTCTTAAATAACTAAAAGACTGATTTAGTGAAAAACCCAATCTTTATAATTTAGGAGTAATTGAGGCTTATTTTATGATTTTACTGCTTATTCAAAAGTGAGCCTTGTTCTTCCCTCAGTCCTCCAAGAAAGAAATTGAGTATTGTACAGTATGATGAAATACTAGTGAATTACAATGAAGTAAAAGCATCTGATAGTCGAATGTGTTACTAAATAGCTTACAAATAATAATTACTTAATAATATTCCAATAAGAAAATAAAATTATCAGAAAGTGAAATTATAAGGCTCTTTGTTCTGCTTTTTAGACTATATAAATGGAGGAGAATTGTTTACTCATCTTTCACACAGAGAGAGATTCTCAGAAAATGAGGTGCAAATTTACATTGGAGAAATCGTTTTGGCACTTGAACATCTCCACAAGGTAAATTAACTTTATTCTGGTGCTGATTTTGGGGACTTACAACTTTATTCTTTTTGTATCATATAAAGTTAGTAAGGAGAACTGTTGTTTTAGATTGTTTTAAATTGAAAGTAGCTTTATCTAGCAATGGGACATTAGCTGTATAATTAGAAATAATCCACAATTAAATGCCCCTTCCTGTGCATCAGATTAAGGCTACAGATTTTTGTCTGCAGGGTGAAGAGCAGTGTTATTGACAAATTATTCGTTAACTTTTGGTAATACTTATGAAAGAGTGTGTGTCAGTAAAACTAATTTGGAGTGATCATGAGCAAGTTTTGGGTTGTGCTGTTCAGTTGTCCTTGTTTCTACACAACTTGGTAGCACAGTTGTAGCACAACTGTAGACATGAAAAGTGTCACAGTTGTCAAAAGTAGTGAGTAGATTTGTAGACTGTTACAAAGCATGCATGTATTCATAGTCTATGTCTGGAACGTATAACAGAAGCATCCATTTGCATTCTTAATAAAAGCTGAACTGAGTTTTGCTCTCAACAGCAAGTATTCAGTCACTTTTAGATTCAGAGGATATATAGTATGCCCTTTAAATTTTAAGACATTAATGTACAGTGTAATTTCTGAGAATTTTAATGTGATTTTTAAGTTATTTCTTCAAAGGCTTTTAAAAATTTTTTTTTGAGGTGCAAATTTCATGTGTCAGATTGTCTTAATGGGAATTTTGGTAGCTTCATATTTAAATGCATTTGGCAATGTCTTCTTGGTTACACTATTTGGAAATACTTTTTCTTGTATTCTGTTTGCAGTTGGGGATTATATATCGGGATATAAAACTTGAGAATATTCTCCTTGATTCTGATGGCCATGTGGTGCTGACAGACTTTGGTCTAAGTAAGGAGTTTCTTACTGATGAGGTGAGTATTTGGCTCTCCAGTAAGTGTGGACAGAATTGGGCAAGATGACAAAGTCTTATTTAAATCCTAAACACATTTGAGAAGGGTGGAAAACCTGCATTCCAGACTCCTAGATGACAGAACAAACTCTAGTTGTCTGTGTTACTAGGTTTTTGAGCTTTCAGTTTGTTGGTCTTAGGCCTGACAGTGTTGTCATACGTCTTTGTTTTAGTTTTTCCTGAAAAGCTTTCATACTTTCTTCTACTGCCCTTGACATGAAAAGACCCACAGAAGTTTGAAAAGTCACTTACATTTTCCTTTTCAGATGCTTTTTAAAAAAATGCTTGACTGTGCTAATTTTTTGCAATGACTAGGCAAATGGTATGCTATGACTCTTCTTTATGCTAATAATAATTAATGTATTATTATCTTGTCTTTTTCTCATGTCTTTGTGTCACTTTTAATAAGCTTAATTGCAAGCTTTTAGGATAAAAGCTTATCTCCTATTAAATACGTACATAGTACCTAACATAGTGATCTCTGACTGTTGGTGTTAGCTATTAATTATTTGTAAGGTACAGTTCTATCTCCAAACAGGCTTTTTAGATTTCAGAGAGTCAAAATTGTGCAGGATTTTACTTCTGAGAGAATTTTTAAATGGTTGCTTTTTGGCTTTCACATTAGCTATCAGAGGTATTGAAATCTGGGACTGCAGATCTAAAAGTCTTTGTTAGAAACAGCAGAAGGGTTTGCTAAAAATAGATAGCTGGTAGTTTCCTCTAGAATATTTGCATTTCAAATGGAGTCTGGTAGGATTTAGGAGGGACCATGTTAAAATATACGAAATTTTACTTTCTGAAGCAGGGAAATAGTAGCGATAATGTCAGTATATTCCTTTTAAGTTAGAGCACGAAACCAAGAGGAGGCTCAACTGGTATGAGAAGGGATTAGCAGCAGATTGCCACACCAGTGCCAGAGAGTAAGCACAGAGATGCAGTTTTCATCAGGAAAGAATGATAGTAAAAGGTGTGGCTAGGGAGAGTGGGACCTGCTTAGAGCTCTGAGAAAAACTGTACTGGGCACAAGAGACAAAGTGAAGTACTGGTATTACTGTGCTGATAGGAGAGAAAGGGAGCAGTCCCCAGCCTCTGAGCCAAAGCTGAATGAAACCTAAATTTTCACTGTGTTAAGAATGTCATAATGAATCAGATCCTGATAGTCTTAAAACAGTTGTTTTTAAGAAGTACATCTCATCTGTGCTTGCCTTTGGCACATCATTTGCAAGCAGTGCAAGGAAAGGAGAGGACTTGGATAGGCATCAGAGATGTCTGTGTTACCCACACTCTGAATTGGATTCCTCTTCAGTCATTAAATAAAGCAGTCATGCTCCTTGGTCATTTAATGTTGGTTCTTCTGACTCTAATCCATTCTGCTTTCAGTATATACCTCAGGAATCTGTTCATTTAACAACATAGTTTCTTTTATTCTCTTTCACATTTTATATTTGTCTTCCCTGTAAAAAATCTCAACATTTCTCATGTTTCTTTTTACGAAAAAGTAATTGCAATTGTGTTGTTTGCTTTCACAATCTAAGAAATTGTCTGCACTTTTAGTAAAGTTTTCATGTGTGCTATTGTAATTTAGCTACTGAACTTAAACATGATTAAAATGACCCATTTACACACAGAAATTGACATTTCATATTGTATTCTCTGTAGAATTCGCTTCTGAACCAATGTACAACAAGTAGAATTTGCCTATATGGCTGCCTAGCTTTTTTCTGTTTTCATGCTCACTCTGGTAGCACTTTTAAATAAAATTCCAGAATTGTGTAAGTCGGATAAGGGTGTAGCATTTGCAGTTTAATCAGAGCAGTGTACTTTCCTTTCTCTCCCTTTCTTCGCATATCTTTCCTGGTTTACCTGCTTCCTGCAAGAGCTTTCCCATTGAAAAGGTATACTTAAGCAAATGGAATTTATTCTAGTAACCCCCTCTTTGGACTGATTTTCTAAAATAAGATATATTTAGCTAAAAATGTATAAAAATTATCATAGTAGAGGTATGTACTATATTTAAAGTTCTTATTAGAGATAAAACCTTCACCATGTGTTTATGAATTTTGGATAGTTTTGTAGTCAGAGATGCTTGCTAGAAAACATCATGATTCAATGTTTTCATTATCTCTGCTATAATCCGATGACTGTTAAAGATTTCCATGTGCCTGGGCATGTAATGAATCTAACAGGACTACAATAATTACAGCAGATTGACTATTCAACAGTGAAGAGGTGGGAAGCTGCTTTTCCTAAGCATTGTTTGAGTGAAAGGAAGCAAATGCGTGTGACTTGTAGGAAAACAGAAACCTATTGATTTCTGCCATGCAGCTACTGAAGCATGAGCATGAAGAGTGCATTGTCAAGTATTCTCTCTGTTTTAGCTATTATTTGAAAATAGCATGCAAAAATTAAACATCCAAGTTAAAGCAGTGCAGCTTTAAGAGCTTAAGAATATTTTATGCTACTGTTTTGGTAAAACCTGATATTTGTCTTTTAGTGAATCAACAGTGGTGTTGCCTTTGTTTTATCTTTAAATGAAGCAATACGCTTTTATTTACATGCAGAAAGAAGAAATAACCTGATTAGAATAACGTAGTTCAATAAAAAAGAATTTTCATATAGGGTAGGTCAATATCACAAGGTATTTAAGTATGAAATTCCTTTTGATGCAAACTTTATTTAAAAGCTCATGAAGACCTACAGTTTTACTAGCCTAACTACAGACTAGGATTAGGTAAGAGATTAAGAGATTGAAAAAGATTTATTATTGCTTTTTATGGCATTTGTATTCTTAACCCTGTGATTAATTATAGGCTAGTGTTTATGATTTTTAAATCTCAACTGAATTGTAAACAAAACCAAGGTAAAAAAGACAATTTTATCCTTATGTTTTCATGCATCTCAGTTGAGTGTTTATCTAACTGGGGTTCAAAGTACATTTGCACATGACATTAATGTAAGTTATTATTGGGGACATGGAGAATTGCTAGGACTTGAAACTTCTACAGCACTGTTTTGTTCATTGCGCAAGTGAAATCACTTCAGTGTTGCCTTTTTTTTGCAAGTCTTATAATACATTTATCATTAAAAACCTAAAAATTCCTAAGTTGTCTTGGGGTTTTTTTCCATCATATTTCTCGTGTTTTATCCTTATCTTCTGGAGTTGTGGCTTAGGCATATTTTTATCCTTTTATCTCATTAATAGCTGTGCTTCTGTGTGCTGGAATTGTTTTGATTTGGTCAATGTCGGTTTAACCTAGTCATCAGGTCTGGCCTTAATTTTTATGTGTATTGCTAAAATGCTACTTGATTTTTTAAAATCTCTCTTTCCCCTCACATTTCCTTTAGTTCTTTAACTACACTAAAATATTATTTTAGTATACATGGAGATCTTTATGTCTTAGAAAAAATAATATGAATATATGCATTCAATTACTGTAAAATGATCTGTTTGACCATGCAGAGCAATTAATCTTTTTCTTCTTAATTAAATCCAATAAAGTACACTTTCTTCCAGGGTATAGTGAAGTGCTTACTTCTTCTGCATTGTTATATCTTTTGCACTAGCTTAAGTTCATTCTGAAGTTTTTTGTGTTTGCTTAATGAAGTTTAAAAAAATTAGTAAATACTGAATGTTGTCAGTCTTCAAACAGTGTGTCTGTGAGCATACAAATGCCTTAGCAATAAATAATATAAAAGTGGATATTCTGTATGAGGGATGATTGAACTGAAAACTAAGATAGTTGGGTGGATGTCTGTGTAGTTCTGTCTGGTGTGTAGAATGAATAGTTATATACTTTGTTGTTTCTTCATCTTAATCAGAGTTGCAAATTTAGTTATAACTCTCAGATGCTTTTCGCTGATGAATTGTTTATTTTCATTTATTTGATGATAGAGTGAACATTGTGTTCTGGAAAGAAAATTAGCCTGTAATTCTAAAAGATTTTAAAGGACGTGTCATTGAAGGAAAAGTGATTAAATGGGTTCATCTACCAAAACCCACTATGGGTTTTGGTAGATGAACTAGGAAGAGATTTGTACACATTCTTAGTGCTGTTTAAAGGTAGTCCGGCACAGATAGAAGTGACTACGACTTGACTCATTTAGTGCTTTAGGAGCTGTCATCTCACATGAGTGGCCTGGTGCATTAGCTGTGCATTTTACATTAAAAGACCCTAAAGTGATTAAGTATTAAAGTGATAATGTATTATCATTGCAGTTAGACAATGCATCCTCCGAACAGTGAGCATTCTCTTGAAAAAATTAGTAAAATAATCCATACTGCAGATGACTTACTCCATATGCTCGTGGTTTAGTTAAAGGATTGTTCAGTGATGTAGATATAACAAACAAGTTATAAAGAGTAGATTTGCATGTCTGCTAAGAGAAAAAAACTAGGAGTAAACTGAATAGTGGAATTAGTCCACAGAAGTTAATGTGGGTTATAGATCTGTCTGGATAATTAGTTTTAGAAAAAGAAATGAAACAATGGTAAAAACTTTTTGCTTTGTTTGGTGTACTTCATTTAGTGTTTTAACTGTCCAGAAATTGAATATCAAGAACATACCAAACACACTCTAAAGTCAGATCACTGAGTTGGACCAATTCAATTGCAAAACCTGGTCATCAATGATCAGATGACTGTTTGAGCCTTTACCCAAGAGGTTTCCCTTTTCAGTGCTTATCACAAAGAAGATAGTGCTTTTCCAGCGTGGGCCAGTAATGCAGAAGACCAGAGCATAAAATACTTTCGGTCCAGATTTTGATGCCAAAATCTTAAAGCGCCATTAAGAATTTTTGCAAGACAGATCATGTTTTCTTACAATGACTGCTTTAAGGATACTGTTTTCCTATTGTAATACACCACTTAAAAAAAAAAAATAAATCCTGGTTTGGGGAGAAGCACCAACCTCTGTGTTAAGTAGTCTGGTATGTTCTATTGGATATTGGGTTGCTAGTCAACTCAGAAAAACTCTGATTCTATTTTCCAAGGGAAAGCAAGTAACTGTCTGAGGGCAAATGCTCCCATTGTCATTAATCCATTTTTCTCATAGATTTTTTTTCTTTCAAATTACTGTGAATACATTACTTCCATGAAACTTGGGCAACCAGGTGTGAAAAACTTATATGACCAGAGATTTACTGCCAAATGTAAATGAATTTAGAACGAGATGGATTGCATTTGAGCAAAATTGTCCACTCCTGCTCCTTCACGTTTTACATCTGGAGCTCTCTGAAATGATAAATATTCAATTGACATGTTCTATATGATTTTCTTTATTAAAAAAAACAAAAAAAACACCAAACTTCTGAAGGCTTGTAGTGGCAGCTAGCAGAATTCTTCCCAGAATTAGTACTCTTACATACCTTATAATTTTGCTTCTCTTTGAAGAAATACGGGGTTTTCAGGTTTTTCTTTGTATACTGTTCTGTCTTGGTGCTGTTACCTCTCTCTTCTCAAAAAGACAATGCTTTAGAAAACAAGCCTTCCAAAAATTGGAATTTTGAGAAGAACCTAGTACAAAATGTTCATCCAAATTGACAGTGGTACATACTTGCATTCCTCCCACACAATAATACGTTGTTTCCGAATATTTTGTCTGCAGAATTAAGACTTTTGTTTTCTTTACTCTTAGTTATTTGCTTAAAAATTCCTTATCAGGAACTGGTTTAAATAACTCCTTGTAGAATTGTAATTGCATTGCACCATGAAAGCAAACATAGCTGTCATAAAAGTCTGTGAAAAGTTTTCTTGAATCTCCATTTGACATTAGATGGAAGTGTGGCCTTCAATTGACTTCTGTTCTGGGTCACAGAGGTAGAGGTTGCACGTTTCTTGATTAACACACAATGTGAGGTTTAGCTGCTCTTGCTGTCCCTTTTAACTGCCTTTTCTGATGGCGTCTGCTGGCAGACAAATCTCATTCTTGCTTGAAAAATTCAGTACCCATGTTCCATGTCTGTTTTGGAAGCAGAAGTCATTAGTCTAGCTGTGGCAAGAGGCATAGTAACTAATATAGTATTTTGACCTAACTGGCTTCTTCAAGTAGGAGCAGCCACCAGGATAGGATGTTTAATTAATTTCACATGACCTTATACTTTTTTCTTAAGTTTCTCATATGATGACATTTCAAACTAGAGGACCTTTGATTTGCCCTATTGCAAGCATTCTTGCGCTAGTCGTAACTTTTGTTTTCATGTTACAGTCTTCATTATGGTTTTGTTATATGCAGCAGAGCAGTCTGATTAGTGTACTACTGATTTTTTTGCCTGTCTTCATTATTCCTCTTTTGTCTTCTGCAAAGGTCATAGTTTTGGTCATGAATAGAAAGTTTACAGGTACAGAAGCAACAGTCTTCAGCTGACAGACTTTTTGAGTGAAGTTATACTTTCTGATGTGGACCATTTAATTACTCAGTGTTATGTCTGGATATTGTTTCCCAAAATAATTGAAGATTTTTTTTTTTTTTTAGTGAGTAAGAAGAAGAAACCAGTCAGTATAGCAAGGACTTCATTGAAACAAGATTTTTTTTACCCCCATTTTAAATATATATCACATCTTTGAACTCTGAGAGGTCTTTCTGCCAATTTTCTTAGGCCTCCCTAAATTAAGACTATAATTATTGTTATTCTTAGCAATTAAAATGATGGCGAAGAATGTCACAGGTATAATTTCTATGGAAACAGGTCTTTTCCTTGGTGCACTTTTAATTTTGAGGTAAATATTTGTGGTAGGATGACCTCTAAGGCTCACTGAAGGTACAAGTCCTGTTTCTGCCAAGAATTCAGGATTTTCAGTCTTGTGATTTTTCTGATATGCAAAATTCATTCAGCAGAGCAGCTTGTTAGTTGCACCGCTGCTATGTGGCCTTTACATATTACAAATAAATTTTCGGTTATGATAGTATCCTTTTGATTTATCCTATGGTCCTGGTTTCTTTATTAAGCTTACCAAGGGAACTCTAATGTCTCACTTGATCAGTAGCTTGCAGCAAGTTTGCTGACAGCTAGTACATTAGGTACTCTGTGTGATACTGCTGAACTCTTCAACTGCTTAAATTCTCCAGTTCTGTAAGCTGTTCCTGGAGGAGCTGTGGTTCTTGACTACTTTGTCAGGAAGCAGTGGGACAGGGAGACTGCTCCCTGCATTAGTGGGAGCTAAGGTGGCAGCGAGGCAAGTATGGATCAGTGTGCTCACTGACCAGTGGTGCAGTCCCATGTTGCCAAACAAAAAGATCAGAGCAAGTCTAGTGCCAGAAAAACAGGCCTGGGCAACAGTCCAGTGGTTATCAGAAAAGTTTGTTGTGAGGAGGGAGGCTTGAGGACAAGCCAGGATTTGAATTTGGTGGATCAGTGTCAGTGAGATACCCAGCCAAGTACAGACATACCTACAGCACAGCTGATGCAAGGTTCAGGAATGGGAGCGTGAACTTCTACTCCCAGCTGAAAGTGGAGGATGCCCCTGACAAAGTTCCACACAGATTACTGAGCTGCATTTTGTCAGAATTGATCTTAAGCAGAGATGCCTTAACTCTTAGGATTGGTGAAAGTGATTGCAGAGGCTGTCGAAAAGCTCAGGGCCTTGACATTGGTATCCTGGGAAAACATTCACTATTTATGCTTGTAGCTGAACCGTAAGTTTTGACTTTCAGGACTCGATTGTGTACGCTCACAGCTGTACAAAATAGGAACAATCATGATACTGTTTCTTGTATTTTGGAAATTTTGGTATGTCTTTTAATTTCTGATGGTTTCTATTTGAAACACTACTGATAAAGCCCAGAGAGGGTCTAATTAATGTGGCTTGGAACTTTGAAGTACCTTTAACAAGGGAAGAAAGACAACTTGGGACTTGAAGCATTTGTTCAGAGTTATAAGCAATTAAGGAAGGAAGTTTTACTCCAGTTTGTTTCCCTGGATGAGTCAAATGAAGAGCAACAGCAAGAGTTGTCTATTGGAGTACAAACACTGGCATCTGTTCATGCCTAGAAATGATCTACCAATTTAGGCATTTGAGGAGACTAAGAAATGGATTTTATGTTGCCGTTGAAAGGACAAGAAAATTATTAAATTTGATAACCTGTGAAACTCTTTAGGTGGGTCCATACACCCCATGAAGTCTTACAGAAGCATTATATATCCTTTCTAAGCTTTGCTGGCTGAATTTGCTTATTCATTCTTCATTCTTCAATGGCCTTGTAAAAATGGTAGAATGAATGATTGCCCTGTCAATTTCTAAATATGCATTGAATAGAATAAAATAGTTTGAAGGGATCATTTAGTGTATATTGTTTAAAATGTTCTTCCTTGTTAACTAAGAAATTGGCAAAACTACAAAATAGAAGAGTCAATGGCTATACCATTGTGGCTGAAGCCACTATATTGATACAGATAAATATGCACACAAAGACATTTCAGGGCTAGCATTTCACACTAGCATTATTCTTCAAGAGGATTTACTACCTATTTAGTGTATCCATTACTGTTGCCTCTTGCTGCTATTTTTAGTTCTGATTTGGGAGTCTGTGTTTCTGCTTTACCGTCTTGGAGTGAGACCTTCAGTGGAAGTGCAACATGCATGTTTCATTTGGGATGGGGATGGCTTCTTCCTCACTGGGTGAAGTGTTGCAGTCCTAGACAGGTAGCAATTACAAGTATTCATGCAGAGTGTTGGGACTTCTGTACATTCTATTTAAATTAGTGCTGGGAGCTGTGAAATGCTCTGATACAAAGTTAGATACTTGGTATCTTTTTGGACAGAATTACTCTCTTGAGCATGGTTTTGTTTTTTTTTTAAATAAAGCCTTCCATGAGAGGGTATTAGGGTTGTCCATTGCCATTGCTGAACCTTCATGAGAGAGTGATACCTTCTATGTCTTTTTAACAGGACTGACTTTTCTGTTAGGCTCATGTAGCTGAATGCAATAGAAAGACCAGTCTTTACCACACAAAGTTAAGGCCATTTAAGTATCTGAGAAGTCATAGAAATTGATCTGTGTGTTTCCTGTTCAGAATTTGTATGAAGACCTATTTAAGAAATAGAACTCTTCTTAGGTATAGTTACTATATTAATAATCATACCACAAAATAGACATTTGAGGAACTTTGCAAGCAGTTCTTCATTTTTCCAGTATGTGCAGTATAGCCTGTTAGGGGATTGCTAAAAAAGAAACCCCACTATACAGAGAATTTTAGCTAAATTATGATTTTTTGTAAGTTTGATTTGTCATCTCTAAACCTTATCTGAAAGTTGTTATAGAGAATTTTACTACCCATGCCACAAAGGGGCACTTGTCTTTGACTAAGTGGAAAGTCCATACCTGTATTAGGTTTAACACCTTACTTAAACTTGGTATGCCATTTCAGAGCGCCTCCAAGAGTGAAGTATTCCTCTTGTCTTGCTAGGTCATAACATTTTGAAACATTCATAATGATGAAGTCTGATTAGGTGGACGAAGGAACTTAATTTGCCAACTAACAACTATGGACAAGCATATGAATGTTGTAAGAATGTTGCTGAAAACCATAGCAAAGCCCAGTCAAAACATGCATAGTAATTCTATTATTTCTGCATAACAAAAACATGACCAGTAAATAATTCTTGTCTGGACTGGAGAGTTTTTCATTGGACTTGTGGAGAGTCAGTCCTCAGAGCAGCCCCGAATGCCTTCAGTGAGCTTCTGTCTGGCTACCTGTTTCCCTTCTGTGCACCCTCTTGCTCCATGGCACTAGGTGCTAGCCAGTCATGGTTATTGTTGACAGATGAAATACCTGCCACCAGAGACCAAGTCTGACTTTCCAGCTCTAGAGGTGGCCTTTGTGTTCTTGGCCCAACAGTGCTTAGTGTTTTGAGGTTTTGGTTTTGCTTCCATGTTTTTAATACTGACTTCATTAAAGGAGTAATTCTTGTGCTATGTGATAATGTTCCTAAAATATTTTATATGAATATGGAAAGCAAGGAAGTTAGTCCAAGCTGATTTAATAGCTGAGCAGTGTTCTTTTCCTTTTATCATGTAGTTTTCATTTCTTGAAATTCTTATACTAGAACTTATTTCTCTAGGTTTTATCCAAGCCTTTTGACCCTATCCTACCATCTCTTCTATTAGCAAGAAATTCCCATTAGAGAATACTTTGACTATTAAAAAAACATTTAGGGAAGAGTAGCTTTGGTTTCATTCATTTACTTTTTACAAGTTACAAAATTTTTTTAAGGAGTCAAGTTTCATGGTTTGAAGGACTATGATAGTATTACCTGATGATTACCTGATGTTCCAGGTAGTAGTTTAGCTCAGTTAAGAACAGCTAAGAACAAAGTAATTTGTAGAGTAAGTAGTCAGAGAACAGAAAGCAGTCTGTTGTGTTTCAAAGATGACCTTTCATATAGTTGGAGAAGTGGGTCCTAGTTTTGAATGCTGAAAAGAATGGGTTCAGTGAATACCTGGCTAATGCCCTGTCTAAATAATCTTTGCACAAAGACTTGTGAATTAAATAAGCTATAAGATTTTATTACTCAAGTGTCTGTAGGAGCAGTGCTGGTACATAGTGTTTATATGAAGTTCATCAAGTTACAGCCTTTGAAGTACTTCTTTAAATGTTAAACAATGCATCTTCAAATAGCAGAATAACTGTCTTAAGACACTTGAGTGCTTTCCGCACCTGCATTTACACTTAGGAATTAAAATCACAATTGTTTAAGCTATGAAACATTTTCATAATTCAGTTATTTGTATGGCAAATAAATGCTTCCCTTAGGCTCGTGCACATGTGCAGAACAGTGTACTTGGAATATGCCTCAGTATTCTAAACCAGGTACTCTAGATGCACTTTTCAGTTATGCAGATCTCTATTTGCATAGGGAAATTAATTTGTTTTTGTTGAGGCCCTGAACTAACGATGCTCTGCCTATTGAAGGAGTTATAATACTATGTAACAGTTCCTTTGGATCAGGTCCTCTGCTCTGAGAACAATTGCAAGGCCTTCACCTCCAAGGTGTTGGGAAAAGGTGTTGGGAAATACCCAGCCAGAATCTGTCGTCACTATTGCTTTGCCCAGATTGCATGCCCTTTTTGGATGCTTTAGGACATTGAATCAGACATTTTAAATGCTTCTGGGCTGCGTGAGTATTGCAGCACCAGAAACTAACACCATCCTTCCAGTACAGTATTGTCTTAAATCAGACATAATGGAGTAGCCCTTTTTTCAAAGAGCTGTCTGCAGAAAGACAGTTTGGCCCAGTAGAGATGAGCCTTTTAAGAGCATGTTGAGCATAAGGGTTACCTTGGCTTTCTTGAAGTCTCATCTAATTCCTGTGATTCACTTTGGAATTGCAGTTCTTGTTCCACCTACAGTTATGACCTGTTGAGCAATTGCAAGGCTTAATAACTGTCCGAGCTACCCTTGTATATGTTGGTAAATTGAATTTGTATTATTGTAGGCTAGGATGTGTGTTCTAAAGGACACTTCCTTCTATGACAGTAGTGACTGTTCCTCTATCAGTCAGGCCTTTCCTGTAGACATTGTAAGTGTGATTAGTCTCTGCAGCAAAATGGAGTTCGATCCTTTTCTTTCTTTGTTGCTGTTATGTGCTTTTTAAAATTTGTTGAAGGAGGTCATTAGACAGCAGTGAAGGCATAAGGCCTCTCTGTCATTGAGGAGAAAACTTTACACACATGCTTTCTACATTTTCAGGTAGTTTCAAATGTCTCCTACCATTCCTTGGTTATAAAGCAGAGCCAAGTGATGATAACCACAAGATCATCAAGAACATGGTGGTGCAAGATTGCCATCCTTCTGTCAGCATTTCTGATTGATTTTTGGAGCTAGGTATTCTGATCTCTGCAATTGATTTAGTTGTTGTCAAGGTGCCCAGGTTGGGGTACATAGTCTTAGCAAAGAAGGCACTGCTCTGAGGTGGGTTTTTTCTGTGAAGTGGCTGTCTTCCAGGACAAATGCTAATCTGCGTTAAACATCTCTTGGATGTCACAGGGGTCTAACATTCTGTGCTAAAGCTGCTCAGTGTCCTTTCTTTTTTAATGAAGGAAAAGGAAAATGGAATGCTAAAATAAATTATGTGGAGACATACTGAAACTGCCCTGGCAAGTTAAGGCAGTTACATTTCACTAGGATACTTAAATCAGTCAGAATGATTGCAAGGAACTTGGAAAGAATGCAGTGCGCTATCTTTTTTAATATTACTGTAGCTGGTGTGGGGAAATTTAGATGTCTACCCTGTGTGGAGTACTACAGTATTTATTAGAAACAGTCTGGTAATTTATATTGGGACAGCCACTGTGCCAGTGTGTAGTTCATCTCAAAGAAAACATAATAAGGAAATATAACTTGGTTTTCTAATTTTATAGTGAGATGGTTTAACAAAATGAACTGCCTGGCTGTCCATGTGAACCTATCTATCTTTCACTGTTCAAGAGCTCTTAACAAAATTCTCAATCAGTGGCTTCTTGAAAAGTTGTTGCTCTCTTAAGCAACTAACTGGTTTGAAGTAGCTACTTTGTTTACCATTATTAAAAGATATGCTATTGCATAAACATTGAGGAATAATGCTGAACTTGGTAAAGAAAAAGAAATCATAACCATCTGTTGTGTGCTAGAAGACTAAAACTATCTTGAGATTATCTCTAAACATCAGAGAACTGATTTGCTGATTTGGAATAAACATAATAACTAACACCCTTTCAAAGACAAGGTCAATATTGTCTTACTGAGTTATTACTTATGGGTTAGCCACACTTCTGTTTCTGTCCATTAGTCTCTAATTGCTTGCTGTTCTGCAGCTCAGAGGAGAGAACCACGTTTAAGGCAGGCTTGCTGAGCGAAGGAAGAAAATTAACATTCTGCGTTAGACAAAGAAAATTATTAAGCTTAAGTATTTGCAAGATGTGCATGTTCAGTGAGAATTTACTTGTAGATAATCCAAGTTCAGTTGTTTTTTAAGAACATCCTTTCCTGTCTTAGATCTCATAACGTGGAAGCGTTAATAATGTGGCTTCTGGAATTTGGATTAATGTTAAACAGTTGAATGAAATGTAAATTTGGGGGAGGTACAAAATAGGATTTGGTTGTGGTTTCCACAAATGAGTGTTGAAATGCAACTTAGAGTGACATTTTGTGACAGAATCACAGAGTGGAAGGGATCTCTGGAAGTCGTCTTGCCCAGCCCCCTGTACAAATACAATCACCAAGAAGCCTTTTGAATATCTCCAAGGAGGGAGACTCCACAATCTTCATAGCCAGCCTGTGCCAGCGCTCAGTAAAAAAGTGTTTCCTCCTCTGTTTCTGTAACTGGGCACCACTGGAAAGAGCCTGGCTCCCTCTTCTTTGAATGCTTCCTTCAGGCATTTTTGTACATTGATGAGATCTCCCTGAATGTTCAGGTTCACCTCTTCAGGTGAAACAGTCCCAGTTTTCTCAGCCTTTCCTCATAGGTTCCCTTAGTTGTATTTATGGCTCTTTGCTGGACACTCTCCACTATATCCATGTCTCTCACATACCCAGGAGACCAGAAAATGACAAAAAACCCCCTGTCATTGGAGACAACATTCTTTGAAAATGATATTAAATCCACATGTAGTGCATAACAGCGGAAACTATTAGTTACTTCCTGTAAGAGGCATATTTAACAGTGACAAATTTACCTAAGTGTTCCTAGTGAAACTTAATACTCTAAAACCCGTGTTTTTTAAGTAACAGTTAGATGTAATTGATGAAGCCTGTAACTTAAGTAAACCACAACATAAACAGAGGTTGCTACCAAAGAAGTATCTGGATTTTATGACTTCAACTGTTAAGTCAGGACTTTCTACAATATCTTATGAAGGCAAATCTGTGTCAATCTGTAGCGGCGTCAGACACTTTGCTTTCGGACAGTTGTTTTGATATCTCACTTTGGCTGCATTATCTTTACTCTTTGGAGAGGTAGCAAGTGAAGAACAGTTTCTGTGTTTTTCACTTCCCTTTTTTGTCCTTTTTCCCCTTCTTCCTCCCTCACAGCTGAAGGAAAAAAGAACAGAGAGATTAAATAGGTTTAGGTTGGCTGATGGAGGGCTAGGAATTTCTGACTTTTGTTTATGCTTTTTAAGATAACAGGTACTAGAAAAGATAATCAAAGAGAAACAATAGTTTTGTCAAAAGAAAGTGGAATCACGAAAAGTTTATTATATGGTTTTGTCTCAGGAGTTAATATTTCAGGTTAATATTTGAACAAAATGAGGCCTTGTAACTGTTTAGAACTCAGAATTTTACCCCAAAAAACCAGTCACAGTATATGTATTTTAAGAAATACAGTTTAATAATATGCTGCTGGACTGTTTAATTTTTATGCCTCAGGGTAGCACAGAGCACTATTTCTACTTTTAGAAGCTTCTTCTCATTAGTGTAGACTCTTATAATAGCACCTGTTTTAAACTCCAAATTTGAATCTACAAATGTAAAACCTGACTTTTGAAATATTTGCTTTTTTGAACACTCTTCTTTAAAGGACCTATCAGGATCTCTCCCCAAAATGCTAGAAGCATGAAGGATAAGGGAGGAACAATGTTGCATGGCCCAAACACATGTGCTTTCGTCATTAGCAAGGTACAGCATGACCTCATGTTGACCTCAAAGGTAAATCGCTACCAGGGAACAATTATACATACTTGTGAAAGCAGCTTAGTTTTGAACATAGTCAAGAGAATAATTCAGTGCATAGAATAAAATTAAATTTACGACTCTGTCTGCCTCTCTCTTTCTCTGTCTTGTCTCTCTCCAAGTCTCTTCTTGAGAGAATGTTGTTTTTCATATATGTGTGTGTTGCAAAAGAAAACAGCTTTTCTAGAGGTCATAACAAATTCCTAAATATGGGGAACCCAAAGGATCTTGTATCCAATTTAGTCAAATTATACATCTTACAATGAAATTCCCTTTTTAATGAAAAGTTTCATTTGTTATCTAGAGTATTGATATTGCAGCCTTCAGAATGTGTGTCTATGTTACTTTGGGGAGCCTTGTGTAGTGCTGAAATATATAGATCATTTAGACTTACGGGAGAGGTTTTTAAATATTAGTAGATTAATTTTTGTGTGCTTATCTTAGACTGCCACACAAACTTACAACATTTTATTTTTTTATAGAAGATTAAGTATTTTGTAGCATAATGTGATACATCTCTACGTATGATGGAATATTATTTAGCTAGCAGTTCTGAGCTATTTGGAGAAGAATTGCTGCCAGCATCTTGGAACTGTTAGCCATATATATCCCATATTATTTATATAATATAATTGTTTGATGTATGTATTTTTTTTCCTAGAACGAGAGAGCATACTCCTTTTGTGGAACAATTGAATATATGGCTCCAGATATTGTAAGAGGGGGAGACACAGGACATGATAAGGTACGTTCTAAGTTTATTACTGAAAATAAGTAATTCTTCAGTCAACATGTTGCTCAGATCAAGGGGTTTTTGTAAAATATGACAGTGTCTTATTTAGGCTTGTGTTATTTCAGGTTGTCCTAAAATAGATTATTTTCTGTATCTTCAATTGTATGTTGATGTATTTTCCTCGTCTGATCTGAAGTAAAAGGCATATTTATAAAGGTATTGAGGATTATTTGTTCTATTCAAAATTTGTTCTAAATATGCTGTGGGACAATAAACTTAGCTGAAACTTACTTGCCTTTGCATAAAAAGCAAGTTCAGAGTGGAAAAATCACTGGTTTGTGGCTCATTCTGATATACATTTTAAATTGGACATCAGAGAACTCTGTTATCTTTTTAGAAGTATGGGATAGATTATTAATGTTACAGGTGTTCTCATCTTGTAAAAATTAATTGCTTGGCTTGCAACTCAAGTTTTATTATGTATTAAAGTGTCAGTAATTGATAGAAAAGATCAATACAACAATAATTAACAGATGATATTTGAAATAAACAAAAAACCCTACTCTCCAAAATAATTCTACAATATTCCTAGATAAGTTATTCTGATTGCTCACTGTACTGGGAAGTTTTGGAGAATATTTAATGTCTGGTTTTTTCCTGTAGACTGAGTTGACTCGTTTTCTTTTGTGGATCGTGGAATGTAGTTGATTGTGGTTCCTTTTATGGCAGCCTGTCTAAGAACTGAAAAGTCTGGCTTTTTCCTGGAAAAGTTCTTTCTTTTCCTTCTCTATACGTTCTGTGTCTCTTTTGGTCTGAGTTTGCCTTCAGTTAGGGAGCACTGTGGTGGGCGCAGCTGGGATTTGGCAGTTTGAACTATAGCAGAATGACCTCCCTGCTTCTTCTACTACATATAAAATAGAATGTGCTTTGTCTTTTCACTTAGTCATTGTCTCACACCCATCTTGAGTTCCACTATAACCTCTTGATCTTCTTCTACTGTACTGCTTGCCCAGTTGCTATTAAAAATGGAATTTTAAAAACTTAAGAACTGAAGCTCTTTCCTGCACTCTCTTAGTTCAGTCATGCTACTTCCAAAGCATCTCTCCAATTTCTCAGTCACCTTGAACTGTGATTCTGGCTTCTGAAAGCTTAAAAATTCAGTCTTGTCAGTGACTTAAAGAAGAGTCTCTGTTCTGTTATCTTTGGTTCTGTCTGATACTTTCATTAGATGTCTTGCAGAGTCATACAGTATTCTATAAGGAACAGTTTCACAGCTCGGTAGCGAGTGTTAGCTGATAAATAAGGATGATACTGCAGTTATGTATGTGATGTTAGTTGTTTACACCACACACTCACTACCTTACCATTGGCCATGTCATATATTGTCATTTTAGAAGGTTTTTACTGTATTTTGTACTTACTGCACATCTAGCAATTCAAAAACTTTACCAAAAGAGGAAATGAGATTGCTTTAGTATGCTATGCTCTCACTAATCAATATTTATGATCTGTAATCTCTTCAAGATGGTTGCAGTATTTGTCTTAATGACTTTCTCTAGTATTTCAGTATTTATTTTTTTAAAGTTTGATTTCTGATTCTGCAGATCCTCCTTTTCTTTTGGAAAAACATGTGCCAAGAAGAAAGTCTTTGGGATTTTCTCTGAGAATTATATATTTGCAAAGATAATTAGTAACAGTACAGAGACTTTTTCAGTTAGTTCTTCTAGATGCTCTTGGCTGAATATATGAGACATCAGATTCTGTGTATTTTGAAGCGAAACCAAATAAAATATGTGGCCAAATAGTTGTGATTTCACTAGTTGTCTTCCTGTATTGTATTAATATTGCCAACATAAGTAAAGCAGAAGTTTTATTGATTTGCAGATTTCATAGCTGTAAACCTGAGAAGTTCAAACACCTGTAACTAATTTTGTTGAAAGGACTAAACTGCTTCCTTTATTTTTCACAGTAGCATCCTTTCTTTTCAAAAAGAGAAATATTTTGTAAGTTATGAGGTATGAAAGATATGAATAATAGGATTAGTGTATGGGAAGCCAGATATCCCATATGTTAGCGTGGTCGATCTGTCTAAGGCCCCTGAGGTGTATTGGTGGCACGGGATGACCATAACTGAACAGTGCCCGTGCCATGTGGAGCTGCCCACGCAAAATGGATAGTAGGGAAAGTAACAGAAACCAAAATGCAGTAAACTGAGAGTAACAAGGCTGGTGCTAGATCCTTACTTACTAAAGTTCTTGAACAAACAGAACCACTGTTTTACCTGTGATCCATTGCAGCACTGGGATGTTGGAGACATGTTTTTTCTGGAAGCTTTGCCGTCGTGAGGGAGCAAACACGTGAAATGTGAACTGGCTGAAATTGTGTTCAAGGTTGGAAATGTCATAGATCTAATAACAGGAAAGAACTGTGTTTTTAAGCAGATTCCTTTAAAATCTGTCAGGTTCAAAATCTCTGACAAAAGCAGATACTATCTAAGTGAAAAATTTCAGGAACTTAAATAGACAAATAGTGGTCCAAATATTTAAATATTAACATTTTGTTGTTGTTGTTGTTATTGTTGTTATTGTTGTTATTATTATTATTATTATTATTATTAACAACAACAACAACCAAAAACTGAAGGATGGGATGCCATCCAGAGAGACCTGGATAAGCTCGAGAACTGGACATGGAAATCTCATGAGGTTTAACAAGACCAAGTGCAAGGTGCTGCACCCCAGTGAGGGCAACCCCCAGTATCAACACAGGCTGGAGGATGAACAGATCAGAGCAGCCCTGCCAAGAAGGACTTGGGGGTGCTGCTGGATGAGAGGCTGGATGTGGCACAGCATTGTGCACTCGCAGCCCAGAAAGCCAAACGTGTCCTGGGCTGCATCCAAAGCAGCGTGGGCAGCAGGGCCAGGCAGGATTCTGCCTCTGCTCTGGTCTGGTGAGATCCCACCTGCATCCAGCTCTGGAGTTCTCAGCACAGGAAGGACATTGACCTATTGGAGCGAGACTAGAGGAGGGCCACCAATGTGATTAGAGGGATGGAGCCCCTTTCCTGTAAGGAAAGGTTGAGAGAATTGGAACTGTTCAGAACTGTTCAGCCTGGAGAAGAGGCTTGCTTGTGACTTTACAGTCCCTAAGGGAGCCTACAAGAAGATGGAGAGAGACTTTTTACAAGGGCATGTAGTGACAGGACAAGGGGGAATGGCTTTAGAGATTGAGATTAGTTGTTAGGAAGAAATTCTTTACTGTGAGGCTGATGAGGCACTGGAACCTGAGAAGTGAAGGCTCCATACCTGGAAATGTTCAAGGCCAGGTTGAACAGGGCTCTGAGCAACCTGATCTAGTGGAAGGTGTCCTTGTCCATGGCATGGGTTTGGAACAAGATGGTATTTAAGGTCTCTTCCAGTCCAAACCATTCTATGATTCCATAGCATTTTCATGTGCCTGGATGAACTGTGACCTGTGATTTAAATTGTGCTTTTTGAACATTCCTTAATTTCATTCTCAAGCTTATAAAAGTTCCAGCTCTACTACTTCTTAGCAAGCCTTGAGGTCCTCTGTTATTTTGAGTACATATTAGAAATCATATCACATCAAAGTGGTTAAAATAAGAACAAATTCTGGTGGAAAAATAAAAGGAACTTTAGCAGTCAGTGGAAAGAGTTCAGCTTGAGAAATTAGTTGAAGAAGCTAGCGGGAGAGATTTCAATATAAAATTAATTTATCACACCAAATACCTCCAATCATTACAACAGTTGTTTATGCTTCACTGGATCCTGTTTTGCCTTTATATTGATAGGTAGGTTCTTCCTATGCTAGTTGCTTTCCAAGTGGATTGTTTTGTTCCTTCTTTTGCTGACGATTTTACTACAGTGTATTATAACATACATAATTGCTGTTGTTCTATAGGCTGTTGATTGGTGGAGTGTTGGTGTTCTTATGTATGAATTATTAACTGGAGCATCACCATTCACAGTCGATGGAGAGAAGAATTCCCAAGCAGAGATTTCTAGGTAAGATTCAAAGCAGTGAAATATATGTGCTGGCTAACAGATGATCCTTATGCCATAATATATGTTTTGTGAGAGTTTGATACTTTAAAATTTAGGAAGAAAGTGCTGCCACGGTAACATTTTATGTGCTCCCATTCTCTTTAATAGAATGACGTCTGAAAGTAGATTGGTTTTATTAGCTAATAGAACTGACTATTACAAAAGACCTGGTTTGTTTACAGTAGAACCACAGCTTTGTAGGTGCTTAGTCCTGTTGCATGTTTACTGTTGAAAGGGAACTCAAATGAAATATCAAATTATATGTAAACATAATTATCATGTTCAAAATCTTAATCATTGGAGATATCTTTAGCTAGAGATACTGTTTAATCAGCTCGTGCTAGGTCGTTCAGGCAGACTGCAGATTTAAAGTGTCAGAATGTATCCTACTCCCACCTTCTTGTTACAATTAATATTTATTTTGTTCGTGTATAAGGTGAAAGTGATCTTTTCTAGCCTTACTTGCTATCTGAGAAGAAATGAATATGATACTTACAGAAATGAAATAACCTATACCATTCTTATCTTTTACATGTAAACTTTTTGTTTCATTCACTAATCTTTACACTTGAAAGATTTGTTTTCAGTACCCATGTAAAAGCACTGGAGCATTTAAAAAAGACAAAGCAATAAGCTTCCCCAAAACACTTTTCTGGAATCTCCCCTAAAACAAATATTTCCTATTACTGAATTTCTTTTGGAACAGGAAGTTGAGGTCTCCTGTTGCTCAAATTAATAACTGCTGTAAAAATGAGCTTTTAAGTCCAGTCCCCAAACTAATAGCCTTGCTCCTATTGGAAGGTGTTGTCATGGTTCTGACCTCACCTGAAATTACTTGATACTGAAAGTTGTAATGGATGGAACACACCTCAATTATTTAGATATTTAGATATTTAGATAATTTATTTTACTTATAAGTTCAGGCAATTTCTTGGAAGATTGAGGCCTGTTTATTGGTTTTTACTTCTCTACCAGAGCAGGAAACTCAGATGGTCACTAGAAAAAATACAGGGGAGAGGGGAGTCTATGAACAAAACAGAACTCAGGACTTTACTCCCTTGGTCATTGTATTGCAGTTAAAGCTTAAATGATCTCTTTCTGGCCTGTTTAAGGTTAGAAGTTTTGTTGGCTAGTTTTGTTGACTGCTGTGGCTGAATTTGGTAATTTTGATTCCCGAGATTTACTAAATGGAACTCTGAAGGAGTAACAATTGTTTTAGAGAGAACCTTGCACTGAATTTTACAGATATAGTTTCCCAAAAACTGGAAAACTTCTTAGTTATGTGTTCTACAGGATTTGACGTTCTTTTGGTAGGCCCTTATATGCTCTTTGAGATAATAATATTTCTGATAATTTGAATAACCACAAGGTTGTTAGCATCCATCCTCTGATGGCTAATAATTTATTTTCTGGTCTTTAGTTGTGGCAAGTTTACTGTGTTGCTGCTCAGTCTGTTTTTCTTCTGCTGGGTCTTTGTGCTGCACATTTATAGACAGCAGTCCTGTAGTATTTCAGCTTTTATTTTGATAAATTTAGAAGTTAAATTCATACAATTTCATATAGTAAAGATGTTCCCCAATCTTCCTGTTTCCTAAAAAAGCCTTTTCTTAACTCAGCTTGTGTTGTTCTTTCTTACATATGGGCAATTTATTCTTGTTGATGTTTCAAGAGGATCTTGTTTAAGGGAAGGAATAATTTACCATCTGAACAAAAAAATACTTCTTCCTTTTTCTTGGGTTCCTCTTGATACTAGTGGTGGTCTGATAGATCTAATTCCTTCTCTTCTTCTGTCACTTTCAACTGATAACCCTCTGGTTTAGAGTTGTAATCTTCTTATTCCCAGCTATATAGCTGAAATCCTCTTATTCCCAGCTACATGACTGCATTACAGACTTGATTTCATCTGTCTTGTGTTACTGCTTGCTTTGTCTTTTTGTTTGCTTGAAAGTGGATACTACGTCAGTAGAAGCTACCCTTGGGATATGCGTATTTTGAACTTGGTTTTGTCCTTCCACACTGCCAGAGCAGGATTATTTAGGAAGCAATCTGTTTGCATCTATTTTTGAACTAATCCAAGAAACTAGAGATTTCAAGATAAAAATTTTCCCATGGGATAACAGACTCTAAGGATATGTCATGCAGTAACTTGAAACAAAATTTAGGAATGTCCTGCAGTGATCAACTTAAACTCTGGCAGAAACATACAGTCATTGAGATTTTATTATTGCCATGAGCTCATGTAATTTCAGCCTCTCACAGTCTCTCATGGCTTCAAAACCTTTCAGTCTGTGTTTAATGGAGGCACTGTTAACCCTTGTATGAAGTCCCCACAGTGAGAGTATACATCAAGCTGTATAGACAACAAGCAATGTGCCCTTGTGGCAAAGGCAGCAAATGCTATCCTGGGCTGCATTACACAAAGTATCATCAAGTTGAGGGATATGATCCTTCCTCTCTGCTCAGCACTGGTGAGGCCATGCCTGGAGTACTGGTTCCACTTCTGGTCTCTCCAGCACATGAGAGTGATATATTGGACATATTGGAGAGAGTCCAGCAAAGGGCCGCTGAGAATAGGAGGAAAGGCTGAGAAGGCTGGCAGTCTTCTTCCAGGAGAAGGGAAGGCTCAGGGAGATCTCATCAATGTACATAAATGCCTGAAGAGAACATACAAAGAAGATGGAGCCAGGCTCTTTTCAGTGGTGCTCAGGGGCAGGACCAGAGATAGGGGCCACAAACTGAAACACAGGAGGTTCCCTCTAAGCATCAGAAACACCTTTTTACTAAGAGTGAGACTGAGCACTGACACAGGCTGCCCAAAGGAGGTGAAGTTTTTTTCCATGGAGATACTCAAAGGGTTTCTGGACATGGTGGTGAACATCTGGCTCTTGGTAACTGTTTGAACAGGGAGAGTTGGACCAGATGACCTCCAGGGATCCATTCCGGCCTCAACTCTTCTGTGATTCTGTATGCTAAAAGTTTTTTTGTGTCTCTGTTCTAAATCAGTTCACTTGTCGTTGGATGTGTTATTTTCCTTCACAGTCCTTAGCTTCAGTATTTAGATTTGGAGTAACTGAAGGAAAACTTGCCTAGCTCTTTATATAGAGCTGTGGGAACTACAATTATAAAAGATAGGTATTGAAATGTGATTCTGCTTAGGCTTCTACTGGCACAACTTGATGGTTTCTAGTTCTTGTATTGAAAAAGATGGTGAGGTCTTTGTTCACTTCTTTTTACCATTTTGAGAGGAACACTGTGTCAAGCTCCCTTGAGTCATCTTTTCCGTAAGCTGCATAGTCCTAGCCTTTTTATAAAACTTCCTATAAAACACATTCTATGTTTCTGGTAAGTCTTATTACTGTTCTCTAAAACTTTGCCAGTTACAGTGCCTTCTTTTGAGACTAGGGCATGGACACTGCACACAAAATGAAGGGTGCAGGCAAACCTCCCATGGCCCAAATACAGGATTTTCTTCTTTTTTTTCCCCTTTATTTTCTAATACTTTTTAATATTGGAATTATTTTTGTTTGACTACTGTTAGACATCAAGTTGATTTCCTTGTGGAGATATCTGTTGCAACTATAAGGTCTCTTTTAAATGGTGAGCTCTGTATTTGAAATGAGGATTGTTCTCCTTTTGTGGATTGAGTTACGTAATTTATCTCTTCAGATGTTGTGTTTCATGTCTGCAATTCCTTAAACCTTCCTTTATTTAAAAAAAGATTAGTTTCATATTTTGCGTTCTCCTGCTTTTGGGTACAATAGAAGTTTAAGTGAAATGTTAATTCTTCCATTAATATGGTAACTCTTTAACTGTCAACATTTTAAGTAATTACCACATTGTTATTTTGTTTGTTTTAAAGGAGGATATTAAAAAGTGAGCCGCCTTATCCACAAGAAATGAGTGCTCTATCTAAGGATATAATTCAGCGGCTTTTAATGAAAGACCCCAAGAAGAGGCTAGGTTGTGGTCCCACTGATGCTGATGAAATCAAACAGCATCCCTTTTTCCAGGTAAAGCAAACAACAAAACTCACCAGATCCCACTTATTCTGCATTAGTGCTTGTGAAGTCTAAGGAAATTCTGTTGTTTTGTTAACAGAACAGCTTAAGAGACATTTTATGTGTGTGAACAGTTGCATTGAAATTAGTAAGAATATCCATGTGCTTGTGTGTATGGATTTTGTGTGTATTAGAAGGGCATGCTAGGTTTTTAATATATTCTATCTGTATCTAACAGTTACTTGAAGAAGCCAAAAGACACACTGCTTAAATCAGAAGGTTTAATGCAAAACACTGAAATTGAGTTGTCTGTTGGGGTTTTTTTAAAGGTTTTTCTAATAGATTGCCACTAGCATTATCAGTAAAATTTGAATATTGATAAAATTCATCAAACTCCTCTATTTTCTTTGGCCCAATTAAATCTTTAGTCTTGTTTAGTAAATTTTAATTCTGTTCAGATTTCAGTGTATTAACATTTGCTTTCAAACCATAACAGATTGGATTTGCATACAATAGTGTAGTGTTCCATCCGTTGTGGTTAAAATTGTGTGCTTTCTTTGGAAAAAATAATTATGTATTTTTGGTGCTTCTGAAGTTAAGTAGAGTTAAACAGAGTTAAGCTTCCTTAATTCACTGTCTTTTTTTGGAAGATACATTTTGTCATCATATAACACTTTCTAGTCTTAATTTCAGTTCTACTCCTTTACAGTAACAGGGCAGTTTTCTCATAACTGCTATTTCTATGCTTCCTCTTTCTAGTCATGCATTTAAGTAAGAATTTGGAGGCTTATGCTCTCAGGGCTCTGGAAGCTGACATTGGTAATTAAGCATAGAAATTGGCAATGAAAAGTTGAAGATACTACATGCATGCACTCTGACTGACAAAAATATAAATATTGCTTATTCTGAAATAGAGGAAGAAATTCAAGAACCATCACTCTTAATTGTTTGGCTCATCTCCACTGTTAAATTTAATTATGTTGATTTTCTTTTTGATTGGATTCTGTCTATGTACAAATAAGTATGATACTGCTTGTCTTTACCTAAGAAAGCAGTAGAGCATAATTTGAATGTTTTTCATCTGCCTGTGGAAAGTAACAAATGGAGTTAGGACTGTGTGTCTGTCTCCTGTTAAATTTTCATTTGATTCAAACTTGCTTTCCTGTTTTTTGTTTAGAATATGAATTGGGAGGACTTAGCTGCCAAAAAAATACCAGCTCCATTTAAACCAGTAATCAGAGATGAATTGGATGTCAGTAATTTTGCAGAAGAGTTTACGGAAATGGATCCAACATACTCTCCTGCAGCGACCCCTCAGACTTCAGAAAGAATATTTCAGGTATTTTGAGAACTCAAATTAATTTTTAAAAAAAATTATTATTGAAAAATTCCCCTTGTATAGCTAGCTTTTTTTTAACCTCTTGCCTATTAAGTTCTTGGAATTAATTGTGTAGTTTTTAGTCCCAGTTCCCAGGGCTTTTTGTTCAACAGTTGCAAAATGAGAAAGGTGGAAACAGTCCTACTGGAAATATGAAATTCCTTGTCTCTCCTTTCCAGCTGAATGTCCTACATGCTGGACTAAAGTCAGTCTGTTCTTTATTGATTCTTCATACCTTACGAGTTTTGTCATCTTGGCTCCTATCAGCTCTGACAACAGCAATATAGCTCATCCATCTCTACATTATGTGCTAGTTGCAGTAATCCTTTGCAAAGTGGGAGCTACCTGCAGAGCTGAAAGTAGGTCCTCCATGTTTTGTAGGAGTGCTCTACTTACTAGACTGATGTATACAGATGAGTAACAAAGCTTTCCTTACCATTCCCTCCATGCTATTAAAGAACAATCCCTTCTTAGACTGCACAGTCCGGATGTCAAATGGCCAGAAACAGTTCATGTACGGTTAACTTGGTACCAAACCTGCAGAGGTGAACAGCAGTTTGGATTGCTTTTTCTTCTCCCCCTCCTCGTACTTTATTGTTTTATACTGTCTGTTTTTGAGCAGCTTAATCCTTAGGGTACAGGAATGTAGCATCAGATTTTGGAACCTGTTAGATTCACAGTGACTGTAGCAAGCATGTCATACCACCATCTGATCACCCTGCAGTGGTAGTCACAGCAGTTGTTCTTATGGTACTCAAACCGGGCTCATCATTAATATGAAGTTTATATTGCTTATGTTCCATGCTTACATCGCAACATACAAAGTATTTCATGCCTTAACTTTAAGGTGTCCTAGGAAGCTGGCTAGTTTGAATTACAAGCCTTTATCACTATTGTAAAGCAATTGGAGCTGAGCCAGATTAGCATTAATTAGAATTCTTGTAGTATTATTGTTTTGTCTTTAACTATGGAGGATTATGTAACTAATTCCGGGAAGATACCTGTTCATGTTGAGCAGAGTAAGTTACAATTTCTCTATTATGATTAAAAAAATCTGATTTCTTTGAAAATTTCTTTTGAAACTTCTGATGTTTCATATGTATTATGATAGTTTATGTGCAACAGTATCAAGCTATACTCTTTTCTGATGTTTTGATTTCATAGGGATATTCTTTCGTTGCACCTTCTATCTTGTTTAAACGCAATGCAGCTACAGTAGATCCTTTTCAGTTTTATGTGGGGGATGAACGACCTGGAACTACAACTATTGCCAGAAGTGCTATGATGAAGGTAATAATAATATCAAGACCTAAATTGATCTGATTAACTTAAAACTCTGTATAACTTTCCAAGCAGCAATCACAGGATAAGCTACAGATTGCAAAATAGTCATCATTCAGTTAGTTATCAGTTCTCTGTAATGGCTCCTCAGATGATCCAAGCTTCTGAAGATCCATTACATCTTGCATGTGTACTATTAAGAAGTGGTTGAAGTTTAATCTAAAAAATGAGATGATTGTCTAGTTTTCCAGAAGACTGAGGTATAGTAATAATTATAATAATATGACTCCTGATAGTTCTTATTCAGCCAACCATTGTAGATATTTTTGAAGTTACTTTAATTGTATCATAATTCCTTCTATGTTATATTTACCCAGAAGAGTGTATAGTTGTGTGAAGCCTTATAAGAGCACATGCTATTGTGACGTCCTCAAGCGAGCACATAGTTTTGTGGATAAATGTATGACCATCTTTGATCCTGTTTGTCTGAATATTTTGTATCTTCAACTGTTGTAGTAGTAATGATTTATTCAGTGATTATGTTTGTTTAATGTAATGTAAGCTTTACTCTTTGATTGTTAGAATAATGTTTATGCATTTTATTAAATAAAATGTAAGATTATATTTTATTAAAAAGAACTCTTTTACAATTTTAAATGTGGATGAACAATTCTCTTGAAACTTTACTCTTTGTCTTTGTGTATACTAAAAGTATTCTGCAAAACTAAATACAGACAGTTTCCTAACAGGACTCTCCATTTTATCATCATTATGAACTGGATCTGAAAGAGAAACCATTGGGAGAAGGAAGTTTTTCCATTTGTCGAAAGTGCTTACACAAGAAAACTAGCCAAGAGTATGCAGTAAAAATAATTAGCAAAAGGTATAAATATTCTATAAGACAATAAAAATATTTTCTTTGCTTACTGTCACCCATGGAGTAGAATAATGTTCACTACATTTTTGGAAGTGGAAAAATAACTTTAAAAATATTTCCTGTTCTATGAATCTACAGAAACTTACTGTAACCCTTATGACCTTTAAACTGTTCTGAGAGTCTTTTGAATTAAATGTTATTCTTGTTGGGGAGGACAAAAGAAGAAACCTAGCGAGTACTTTTCTTGTTCCTAGTTGTATTCTACTGTTATTTCCCCTAATTTTGCTCCTAACAAAGTAAGGTATAAGGCTTTTCTATCTTTGGACTTAAGTGAACTCAACGTAGGCTTACGCTAGCTCCCTCTCCTAAGCAGCCCAATTGATTGCCTGGGATACTGCTTTTAAGAATGATCTGCAGTGTGGGTTCCTCAGATCTAATTGTGTGTATATGTGTATAAAATGGAATTAGACTATTGAATTGTAAGTTGCATCTTGTTTCCTGGGCGTTCTGAAGAGAACACCACAATGGAAGCCACTGACTTGCTTTGTACCATCTAGTCCTCTTCCAGAATGGATATCTCTGAGAGTTTCTGCCCAGAGCAAAATAAAGATAAGGGATTCTTTGAGGAGCAGATGGATTTTTGCCTTCATCTTGCAGAGTTCATTAGGAAGTATGTCCCTAGTGTGTTGTAGAATGCTGGCAGGAAAGTAGAAATGTTCTGCTATTGGAATGATAGTTCACAGTGATCTCTTCTCCAAGACATTTGGCTGTACCTCTGTTTTTCCAGACTCTAGAAGAAGCTGTCCACCAGATTCAAGTGTTTCATCATATGATTTTTGAATAGGATGAGTTCAAGAATAAGAAGCCTAAGTGTAGGTGTCTTGAATTAGTTTTCTGAGGTCTGATAAGTTAATGGAGGCCTGCCTAAAACTGTCTTGCACTAGAAGTGGGATTCAGTAACTTAAACATAGACATCTACGTAGTGCCATTTTAGCATCTGTTGGTGTCTTCTCTGTCCTCCGGTTCCCATCAGTCTTGTGACTACTACCTTTTTGTAGATGTCTTCATGGCTGATGTCATCTTCCAGGCTCTTCCTTCCTATGCTTAGGCCACTGAATCCTACTCTAGGTATGTATGTTACAGTGAACTAGTTCACTCTGTAAGATGGATTATCTAGAATTTCACTCATTATAATGAGACCTTAAGCAAGTAGTGTGTGGTAGACACCTGCACTGGGTATTTTAATGTGGAAATTTCTGCTATGTGTCTACACTCAAAACTTCTTTCTGTGATGCCAGGTGCTGGCAAAGCTGTAGAATAGTGCTCCCATCTCGTCTTAAGATAATGTGTGTTTTGTTTCTGGATAACAGTGAACAAACTAGTATTGACTTTTCCCCTAGTACTTAACTTCTAGAAATTATGTCCCTAAATTACATTACTCATGGGTTCTTCTACTCTTTCTCCTTTATCTTGGTGACTCAGGCTAAATGAAGGTAAGAAGTGATCTGTATGCAGAGATTTTAAAAATTTCTTCTAGGATTGCAGGGCGTGAGCAGACTCAGCATGTTTGTGCAGTATTTAGAGTTAGCAGTAAACACTCACTATGAACAGTTGGGCAAAAACAATCTTGAATAAGAATCTGTAAATAATACTGCTCTGAGGATCACACCAGTAAATCTTGCTAAAAGGAAAAATGTAATAGGTTTCTAGCAACTTCTTTGCCTCAGTCACTCTTTCTCTCCTACTGGGCAAACGTGCCCAACACCAGAATCTTACACCTAGGGAAACCTTTTCATGATACTTGAGGTGAAAGCTCAGATGAACTGTTCCTCTGTGGTGTTGCATTTTAAATAGTGCTGGACCTGCCCCTAGCCGACAAACTTAGGTTTATCTGTGTGTCTGATGACCACTGAAACAATGGACCCCTGTAAACTTGCTTGAGGTACTGTTTTTGAATATCCCATATTTTTCTTGTGAGGTTGTTTAAAATCTGAGATGGTAAATATTTATGGAGAGGAATTATTCAGAAAAGCCCACATACAAATTTCAAAGGTTTATGGTCATGATACTGAACCTTTTCTGTCTGTTTCCAAGGTCCACCTCCTTCTGATAGTAGTTTAGGGGTAAAGAGTCTCTGAATCAGGCTTTTTTATTCCTTAAGGACCTGAAGTCACTTTCGGTTAAAAACCTTCAGCATGAGAGATGCAGGTGGAGCAGCTTAGTTTACTTGATTATATGAAACCTGCAGAAAGACGGAATTCTCTTGCACAGAATTCTCATCATTGTTCTCGTCCTAATTAGGAAAAAAACAAGTAACTGAAAATTTAGAACATGTGTGGTGAGAGAGATTCTATCTGTATCTGTTACCTGTAAAGCCATTCTCTAAGTCAGTACAGGATCAGTCTTTCTTGGAGAGAGTTTTGGCAAAAATTTTCAGGCATTATTTTCCAAATATAAATCAGTATCTAGTGGGAAAAAATGTTCTGCTCTGTCACCATTCATGTAGTTTTTCTAACAGTCACCATTTTCACTTTTTATGGCTATAGATTTCTGTACTTGAAAGAGAATGTATGCAATGATTTTTCTCTGGAGATAGTCTCTTCTTATCTCTTCCATTTCAGATTTTTACAATGGCCTGTTTAGGGGCTCATTTGTATAACACAATTAATATATAGATGATGTTACTCTTTTTCTAGTAGGGCTCATAATTTCCATACCATTTTGAAAGTACTTGTCTCCATTTAGAATGGAGAGGATTGGGCCAAGATAAAGGTGAACTAACAAATATTGGTAGTAACAGAGGTGAAGTCAAATTGCTCTGGTCTAAGGGCATGGTTTGCTTTAGATGGAAACTATTCTATGATGTCACATCAGCTTTTGCTGTGCAAAGTTGCAGTTGCATTTAAAACATTGTTTGAATTGGGTGTGGGTTTTTTAATGTACTAAATTGCAGAGTTATGGGGAGAGTTTTTCTCCATTTACTTTTAATATGCATTTAATTGTGTTCAAGTGGTTGTAATAGTAAAAAAATCTGGATTGCAAGCACTTAAAAAAATAGGTCTAACACTTGGAATGTGCAATTTGCTCAGTAAAATTGGTACAAAATGACTGCTCAATTTTTCCAGAATGGAAGCCAACACCCAGAGGGAAATAACAGCTCTGAGACTCTGCGAAGGACATCCGAATGTAGTGAAGTTACATGAAGTTTTTCATGACCAGGTATTTTGAAGAAACTATAGTCAACATCTACCAAACATTTTGGCATGTGTTTTCCCAAGAACTGTTAGGACTTAAGCATACTGTAACTGTGGAGGCAATCTTTCTCGTAGGGCTTTTGTCTAGTCAGTACAGAAGCTGAAGCAGAAATTCTGCATTAAAGTGATCTTGCAGTTACTCTAGGAAATCAAAGCAGTATGCAAAAAAATTGGAGGCTTTGATTCTGTTTGTTGTTCTGTCCTTGATTGTTAACCATCATACAATGTGTTCATGGTCCAGTTTCTGTATCTATGATACTGAAATGCATTATCACCTTTCCCCCAGGGTCATCATAAATATAGTAGTTGTGAATTAATTTAGAAATCTTGCATATGAAGATTAGATATCTAGTATCTTTTCTTATACATTAGTAAGTTAATGGCGATAACCAAATAGCTTGCCAAATTACCAAATGTGAAAGTACAGCCTATATTTGAAAATATTCCGTTTATTAAGATAGCTTAATTGTCTTTTTCCTTAAGGTAATGCAGACTCCTCTGTAATAAACCATAATTTGGTCTGAATTGGAAGTTGGCCCTGGTTTGAGCTAGGGTTTTGGACTAGGCGTCCTGTAGAGCTCCTTTCCAACCTAGAACTAGAACTTCTGTGGTTCTGGTCTGTGATTTTGTAATGGACCATAGGGTCTCTTGCCTCTCCACATATCCCAATTTGCCCCTCTCAGGCTGTTTATCCAGGGACCAGCAGAGAGCACATCTAAAATGATATGAGAGGATACACTACCTGTACTGTAGTCTTAAATGACAAGAAAACTTTTTTTTTTTTTCATTTATGTACAGTATGACTACACATATATAGAACAGGACACTTTTTTCACTTTCCTTTGAGTAAAATGAATATACTCAGGAGTATCTAAAGAAAATGCTCTCCAGACTGCTCTGCAACTGAATAGGCTGCTCTGAACCAGTCAACCCACTGTGTTTTTGGCTGCTCCTGATAGCTCCCAGGCATTACCTTTCAGAATACTTGCGCACAATATTCTGAAGATGAAATCTAATGAAAATTTTTAGGTTTTGACCTTTCTGCAGTTTGGCTTAATAAAAAGCAGTTCCAGCTTTTAACTTGTTCTGATATCAGTCTGTTCAAATTCTACATTAGTATTCCAACCATATGATATTGGGTTGCAGTCTCTTGGTGAGCCAGAAACTTTCTAGGGAAAAAAGTCTCTTTCTCCTTTCCAACTTTGCTGTCATCTCTTCCCAAGACATAAAGAAAATTTGCAGGAGAGGATATCATTCGAGCACTACTAGACACCTTGCTAGTTCTGGAAAGTGTCACTGCTTTCTGTCGGCATAGCTCTGCTTCTGTTCTTTGGTATCTAAAGACTGTGCACATTCTGACTATTGCTTTGAATTCAATTTTTTGGCCTCTTCCCAGAAGTTTTTTGCTCTACTTGCAAATACTACTTTTATTACTGTCATTCAGGGGAGGGAAGGACTAGAAGCCATGGCATGCCTACATCCCTTGCTTTTTGAGAATGCTGCCTTCACTTCTCTGTTCTGAGTAGTCTGCTATTTGTTTAATGGCAAGATATTTGAATTGCAGTTGACTGTGTGCCAATGTTGTCTTATAATCAAGGAAGTCTCTGCCGATAGATTACGTTAAAAAGAGCAACCTTCTAAAAATCCATTGCATTTTTAATTCAAAAAAATGCTCTTTAATGTTTGGGAAGATGTCTGTTGTAATTCTAATGATGAAGTAGCTTTGGCTACTACTCTGTAGGGGATAAAATCACAAGTTCTAGATAATCCTTGATTTCAGAGATAAAATTTCAGGGTGCTTTTGAAGGAATTCATAATATTAAGTGGTTAACTCCTTATGCATATTAGTGGATACATATCCTGATATCAGAACAGGCTTAAGCAGCAAAAATATAGCTTTTTCCAGCTTCACTTGTTAGCCTAAGTAAAGACATTTTATCTCCCTTCAAACGTATCCATTTAGTTGGGGGCATTGTGTTTTTGTTAATAAATATGGATGCACATGGGGAAAACATTATCATTCTTCAGTCTGAACAAGATTGCTGGGAAAAATGCCATCTGAGATTTGGTGCTTTTTTTTTGGCCTTCCAAATTGCCACAAGCAGCAGTGCTATTTCTTCAAATGTTGAGAACCTGTCAGAATAGCACCTAGCTCCTGAACAAATGTTGGTTTGTAATGTTAAATTTCTAACATGCTGTATTTTTCTTTATTGTTTCAGCTTCACACGTTTCTAGTAATGGAATTGCTGAAGGGAGGAGAATTGCTTGAACGTATTCAGAAAAAGAAACATTTCAGTGAGACTGAAGCCAGTCACATTATGCGCAGACTTGTTTCAGCAGTGAGCCATATGCACGATGTAGGAGTAGTCCACAGAGATCTGAAACCTGAGGTATAGTGACTTGCATATATATGTTAAGACAAGAAGTTATTTAATATCTGGAATGTGATATATCTCTGTTTCTCCAGCCTTTTTTACAGAGTTTTACACCTCTCTATTTTTACTAAAATGTTACCACTTTTACTTAGCAAATTCTGTAGGTATTTTTCTGCTCAAAGGTAAAAGTTACAGTTAGGAAAAGTTTTCAGTTCTGTAAGCAATCCCTACTCTCAACTTGTTCAAAAATTTTCATTGCCTGTTTGGGGACATTTTTCACTAGCATGTATTTATTGTATGAAACAGCTCATAAGCAGAGCTAGGTTGCTTGGGTACTTTGCCTGTACATTTCCACCTTTTGTTTGATCTTAATTTCCTCAGTAAGGTTTCTTTTGGACCTAACTGTGACATTCTTGTATTGTCTTCTGTTCCAGTTAAGAACAAAATGAGTACTAATAGAGATGTGTGATTTGAGGTTAGTGAGTTCAGTAGTTTTCCAAAAGGAACAATTTATTAATATCTATTTTTCAGTAACTTCTCTTCTGGTATTTTTGTTGTGCAGCAACATCTTGCCTTCTAGACCATTCAGTTTACTGTTAAAAGGTTGACCACTGGCTTTGTTCAGCTTCCTGGAGCCAGTATTTTCTTGGGTGCTTTTGCCAGCAGCGGGTTGGGATGTGTGTTTTCTTGAGCCTGAAAATAGTGTAGATTAGTGTTGATTCATCCAGTAAGGTTGTTATATTGTAGCATGATTACAGCCATCATACCCCAGGAAATAGCTGTTCCTTTTGTATCTGGAGTTAAAAAATAATCCACCATTCCTACTGATGTTTTATCTTTTTGTAACATACCTTCTGTGATATGACCAACTCAGTATTTTATAGTAGTTCCAATTCAACAGGTGAAGAAGTCTGCTAGGTGTTGCTAGTTGTTTTTGAAAACCAATCCAAAATACATGAGTTTGAAGCATCTCTGTCCTGGGCTCCTGTTGTAAGTAAGCAGTTAAACAAAGAGATGCTATATTGAAATTCTGGTGTGTGAGTTGAAAAAGTCATCCGAGAAAGTTTTTCCAAGAGTCACATCATCAGGGTAAGAAAACAGCTTTTGAAACAAGTAATTATTAAAAGGACAAAACCCAACCCCCCTTTCTCTCTTCTGTTCTTACGATCTTAGTCTTGCTACCACTTTATAAAGGCACAGTAAAGCAGAGCTTCAGCTGCATGGTAAATTAGGCAGTCTTCAACTCTACATTATGTTCAAGAACAGAAGTCTGGGAAGTTCAAGTAATGAAGGGTTAGCAAACAGCTTGCAGAATCCATTGCCTCCACAAAGTTGGACTTCACCTGCTTGTCTCCGTCCTGCTTGTTGTTTTGAAAGTTACTATTTTAGATTCTGACATGAACTTAGTATGGGATATGCAGCTTTCCCAATATAGATACAGTTTGTATACTTCTCTGTAAAAAGACATATAGGAAATTCAGTTGTTTTTCTAAGAATTCCAGTCAGATTTGTTTGATGTTCAACTTTGACATCTAATGTGCTACTGATAATTCTTTTTTTTTAAAGTATGGCTGGTTAAATGTAACTAAGCATGGGATTTTTTTAAATTGCATGGACTGGAAGATTTCTCTTTAGCAGTAGTGATTAGTTCACATTTATTGGTCTACAGAACAGAGGAAAAGTACTGGATAGAAAATAGAGAATTCATAGAAATCAAGAGCTTGTGGAGCATATGTGACTATTTGGAGCCCCTCATTAGAAGATTTGAGGACTTTTTCTGTGATTGTTAATCTGTAAACCACGTTCTAAAGGTATTACAATAAAACATAACAAGGCAGAGAGAATATTGTTTATATATCCTTAAAATATATGTGGAATATAGCTATAAATATTTGTTGGATAGGAGGGTTCTGAACTATGCTTTATTTGCCTAATCAACAGGGAAACCTGAACAAGTGTAGGACACTTGGACTGTACCTTTCTTTCCGTGCATAACCAATTTAATTTTTATCTTAAGAAGGAAGGTTTTTTTAAACCAATGGTGCTCATTCTTTATGTATTCATAGACAATATAACATCACCATAGCAAAAAAGACAATTATATTAATCACTTACCCTTGTTGTATGAATATTTTTGCTGAAATTAAGCTTCCTTCAGATCCATTTTGCACAACAATTAAAAACTGACTTCTCTTAATGTGCATATTAAGCTATAACAGCAGTACAGACAGCAAAAAATACTAAAATACTGTTTTGCAGCAGCTCTTTTCTTTTATCCATAATGAATGCTCTCAGGTTCTCCTTATCGATCTGCTGGCAGTCTAACAATCATTTTTTACCCTTGTTAATGAGTTTGAAATTAATTATTTTATTTGAGTCATTCACCTTTTATATTAGAAAGTCAGGACTATAGGATTTCTAATATTGAGACTTTTTCTAGACATTGATAGATTAAACAGTAAAGGCAATAGCAAAATTATACTCTTATCTCAGAATCTGAAGGGAGGAGTAGAATTAACATATCATGAGTAGAATTAACATATCATTCTTCTTGGCCTCAGACAGTTTTTCTGTGACTTAGCTTCACTCTTGTATCTTTCTTGACAAATATAAATACTCGGGGAAAAAAGTCCAACAGATTGTCTTAAATTTTCCAAACTGATAACAACTTGTCTGTCTTCAAGTCCAAAGTGCCACATTCCCTTCTGTAAACCTGGAATTCTCAGGGACTACTGTTCCAACATCTTTGCTTTGGCATAAGGAGTAGGTTTGAGGTTGGACTGTTACTTGACCTTCAGTGCTTGAATGCTGCCACTCCCAAGTCTCTTCCAGGACACAGATCTGTGCTGGCTTTGCCACCCATGCCAGACAGCTCTCAGCACAGCCTCTGAGCTATTGGTGCACTTCCTAACACTACTTCATACCAAGGTGCACCTTTTCACCACTGTCCTTCGTTTTCAAATGACTCTTGTGCATTATTGTCCTCATGGCATAATGTGTGACCACTTGAGTACCAAAGACTATTCTGTCATAAGACAAGACAAGAAAGCTGTCATTCACAACATGCCAAAAGGAAGTGGAAGCTTTAGAAAGTTTGCTTTTGTTTGAGGAGGAAGGCAATTCTACCATCTCCAGGCATGTTGATGTCTTAGATTTTTTTTTTCCTTGTCAGTGTTCTCTGAATTCTTTTCTCCATTGTTCTTTGCTATGTATCAATTTTCATTAGTAATCTCAGAACTGCCCTGACTTGCAGTTATGCAGGGGGAGGGTAAACACATCACATTTCTTACAACCCAGAGTATAGGTATTTCTACTTTTCTCTTTTTTTTTCTTAGTGTCTTGCAGTTCCCCTTTTCTCTAGATAATGGAAAAATTTCTGTAGTAATAAATGTAGCAAAATATAACCAGTTTTCTACCCAGCACTGATACTGATTTTTGTCTTTGCTTTTCAGAATTTGTTATTTACAGATGAAACTGATAATTCAGAAATAAAAATAATTGATTTTGGCTTTGCTCGTTTAAAACCACCTGACAATCAGCCTCTTAAGACTCCATGTTTTACTCTTCATTATGCTGCCCCAGAGCTCTTGAATCACAATGGTTATGATGAGTCTTGTGATCTGTGGAGTTTAGGGGTCATTTTGGTGAGTGATTGAAGTTTTTAACTACAACTTTATTTCACATATTTACTTTTTGTTAAAATGTAAAGGACTTGAAATGGTTTCAGACATCAGTTGGGTTTGTGCTGAATTCAAGGGAGGTGAAAATACTTCTGCACAAATAATAGCTTCCAAAGACAGCTATTTTCCAGGGCTGGAATTTTTTTTTATGAAGTAGGAAATAAAATTTAACATTTTTGGGAATGGAAAAATTAGTTGATACAGACAGGTTTTCAGAAAGATATATGCTTTTTAAGGAATTTTCCAGGCATCCATATAATCTTCTACAGCTTCAATTCAGAAAAGGAATCAACCTCCATTTTGAGCTATGGAAAACTGGTATCAATAGATATAAATGAGGTAGAAATACGTTTTGTTCATAGCTTCCTGAAATGGATGAATTTTTTTCGAGCAAGAACTACAGAGAAAGTCTTGCGTATTTCATATTTTCTATAGCCTTGAAGTTGTGCTAGTCCATGTTCTATTGCATAGCATTGGTGATGCAAGCAACAGCCCTCCATATTTAACAATAGAGCTGTCCTTAAATATACTTTGTTTCCTAATGCTGCTTTTGTTCTGGTGACAGTACACAATGCTATCAGGACAGGTACCATTTCAGTCTGAAGACAGAAGTTTAACATGTACCAGTGCATTGGAAATTATGAAGAAAATAAAAAAGGGAGAATTTTCCTTTGAAGGAGAAGCTTGGAAAAATGTTTCTGAAGAGGCTAAAGAGCTAATTCGAGGTACGTATTTATGAGTATGTCATGCACATTTCATGTACGTATCTCAAAAGATAAAATTTAGAGAACTATACAATATCTAGATACTGTAATCAGCACCAAAGTGTCTAACCTGACAGAGCAATGGGCACATCTTGAGCGATGTACTGACCCCTAATACAAATGATGGGTGGAGGTGGACACATCAGAATGCATTACAAATTGCTTGTACACCTAGCAGAGTTTTCTCATCTGGTAAGATTAGTGGAGTTAGAAGGAACTGAAGAGCTTTGGAAAAAGTGAACTTACTCTTATATTTAAAAGCAGAGTTTTTCTATTATGTTGTTTTTGCTTTTCTAAAAAAACAAAACAACTCATGAAATAAATGTCTTAAAAGCTGAGCTTTTGCAGAAAATTAATTTATTAGTATTTTTTTCCATTGGCCATTTTTTAGTTCATGTACCAAGACTACTTAGTGTATGTCTGAGCTACTTCATTGACATTTGCCATGCTTTGGTTCCCCTTAAGCTTTTGAGCATCTAATTATGTTTTCATCAAGAGTTAGACACCTGCCTTAATTCTACTTAGATGGAGTTCTGAATTTCTGTAGAAGCAGACTTGTAAGGAATTTTTCTGCCAAATTTGTAGGGACTTCCAGATTTACGCTTGAGTGGATTGTGCAGGGAATCTGAGGCTTACTCTTTTGAACTTCATCCTAGACAGGTTTTAAGTGAAGAAATAATTTGGTAGTTCTGAGTTCATGTGAAAAGAGATGTGAGTTATCAAACGGTTAAATACCAGTTTTCTGCTTTTAAGTTTCTTCTGGAGAGGATGATAGCATAACATTGTGTGAGCCTTATCTAGGATAAATATTGGCATACCTAGGATAAATATTGACATTAGTTACTTATCAGAGCAATGCATGAGATTTTATGAAGAAATATTTGCATTTTCTATTGAACGAAGATAAATAGCTTGCAGTTTTAAAGAATGTAATATGTTTCTATTAGGACTTCTAACAGTGGATCCAAACAAAAGAATTAAAATGTCCAGCCTGAGATACAACGAGTGGCTTCAGGATGGCAGCCAGCTCTCATCTAACCCTCTAATGACGCCTGATAACTTAGGCTCTTCAGGAGCTGCAGTGCACACATATGTCAAAGCCACTTTCCATGTAAGTTCTGAGAAATTTTGTCATGTGCTATGTTTTGTAATGTGTCATCTAGATTTGTATGTTTCCTCTTAACAACAATACGTGTCTGTCCTTATAATTCAGTGTATGCTTATAGCTGGATTTTTTTCCTCAATAACATTTCCTCATAACATCTCTGATGGAGTACATGAAAATATGAATGATGAAGCAGGAATAAATTTCTTGAAGATATTTATATTCATGAGGATTTGGAGATTGAGTGCGGTTCTTGAAATGGCTATTAAAAATATTCTGTTTCTTAGAGAATCCTGTTAAAATGTCTCCAAACTTACAAAAAAAGGGAAGAAACTTCATATTTTACTTTGGTAACTGCTTGACCTTTTTGTCTTTATGGTTACTAAATTGAGGTAAAATTTCTGGAATATATGTAGTTCATGTTTTTTATATCATGGATGCTTTTTTAATAGACTTGCTTGTCTACTATTGTATATTTACTAAAATAATTTGAACTGCAACTGTGTTATACAAATATAGTGTTTATTCACATGATACTTCTACAGAAAATAAACAAAAATTGAGCAGATTTATGCTGAAATACTTGTTGGTGCTTTTTAGGAAGGAGAGAAAAAGAAAGTAATTGTTTCTTGGAGAGGTCCTGATAATGCAGCAAAATTTGGGCTGAAAGAAAAACTGTAATCTAAGTGTCCTCTCTGAAAGTGTAGTGTTAAATAGATTAAGGCTTAAAAATACTTCTAAAGTAAAAAGAACAAGGAAAGGAAGATGCCAGTTAATAATGTTATGTATTGGCTCTTATGTACCTGTAAAGGCTGGTAGAGTCATTGTTACAGCTATAATAGGAATTAGTCAAGATATTATATTTTCTCTTGTGATGTACCATAGACCATTCATAATAAATGATAAGGCATAAAATGTGTTAAATCTCTTGAAAAACTTAGAATTACATTTTATTTTTAAACAGGCCTTTAACAAGTACAAAAGGGAAGGATTTTGTCTTCAGAATGTTGACAAGGCACCTCTTGCAAAAAGAAGGAAAATGAAAAAAACAAGTACAAGCACAGAGACACGTAGCAGCTCCAGTGAAAGTTCACATTCTTCTTCCTCTCATTCTCATGGTAAAACTACACCTACAAAGACATTGCAGCCCACAAACCCTACAGACAGCAATAACCCTGAAACCATCTTCCAGTTCTCCGACTGAAAAGCAGAGAACATCCTGTCTCGAGGATTGAAGTGGTTATAGACTTGGCAGTACCTGTATTGTCTTCTCCCACCCTTCCTCCCTGTGGCTTACAGGCTGCTACAGGAAGATGTCTGTTGCTTTAGAAATGTATTTTAGTCATACCTTTTTAGCTTTGTATTTCCATACATTTCTTTTTAGCATTGTTTGGTATCACTGGGTATAGTATAATACTATTATACAACCAACATTGTATTCTCTGAGGGCTAAATTACTGGTGTGCAGTCAAGCTCAAGGCAAGGAGCTGTGCTGCTCATGGTACTGCTTGGAAGAAGACTGTTTCTCAGTGTCAGAATCTTCCTCACAGTTTCTTCCCCACTGCTCAAAGAAAGGAAAGCTCTGTAACATATATAGAACTTTTGGATCTTCTGCTTTTACCCAGCTCTGTGAAGAATGTTAGAGAATTTGATTCTTCATGCATGTAAAGTATCATTGGTACAATGCACCAAAGCAGTATAGTACTTTAAAGCCTTTTAAATTTGTGGTTACATTCTGTCCCATTTATTTGAATTTTAAGATCAAAATGAAGCATTATGGAACTCTTTATTTTGTTTTAAAAAGTAACTCCACATATCTTGTTCTAAACAACTGAGAATAGAAGTATTAGATTTTTTTATTTATTTATTTTTTTAAGCACATCTAGGGTAAAAGATATAAGGTGAGATGTCTAGTACTGTGATACAATAATTTTTATTTTTTTGAAGTTACTAACTTCTAAAAGATTTTACAGATTCTAAAATGTAATGCTATAAGAGAAAATTAAATTTCATATTTGATGCTTTGGAAAACGGTCCAAAATGTTAAAATACCTATTTCAAGATTTAATTATAACTTATATTTTCTTTTTATATTTACACAATAACTTTAAAATACTGAGATTTTTTTAAAGATACGAAAACTCCAGCTTCAACATCTGTTATTATAGGGTCCATATGAAATGCATACCAAGTTATTTGAATTTTGCATTGTGCAAATATGGCAGTTTAATAGAGACTGTAAAATATTAGAATATATGTTTTATTTTTTGCACTTTATAACATCCAAAGGAGATGTTTTAGAATAAAGTGCACTCAGATCTCTCTTCCTACAAGGTGCTGAGCACTGTTTTACTGGGCTGAATGACTTGAAATCCACCATATTTGGTGGTTCTGGTCATTGTGAAGGAGAATTCTGTACTTTGCAGGAGTGAATCCCTGTATATTACCCACTGTTTTCATTCCTTACTTTAAAATGCAAAGCTCTTTCTATCCTGCTTTTACATTGTATATAACAAATACTAGACCTGGGCACCTTGTGTAGTGTAGATGTTAACAACTTATGCACTGGGAATACTAAAGGGAAATTATATTGAACACTGTGCTTCACAACTTGTTCACTGTGGTGTTCTACAGTGAAGTATTTCCTACTGTGATAGTATAGTATGTACATAACTGTTTGGAATCATAAATGTGACTTACAGAAACATCAGCATAAACTTTTAAATCAGTATATTTTATAAATTTATGGAAAGCTCTTTTATAGCTTGTATTCTCAATGATTAGGGGTAACTTAAGTGCTAAAGATGACTCCAGTTTCGCAAATGCTTACATGTGTAAGTTTCCACTGAAGTCAGAGAGGCTCCTTGTCATATGCCTAAATTTGTGTGATGGAAGAATAATTGACTAGAGGATTTTGTTAACAGCCGTCTCTATCCTAAAATAACCTTAATCCAAACCCTATGCAAAAAAAAAAAAAAAAGTTATAGAAATTGTTTATATCAGTGGTTTTATTTATAGAATTATATCAGATATCAGTATTGACAAATACAATACATCATGTTTACAGGGATTGTGTGTATCAAAACAAGGCTTTGAAGCCCAACATGTTTGTTCTGTGTTTCTTTAATATTAATAATGGCATTCTGAGGTTTTGGAATTGCTCATGTGAAATAGTTTACTACTTTCTTGATGTGAATGTCAACAGTAATTGCAGCATTAATTTCAGGTTGATGTGAATATTGAGATTTGCACTGTTTATGTAGAAGTAGTATATTTAAAGATCAGTCTATGTGCTAATAACACAACCAATTTTAAGTGGCCGATGTTAAAGTATTGAAAAATAATTGTCAATGTAATATATTCAGGTTTGCTTTCTGAATGCTCTCTTTGGAAGTAATCTCAATAGTGAATATGGCTCATTTGTAAAAGAGTACTTTTCCTCTCCCCAATAAACTTGCTGTAAATACGACAAACAATCCACCATTAATACTTATTATGCAGACAGTGTAAGTGAATTGGGAGATTGGAGAACAGGTTGCTTGTAAAGTTTGCACTTTGGGGAGTTCTTGGAATTTGTTATCTTCAGGGTGAGGGCAACAAAAAGCAGTTTTGGTCTGTTTTCATTTAAGTGTAAGAAACTTTTGGATACTAGGTGGATTTGGAATATTGTGACCCAGCTGAAAAAACCTAAAAGTTAGGAACACAGAACAGTTGTTTCCCTGTTGGGGAAATTTAAACTCTTTCTTGACAGACTGATGAAACAAAAAGAATGTTTGCACAAGATACTAAATGCTAGAGATAATGGCTGTATTGTCAATCTCTTTTTCTACACAGGTTTTGAGAGACTGTTGTGAGACTGAAGTTATTAGAATACATCACTTGTATCAAAGGCAACTTTTATAGCTGAATATTTCTGTGTCCTCTTTGTGCTTTCACAGTAGGTGTTTAATAAAAATTTAAAACTAGGGTATTTCTTTTGGGCAGGGCTAAGTACATTTAGGTCTCACCTTATATTTGCTTTGAACCAGTTACCCAGGGTAGCTGAAATGTTATGACCTCTGACTGTCTGCTGCCTCCAGGTAACAGAGCTCTTGAGGAAATATATTTCACACTAAATTGTCTGAATTTTTAGATTAGCAACTTTACATAACTGCTAATGTACATATACATTGATACATTGAAACTTGAGTTGCAAACTAAGCAGCTCAAGAGTAAGTTTACTTCTTGTTCTGATGTCCCTGCAGGCGACTAGTTATTCTTGGCAGAACAGTGTTTTAATTTGTGCCCAGCCTGGAACTCAAGGTTATAAAAAGACCATGAGCCAATTTTTTCATACTCAGACCCCTGTTTCAGATTTGAAGTGTACAAGTTAATCTTTATTAGTACTATGAATACTTTATTTTGCCTTGGTGAAGTGATGTTGCGCTGTAAATTATGTTTATACTCGGATTAAGTTTTCTTCAAAGTGCTGCTATTCCTCAATCAACTTTAGTGTCTTGGTATGATATCTGTCTGCTGTCAGAAATACAGTGTTGTCAGCAATGTTGCTGGCAAATTTGTGAGAAAAATCAAATTTCTTATCAGTAAAGATTTAAATTAGTGTGGGTTTTAATCTCATCTTCAAAGGACTCAGTATCTGGTAAAGCCATTTCTTTGTTATACTTTTAGAAACACAAATATTAGTAATTAGCAGGTAATTCTGCTAAAGGATTTAGAGAGAGCAGGACATACTGTTTTCTCTGGCTTGGTGAAATTTCTATACGTTAAGGAAAAGAATCAATGCATTTGGCATATGTATTGTTTGCTGCTGTGAAAAAAACCCCTATTAAATACTTCATTAAACAGTTGTGGGGGGGTAACTTGTAAATCCAGTATTGCATCAGAATGGATTGAGGCTTCAAATTGGCTCTGCTGATGGACATATTTTCTCTGTCCTTTTCCATTGCTACTTTTCTGTACAAGAGAATGATTCCTACACAGCTGTATCCCCTTTCAGACATCTGAGAACAGAATAATTGTCAGCAGAAAATGTGTTCATTGGTTGTAATGAAGTGTTGCACAAGCATCTTACATTTTGTGCCTGTGTTCTGTGCATGCATGTAGATACATGCTGTATTGCATGTCTAGATTTCAATTTAAAGTAATACACCTTGATTAAGAGAACTTGTATTTTAAAAATAGGCTCTGGACTCATACAGGTTTGGAGGACTAGATAAGGGGGCTGCCACAGAAGAGGAAGAAGAATCACTGACAATGATTTGCAAGCTTTCTTGCCAGTTGTCCAACATTAACATATTTCCTACCTCTGCAAGTCTGAGTATGTGTGTGTGTCCACACATATGTGTAGCTATATAACATTTAGTTCATAATGTTGAAAGTATTGGTTATTTCTCGAGTATCACTGCCTTCCTTCAGTTGAGATAGTTGACTGAATATTCTGGATTGAGAGAACAGAAAATGACATTGCTGTTTTGGCTATAAAGAGATAAAAGTGCTTTGAGAAACACTTCTCAGTTTGGTTCTTTGACCCACACTTCTCTAAAAGTATGAGAAGTGCAGAGCTCTTCACTAGCTCTTGCCTGCCATCACACATTTTTATATATCACCTATTAAATAGATACTGAATGTTCACATCACCTGTGTAGAAAAGAAAATGAAGACTGATCCCTAGAGTCTGCACTAGAACATAAAGTGATGCTTTCAATTACATAGACCAGCTGAAACAGTTCGTTTGTTTTGCCTTGAAACTGCAAAATGGAGAAATGCAAGAGACCTGCAATAATGTAAATTTAAAGAAAACATGTATTTTGACAGCCTTCATGCTCTGTGTGATAAAAATGGAAGACAGCAACTGTCTGGGAAACAATTACAAGTGTTTATGTAGAGATGTTATGGGTTGGTCTGACTAATACTTTATTCAGTGGTAGAGAGGAATCCATGCTATTCACCGGTAAAATTACTTTTAAAAAAATTGGCAACCAATCTGAGTGTATTTACAAGATTCACGCAGAAGTCTGCTAACTTCCTTTGAAATGCCAATAATAAAGGAAAGAAAAGCAAAACTCTACTTTAATTGCTTCAGGAACTGCCAAAAAACCTAACAGATGAAACTGCAAACTGATTGAGAACTTGTTACAGTTTTCTTAATAGAAAGATATTTGTCAACAAATCCAGCATAAAATCTTAAAATTGTTGTCTCATTTATCTTCATCTGATTTTTCTTGGTTGTTTTATTTTGTTAAATATGTAGTTGTCTTAGTATGATTGTGACCAAAGGTGTATTTTTATAAGTAGGAGAAAAATCTAAGGATTTAGGATTAGGCCTTATGAATAACAAAAAAAGCCTGTTTGGAAGGGTAACCATTTCAAAATATGCATGTATATTACTGACATTTGCTCATAAAACTATGTCTAACCAAGTACATTTTATCTAAGTTATGGGTGTGATTTTGTGTGACATTCAGCTATGTTAAAAAAGCTTTCAAGTGTAAAGTCTTTGGAGTTTAGCAAAGTGAGAAGAAAGGGGGAAATTGTACTTAAAGATGATGGTGCAAAGAGGGGACGATGCTTGAAATTTGTCTCTGAGTTACTAGAGGTGACTAGTTATGGAGGTGTCATTGTATTGTCTGCAGAAGCTTACTCATTAGTAACAGTACCTATGCTTTTTTTTCCTTTAAAATCAATATACAGTGGAGAAGAGAAACTAAATTCACAGAAGCAGCAAATACCTCAGAGCTTTTCTCAGGTGTCACCTTAAGGAGTTTTCATCCTTTAAATAGACAACTCTGCTGTACGCAAGTTACTGTTGTTGAAGCTGTGCCTGCCTGAGGGAACAGGATCCCACTCTCTGGTGATGTGTTCATTGTAGAGGGATGGTACAAATCAGAACTCAAGGTGCTGTGTCCCTGCTGCTTTTAAGTTCAAGTGTTAATACAATTCTGCTTAATATGTATCACCATGTCAGCCCAATTGGTATGCAGCCGTGGCAGGTCACTTAGTTCGATTTTAAAGCTGTCAAATTAAAAGGAAGACTTGAGATCTACTTCAGACCAAAGTGAAAACAGGCCTTGAATCTTAACATAGACCTGGATTACAAAAATGAATAAAAGTTTGACATTGGCTTTCAACCTTGACAGTCTTAGGATGCTCCTGCAGCAAATATGGATGCTTAGAGATGTCTTCACAGTACTGATCTCTTTCACCTGTAGAGAAAAAAAACCTGCAAAATTGTTTCTTTCCAGATAAAAACTTTTGCTGGAGTCCCAGTAGAAAAAATCATCCCTAATTTCTACCTTTACCTTTGAAGCTGTAAAGGCAAAAAATGAATTGGTGACAGATTCTGACAGCTGGTTATAAAGGAGCAGGCTGTGTTAATTTGCAGTGAGAGGAACAGGGCGTTCTATTTCTTGTGTCAGTGTGGGCAGGGAGTGGGGAGAGGGAAAGAAATGGGAAGAAGGGAATGCTAAGTGCTTTGCCTCGCTGTAATTTACAGGCCATTCTGGTTGCACACCATTGCTTTTGAAGGAGCAATGATGTCCACATTTAATTTAAAATCTTTTTGAACAAAAAAAAAAACCACTTGGGTTAACCTGACAACTTTTATTCTTGGAAAGTACCATTTTCAAATGGCAAATGCAGCATCATGGACATTGATTGCATTATTTCCTTAATGCCAGTTATCAACAGATTACAGTGAAATTTTCTTTCTGGCAAATACATACCTCTCTAAAATTTTTTGTTGGCACACCAACAAAGTACAAAACATTGCGATAGAAGTTTATCAAAAAGCAAGAAAAGTGATCGAAATGGTTTATTTTCCCCAATATTCAGAAAATGAGTGAGAATTGTTGGAGAGAGGATGATTCTGAATTTGATGGGGAAGATACTAGAAGAAAGGATCATTTTGTGAATACAGTGGTGGAAAAAATACAGGAAAGCTGCATGCTAGAAGACTGCTCAGGACTTGCAGAAGATAAGCAGATGTCAGGTGAATGCTCCTGTCTCTAGAGCTGTTAAAGCCTAACCATGCTTATTTGAAGGATGATAAGCCCAGCCTGTTGTTGGCCATCCTGTCAGATCTACAGGTTTTAGGAAGATCTGTTGTTGGGCTTCTGTCGTGGAGGTATTTCTTATTTTCAAGTCTTGCTAACCATGAGGATATGGGCAGCATTTGGCAAATCAGACTCTTCAGCTGTGTTGGAATGATAACTGTAAAGGTTTAATTTTTAGCAGCCTGCTTTCTTCTTCAGGCTATGGTGTTCAAAATAGGAAGAGATTTTTTTTTTTATTGCCCTAAATTGTGTGGTTGACCACTGTGGTGGCTTCAAAGTTAATGCAAAACAATCTAGAGAAGTACATCGTGTCATTGTTAACAAGTCAGCCTCCGATTCCCTTAGGAGAAGCTCTTGCCAGAGCTGTGCACAGTGCAGAGCAATAGCACGGGTATTCCCTGTGGTAGCTGGTGGTCTGCATGTCTGTTGTTCTTCTGATTCTTGTGTGTACTGGGAGCTCTTCTCACAGAAAAATGTAAAAATAAATGAACCAAACATCTGAATACTAGGCAGATGACACTTGGGTGAAAGCAGTTTTATTGGTAATAACCAGGGAGTTTATTGGCTGTTGTGTTGTACATGACTTCGCTGGCAGTAGGGAGAAGTATCTGAACAAGTCTCTAGGACAGACTGGTAGTTTTTGAGCTTTTACTGATCTCCAGCACTGTCAGGAGCTTGGTTTTGGCGGAAAATGTGTGAATATGCCTATATATGGTAAAGTCCTACGGTATAATGCTATCAGTATGCCTAAAGAATCCTACCTTTTTCTAGTATACATTGGGATTAAGTAGTTTATGCAGGTTTTGTTGTTTTGTTTGGGTTTTTTTGAGGGGTGTGTGTATGGTGTTTGTTTTTAATTATTTATTTTTACTCCCCATATTGCATTCTTAGTTCTGTTACTTTCCTGGCCATTCTATTTATGTCAACCCACTTATCTCTTTGATTTCTGTCATCTTTTTGCTTGTCCTGAAAGGTAATACATGGGCATTTCTGCCCAGAAAGAACTGTAGAGTCAAATAACCAGTATATAGAGGAAATAAAAGTATGAAGAAAGGCTATGCAATAAACACTTTCTTGTATCAGTGTGGAAATACCCAGCTTAAATTGCACTGGTCAATAAATAGGTACCTTACTCTTCAGATGACATAACTTGACACACAGAATGAATCGTGTTAGAAGTACAAAAAAACCAGTTTTAAAAGTAACTAAATAGTTAAAAGTTTTGGGTAAGGGGGAATGAGTGCAAACCGAAAGGTACAAGCTCAAGTACCACCTTCAAACTTGGATTTAAATATACTCTGAACAAGGTGCCGGGTCTGGTTGGCTGACTTATCTTTTACACTTTGAAATAGAGTTAGGTCAGCGGCAGGTAGGAGAAAACATCTTTGTCCTGCACATGTGGAACTTCAGATTTTCAGGAACCTATACTTGGATCCAGCAGGAGCACTAAGAGGCTGAAAACTCGCAGTTAGTCCTCTGAAACTGTTTGTGAATCATCTCTGTGAAGATAAAGTCCGCAGATGGATAGCTCACATCCATCCCAAACCAGCTTGTAGTAACAACAGCATTATTGTTTTCTACTTGAGTTTTTATCAAGCAGCTAAAAAAGGCACATGTGCTGTTCTTACCTTCTCTGTGCTGATAGAATGATCTCCAGGGCAGAAGACTGGAAATTATGTTTGGTGGTTTCAGACAAATGCTAGACCTTTTGGAAACTTCTTTGATCGTGTTACTGTATTTTAAATGAACTGTGTTTCAGTCATAGTCTTCTCTGAAAATATCAAGTTGAGCTTTTCATGGAAAGGAGCTATGACCTATCAGAGTATATGAAGAGGAAAAAATGAATTTCTAGAGAATCTCAGAAGCTGCAAGCAGAGTTGGTTTTTTGACCAACAGGAGCAAATTTTAGGCAATAGAGTTCTGAAAGGTTGAGTTAGGCCAGATAGGTAAGTTGTAGTGTGTAAAGCCAATGGAATGTTTTAAGGACATCAGAAATGTAATGCTGAGTCAAACCAGTGGGACCAGAATTGTATACAGCACTGCAGTGCAGATTACAGCGTTGGTCACACTGTGGCAGAGTGATGTTGGCTGTTTTCTCCTCAGTAGTCTTTTTGTTGATGACTGGTGTTTTGTAGTCTGCCATTGCACAATGCAGCAAGGATTTCAGGGAATTGTTTGTGATTTCCTGTCTGACATCCTGTATCAAATGTACATCAGGTAGTCTCGAGACAAATAACTAGTGTTTGACCAATTCATGTTACCTGAAAAACATCCAGTCTTGTTTTGGAGACATCAAGACTTGAAGACTGCCTCTTCAGTACTTAGCCAAATAGTTAATAGTCATGATTACTTTTAAAAAGTCTGATTTCTTACATAAATTTATTTGGCACAAGTCCCAACTTTTTTTTTTTTCCCCCGTTTCTCTGTTTTAAGTGCTGCTTTCTTTGCATGTTACTTATTTTCCAAAACGTAAGGCAATTTTTTTTGTATTCTGACAGTTGTTGTGGCAGAAACTGCTGAGTGACCAGGTGTGCGAACTCATATTTGCTGTGCAGAAAGAGCAGCTCACACTCCTGTTACTGGGTCCACTTCTTAGTGTTTCTGACCGGTAGGAGTATGTGTCTCTTGGAGTTTTCCCCAGCTGATCCTAGAAAATCTCTTTCTCCTCTCTCTGCTAAGGACCTTGCTTTTGGAACACCATAATGCAACCATGTATGCAAACTTCCTGGTTTTTCTCTTCGAGTCACATCAGAGTGGGCAGTCTGTGTTCTCCCACTGTCTTCCACCTTCCTTGGACACACAGGCACGAGCCCAGTGTCCTCAGGATGCCCCTGGTATTCCATGACCTGTTCAAAGGCACATGATAAGACCCAAGGGAGCCACTCTTCGTTTAAGACTATTTTGTATTAATCCTGGATCTGCTGATTTTTTAAAGACTTCTCTCCAGTTATTAACGTAATTGAAAACTCTAATTTAAATGCATGATTTTCATTCTTTCCAAACACAACAAAAATAGTTTCTGAGCACCCCTTTGTCTCTGTGACCAATGTTTTTCTTGCCTCTGGAGTGTAATGAACTGATGATGTTGCTAAATGTTTTCATTGTCCTCAGCAACTTTCTTAGCCGTTTCTCGTAGCACTCACAACATACAGTATTTTCTGTCAATATTTTAAGCTACCTACAGGTTTAGAAACTTTCAGGAGTTATCTGTAGCTTTCGACTCCCTCTGGTGGTCTGGCAATGGAGCTGGCAAATAGTTTAACTGCTCATACCGACAGCAACAAGCAACACGTTTAAATACAATGTGACATTGTAGATGCTTCAGGCTAAACCTTTGTTGTTTGCCCCGGATGCATTTAAATAGCAATGAGGAAAATACTGGTTTTTATAAATAAATAAAAATATTTTTATTACTAATTAATAGCTAGAAACATTGGGGGGGGAAGAAGAAAAAGTGCAATTTCAAAACATTTATTCTATGTAATTATTGAATTTATTTAAAGGTGTTGATCTTTGGAAATGAAGAAGTGATGTAATTCTGCTGCACTCAGTAAATTCAATGTGAGAAACACTTGATCATCTTCTCTTAAGTGGTCATAGAAGTGCAGTTTCAAACAGTAATTACGTGACTTCTGTGTAGACAGAAACTGCTCAAAAATCTCCAAGTATGATTTTAGCCAATAATGTAATGAAATCAAATAATTGTTCTATAGAGAGAAGAGCTGCCACTATTGCTTTGCTAGGAGAAGAGCCTATTCGGATTTACAGAGGTACGTATTTACTAGTGTTCTAACTTCCTAACATGTAATAGGTATTTTTACCCTCAAGAAATAGTAAAAAATGGTACATGGCTGTTTCTCTGTGTTGAAAAGCAGAGGCCTAATTAAAGTGCAAAACCACTGTATCTTTCTAAAAACATGTAATTATTTTGTTTTTTAAAATCCAGAATCCTATTCTGTACACTGTTCGCATAAATAAGTCAAAACATCAGGAAAACGTCTTTTCCTCTGAGGTTCAATTAGTCTAGGAAGATTTTAATTTTTGAGTTTAAGCTAGAGATGAAGCTAGGATCTAGACCACATCTCGAATTTAGCTGAACTGTGTCTGTCAGTTTTGTTACTGTGCAATGTGCAGGGACCCTCTTCATCTGCTTCCCTATGAGCGGTGTTGGACAACAGTTTGAAATACAGCAGGAAAGAGGCTTACCTGGAGAGTAGCGCAATGAAAGACCCATGATTAGACCCTTCCTTGGCTTTTCCCTGAACTTAAAGGTAGCCAAAGCATTTATCTGAAATCCTTAGAGCTTTGAACAAGACTGAAATGTTTTATACTGACACAATAAACATGAGAAACAGTAAACAACAGCATTTTTCTTCCCGTTTCGCTTCCTGTTTCTTACTACATGTTAAATAATATAGGATAGCAAACTTACTGGCACCATACCATTCTTATCATACAGTTGTGGAGCACGTAGCAATTCAGACAAAAATACAGTTATTCAGCCTCCAAAAACCAGTGGACTGCTTTTTTTTTTTAATACTGGGAGGTGACTTTTTTTGGGTGTGTGTAAATACATGCATTTGTGGTGCATGGGTTATTTCCAGGCACAGTGTGGCAGGTTTTAAATGTACTATGAAACACTGAGCTGGAAGAATATGATTTTAACATATATTGCAAGGTGAGTGATATTCTGTTGTCCTTTCACTGGCAGTGCTGGCTCCCATTTCACATGAATGGGCTTGGAAAGGATCTCTTTTGGTGTCTGAATTTTTTTTTATTTTGCAGCACAGTTAGCAATTAAACTTCGGATTCAGACAATCAATATCAATAACTGCTACCCCCTGTAATTTATTACAGACTAAGAATTAACATCAAGGGTATTCATTAAAAAGTGAAACAATCTGTTTGCCTGATTGTTCAGGCATACATTCCATTTTAAGTATCAATTGCCCGTTATCTCACAAGTGCAGTATGAACTGAATCACTTTGAAGGCAACAAACTACAAAATCGAAAGTCCATTGTGAAGAAAGCTTTTCAGGTTCCTAAGTTTTCTTGAATTATTCTGCTTATGACTTTGACTTTCAAGCAGCCATAAGGGCTTAATGGTTTACAAAATAATGTACACTTGCAGATGTAACTATTTTATGTCTAAGAAAATAAACTCATCGAAGTACAAAACCTTGAAATGTTGAAATAACTTGATAAAGTTTGTTTCACTTCTTATATGACTGTCTTCCTTGCTATGAGGAAGGGGTAGGAGGTTTTATAATGGGCATGTTGTCAGACTTGATTTTGTGGACACTGTTCAGTCTCACTTTACTTCCCTTCAAATTGCATTTTTATACTCTCAGAAAGGAGGCAAATGTCATTGTGAAGTTATTTTCTCAAACAATTTTCATATGGTCTCTTCTAAATTTCATAGAGATTACTGACTGCAGTAGGAATGGAGAACTGTGCAGTTACCTCCTTTCATTAACAATGTACTAACCGAAAAAACCCCAAACCACTTAGTTTCCAGTAAAATTTTTGCTTCTATAATGGTTATGGGCTGTACTCTTCCCTGTAGAGAAATTAATTATCACACTAATGGGTTTTGGCCTGAGAATTTTTGCACTTCACATTTCAGCAAATAGCAGACGGTAGTAGGAGTTGATTATGATTGCCTTAAAATACAAATAGTATTTGAATTGCATCTCTGATCACTTGCAGTAGAATATATTAAACATTCTAATAAGCATTACAATGTTGATTTGAATTGAAAGATAAAAGATTGGTAAAATTGCCATTTCTACTGAGGAAAAGCTTTTTAATATTTACTTTTTAATTCTATTTTACTGTGATATAAAATAAGAACTTCTATGCTGTCTTCTGCAACATTATATTTTCCTCAAAATAGCTTTCTTTCTCTGATGTATGCTGTAGGTAGAAAAATAATTTTAATAATCAGCACTATGATTAGCTGTTTCAGACAAACTATTTGGAAGAAACCCAACATACCACTGGTCAGTATGCCAAACTAAAAACAGAGCGGTAGGCTAACTTGCATATTAAACACCTTTTCTTTAAATAATGAAACAACACTGGCCATTAAGTCTTGCTAACCTTTGACACAAGCTGGCTGTTAAGCTTGGATTCTTCCCCACCACTTCAGTGTGAATAGTATTTGTCTAAGAAGCCAAAAACTCCATCTGGAATAAAAAAACCCCATTGACCCTGTAAGTTTGCTTGCAGAAGTTTTTTTCCTTTCCTCTGGGCTTTGAGCATTCTATTTTCATATGTTACCTTCATAAATGCAAGTACTTTTTGAATTGGTTTTTCTGATTCCTTGTTACAGAATGTTTAATATCTTAGCAGAGATTAAAACGCTGCTTTATTTAAGTCAGTTTATATTCTCTAAAACTTTAACATTGTCACCAGTTTAAATGCCCATCACATCTCTTTCTCAGAGATCTGTGTGGGGTACTAGTGCAGAAAGTTTCTTTACCAGGTTTAGTTTCGGGTTATGAGAAGTATGAGAGTACCATATCCCTGTGTGTATTGGGTTTGTGTGGCCAGGTTTTGGTAGTGGAGGGGACACAGCAGGAGTGGCTTCTGTGAGAAGTGAGAAGCTGCTGAAACTTCCCTCACATCTGACAAAGCCAATGCCAGCCAGCTCCAGGATGGACCCTCTGCTGGCCAAGGCTGAGCTCATCAGAGATGGCAGTAACGCCTCTGTGACAACGTATTTAAGAAGGCAAAGAAGTTATTGCACAGATGTAATTGTGGCCAGAGAAGAGAGGGGTGAGAACATGTGAGAGGAACAACTCTGCAGACATCAAGGTCAGAGCAGAAGGAGAGGCAGGAGGTGCTCCAGGCACCGGAGCTGAGATTCCCATGCAACCTGTGGTGAAAACCATGGTGAGGAAGCTGTGCCCCTGCGGCCCATGGAGGTCACCAGGGGAGGAGTGATCCACCTGGAGCAGGTAGATGCCCAGAGGAAGGCTGCGAGCCCATGGGAATATGCTCCTGGCAGGGACCTGCAGACCTGTGGAGAGAGAAGCCCGCGTTAGGGTTTGCTGGCAGGAATTGTGACCCCATGGAGGACACACACTGGAGCAGCCTGTTCCTGAAGGACTGCATCCTATATAAAGGAACCCATGCTGGAGCAGTTAATGAAGAACTGGAGCCCATGGCAAGGACTCACACTGGAGAAGTTCATGGAGAACTGTCTCTCATGGGAAGGACCCCACACTGGAACAGGGGAAGGACTCCTCTCCCAGAGCAGTGGCAGAAACAACAGGTGATGAACTGACCATAATTCCTATTCCCTGTCTGCCTGTGCTGCTGGGGGGTAGAGCCCAGGAAAGAGGGAATGGTGGGGGGAAGGTATATTTATGATTTGGTTTATTTCTTATTATCCTGCTCTGATTTTGATTGGTAATAAATTCAATTAATATCTGCAAATCAAGTCTGTTTTGCCTGTGACAGTAATCAGTGAGTGATCTCTGCCTGTCCTTATCTCAATTTATGAGCCTTCCGTTACATTTTCTCCCCCCTGCCCGTGGAGGGGAATGGTCATGTGGCTTTGGTGAGTACCTGGCACCCGGCCGCGGTCAAACCACCACAGCGCAGAGCTGTGTGGCCCTGTGAAAAGTTCTGCTTCTTCACACCAAGCTCATGAAATTGCTCTGGACAACCTGGTATTTCTCTTCCCCCTGCGTTTGGGGGAATTGCAGTGCGACAGATGGCATAAGGCAAAATGTTTGACCAATACATCTTAGTTACTTTTCCTGCAGTTTGAATCTCCATCCTTTTCAGAAACCAGGCCTCTCTCTTTATCTGCTAGCCAGCTGCCTCACCTTACAAGCTGACTATTTCCAGCCAAGTACATGTATATTTTGGTCTGCCCCAACAGTGTAAAAAATAGGCCATTTTCAGAAACCAACACTTAAAGGTTGAAAAAACAAGGGACAATTGACAAAATATGCAGGATAATACTTTTCTCTATTACTTTTATGCTATTAATTCTAAATCCATTATTGTATTCTTTTATGGGTCATCTACAATGGAATCTTCTCAGAGCAGTCTTAGGCATATGGAAGTTTCATTAATGTTAAAGTAGACTTTCTAAGCATTTCAAAACATGCTAATTCTTTTTTCATAGATATCTCACTTCGTAAGTAGGAGCTGTTGAGGTAATAAGCCTGATGAACTGTAATGTAAATATTTTAATACTATTCTTTTGCTGGTAGGTTTTACTGAAATGATGTGATCAGTGCTAACAAAATGTGTTAAAATTGTTGTGAATCAATATGAATAATCCTCATAGGCAAATTAGCTCTTTAAAAAAAGTTGAAATTTTAGTTTTTATAGTCTTATCTGTAAAAGAACTAGTAGTTATAATATCAAACATTTTGAATTATCATTCTTTTCCTCCTTAATTTTTAACTTGCAGTTTGATGTTCTCTGGCTCTTTTGAAGACTCTTGTAGACAAAAAATGCTTTATTACTAATTTTTCCTGTTGCTTTTGTTACATTATGAAATCCTCTTTCCAATCCTGCAGTACTCCATTGTATTTTTAAACACTGTTATGTTCTGCTAGCATTTCTATTTCACTTTTAAAATCTGAAGAATATTTCGTTTGAAATGGGACTGTAACCTGAAGGTGCTGTAACAGCAACTTGACAAAAAGGCAAATTACAATATCTGAATTTTGTGTTATTATGCTTTTAATAACACTGGGAATGAAAAGAAAACTACTTGAAACACTGAACAAGACATTTCATACCAGTCATAGAGTTGCAATAACTGTGATGGTCTAAGGATGATGGAAGCAAAACAAGATTTGTTGGAAGTAGATATTTATTACATAGAGGATACAGCTGGGGAGCACACTAACAAGCTTTCAGTTGCATAAGGCTGGGTCCATTCCTGGTCAATTAGTGATTCCGTGGAAATTGCTGATCTTTAAAAAGACACATCCTGTTTCTCATGTTTCAGTTGATGATCAAGACCAAGCAAAACTTCAGAAAGCACTTGTCTCTAGAATATGTGAAAGCACACGAACCAGACAACTGTTTAGAAATTCTGTTACGTGAACAATTCTCCCAATGCCCATAGGCAATGTCATGTTTACATTTAATGGATCTATTTACAGAATAGCCAGCAGTTTTACATTTGCCCGGATTTGACTTCCGACTTTTTGCACTTGTAATTTGTGAAGACTAACATGTGCTAGATCCAGAGGAGTGCAATGCATGTAAAAGCAAAAATTGCATCCAGCCTGTTTTTTGAATCTTCATCATCATCTGTGACAGAGTCATCCTCAAAAACTCAACCAAATTCCTGTTGGCTTCACTGACTTCTTATTTCTGTGGATGAAAAGAATTAATTGTAAAAGTCTGTACCATGACCCAAGAACGTGTAAGGAGACTTTGAATAATTTGAATTCATGTCGTATGTAGCTACACTGTATCTCTGCAAAACCTGTTCTGTCAATGGGCTGTATCCTTATTTTTGTGAAAGGTAAATATAAATTTGTGACTTTTTTTTCCAACACAGTCTTGGTATCTTTGCTACTTTTTCAGCGAAAATCAGTAATGGCAGACGCTTTCCAAGGTGTATATAAGTTTGTGGAACTGGTGTGGCATGTACGTGTGAGGTAGCATTTGATTAAAATACACCATAGCATTGGAATTGTTTCAGCTAGGGTTTTTATTCTAGCCAAATGCTGGAAATGCATTTATTTTCTCAAAACATAGGGCATAATCTCCCTCCCTTGCTTTTCTCTCTGTTTTTTGAATAAGGAGCAGGTGAGTCCTGAGCTGGTGGCCGCTCTGGGGTGTGCTTGGCCCGGGACAAGGTGTGTGAGTCTGCGGCTGCGGGGACGGCAGAGGCACGGTGTGAGTAGGTGGATGGGAAAGCCAGGGCAGAGCGCCCTTAAAGAGGAGAAAACACCTCGAGCGAGCGTGGCTAGGTGGTTTCAAGGTGGGCGAGGAGGGGACCAGAGACAGGCAGGAATGGATTTTGAGTTACTTTTAGTAAAAGGGGAAAGTATAGCAGAGGGGGGCGGTGTGTGGTGATCGCTGATCGCTGGAGGAATGGAATCAGCCGAAGGTGCCATCCCCACCCCACGTGTAGCGGGTTCTGAGGGGCAGCTCCCGCCGGGGCCCGTGGGAGCCCGGCCGTGCCGGCCCGCTACCAGCGGCACCTTCAGCGGGCGGTGGCCGCGTTAGGAAGAACCGGTCCGTCCCTCGCTGTCTCCCTGCGGCTCCCGCGGGGGCCCGGGCAGCGCTGTCCGGCGGCCGCAGCTGCCCTCAGCCCGGGCCGCGCTCCCGCCAGGCCCGGCCGGCGCCGCCGCTGGCCCCGCCCCGCCCCGAGCCGCCGCCAGGGGGCGCCGCTCCCGGCGCTCCCGGGGCCGCCAGCGCGGCGCGGCCGCGGCGCTCGAGTTCCGCCGCTCCCGGGGCCGCCGCCGCCCGTCCCCGCCTCCCCCTGCCCGCCGCCCCGGCCCCTTCCCCCGCCGGGGCCCCTCGGCCCGACCATGGCCACCAGGAAGGCGGGCTCGCGGCTGGAGACGGAGATCGAGCGGTGCCGCTCGGAGTGCCAGTGGGAGCGGATCCCCGAGCTCGTCAAGCAGCTCTCGGCCAAGCTCATCGCGAACGGTGCGGCGAGGGGCGGGCGGCGGCGGGGGCCCGGCAGGTGTAGCCGGGCGGGCCGGCGAGAGGGGCCTGCGGAGCCCGGGGAGGCGGCGGGGCCGCCGGCGGGAGGGGCGGGCAGCGGGTCGGGGCGGCCGGGCCGGGCGGGAGCGGCGCGGACGGAGGCGGGAGCCGCCCAGGGCCCGGCCCCGGCCGGAGGCGCCGCGCACATCGCCCGCGGGCGCGGGGCCGAGCGCCCACCCGCCGGAGCCCCGCGGAGCCGGGGGGGCTGCGCTCCGCCTCGCCGGCAGCGCGGCCCTGTGCGTTCGCGCCCCGAAGCGCGGAGCTGCCCGGTGTTTATCACGAGCGCTGCAGTTTTGCAGGCGCACATGCTGACAGTGTGCATAAAGCCCTGAATGTCCTTCTGCGCGCTGCCGGCGTATCTGTGCACAGTGTGTCGTATGAGGGCTTCCGTCCTTTCTCTTAAAAGCGAATCTTGGCAATACAGTGCAGCTTCATTTATTTCGTTATAAAAACGATATATTTTGCTTAGTCTCTTAATTCTTGTGACACAAACTTCTATGTTTAACTGAAGGAGGTGAAAAGCAGTGCTTCATTCTGAGGCAAGGAAGTACGTAATTAACGAGGGAGATACAGGGAAGTTCTCTTTGCCATGGATGCCTTAATTCTGTGTGAGAAAAAGTATGGGGATAGTGTCTGCCTCTCTGGGCTCACTCATCTCCTTCAGGTGGACCTGGAGGAGAGCAATCAAGTCTGCGAACTTGGGGTGAATTCAGAGGTGATAAGTTAAACAGAGGACGAGGCATAACGTTGACATCACTGGAAGCTGGTTGTGAAAGCAGTGATAGCTTTGTCTGTTTAGATGGGGAAGAAAACTGTGTGATTAAGCCCTATAGAAATACAAATAAAAGAGGAAAAGCCTGACTCAAAAGAAAAAAAAAGTTAGTAGATAACATTGTATGTGTTGGCCTTAAGAGCAGCTGAGTGGTGATCCTGACACTGGTGTTATGTTATGCTAACTGAAAATAAACATGACTGAAAAGATGGAAGGTATTATGCTTAGTTTCAGGACATGCATCACTGAGTGATAGATGTGAACTAGTTAGAGATCACTTCAAACAAAGGCAAGTATGTTTTGGCTGTCTAGTTGGAAAGCATGATCTTCATAGTTTCAAGATGTACTAAGGTATTTCAGACAAGCAGGGAGAGGCAGGCAGGAGATGTTATTGACAGTTTGACTTAAATTTCTCTAACCTGTGTACTTTTTACCTAGCTGAAGCATATCAGAGAAGATTATACAATCTGCATAACTTTACACTTCAGTAGTTTTCCTATGAAGGCATCTTCTAGATTCTGTACCAGTCAAAATACAAATTATTGAAGAATTTCCTGATCTTTAAAACATGGGAAGGTATCATATGCAGATTTAATCTCTTTTTGACAGCACATGAATGATTAAGTCCGTGTCTATGGAACTTCCAAGTTATGAGAACATAAACAGTCCGTAAGCTAAGTAATTATACAGGACTCTTCTTTTGTATTGGAGTAACATGGGAGGAGAGTAATTTATTTAAAGAAATACCTTCACCTGCTGTTGAGAGTGTCTAAATCTGGAAGTTTGTGTTCCAGATCCAGGTGTACCTCACAGGTTGCAGGCCAAGGTTATCAGCTAGTGAGACCAGCAAGGAGAGGCAGGGCCTCTGTTCCAGCCATGAAGAGAGATGTGAACTGAAAGGCACTCTGATGCATATCCCTGGTCTTACTTAATCTGAAGCAATTAACTGGAGAAAAAGTACTCTGAACTTTACTGCAGCTTTCTGTACTTATGTTCAGTTTTAGATTGTCTTGGGAATGGATAACAAAAGTTTGTTTTTTGGCCGAATGTGTAACAGTATGTCATAGGAATGATTTAAAAGCATGGGGAAGAGGGAAAGGGAAAATGATCTTCATTCTGACCATGTATTGGTGTGTAGAGAATTAACTTCAACTCTTGAATGCTGGAGGCATTTTGACTGAGGATTTGAACATCGTTAGAAATAGCGTTTTTGCTCTTTGAACACAGATGGGAATGAATCCTTTGGGGAAGCCCTCTTGTAATCTCTTCAATCTTGCACTATTGCAAAATAATTGACTGTTATTTTACTAGGATTCAGTTACATCTCCTTTTTGGAACTGGGGATTAGACAATTTGACAAGAAGTTTAATGGTCCAGATTATTATTTGGGCTGTCTTGCATTAGCAAGTACCCATCCCTTGAAGCTTGCAGCTTAAATGAGATGAAGAAATAGCAATGACAGCTCCTAGGACAAAGGTCTTTGTGGATACATAAGGCAATAGTACCTACTTCTGATGAAATGCAGCACTTGAGAGGTGCAGTATTTTGAGTGGACTTGATTATTGTATTGTTTATTCTGTTTAGTTCTGTTGATGGATCCTATCTACTCCCTAATAGAAGTCTGTGTATAAAAACTGGCAGTGGATCAAATATAAATGACAAATACGCACAGAACAAATTTCAGTGTCTGGATTGCATTTGAAAGGCTTTCTGAGCTTGCTGAACTTAAAAAAAAAAAAAAGAGAAGAGAAATATTGATGAATTGGTCACCACTTTTGCTGTTCTGTAAGTAACAGTGACAATTTGGATCACAGAAAATGTGTATTCTGTGTCAAGCCTGTGACTTGCATTGCTTTTCACAAAGGGTAAATAGATAGATGAATGGATGAAAAAAGGTTCTTTAACCTGGCTCAGATTTGTTAGCCACTTAGCCTGTTTGTATTGTATTTCTGTACTTCAGAATCAGCACTCAGCAGCAGTAATGAGACTCATGTAACACAAATCTTGGTTTGAGCTCTTGCTTCATCAGCATTCTGCTAAAAGATTGGGTTAAAACTGTTATGTGCAGGGCGGTGAGTTAGCCTTGCCTGAGAGCACATGCCCACCCAGCTGCTCAGTCTCTCCCTTTCCTTAGAGGGGCAGGGGCAAAAGGTAGGATAAGATTGTAGCTTCAAATAAAGACAGGGAGATCACTTACACTTCCGGGCAAAACAGGCTTGACTTGGGGTAAACAAATTTAATTTTTTGCCAGTTCAAATAGAGTCAGATACTAACACAGAAAGACAGATGTGAAAGTAACACTTTTTTCCCCCTCTTTCCCAGGCTGAACTTCACTCCTATGCCCCAAACTCCTGTGCCCCTCCCCATGCGGTGCAGGGGGCAAAGGGAATACAGTTGGTGTGAGATAGTTTCTTTCTGCTGCTCCTTCCTTCTCATGTTTTTCCTCTGCTCTGGCATAAGCTCCCCACTGACAGCAGTCCGGCTCTGGAACAGGCTCTCCATGTGCTGCAGTTCCTTCAGGGCATGTCCACCTGGCTTGCATCCTCCCTGGCACTTCCTTGGGTCCCTTTTCTGGCACTGTGGAGCACCTCCTTCCTCTCCTTCTCTGACCTTGACGTTTTTCCTTTTGCTGTTTCTCACTGCTTGTGTTCTCTTTTGTTTTGTGGCGTTTTCTGCCCTTTCTTAAATACACTTTCCCAGAGGTGCTGTCAGTTTTGCTGAGGGGCTCAGCTGTGTCTGGCTGTGGTACTGTTGGAACCAACTGGGCCTGGGACAGGGCAAGCCCTGCCCTTTTCCCACAGGAGCTCCTCCTGCAGCCCTTCTGCTGCCAGCACCTTGCTGGTTATAACCAGTACAGCAGGATTTTCAAAAACTCTAGCAGCTGGTGTAGAAATCACCATACTGCCCTGAAGGTCACAAAGATGCAGTCCTTGGATAGTCTGTAGCCTGTTTGGCACCATCCTCAAGTGTTCAGTGTTTGCATCCTGAGTATCACTTCTCAAATGGAACTGAGGAAACTACCAAGTTGTCAGAAATAAAATCTTAGAGCAGTTTTCACTAATTAAACTTTGTAAGTGTTCCCAGCTGGTTTAACTAACTTAAAAAGGTTCCTTCTGAGAAAATGATCTGACGAAGTTTTGATTGCTTGTTGAATTTTGTCTAACATTGCAAATGAATAACATAGTGGTGAAGCATGGTCATGAGAGTTAGTGAATGTTTTGAGTACAAAATTGCTTGTTCACAGAATATCGGAAGAGGTAAAATAGTAAATGCTGAATATCTAAAACTAATGAGAATGTATTTTAAAGTGCTCCCAGGATTGCAAAACACAATTGGAAGCTAGCAATCTCATTGCAAAAATGATTGCAATGCCATCATGTATTTTTGATGAAACAGTAGTGTCTCATAGGAAGAGTTTACAATGGACTTCAGTATGAAGGTTGTGTCTGTTCAGGGCATTTTCAGGACATCAGTACTCTCATGTTTTCTTTCCTTCCTTTGGAAACAAAATGAGGAAGCCTTAGGCTGGTTCAGTAGAAAGCTGAATGGATGAAATAAAGGATCCATGAATTTCCATGGGTGTTTCCGGCCATTCATTGTTGCTGCAATTGAATTGTGACCTTGTTCAACTTCAGTGAGATGTATGGCTCTGTCTGGAAAACCACTGAGGAGATGAATTTTTATAGTTCAAATGAGGTAGAATGATGTTCTGTAGAAACCTTAGTCAGTGTGAAATACTGCATTACTGTGGGGAGATAATGCATGCCCAGGAAGTTCATGGATCTATATGCTACCAAGAGCATTGTGACATTGCCATGAAAATAGAACATTACCTACAGGTATCAAGTTTGCTGATGGAAATACACCAATATTATAACATGATTTTTTTTTTACCTACTGAATTTCTTACTACTTTTGCTATCTCATTTTGGTTTGTCTTGTGTGTGATCTTTTCTCTGATTGCCTTTCCTCTCAGCACCTTGTTTCCATAGTCTCCTATTAGACCTATCCTCACATTTAGCTTGTCAGAATAATGGAACAGAGACAAGTTAGGAGCAGAGTAGCAAAACCAAAGGATTATGAATTATTTTGCATGTCTAATTTTGTTTCCCACCTATGCTGCTTCCTTATCTTGATATAAGTGGGACCTAAAAATAGAAACATTTTGTCAGTTTTCATCTGTTTTTCAGCCTTGTGAAATACAAGACCTCAGATGTATGGTTAAAGCTTATCCTCAGAGTAAACAAGGGATTTCTAAACCTCTTAGGACTCATGCCCTACTTAGAAGGTGTTTACCAAATTTGTTTGTTTTTATACATACAGTTTGTAGTGTGATTTATATATGCAAAGCTTTCCTAAGAGATTGACGTCTCTACCAGAAAAGTTTGCAGACCATGTGACATACCTTTTTGCATGTCCACAGAAGTGGGAGTGAAGGACTCTCTTCATTTGTTATCTTTTTTGTTTTCCTGCTATTGCATTCACTATCACATTTACAAAGCAAGGTTACTAAGGACAGATATTTTTCTGAATGAAGAGCAAAGGTGGTGACAGTACTTAGATCTGTCGTCTTATTTTTGACTGACAGCTTTGATTCTTCAGATAGCCAGGGGTGTTACAACAGTGTAAGTGATGATGTGGATCATCTGCTTGTACTCCAAGTGCCTTGTCATCTGGAATAGAAAATGCTAGCGTGTGATTTCACAAGTAACCAAGCTGGTCTAACACCTCGCTGCTATTATGTACAGGAGTTCTTCCTTCCTGCCTTTAATCAAGCTGCTGCTTCTCTATGCAGCTTCTCCTGGTTATGTGTTCCTGGCTTCTCGCTTGTGTTGATGAACGCCAGAGATGGGAATTACTGTGCTCGGCCAGCAGAAAACTCTGTGCTTCTTGTTCTGGGGCCTGCCGTGTCTGCTGGCTTGCTGAGCTGATTTGTCTCCCACAGGGGTCTGAGTAGTGTAGCAGCTGGTGGAAAATGAACAGTAGCAGCAGCCAGTGAAGGGCAAAGGTGAGGGGAACTGTGAGGAAGCATGTAGTTGGTCTTAGTGGAATGAACTAAGTATTTTGGATATTTGGAGCTTATAAATGCTTATATTTATAAGGATATTTCTATATATTATGAAAGTAATTGTTTTAGAAATTGGATGTCTCATGTAGTAATGTTGGGCTGATTGCACTTTCACCTTGTTTAAAAGTTAAAAGAAGAAATGGTAGCCAGATTTATCAATGACTAGATACTGGTATATATCTGTATTGTAGCTGCTCTTGGTTCCTTTAACTTCAAGGGTTTAAGGTTAGTATTAACTTTTCTATAGGGAAATAACTTCATTAGCATAAACTCAGGATCATTGGTACCCCTTTTGTTTGAGTTTGATTTGCATGGTGGTAAAGAAGGGGGCAGAAGGTCCTTAACTGTACCAAATATGGGCCATTCCTCCTCCCCACAAATCTGTCTTTTTAAGAATAAAATCTTAGAATTTAATGGTTCAATTTTTCAGTTTTCTCTGCACTGAACACTGTTTAATTTGTGAGCTGATAAGGAGTGACTGAAGATGATAATTTTGTAAAAAGCGAAGTGGCAGGATGCTAAAATAAATTGGAGGAAGTGGGGATGTCTGGCTAATAATGTGAGGTGGGTAGCCAGACCTTTAATAACTGGAGAACATTTGATCTCTGCTCCAGGCTGTGGAGGGAGAGTGCTGAATCTGGGCATTTCTCAGGTGTCAGCAAATGTGTGGCAGAATGCACAGCGGCAGCTTTTAGTAGCTGCTCTGATCAGCGATGTTATCAGACGCTCAGGAGTTGCTTCAGGTGGTGTTGCATGAGTTTCTCCAAGTTCCCACCCCACTGATAAGCTGTGTGTAATTGGTGTGATTCCACTCAGAATTTGTATGCGTAAGCAGAAATCCTTTACTATAATCTCATGTTATCTAAGTTTGTAAACTCTGCTTTTTTAACAAAAAGGGGGTGGGAAATCCCTTTTGTCTCTAGACGAATCTTGAATGCAGCTCACCTGACACCAATAACTTGGTTTATTGCCATAAAACTTTTGCAAAGGCAATCAAGATATGAAAACACCAACAGCTTACAGGCCCTCCCATATTTTTCTATGTGAAAATTATGTGAACAGGTTGTAGCTCATCTTTTAAGTGTACCTTATCTCAAACTCAGATTTGCGTGGGCTTAGCTTGCAACTACACTTCTGTTTTTCTTTTTACTATTTAATTGCAGTCTCTTTACCTTAATGGGAAGAAAATGGTGGGCATTAATCAAGGCTTTAATGGGACTACCTTAGAGCTGGGTTTAAGGAAAGGCAGAATAGGGACCTATGGCTTTTGGAACAGCTGGTAGCATAAAAGCAAAACAAACAAACAAAAATACCACCACAAAAAAACCAATCCCCCCAAAACACCAACCAACTAAGTTACCAAAAGGGACTTTCTGCCTTTAAACTGGTAATTATGTACCTGAGACAATTATCTCTGAGACTGACAGATGTAGGGTACTATCTTGCAAGGATTTACTTGAGCCTTCCCAAGTGGACCTGGAAGGCTGAGGAGAAGATTGGAAATGGTAGAGAACTGCAAGACCTTGTCTTCTGGAGAACGGAGGCTCAGTTATGTGCTTTCATCTGAGCTTTGAGTCACCCCAGAAATTAAAATTGTCTCTCTTCTGACCTGGCAATTAACCAGTGAGTTCCTTTTTTGTCAATCATTTTCTTTATCTTTTTGGGAGAACAAAAGTTGGATTTCATTGTCATCATCTCTCAAATTTGTACCGTGCTGCAATATAGCTGTTTAGGAGAGAATGGACAAGAGCCATTGTCCTTATGACATGGCTTTGTTTTTGCCTTCCATCTAAATAGTCCCTAGTATGTTGTTGTTGTTGTTAGTAGAAACAGGAAAACTGTTTTGTCCTTGGAGAAATAAATCATGGCAAGAAGCAAGATTGGAATGAATTCCTAGCTATCAAAGCATGTGTTTTTCCTGTTCTTCCAGTCATTCTTTGATCTTTATAACCTAAACCAAACAGAGATGGGAAGAAGCTAAATTTTGATCATTCTTCCTCAGTGTGGTTGCTAGAATTTTTTCCAGTTAAACACTCAAAAATGATGGTGGTCCTGTTTCCCACACTTCGTGCTTCCTAGTCTTGGGTATGACACGCATTCTTACTTCTTGGTTTTACTTTGCATTTGACTCAAGGGCCAAGTTTTATTCAATTGGAAGCCTGTCAGTATGCTAGATGATATTATTAATTGTTCTGATGGCCTTAACATTTCACAAAATTTGGTGAGCTTGAATTAAAAAAAAAAAAAAAGTTTGAAACAGTTTTCTGTTCTTAATATGTGTCAAAATAAATTTCAGTAGTAGTGGTACTTTGAAAATAAATTTGCCTATGTGTAAATAGATTGGAAAGCCTGTAATATTTTTCTTCAAAGCAAGTTTTGGCTGTCAAGCAGGAAAATTGTGTAGATACTGCATAGCTGCACAGTAAAAAGATGCTATGCCCACTGTGCACTTAAGAGGCAGAAAAGTGAATGACTGTATGTAATTAAAGGTGTTAGTAAGTAAAATTAAATTTGAACTGCTGACTCTGTATTTTCTGCCTCTGGTTTTACATGTGTATCATCTGCATCAGCCTTTCTACCTGTAGTGCTTGCTGGTCTGCACATGTTCTTTGGATACTTTTCTGCTGTGCCCAGATACCAGGCTGGACAAGATCCTGAGCAACCTGCTCTAGTTGATCTTGCTTGGAGCAGGGCTGTTGGACTAGATGGTCTCCAGAAGTCCCTTCCAACCTCAGCCATCCTCTGATGCTGCAAATTCTTGCTGCTTAGTAGTCAGCAATGGAATCATAAGTGACATCTGTGTATCTATATATTCTTTTTCTTGTTTTTAATGTAAACCTTAGAAATCTAAGATTAGTTTTAGCATTCATTTTAATTTAAATAGCTCCTGGTCCAGAGTTACTGAGTACTGAGCACAAAGTTGAATGAATACTTGGAGATTTGTACTCATATTCCTCTTCAAGCCAATGCTCTTCCTCACTGTTTCATACATTGTGAGCAAGGCAAATGTTTTTCCTTTAAGTGCACAAGTCAACTTGTTCCTGGGTAAAAAAAAAAAACCATGTGCTTCATGCTTTTTCTGCCAGATGAATATGAAATCAGTTCTGGATCCAGGATTTTTAGATCCTCCTCTGGGAGGAAGAAAACTCAATTCTTAAGTAGCCTTCTTAATAAATGTTCTGTGGGATACTATAAAATTTTTCTTGTTTTCAGCTATTTTACAGAAACCTCACTGTGAAATCTTTGTCTGGGTACTATATAGAGCAATTGACCCCTTTGGGATCCTTCTTGCTGCATACTACTCCTAGGTAAAATTCCTTAGTTTGTTGTTTTTATATTTGGGCATAATGATATTCCAAAATGTTCTAGAAAGTCTGAGGGAAAAATGATCATAAAATACTGCAGCATGCAGCCCTTCAGGTACTCTGAGCCTTCAGTTTTACCTTTAGAGAGAGTAAGAGTTTTAGGAATTTAGTAGGAATAGTTTCCTTTCTCAGTGTCAAGCTAGATTCCCTCTGGAAGGCTTGAAGCAGCAGAAGAGAGTTTACAAAGCAAATCTCAACTTCTGGAATTCTGCCCATCAATGTACGGTCCCATTGGGATCCTGGAAATCTCATACTTGTCCTCTTTACCCCTTGTCCCTTTCCTACCTTGATTTTTTTTTTTTCCCTTTTTATAGTCCTGAGTTAGGACTTCAGTTTTTAATTTTTTCTTCTTTCTGGACTCCAGTACAGAAGTAGCAGTGTCTTCTGCTCTTACAACTCCATACTTCATCTAATTAATCTCACCTCATGCAGTGTCTTCATTTGGAACTAATGATAGCCATGATCTTTTAGACTTCAATGCATTTGGAAAATTGTGCTTTTTGAGAGTCTGAAATAATTTACCTGGTACTTAAGATTTTGGTGGAGAGTGGGTGAAGCGATACAAAATGTGATATAACATGCTTCTAGATTTATCTGCTTGCTTACAAGGAAAGATTAAAGTTTGTTTGTCCAGATATATTCTGTAGGTATTTTGCTCTACATTTCCTGTTCCTAAATACGTCCTATTCAAATTCCGATCCTCAGGGCTCGAGTCTGAGGTTGAGCCTCTTCGCTTAAATCATTGTGGTAGGAGATTTTATGCTAATTATGCACTTTTTTTCTTGCAGCTGTATAATTCAGAGGAAAGGGAAATGAAATACTAAAAATATTTCTTTTAGTCTATGACATTTGGCATAAAAAGAAGAAAAAGTGGTTTTCTCCATACTCTTTCTTGCTGTGGATGTTGAGCTGTAGAGGGAGGCTCTATAAATAACATGTAACTATTGTTGTTAGCACAGGCTCACGTGTATTCTTGCCAGTGTGCCACAGCAGCATGACATGGATGTTTAATTGCAGAGAAACATCTGGTGCATGGAGACTTGATAGCAGGAGCAGGGCTGTTGATAGCTATTGTTATCCAAGACGTGTGTTTGCATTGTGCTTTCCAAGTACTTCCTTCTGAGAAAAGTAATTATCAAACCCTTAAAAAAACCTACTTTTTCTGCATTAATATTAGGAACACTTGAGAAACCACATATATAGCAGTCATGATCTAGACAAACTTCAGTGTTTTGCTTTGGTTTTTATCTGAGACTTTTGAACCAGCACGGGAAAAGTACTACTTTAACAAAGCAGTTATTTGGTGTTCCACACAACAAGAAGTAGCAAGCAGGTTCATTAGTTCTATTGAGACCACATTGCCATTCACTTTGAACGGATCTTGGTGTACTCTGGAATTGAATAAACTTCTAAAGTCACTTCTTGTAGTGATTTCTGAAGGCAAGAGAGAGCTCCTAATCTGTATTCAGCTATGCTTTTTTTTTTTTTTTAGCTGTATGCAATGTTGCCATTCTTTCATTCTTCTCTCCTTCTCCCTAACCTTACTTTTTAGAAGGGAATTTAGAGCTAGGTATTCCTCTCACCTAGCCTGCTAGCAGCCCCTGGGTTCTTCAACAAGGGCCTGGAGGTTGTGGTAGCATTCATCGGAAAGATGACTATTTTGCATTTTAGCATGTGATTCCGTATTAGTATTTTAAGTATTCTTCATCATTCTTGACCGAGGATAAATGAAGACTAATCCTCTATTTTAATTCTGTTTTTCTGTGAGTAACTGCTTCGGATCTTGATACTGTGGTGAATAATTTGCTTAAAAAACCAGATATTAAAAATAAAGTAGCAAAGCAGCTTTCATTATGATATTTTTAGACACTATTTTACAAAGACATGTCATTGTGTATTTTTCCTACCTCCTATTTATGCCAGCCTGTATTCTCATTTTGAAGATGATTAATATTGATCCATATTGCAAAGAGGGATAGCCATGTCTGCACAAGGGTCTCCTCAAGCCTTTTTGTGCGAGTGTCTAAGCTTTCTCTAAGCTGAAAGAAAGCAGCTTACATAAAATGTCAAGTGTTTTTCGTTTTTGCTTTCAGTGCTAAGAGAAATGGACATTCCACCTAAAGCATCCTTGAGTTTGTCTTGGAGTTCTAAGGTGCTCAGAGTTGTCTTTGATTAAAGTCAGAGGACATCCTGTTAGTCAGATGGATTGTTTCAATGATACTGTGATGTCACATAAACAGATGGGCAAGGTAGGCTCTTCTTCTACAGTTAGGAAATGGTTCTGCAATGCAGTTGTGATTTAAGTTATCAAATACCCCCTAAATCTGCCAAGTAGTTGTTGTTGATGAATTCTTCAGCAGAGAAATAGATGAATAAGAGGGAGTCTTTCCTTTAATCAAGAATTTTATATTGAACCATAATTGTCTCAATTTTCTAAAAGTGGGATACTGGTTTTCGTGGTACTGAAACTGTTTTTGGACAGTTTTTCTTCTGAAACATCTTCTATTTAGACTGGCTGAAGGAACTCTAGACTTCAGGGTATCAACTTTACACAGTTTAGTTCTGTCTCTATGAATTGCCATGTAGAACAATATAATCTAGATCACTCATACTGTGCTGGAAGAAAAAGAAAAGCAATTTCTTCTCAAACAGTTCTTATATTATTTCAGGATATCTTAAGGGATAGCTATAACTAATAAAAAACTCTGCTAGAGCTATGGCTTCATAAATGGTTTCCTTCAGAAATGTCCATGTAATTGGAATTTTGTTATAAACACCATTGAATGTCTTACTGGCACAGAATACTTAAGGCCAATGCTTTGTTAATAAAGTACTTGCTCAGTAATAATTTGGTTTAAAATTTTGTTGCCAGTATCTGGCCCCAATTGACTGACTTAGCAGATGGGTGACTCAGTAAATAAGGAAATTCTGCTTTGCAGTGGCTTTTATGGTTTGCAGTCTGTGACCTGTTGTTTTCAAGTGTTAGCCATCAGCAGCTGCACCAGTGCAGCACTTCTGTGATGAAAGCCAATCTGACAGTAACTCTTTCTCTCGTGGTGCTGTGTCTCATGACCTACAGCAGTGGTACAGGGAAAGGGTGAGTTGTGCTGTGCATGAATGACCTAGAAGAGCAGCTTTTGTTTTGCTGCTCGGTCGGATCTGTGTGTGAGTTGCAGCTCTGTTTTTCCTCTCCCACCTTTCCTCTGAAGGAAAGTGTGGGCAATACATGTTGCTGCGCTGTGCGCTCTAGCTCGTGTGTGGATCATTAGCTTCTCTGACTTGCATCAATATGGGAACAAAATATCTGGGTCCTAAAGACTACTTTGATTCTCACCTTAAGGTGTCTTTATAGTTTCAGAGTACGTGCCAGCTTGAACTTAAAGCTTTGCTCTTGCTTGTGTCCTGTCTTTAGAATCATCAGATTTCTAAATTTTTCAAGGCATTATCAGAGAGGAGAAACTTTTTTAGGGTGAAGTGGGGAGGATGAGAGAGGGAAGGGAGAGAGGATAAATTAAATATTCCAGAGGTGGCTTCTTGTTTCTCTCCTCTTACTTTCCTCAATGTGAGAAATTCTGCTGTGTACTAGAGAGGAATAATCTTACAAACTTTCTGTAGAGTGCCAGGCCTGAGTCTATGCCTGTCTTGTTCTATTGTGGCCCCACAAATGGATGAGAATTGGGTCTTCTAAAGCTGGGCTTCCTCTCTCAGTGGTGGAGCTGGTATGGCTACACTTTGCTCTTGCTTGTGCCAGCGCTGTTGTTTGATTACAGGCAAAGTGATAATTTTCCCCATTAGTAATAGAAATCATTTCAGCATTTTGTTTTGCAAATCCTCATGCCTCAAGGTATGCATTTTCACACCTAGCAGTGAAAGCTTTATTTTCTTTTTCTTTGGTGTCTGACCTGTTCTTTGGCTCATCTGTTGTAAGAATCCAGACTAGTTGTTTCACATGTTTCCTTGACAGTTTTGCAGTTTATATAAACAAAACTTATCCGGCAGCTGGTGCTGTTGTATAGTTGTTCTTACCTCAACAGTACAGTTGTTCTTACCTCTTTCTCCATAAAGATATATCTACTGTATTTAACTGAAGAAATGTGTTTTATAAGAGTGTGGACCAGAACAATTTTTGAGACTTACTTGAAGGGATGCATATGAGAGGAAAATGTGATACTTTCTTCTTCAGCACTTATGAAGTTCTGCAATTTGAAGTGTTAAAGAATGTCAATGATAGACCTCGCTCTTTTCGTTGTAAACAGCCTTGATGGTATTTCAGGTCCTGAACCAAAGCACTTGTTTTCGAGTGTCATTTAGATTCCTTGCTAAGTTTGACAATCTTGTTTCCGCAACCTTCTTTGGAAATGGAGCTTGCTCAACGAAGCATTAAACTGAATAAAAGGAAAGAGGAATGTTACTTGTTATGTGAAATACTTTGGTTTTTATGAATACAGATCAGAGAGAAAGTATCAACTTGCACATCCCTTAAAACATGAAGTAACCAGTTTGACATATTTTTATCCTTTTTTTAGTTGCCACTCATCTTTAAAAATACAATTAGCAAAATTAATCTTCCCTGTTCTTCTCCCAAGTGGGACATTACCATGGCTGACCTCAAATGTTATTTTCAAGATCCACTTGTATTTTTCAGTCACCTTTTTAAAGAGGCTCATAAACAAAACTTGTGTACTCAGAACAGACTGTGGGATCTTCTGAATATTATGAGTAAAATACCTGTCCTGAAAGGATCCTCCAGTGATTGAGTCTTTGAAAGGCAAATAATTGCATACAGTGAACTGAAGTACAGTTTGTAAATTTGAAGCAGGCCTCTGATCTCTGAGAGCCTTTTGCACATGTTAAACTCCTTGCACCAAACTAACCTTCCTTGAATTGGTGTACAAAACCAGGTGTCTTTTCTGTGCATGCAGTTTAAACTCTAATTTCCAGAGATGGAATAGTTGCAGAGAGCACAGTCCTATGGACTGTTACGCTAAAGATATTTTTGAGCAAGGTAATGTTGATCATAATGTCTGACTTTACTATTTGTTTATAATAATACTGGGGCTATGGTAATGAAATGTGGGATTTGGAGTAAGTCTGTTACAAAGGAGATTTGGGCTGAAACACCATGTTTAGATTTGGTTAGTTTAATTTCTTGTTTAGTTTGCAGCTTGAAACTGAAGCTACACAAGCTGTTGATTTTCATCAATTATGCTACAATTTCTTTTGGAAGGAAAAGAAAGAATATGCAGAAAACAGACTGCAACAAAATAGATCCTGAGTATCTTTAAAAATGAAAAAAAATCATTGTAACATATTGGGGTTTTGGGAAAATTTATTTTATTTCAATTGCAATTGTCTGTACCATTTGTGCTTTTAAGTATATGTATCAGAGCTTGCTTAAAATATGTTGATATTTATGGAAATAACTCTATTTGATGGAAAAGTCTCATGAAATTAAGTGTTATGCCCTGCTGTGTTGTGCAAAGGGGAATGCAAGCCTCTGATAGCCAGGCTGGTTGTGTCAGAGTGTCAAAGTGCTTGCCAAGGCCATTGCATGGATGCTCATTTTTTTGAAGGTCTTTGTGATGGAGGGTGATTCTTGGTGACTGGAAAAAGTACATATGGCCATTTGGAAGAAGGAGGGTCCAAGGACTGCAGGTTGATCAGCCTACTAACCTTAGGCTCTGAGAAGATTAGGAAGTATGTCCTGGAAGGATAAGGAGGTGATTTGGATCAGTTGGCATGGGTTTATCAAGGACAAACCAACCAGATAGCTTTTGATACGAAATGACTGACTGTATAGATGGAGACAGTGGTTGGAGTTAATGGACAAAAATTGCAACAAGGGAAATGTTGGGTGGATAACAAGCGAAAAATTTCCAGAAGGAGAATAGTCAAATGTTGTACAAGGTCATCTGGAGGGGTTTTGTAATCTGTTGCTCCAAACTTTTTATAATCCTGTGCCTTCCCTAATGCTGAAGTATGTGTTTTTATTTTTTTCTTCACTTAGTCCAGTGAAATATCTTCTATTTTTCATTTTTACTGAACAGACTTCAATTAAATAGTAGCAAAACTAGAGTAAATTGCTTCTGAGAAGCCTATGTGGCTGGGTTAGGAGGCAGTCTGGGATTTCTGGCTTGGGCCCGTTCCTAGAGGGATGCAGCTGACCAAGACTGAGGGAGCTGTTGGCTGTTGCTGCTACAAGGTGGTGGAGCGATGGTGGCTGTGGACAAGAGATTTCAAAGCATGGCGTTGGTCCCTCCAAGTGCTTGTGCTGAGAACATGTACTGCCCCTTTCCCTGGTTTTTGCTGTACTCTCATATAATGTGTTGTCCTTGTTTTCTAAACACAGAAAGACTCTGTAAGCCATATTAAGTCATAAATGTGCTCAGTCCTGACAGGCTAACTTGTTCCCTCCTGCAGCTAACAATAGGTTTCTCGTGCGTTACCAAAATATTTATTTACCATAGAACCTTCTCATTTTGTTCTGTTCAGAAATATTTCCAGTGTGCAAGGAAATTAACTAACCTTCAATGCAGTGTACCCCAAATTGTATCTAAAATACTATAGTCTACAAACTCTGAGACTTTATCAGAAATGACATTTAAATTCTATTTGTTTTTAAATATTTCAGTCAAACTTTATAAACTGATCAACTTCATTTTCAAGGAATGTGCAGCCTGTGTGATGGACTTACTGATGCTTACTACCATTTGCTATATGAGCATTGGTTAGTACACAGTTGAGGCAAAACAAAAACATGTGAAGAGGCATAAAGGTGCTCTTAAGAGAAAAAGATGCTTGTAGAAAGTGACACTTCAGGTTGTTTGGTTGTCTGATCTGGAGATGCGTATACCTGAAATATTGGGAAGAGCATTGATGGGCTTCTTCTGGTGGACTTTGGGAAAAGAATTTTTACTAAAAGTTTAATATTGATGAATTTGACAGTTGTGGTTGGAAAGACAGAAGATAAAGCAGGATGGTAACCAGGCTACATCTGTGGTATGTTTTGTATCTGGATGCTGAGAACTTTCCCTTCTGCAGTAGCACTTAAACAGTAAAACATGAGTGAATGGTAGTTGAGAGCAAATAAATGGCAGTTTACTATGAATATCTTGCCCAGCACAGCATATAAAAAAGGTAAATGGAAAAATAAGTGCTCCTTTGATGCATATCCTGTTTGTCTGGTTGCTTAAACTTTCTCTTGAAGAAATTGTGGTTTAAGAATCAGCAGTTGGCTGGAAGTTTTAAGGAAAAAATTGTAGATTTTTGTCTTTCTGCTTGGTAGGACACCTTACAGGACAGTAACTTATAGCCTACTGCAGTCTTTATAGCTTCCTGTAGAATGGCAATGTGCTGATATTTGTTATACTTAAAAGATAATGCTGATGCATTTATACTTCCTGAAATATATATATTTCCTGAGGGAAAGCATTCCTCTGCAGTAACACTGACTTGCATGTTCTGGTCTTTCTGTCCCTTCCCATAACTTCTAGGGACTGTGCCAAAGGTGGTGAGCACTTTTCTGACTCTTAATCTTTTGCCTTTTCCCTTTTTAAAAAATCTATTTAATTTATTCTTATTACATATTTGTATTACATGTTCAGACATTGTTTGCAAGACATGACCTGGTCTTTTCAAGTCACAGATATTAAGGTGATGACTTCTACACCACACTTCTGACTAGAGGGAAAACTCAACACATTTCAGTAAAAGCAGTTTAGTGGTCCTGGATAAGGGTGAGGTAGAGCATTACCAGATTCTTGAATTTTGGAATTGTGCTGGGTGCAGCTTTGCTGGGCAGCCTGGGATTACATTATACCTTCAGGTCTGAGAAGTGATAGTAAGCCCTAAGAAACGGGGACAGGGATGAGAAATGGACTGTCATACTGAAGACTTGGCATGGCTGGAGCCTTAACAAGGTCTGAGGGAGATCTACAGAGAATATGTGTATGGTGATCACAGACATCATGAGGAGTATGTAACTTCAAACAAATAAATTAATCCAATATCAGTATTCATATTTGAAATCAGTTTTTTGGTAGAGTGAGTGTCAGAAGTGCCTCTTGTCATGTTCAGAAAGCTACATAAAGCTTTGGAATCAACTGCTGCTTTTTGAAAAGGAAAGGGAGAATACTGACTTCAGGTTAATGTTTTAATTCTTAGGAGGAATTCTACAAAGGAAAAAGACAAATTGAGGGAGAAGACAAAATTGAGAAGTAAAACAAAGTATCACATGATGTGATAAACCTGAATACTTAATATGGTGTTTGTTTTGGTTAGTTTGTATTTAAAATTCAGTCAATGTTAGTGAAATAAAATGATTTCTAATACTTCCTGTGTTTGTTATTTTTACAGATGACATGGCAGAGCTTCTCCTTGGGGAGTCCAAACTAGAACAATTTTTGAAAGAAAATACTCTTAAACACAGTAATAGTCCACGGGGCCCCCAGCCAAAGCTGACTGAAGTCAGGAAACATCTCACGGCAGCACTCGATAGGGGAAATCTCAAGGTATGTTAGTCAGCCTGAGCAAGGATAAGAGAAATTGAAATTGACTGAAGTATTGAGGAAAGGTTCCTTAAATTATATTTGCAGGTGCTGAAAGTGAGATTAATACAAGAGAGCATTTTTTGTCAGAGCCTTCTGATGTTCACAGCCATTCTGGTCCTTCTTCTACTTAACTGTTGTTGTAGCTGCTACATCAGCTTGCCTGTTCTGTACTCAACATCCATCTTTTGAGTGATCAAAAGAAGCTTATTTTACAGTCATCTGCAACATTTTGTTTTCTGAGGCTTCTGGGAGTATGGATTTCTCTTTCTTCATTCTTCCATTAATTATTTTTTTCAAGGTATTTATTCTACCCTGGTACTTTGAAATAGTGTGAATTAAATATGTAGGCTGTGGAACATATATCATTAAGTCTTGATGCTATGTTATCTTCAACTGTACTTGTGGTGTTAGAAAAAGAAATCATTGGAGGAGTTGTAATGATAGGCTGCCTTTAAATAGTTTTAGCACCTGGCAAAGCTGGTTTCCAACTGAGAGGTATTTCTGGTACGCATGTAAATAAGTATGTGAGTATCTAAAATGGCTGGTAATGCTTTTCAATGGCTTGTTGGAATGAGATTTAGTGAATTCCCTCTACTTCAAGCTTCTCAATTACACAAGACAGGATTTTGTTCATTTGTTGCTGTGTTAGAAGAAATATTCTGGGGGGTGACAGAAAACACACCTAATAATTACCAGAAAGAGTTAGGTGTGTTTCCTCAGGGAAAACCCTTTCTTATTTCTCTTCCTTCTAGCCAGAATTCCTACAAGAAGCTAACCTAATAATGGCCAAATTGAACTATGTGGAAGGTGATTACAAAGAAGCTCTGAACACATATGCCAGAGTTGGTGTTGATGACTTGCAGCTGACTGCAGTGCCACCGTATCGGCTACGGATGATTGCTGAAGCGTATTCTACAAAAGGTAAAATTGCTCTTTCCAGTATCATAACGTGGAAATAGTTCTTTAAAAGTTAATTTATGTCTTGTCCAAAGATGAAGAGTTTTTTAGTGTGAGTGTGTCCTCTACACAGTAGTGGAGTGCCGTATTTGTAGATGAAATAAGAGGAGATGGTTTGGGTCCTTTAAATTATTCAGAGTTTATGCTAGGTTGACAAGAATTTTACCTCCAGTAATATTCTAACTGTGCTGTCACCTGATCAAATTTTTTGCGTATGTGTATTTAAAAGTACTTCCATACATAAATGTCACAGTAACTATGGCTAGATACTTAAAGTATTATCACTGTTGCTGAAAGTTAAGGTTTACAAAGTGCAGTGCAGTTTTCTGGTGGCTGTGGGCAGAATGGAGAGCCTTGATTCACCTTTTACTGAATGTTAAAATGCTCAACCTAAGCTAGGTTGCATAGCCAAATTGCCACTTAATTGAGAAGAGTGTTAATTTAATAACATAATAACTGACTTAAAACAATGCATCATTTGTGCTGTTTTATTTCTGAATTTTTCTTACGTGAATATAGTTTTTTTAAAAAAAATCGGAAAGTGAAAACAATTAAAAAACATTTTCTTCTTTGCTGCTCTAGTATAGTGAAAATTGTAGTGCTGGCCTTGTGTCTTAAGGTGGCAGTGCCACTTCAGTTTAGAAAACTCTGTAACAGACTTAGGGCTGGTCAGTGTGTTGGGGAAAATGGCAGTTTGTGTGCCAGGGGCTTCTAAGAATTTACTGAGCTAAGTGTTTGCTTTGGTCTGCTGTGTTTAAGCTTTGATTTGGTTCATATGTACTTTTTGTTATGGCAAGAGGAGTGCGAAATGCAGCAAACAATTTGTGAGAGACTTCAATAGCTTTGACTGACAGCTGATCAAGGATTGTTTCTAACGTGAGTCTTGGAAGAGAGTGGCTGTTTTCCACCAACACAGTCCTCTTCTAAGCGCTAGACAAGATGAATCATGTCCTATAGAGATGTCAAGAAAATAAGGGAGCTAACAGGTAGCAGAGATAAAAGGATGCTTCATAAGTCTGGTCACTATTTAGGTTAAAGTGGGAAGTAGGAGTACAGGAGGAGTTCTTGTATGCAATGTAAATCTGACCAGGTTTCTTAAACAGCATCTCTGTGGGCTTTTGGGCACTGTCTGCTTTGGGTAGACTTCCACTCAGCTTTGTGAATTTTGGCTGTTCTTTCTGTTTTGTTTTGTTTTTTAAATCTATGAGGATGTCTGTTGAATTTGTCTTGTTCTTTCCATGGACTTGATCAACTTTAAGTACCTTACTTTGCTTATATCTCCAAGGAATCACAATAATTTAATTGAATCTTCTCCCAGAGCTCAGCTCTTCTGGCTCTGTTTTATTTGGCCTTATGAAGATATAAAACAGTTGAAACCATAGGGGCATGAATTTTGCAGAAAAGATTAGTATTATTAATTGTATCTAATTTAAACAAATAGATTAGAAAATAAAAAAATATGTATCTTTTCTACTCTCCAAGAAGATTAAAAAATTTTAATTTCCCTTCTTCTCATGATAGAAGATTGCAAGAATGCAGTCTTTCATGTGTTCTAGAATGAGGCGGTAATCACAGAGCAGTCTCGAATTTAGTATTTAAATTCTGGAAAGGTTTAGAGTCATTGACAACTAAATAGCATATGTTTCTACCCAATGTGTACATTTAATTCTCTCTCTCTTCCCCCTTTCTGGTGGATTTTTTTCTTTCTCCTTTTAGGGAGTGAGCTGTAAGCTTAATAGTCTGAATTTGGAGTCTCCTCAGAGGTGACTGAGGCTTGTAGGTATTACCCAACTAAACAGAAGTTATTCTTACAGAGATTTTTGCTTCACTGGGATTTGTATTTCTGCTTGTATGTTCAGGGATAACTGGATTATATAAAGATAAAACTCTTCGGAGTATTTACATTTTATTTCTTTGGCAGTCATAGCACCGTGTTATTAAGCAGTGAGGGACTGTCCGTGCCTGTTTGCAATCATTGGCCCAGCTGCACCATTTAGTGCTGCAGCCTGCAAAAGCAGTGGAAGTTACCTGCTGAAACTGTCCTATTTCAATCCAATTCCAGTGGATTTGCAGTCTTATATATTGTTGTGTAGTGGTCCCGTATGGATGTTCTTACCTCTGATACAGGCAGAGGACAGATAACTAATGGTAGTTTTTAATTGCCTTGGGATTTTTTTCATTGTTTAAGGTGGGACTACCTCCAAGTTCTTACCTTTTCTCTCTGAGGCTTCATTCTGTAAACTCAGAGGTTAGAGAAGAGACAGACTGAGAGGGATGCATGAGTTGATATGTTTCTTCTTCTACAGTTGTTACAGGGAGCTTATATAAGCATGTTGTACTGTAACCATAGACAGTTCCACAGCTCCCAACAAGCCCTTGGGAATGACCTGCTTTCCATGTGGCTCATCTTACTCTTGCACGTGGAACATACAAAGTACCTCTTTCTGTTCTTCACAGCAAAGGAAGGGTCAGTATGAGTGTATGGATGCAACAAAGTACAAAATGGATTCAGGGTCAGGTTCAAGCTAAATTTTGCTGGAGTTTTATCTACTGATAGCTGAAAAGAAGGGGAAGAGGGACAGCAGTAATGGCAACGGTGGGGAGAAAAAATGGAATTGGAATGGGAAACCAGAGAACTAAAGCCATCTACTGCCTGTGGTGCACTCATTAAGGGGGTCCTCAAATTTTTTATTGCATAAATGAGTTAAATGCTGATGTATACCTCTTTAAAAAAAGTCCTTTAAGATGTCTTTAAAATAAGTCCTTTAAGATGTATTCTTTTCTTTTAATTCTTTATGCTGCTTATAGCTTTAGTTGAAGACAGCATATTTAGAAGACTATATATGAGAAGAGGCATAATATGGAATGATAGTAAGACAAGCCAAGGATTCAAAGACTCTCAAAACCCACAAGGAAGATTAATTGATCATTATTATTTTCTTGGAATTGTCTACTTAGTGAAATGCTTCTTCAGATTTTACGAAGAAAGTTTCTTGCTAGATTTGTCAAAATGTCACATTGTGAAATTTCAACTAAATGTTAATAAAATGCTATCAAATTACCTTTTGAAATATTTTCTGTTTCCATTACATGTGGCTCTTTGCCAGCCTGTGATGTGCAGGGAATCACAGGGTCTCAGTTCCCGAGACGTGCTGGAAAGTGGTTCCTTTCTGTTATTCCTCCGAGGGAAAGTGTTCAAAATTATTGAGGTGGTGATAAAGGCATGGCTTAATTTTATCAGGCTGAATAGGTCATGGTCAAGCTGTCTGGTTTTAGTTTTTTCCTGACTTCTGACAACAAAAATCGCTTCTAGTAAGTGATGTCTTGTGCTTCATCCTGACTCGAAGAAGACGTGGGATGATCTGATGAAAAGTTATCTGCTGCTGTGTCCATTAAAACAACAGGGAGCAGACTAACCATGTGAATGCATGAGGCGAAGCCTCAGGAACTTGGTTAGTATAATTCTAGAATTTTCCTGCCTTTCTTCACACTTTTCCTCAAATTCATATGTTAAAAATGGAACTGTGGTAGAAGATGATTTTGCTTTATGTAGTTAACTTCATGGACTAGTGTACTTTTTTGACCTTACTCTGATATTTTTGTGTGTGTATGCCCATAGAAATCAGTTCTGATTATACCGAGTGTTTTCTTTAAGGAAAGAGCTAATTTAGATGCTGTGCTTCTGAGTAATGATTCTGTATGGGTATGTAGAAGGTGTTGTGTGGGATAGAGATTAGTAAAATCATAGTTTTTGTATTAAATACATAAATTTTTAAAATTCAAAGGCTTACTTGAAGACATTTAGTGGGACATTTTTAAAATATAATATAAAACATAAACTGAAAAGATGGAGCTTTTCAAATCAATGGACCACTTAGTATTTGCAAAAACATGAGAATATTTATTTGGATCTGTTGGTTAGCTTTGCCCCCATCTGCTTGTAAATTCATTTGACACATAAGCAGAGGGGAAGCATCCAATAAAACAATTTTCTGTAGCGAAATGCCTATGGTTGGAGTTGCCAGCTTGTTTCAAGAGGGTGTGATGAGGGAGAGAAAAATAGGCGTAAAAGGATGACAGTGCTGAGGAGATGGGCAGGTTTGCATAACTGTTGTGGCAATGTGTTAGCCTGAGAGCAGGTGTACGAACATTGCTGGAGTTGCCTCCCTGAAGCTGTTGCCTGTTGGTCACAGGAGCATCATCATACCTTTAATAAGAAATTTTAAGGGGCAGCACAGAAAAAAGCTGATTCTTTTTCCTCTGACACAAATATAACTTGGATATCAGTAACAATTATTAGAGCTGTCTTACATGGATTGAGCAAAGCTAAGAAATGAGGCTGGGCAGGTGGAGGAGGAAGGAGAGTCTTGAGATTGTGGTGACAAGTCTTGGCTCAAAGTAAAATGTGGAGGTATTTTGCACAATTCTGGCTGTAGTAAATACTTGATTTTTAAGTATCTACTTAGGAAGGACTACTTTCAGGTAGGTAGAGATGGGTCCCTTGTTCAAAAGGTTGATTTTTGTCTCTTTAGGGTCTGTGTTTACTTTCATCACTAGATCAGTTTAATTGGCAATGCGCAATTTTGAGACTGCGGAAGATCTTGAACATGTGAAGGATTGAAATAAGACAAATTATGAATCCATAAAGAAGTAATTAAGGTGTGTGTATGTCTGACTTTTTTTTCATGTTAAGCTTGTTTAACTAGCTCCAAATTTTCCTACTTCCTTCTCTTACAAGACCAATCAGAACAAAAATTTTTATGTGCCATACAGAATCATGTATATATAATCCATTTTAATATTGGCTGAAGTTAATAATTCCCTACGGTTATGGGCTCTGGGAACAGAACAATTAAGTTTCTGCAGGTTTTCAGCTGTATATAAATGAGGTAATATACTGGAAAGCACACATAGGCATTATTCAAATATTGTGCAGGCAGTATCTCCTATGTTTCTAAGCAATTTTGTTTGCTTATGGAAACAGAGATGAAATGCATGCACGGCGGGATATTGAAGTGTTATTTTGGGGAGGAGCAACTTGTCAGGAACTCTGAAATAGCAAGTGTTTATTTAACTAGGAAATAAGTTTATTGAAATTTTAGGTAACATAATTCTGATGCTGCTTCCTAAGTCAAAAGACATATTTGGAAAAATGAATTTATAATACTTGGCATTACAAATTAGCGACCCTTTCTAAAAATGCTTATTGAGGAACATAGCAATTTGCAGGTCTGACAGTTTTTAAAGTTTGCAACTTTGTACACTTGATTTTAGTAAAGGAAAAATGTTTGTAATTAATACAGTATGTAGATTCATAGACTACTTCAGGTATCTGTCAAGATGACTGTGTTGCATTACAGTAATAAATTCTTCGTAAGTGTGTGAGGAATGTTGTTTTTAAGTTATATTGTAACATTACAGAATTGTAGCCTTATTGCTGCAGGTAATTTTACACCTTTATTGTCTCCATCTTTATTTGAATAACTGTGTTTTCATTTAGATGATGTATGTTGAGAAAGGTGAGACTGTCTTTACTGCTGCTGACCCATATTCAAATTTAATGTTGCATTTACCAAGTTAAATGATTGGCTATTAATTAGTTCTGTTTACAGAAACATGGAAATACTCATTAGGTTCAGCGGCAGTGTCAGGTGCATGTGGATTGCTACTTTGCAGTTAGGAAAAGATGCTGCACTTAACTTTAATCATATGCGGTTGTAATGGGATCTTGTGTGCTGCTAGCCTGTGCGCTGCTAGCCTGTGTCAGCAGACACCAAGCAGCTCCTCATGGAAGAATGCTAAATGAAAGCTGCTTTAGTAATTATGCTGGGGATCTCTAGACTCATTAGGCAATGGGTCAAGAACTCAGGTTCCCCACTCCTCCTGTCTTGCTGTGCAAATACTGCAGACTGACAGTGAGCATTTTGCAGACCATGGCTAAGAGGCTTGTGCCATAGGGAGTTCAAATTTTCTCCATTAAGCTTTTCTTTCCCCAGACTGTGTTTATGGCTTCTGCCCTGCTGGAGCAGGGACTGGGAGAAACCCAGGCATTCGTCCTGCTTTCCTCAGTGCTGTTTTCAGCTCTGTTATTTGAAAGCTGAACTCTGAATGAGAATACTATGTTTCTTATTAAAATAGAATTCTTTAGGACTTGAGTGGTATGGTGGTGTTTTAGTCTTAGTTTCTTCCAAATCTTTAGAATTCCTTCAGAATCCTTTGGCAGTGTGAAGAGAGGTTAAAAAATGTGCCCAAAGTAAAAAATAGTGATAATAGTGATTCTGGCCTTTTTTTCTCATGCCACAGGAAGAACGAGTATCACAGTGGAGCTTTGTCTTTTTTCCTTAGAGGCGCTTGTAGGAGCAATCCTGACACTTTACAGCAGAACAGAGTAAATTCCATAGTTAAATAATTTCCTTTCTCATTAGTAAATAATTTCCTGGATGTACACTCCATATACTGGGGTGCAACATTTCTGCCTTGGGGGTTTGTTCCACGGAGAGATACTCACTCACTCCAGGATGTGCAACAATAGCCAGTCCTTCTTCCAGCTTTTATCTCTAGTTTGAACTTTTTCAGCCCTGCCACAAGATGCTGGTGTGTTAAAGTGCTATACTGTAGCAAGAATTGGCTGGCCCATGTTTATTAAGAAACAAATGTGTGTGTGAAAAATACTTACCTGTTCTCTTCGAAAGATATTGTGAAAGTCTGTTTCTTAAGAAAATACAAAGATTGGAATTAATTACATTTAGAGGAAAAGTGTGACCAATTGTTTCACAGCAGTTATCTCAGATGATATTAAAAAACCTCCCAAAATATTGATATGGTTTTACTGACAGCTTGAAGTAATAAGTAGGTATTCAATTCAGAAAAAGAGGCATTTCTGCAGTTTTTTTCTCTTTTTAACTCCGAGAAACTTCAAGATGCTTAGAAGTACTAGCAGAACTATGGCATTAGAAAAACTGTAGTAATGAGCTGACATTGCAGTATGAATGTGTGTGTTAAAATGCTCTGTTCTGCCTGAAAAGTTGTGCTTGTGTTACTCTGGGTTTAGTCTACAATGGAATTTAATTCTCTGTAAATAGTCGGTGTCTAAAAGAGTGGGTAGCCAGACGAGCTTCCCTTAAAATCTAGTGTGCTGAGAGAAGGGTATTGGCCTTTTTCCTCGTGCCTTTTCAGGAAAGCACGTGTATGAAACTAGCCATAAAGGAGGAGATCTTGCATTCTGAAAGTTGTTGGAGACCTTTTCCCCCAAGTCTTGGCATAATGGGATGGGCAGTACATGGTACTTTAAAAATCAGAGAAATTATTTTTGTTTCCTTAGATTGTCTAAAGCAATAGGCATTAGGCAATTCCTACAGTGTATCTGGAGTAACTAGAGAGATACTGTAAGAGGTAGTTTATTAAAAATGTAATTGCCAACTCTTTATTCTTGTTCTTTTTTCCTTTATAATAATTACTTTGCGAATATCAGTAGGGAATTGAAGACACAAAAAAACCACCCATGCTTTGCTTTCTAAAAAAATTCCCTAAAAAAATTCTCTGCAAGCAAGTCAAAATCTTTGATTGAGGACTTAATAAGTCCTTCCCTTCAGTGTATGTTCTAAGTTGAGAAATAAACTGTGGGAGCTCCTTGGTAGCAATTACAATAAGCTAAATACGAAGTTTCTTTAGAAGGAGGTGAAAGGGGGTTTTATGTGTACGGCATTTGGAACACTTACCATGTTATATATCAACACTTTGCATATCATACAGAGAAGGCAAAGTGCTGTACTCAAATACACTTGGTTTTACATGTCCATGTAAGGAAAACAGGAAGCAAACCCAGAAATCTTTATGTGTTGATGCAACTCTCTTTCTTGAAAAAACATGTTTATTGACTTAAGTATAAAATAGTAGTTCACTGTTTTTCCTCCGTCCTTTGACTTGTCTACTGGAAACAGTAGATAAACAATGGGCCCGTTATTATTTGTGGTCTCTAAAATGTATACAGACAAGGTACTGGCTGGCATTGTGGATAATCCTCAGATAGACAATGCTATAAATATGTTAGGCTTTACCCTTGTGATTTTGTTGGTTTTTTAAAAATGGTCTCAGTTGTGGTCTGTGTGGTAAGAATACTTGGTAAAGACCTGAACTGTGCTGTGGATTCCCTTTTGACCTTAGAATAACTTTTGGTTTACTCTGTATGGTGAAATGGGAGTGTGGCTTAATTGCTTTTCCTACAGAACTGAAGTCTGGGGTTTTTTTGACATAAAAATGTTTGATTAACTACTTGTGTGGGAACTTCTTAAAAATAGTTTGTTATTTGTTCTTGCTGAACAAGTACCTCTTTTGGGTAGTGGTCAGTTTCTGCAAATGTAGTGGTAGGGCCAACCTGGTCTTCTATTTGTAAAAAATGTTTACTTGGCATAACCTTGGCAACTGATTTGAGACTATAGACACAAGAATGGCACTTATTCCAAGTGGTAAAGCTATTTAGTGTTTGCTTTCTGAATATTTTACAAAATGTGGGTAACTTAGAAAGTTTTTTAAAATTTAAAGAAAACCTTTGCAAGTTACCATATAATTTAAATATCAGGAATGTTCTTTTCTTGTCCAAATGCTGTTTGTTGCTCTTCTGCTCATTTGACAAGCAATTTTAGAGTTACGTTGCAAAACATGTAAGCTTAATTAGTATGGACTCGTATTCATTTCACTGCTTCTCACTTTCTTTTCCCTCAGGAGTCATCTTGCTTGATATCAGGACTAGATATGTATGAGATAAGTGTCTTCCCGCATTAAAACTGACCCAGTTTGTTGGAAGCTTTTATTTGAAGATGATTTTAACTGGAAGGGCTTAAACTTAAAAGCTTTGAATATCAAAGTCAACTTGTGATACCAGTTGTCATGATACTCTTGAACGCAGAATAAAACAAAATAATCAAAAGATTAATAAGGCAATAGCTATGGCCTTTACAACAAATGCAGTAACATTTTATAGCAGTAACCCGTACCTTATTCCCAAATATCTCTAAGCAGTGTATAAACAGTTAAGAAATGCTTACCCTTTTGGGGGAGAATGGCAGATTTCTGCCTGGTAGGTGTGGGAAGAATCACAAAGGGGAGAACTGACTTGTCTGATTCTATGACAAGTCTTCAGCAGATAACTTAGGGTGATATGTGGTTTTTTTTGAACTGTATGTGTTTCTCTATTCTATATGTTACCCTGTGCTTCTTGTTTTCGAGAACCTAATATAATGATCCCTATTTTAATTAACTTCTTATAATCTCTCACTATTCTTATGAAGAAGGGGGCAGTATATTATATTGTTGTTATTGCTGTGTTGCTATGTATGTCTATTTAAAATTAAATAGTACTTTTATATACTTTAATACATTATTTCTTAAATTTCATCTGTATTTAAGAAAAAAATGAGTAGTCTGGAGTGAATTGTTTTAAAGAAATCATGATTACAGAAATTGTAATTTATTCAGGGTTTTCCGTCTAGTTGATGTTTTCATTTTTAATAAAACATTAAGTTGCAATTTTTACTTGTGTCATCAAAACAAATACAGCATGCAAACCATTCTATTAAGTGGTCATTTCAGAATAGATCTCCAAATAAATGTTCTTCTCCAAAGCATCACGTGTTTAAAATATACATGATTTCCTGGGTTTAATAAACATACCAGAAAAAAAAAAAAAGTGAATACTAGTTATATAGTAGTTTCTCTAAGAAGTAGTATTCTGTACTTCATCAAAGAACGCTTAAAATTTAGTACTTCCCTGTTGCATTGCTTAACATTTCTGGCTGAACACTGAGGTATTTTTGTATCATAATGAAAATTCTCAGCTAAAATAAGAAAATGTCCTTATAGTGAGTTTTTCAGATTTAAAAGATTATAGTTATGGCCATAAACTGTAAAAATAGAAAAAATAAATCTGAGTCAGATCTACAAATAGTCAGTTGAGTACTATGCTTCATGTGGGGGATGGTTTCTTGGGGGCATTGGCTGTTCATAGTACGGGAGAGAAGTAATGGGGAGGAGTGAACCACACACAAATTACCTGGTGCTTTCAGTCATTTGATGTGTTTATTGCAGCTCATTTATTGTATTCTTTGGTCATCTCTGAGTTTGGAGGTGTTCATGTAGGCCACTACAAACTTTCTATGCAATATCAACCTTACATTTAAATCTTCTTTTCAGAGGGTCTCTTCAAACCTACTGTAGAACAAGGAGAACTGACTTTTTTCTATAGTTAAACCTTGTTGTTTTGGGGTCTATGACTTATTGTTACTAAAAAAAATCTTGGATATTTGTGATTTGATTGAAAAATTGAAAAAAACCCATATTTGTTGGCTATTCTAGACTATTCACAAATGTAGTTAACTTTTAGAGGTACATTAGGTGAAAACTATGACATGTCAGAAAAATCCAGTGTCTATTGTACTCAGGTTTAGTGGATTTTTAAGAGAAAGTCAACTTGTATGTTCCCTGCACTTTAGGAACACATAGTTTTTTTTGAAAGTGTATTGGATGTTGCTTTGTCTTTAGCAGGAGTCTTAGTACTGGAGTCAGGATTTTGTCTTAACTGAATGTACAGCAAATAGACCTCTATGGTGTCTGTTGTTTGCATTGGTAAAAGGGTGGATTGGAGGGTGAAGGTGGCCAACAAACCGTAGTACCGAGTTAAGGCATCCTCTCAAGCCAGAAATGTGGGTTGATGTTTTTTCAGACAGATGAGCTATACTTTTGCAGAGAGATTGAAACTTTACAGATGTTCTTAAATAATCTGGAGGCCACAAATACTGCACAGTTTTGAGTTCATCAAAAAGTTGAGTTCGCCATCCAGGTTATGTAGCTGTGTCTTCCCAAGTTGTTTTTTGGGGGGGTTTTGGAGTTGTAATTAAACATACTATATTGACCTTACAGTATTGATTGACAGAAATAATTTGATAAACTCCAAACTGGGTTTGTACTACTTGGCATTCTGCAGACATCTGCCCAATATATAACTATGTGTTTTGTTGTTGTTTTTAGTTTCTCCAGCAATGGATTCTAAAAACTTTCAATAATGAATTGAGAATGCAGTAGTTTAAATTGCAGATTGTATTAATGTGGGAGCAGTTGAAGGCATTCTAGGATTAGCTTCTACTGCTGACAAGCTGGAAGAATGACCTGAAATAAATCTCTTAGCATGTGGAAAGTGCTACCTCAAATATAATTAATTATTCAAATAAATATAAGATTAAATAGTTGACTTGAACAATATGAGCTTGTGATCTGTTGCAGTTCATAAATACAAGAGAATTTTTACTAATATGTAAGGGAAAGCATTAAAGTTCTGCTGATTTTTAATACCTTCTTTTAAAGTATCCCTTACAAAAACCAGGATGTCTCTAATCTTCTCTGCTCAGTGCTGTTGAGGCCTCCAGTAGAGCCATGTATCCAGTTTTGGCACAGTGAGTCAGGACAGAGGTAACCAACTGGGGAGTGTCCAGTGGACATAAAAATGATTAGCTGTCAAGGAAGCAGGAAAAGAGAAATTAGTGAGAATTGACATTTTTTGTTGTGACCATGTCTGTCTGTCTAGATGAATCACAGAATATTCTGCGTTGAAAGGGACCCAGACGGATCATTGAGTCCAGCTCGTCAGCGGATGGCCCATACAGGGATGACCTCGGCGTTATTGGCACCATGCTCTAACTTACAGTGTTTTATGAGGAACAGAATAACCTCTCTGGGAGGATGAGTTGAGTTAATCTAGAAAGGGAGGTTTAGACATTAGGAAAAAATACTACTTGTGAGAATAGTTGAGCTCTAGAGCAATTTGCATATGAAGGCCAAAGCATTCCTATCCTCAGAAGCTTTTAAGAACAGGTTAGACAAGTGTCAGGGGTTGGTTGATTCCTCCATCAGATTAATGGATTCATATTCTCAAAGTCCTTTTGAGCACTTTAATTATCTTGAAAATAGCTGTAATAGAAGTGACTTGTGTAGGAGTTAGTATTGATTAGTAAGAGTTGTTGGATTTTTGAGACATGCAAAGATTTCTTTTTTTTTTTTTTGCTTCAAAACACCACATAATGTATTTGTTGGCTAAGTCCCGAGGAGAAAAGATTTGCGTGGCCTTGATGAGAGTGAACTACCTCTTCCAAATCTAGATACGGAAATTACAGTTCCTAACACATTGGGATTTTAAAATGTATTTGTTTTTCTAGATGTGTTTGCCTTGCGCAGTAACCAGGTTAATATTACCTTGAGTGCCTTTTCTTCACTATGCCTTGGTTTCTGTAATCATTGTGGAAAAGTGAAAACTCATTAATGTAATGTAATTTACATACTCAGTAATGTAAAACTGGTATAGAAAGATTCCATATACTTTTGTTGTAGATTGTCATAATGTCTTTTAAATCAAAACTGCTTAAAAAATTGCTTCTGGATTTATGGTTACTAAGGAGGAGTCACTTTTATTTATATATTTATTAGTGTCTTAGGGGATCATACCTTCATGTCTTTTGTTTCCTCTCCTGACTAAAGATGCTTAACCTGGACTGTGTTCTAGGCATAATATTATATGACATTAGTTTTTAATGCTTCGTTTGAATTTTTTTCTTGCCTCCCAAGGTCTCTGTCTTGAGAAGTTGCCAATATCTTCCTCAGCTAGCAATCTCCATGTGGACCGTGAGCAAGATATTGTTACATGCTACGAGAAGGCTGGGGATATTGCTCTCCTGTACCTTCAGGAGATAGAAAGGGTAAGCTGGGGAGATGTTCTTAATTGAAGAATTCTGTGGCTCATCTTTCATTGATGTGGTCTTACCAATATCTTGCTAACTCCACAAGAAAATGTCTGGTATTTATTTTCATAGTAATTCAGTGCACATTTACAATTAGACAATAAATTAGTATGCCTTAGTGGATATCTGGTATCTATCCTTCTGACTGTTCTCTCGTTCTGACCTCTTGGGAAACAGTGCTAATAGTCTAAAAACGGACAGAGCTCATGTGAGCTACTGTGTATATTCAAGATGCTAATTTGCGGCCTCTTCTTACCCTCTAGTAGTTCATTCAGAATCATGGGATTATAGTGTCTTTCAGACACAGATGTTACAATATGCATGTATATACTTACTAGCTTTTCAGATAATTCTTAAAAAGAATTTAATTAAAAATGAAGCTATGAATATTGAAATTTAATCTTGTTGATGTTTATTTGGAACCAATAACATAACTGCAGTTAAATTCTCTTTTATAAACTACTTGAGGGTAAAATTCTGACATAACATCGTACCTGTCAGCAAGTTCAATGATGTATCAGCCAGAATAGGAACTGAAAGTGTGTTTGCTCCAGCTGACAGGCACAATCCTAGGGCAATGAAAAAAATCATCAGATATCATAACCAGATAAATATATGACTTTGAAATATAGATGAACTTCAGATAAATCTTAATAATTATATAAATTGAATCAGGAAAATGTTCTTGGATTTGATAGTCCATTTGTCTCATTAATAACTACAGTCACTGTCAAAATCTGAGGTACTAGATGTATAGTAGACTTGGGTTTTATTGATGAAAGCTGTTATATCTGATCTTCTTAATGTTAGACAAAATACAACTTATGGACAATTCTGCAGAATATTGGGCAAATTTCTGTGCCTCCCTCCCTTTTATAAGTTACGGATTATGAATTATGGAAAGTTAACTTTAGGCTCTTCATTTGGTAAGAGTGTAACACTTGATTTAAATGCTTTAAGCTTTATCCAAATTTAAGGGGATGCATAGGCTCTTTTATTTCCTTGTCTTGATTTAATTTACACCATTAACTTTTGTCTTCTGTTTGTTACCTTTTAGCAAAAACCCTTAAGTGATATAAATGCTTTTTAAAAATAAATTTGTGGTGCCCTTCATTTGAGGTACAATTGAGGGAAATGCAATACACTTGGGGCTCTGTTCTTTGGCTTGTGAATGCTGTTAGAATGAAGTGAGCTGGCAGTATCCATCTGATTGTCCTTTTCAGACCCATTGCTTGCAAGCCTCAGGCCTGTCACTTGACAGCTGTCTTTGAAGGGGTTACAAGATGCAGTTAGGGTCATGAAAAACAAAAGAAAGGGGAAAGAAAACTGATGTGATGGGGGAAAATAAGTAATTCACACTGTTTTTAAAGTACATACAGGTTTTTATTTTTCTGAGGGTTTTTGCTTGTTTTGTTATTGTCTTTTAGTGGCTGGTAGACTATGTGACCTGAATATGAAGGCAAATGAAAGCTGATAAATCTACATTTTGGCAGCATTTTTAGTGCTGGTGTAATACAATTATTTCTAAATTGTTTTCTGGAAATCACTTTGGAGATAGCTTTTATCCTTCTTACTGCTCTCTGCAGCAGTGTTTTCTAACCTAACATGAGTTTTAGATTTTTGAGTACCATAACCTCCTGCTACTGAATAAGGTTGCAAACATGCTTTTTCATATTCTTTTCTTTTTTATACCATTCTTCACAAATACTTCTGAAAAAGTATTATCAAATTTTGCTTAGCAGTATTTCTGCTTGGTCAATAAATTACCTTTAAAGGTTATGACTAAGATCAAAAAGGTTTATATTCAGATGACAATGGAGGTAAAGCTAGAAATAGTCTACTAGCCACCACCTACAAATGGCAAAGATTTCTCCAACATTAAATGTTAGCTTCTGTGTAAAGGTACATGAAACTTGGTTTTTAGTTTTTTCCTAATAGACTTTTTTTTCCCCTTTTTGTTTTGTTCTCTTAGGTAATTAATGCCAATATACAAAACAGAAGCCCTAAGCCAGGGCCCACTGCACATGAACAAGAACTTGGTTTTTTCCTGGAAACAGGACTTCAAAGAGCACATGTTTTATATTTCAAGAATGGGTGAGATTTGATTCTTCTTTTATTGTGTTTGCTTTTTTGTTTAGGTTTTGTATTTGTGATTTAACTGGGCATCACTTGTTGCAATTGTGGATTCTGTAATTATGAGGTCTCTTATTAATAAAGTAGTAGTATTTTGATTAAAATAGTAAGGCTGCCCATATTTTATTTATTTACATATTGTAAAATTGTTTAGTCATAGTATGTTAAGCAGAAAGCATTTTATAGTTTTACTTACTAAATGTAAGAACTTAAAGTACCTTAAGCTTTAATTATTTGAAATTGACTTGATTATTGAACACTGTTAGAAAGTGATTGGCAACATATTGAAACTCTTGAATTTTTTAATATGGGTTTTGTAATTTTTTTCCAAATCTCTTCAGTTATCACTTATTTTAACATTATGCTGCAGGATAAATGTGCATGAAGATCAACAGTATGTATACAAGTATACAATCTCCATTGTACCTGCTTTATAGATCCCTTTAGATTCTGCATGGGAGTTCCTTTATAATTTATTTTGAATAAGGCTTTGCTTAAAAGCCTAAAAATAAATTCAGTTACCACACTAAATGAGAAAAAGAATATAACTCTCAATTTTTAAGAACTTTAAAACTCGGCACAGATGGGTTTTAAGTACATTTCTGACATTTGTTGAAATCACATAGTTTAAAAATTTGTTCCCGGGGCTTCTTATTTCATTAGGAAAATGTGATTTTATTGAAATATTGTAACTATTGATAGGACTACTGTTTTGTACCAAGACTGTTTCTTATTCTTTCAAATGCATAAATTGGAGATGAAGAAAACCATGCAGTGTCTGTAAAGAGTTCGAGATTTTAATGTACTGATACTAGGGTGAAAAAAGGCTATCCAAATTTTTAAACTGTTCAGAGATTTCAGCATGGAAATGATCACTACACTTTTGAAATCTATTTCTTAAAGTAATGAAGTAGTGGTGGAATAACATGATCTGAGAGTTACACTTTAGTTCTGTTTTCATAATTTAATTGCAGGAGGAATGGAATGTTCTGAAAGCTAATTTTTTTCATTTACCAGAGCTAAAAATAAGGTCTCTGTTTTCATTCCTGCACAAAAAGTAAATAAAATATAGTTACTGAAAAAATCCCTGTGGCGGTCATGGTCAAGTATAAGCTAAGAATTCCACATTCTGAAGAATTTTGATTGAAGGCCAGGGCTGGAAATGGTACATTTAATCTGATATGTTCAGTGTAAAAGCAATCACCAGTAGACATAGCAGGTTGTGATTAGTGAAGAAAACAAAAAGCAACTGCTCAAAAAAAGTCAGGCAGTGGATTGTTAGGGAACATCCAGCCAGGAGTGTTTTTCGTAGACCGTTTCAGTTGGTCTGGTGTGAACTTTGGAAGGTGATTGTGCATTTTAATCCTTCACAGTGAAGTTATTGGTGATCCTGTTAACTCCTACATAAGCATATAATCTTTTTTGCAGTCTTTAGTACAGCGATCCCTTCCAGTTTATAATCTAATTACACATTATATATATATAATTCTGAATTCCTTTTTCCAGTTCCATTGGCCAGTGATACTTTCTTTGTGGTATGATAGGAAGCAAGGTGTTAAGAAAAATAGCTCTGCGACAATCATTATTTTACATATTCCTGCTCTTACATCCTTTAGTTTCCTTCCTTAATTCAAAGTCAATCACAGTTCTTTCAATATTTCCTAATATGGTCATTGTTCCAGGCTGCTTCTTATGTGGCTGCTCTTTGGGATTGCTTTTTTATTTTTCAGTTTTTTAACTTAGGTTTACCAGAACTGAAGAGAACTTTAAATACATACTTTTTCTATCAGGGACAAATTTAATTTACAGCCTGCTTTTTAATACATCTATTTTAGGGATGTTTTGTTTTGTTTTGTTTTGTTTTGTTTTGTTTTTAAATAGGTCATTACTCCTGATGTTAGTTTTATAGAAAGTAGATTTGAGATCTTTCCAGTAAGCTTTGCAACATACTTGAAATTTGAATGTAATCTAAAATAATTTTTCCACATGTGTTTCAGTTTCAAACTAGAAAAGAAAATAAGATAACTTCTATATGAGCTGGGAGACCATAATTTCAGCAGAACATAGGGAATATTGCTGCCTACCCATAAAGTGGGTTGATCTACTTCAAATTCCACTTCATTTGTTAACTCTACAAAGATTTTCTTTTAAATGAAGTAATCAAGTCTTTGTAGAGGATTAAGTGATTATCTTTCAGGTATGCATTATCTTGTATGAAAAACTAGGAAGTGTTAGAAAATTAACTTAGCCTTTCTGCTAAGTGGTGCTATTTCGAAAATACATGGAAATGCAATTAGCTTAAAAAAAGAAAAAAGTTGAAATAGTCTGAACCAGAAAAATGTTGTTTTAGTGCTCTTAAGACACAAAACTGCAATTAATGGTTTCTTCTGAAGTGTTCAAAATTTTTTTAAAGAATCCAGCTACATACCCATTTTTCACTTGGGAGATGAACATTTCAGCTTGGAAATGTGTAACAAAGAAGCTGAGGAAGTTGTTCTAAAACTTAGCGTAGGGTTTGTTTGTTTTTTAAAAAACATTCTGAAATATGCAACTATACATGTCTTTCAGGCTGATTACATAACTTGTGTAGTAGTTGCTTTGTTATTTCATATTGAAGGAGCTCAAAGTCCTGATGTTTTTCCAAGAAAAGCTACGAGCACAGGAGCTTTGACATTGGTATTTAACGTAGCTATCTTCAAGCAGAATGCCCCTGAGAAAGAAAGGACAGCTGTTTATGTACCCAGTGTTTCTTCTATCCTAGTATTTGCTTTGTATTCCTGTTATGAGATTTACAAGTTAATTTCATCTTGTTTATAGTTTCATTTTTGAGGTAGCAATGTTCACAAATACACTGGAAGTGTATGCTCTTGAAGCAAACTGGCATTCTGGTTGAAGTCTAAAATCAGATGGCCATCATGTAAAAACCAGACTTAACTAGCTTTTAGAGCTTTTTTTTAGCATCTCCTTTATTTTACACCCTCTCCAAGGATATTGGTCTGGATCCAGGCTGCAATTTGGTCTTGTCTCCGTCATGATTCACTTAATCAAAGCCTGAGGAACCTGGAGCAGATCTGTACTCCTCACGGTGCGGTTACCTGTGCTGGCACAACCACTGTGAAGAAAGACATTCCCAGTCTTCTCCAGCAAGTTGTTACATACAAACTGGCTTCTTCTCCATTGAAAATTAGCCCTGAAAAAAAGTAATTAAAAAAATCAACCAATTTTTCTTGTTTTTTCATATAATTGATATAATTGATTTATAGTGACTTAAAATGTTTGACAAGCACAACAAAAAGCCCTCCTTAGAGTATGGAACTAATCTATGTAGAATTTCTTTTATCTGTTTTTCTGTTTTCACTACAGCATATAACAAATAACATAAGAATATTGCTCTCTCTGGTGAGGGAGGAGCAGTGGATGGGAGGTAATCTGTAGGTGCTTCTGTTCCACATGTATATCCATACAGTGCTCACAGCTCGGGATTTCACAGTGATCAGATCCATGAGAGAAGGATTTCTGTAAATGCTTGACAAATGCACATGAAGATCCTTTAAGATCAGCTCTCTGCTGTACCAGAATACAGTGCTAGATACCCATCACTGCATCTCTTGAGCTCTTGTTGCACATCCTACAACAGTCTCAAAACAAGTTTGTGATTAGGTAAAGAACAGAAAGTAAGATAAAAACATTGAAATCCTACAAAGTATCACATTCCTTTTATGTGAGATATCACTGCTGTATATTGGAAAGCAAACAAAATCACTTCTGTTGCAGTTTTCAAAAGAGCTTTGTTCTTGATATACTTGCTTTCATGTTTGTGTGGTTAAGAAGCTAAGGCAAGAATATATTCAAGACAGGAACAAAAACCATTGCTCTGTGATTCCTAGCAAAAATAAGTTTTCAAAGAATACTTTATTATCTGTCACATTGAATGCTTTCCTCATCCTTATTTCCAATACTGTTCTTACCTGTTAGTTTTCATTGAAAAAACTATTTGAACATGAGTGGAAATTATTATTCCCTCAGATATTCAAGATAAAATCATGCATCCTGAATACTTTCTCTTTCAAACCTTACTGTATATTTACTGCTCAGAATTGTGTCTTAACTTCAAGAATTTAAAATAAGATTCCATTGTGAAGTTACAGGTAGGAAACCTGGCAGTGTTACATGGAAGAATAAGGTGGATATAAACACAAAGGAGTTGCTTTTATTCAAAATCATATCAACTTTTGTAATAACCAGTTATACAAAGAACAGTGAAAGGGTAATCTTAGTATCTGAGTAGATGTTTAGGATTGATACTTTCAATAATTCGTAGTTGGAATTCTGACTTCAGCTCACTTTTTCCAAGAAGATACTTAGCATTTTTTAGCCCATGTACTACATGTCTTGCTGACAGTGGCTGTTGATTGCATTTGCAAGCATCAGATTCAAGGTTTTGGTTTTACATTGAGTTATGACGGCTGGCAAACAAAATGGTCTTGGATCCTCAAACTGGGAAGGGAATATTTAATACACATCCCCTGCTCCCCTCAAAATGCTTGCTTTACTGCTGTGCTTAATGCTCTTGTTTTTCCACTGTAGAGGAGTTACCTACTGTCATCTTCCCCAGACCTACACTCCTAGTGTGCATTTTCCTCCATTTGCCTTTTGCTGGTTCAGGTGCTTGTTTGGTTCTTCTGTGGAGTTTTTTTTGTTCTGAAAGAAATCTTAGTTTTCTCTCATTCCGGTGAGATGAATTGATTCACTGGTGATAATGGCTGGTGTCTCTGTCAGAAAAGAGATAGGGCCATGCAAGTGAGAGTAGGAAGATAGCAAGAAGGAAGAATGGTGGAAAAAGGGAACAAACACTAAGAAATGAGAAAGGGGAGGATGAGATCTACCTCTTCAGGTCGTGAACCATTAGGTGGACTAACTACCAGTGGAACTGCAGTTTAGGCAGCAAGTATTTTCGTTTTGAATGCATGAATGCGGGAATTGCTGCTTAATTGGGCTTTTTCAAATACTTGGCCTTGTGTAGCTCTAATGGCACACTGAAGATGTTTTATTTATAAGCCCAAACATCAGTTAAGAACTTTCAAGCATCAAGCAAACATGATCTTCTGTAGTGAATTTGAGATATCTGGGATTTTTCTTTCTGCATGAGGTAACAATGGATAAAATGAGAAGTGTGCCATGATTTTTTTTTTTTTTTAAGTAGGCTTTATTAAAAAAACCAGTAGTTTAGAATCTGGCAGGAAATTAGGGATTTTCTACATTTTGTTCAGAAAGTAATGCCCAGTGTTAATTAATGTTTTGTGAAAATTGTATTGTGGGTATACTGAAAGAGCAAGTGTGAAAGGAAGAGAGGGAAAACAGAACTGTCTGAAGTTGCAACTATGTTGCCTCTCATAGATATTTAAATGCTTACCAGGGTGTTTTTCTAATTGTGATTAAGTTATACTTCCCCTCCACCCTCCTAAACCTGAGGGAGAACCAGCACAGACATTAGTCACAACCATCTGAAGCATCATCCATTGTGCAGAGTATGTAGCCTTGTCCATTTGGTCAGGCCTTTATTAAAGTTATGGAAGAGAGCCATAGAATTGCAATACTTTTTTCTTTTTTTGAGTTCATCTTTGTAGTGCTATATAAAGCAGTATGGTAAATGGCATTCCTCAGGATGTTCTCTTACTGCTTAAGAGTCAATCTCTTGATTTTTCACATTTCTTGCTTTTTCCTTGTATAGTAACTTCTTCTAATGTGAAATTGTTTCTGGCTTTAATACTGTGTAAATGACTTAATTGGCTGAAAGCAATTCGTTAGAGTGTATGGATTTTAATTGTTATTTTTTTTGTAAACATGTCAGTTATACTGAAGTTACTGAAATGTCACTGTTCTGATTGGCATGCATATTCAGAGTTTTGCCTGCCCTTACTCCTTAGCTTTAAAATTATTCCTTGCTTTACTTTCATATTTGAATTATTGGAGAAAACCCAAAACTTTAAAACTTACGGTGTACCTGTGAGTTTATAAACATCACATTTCTTCTTCTGTTTGTAAATATAGACAGAAAGAGAGAAAACACAAGAGAAGGTGGGAAGTGAGCTCAATTCCAAAAGCAACTTCTGTTTCATCACTTTGGTCAAGCCCTGTAGATTTCACTGTTCTTGGTTTCTCTCCTTTTTAAAGATGAATATTTTAAAAATGTGATATAGTAAGTCTCAGCAATGAAGTAATAGGGTAATATAAGTAACTGAGCCTATTCATCAGCATGGCTCTGGGTGTGCCTTTCTCTCTTAAAGGGTAGAAGTACTGACAATTTAGCCACCAAATTGCAGAGCAGGTGAGGTTTGGTGTAGCTCAGTAAGCAAAAATTTATTCTAATTACCTTTTGAATCATTAAAAGGCAATGGTAGACTAAATATTTGGGGTTTTTGATTGAGAAGCATAAAGGAAATGCCTGACAAACAAAGCCCTTCTCACTAATGGAGAAGATATTACCAAAATATGCTGTAAGCACTGGGTAAATTAATTTTATCAACGTTTCTGAGGTTAATATGAAACATTTCTTTTGTAGTCTGTTTTGAGTATGTTGTGATTAGATCTCAATACTTTTGTTATAAGGAATAGTGTTTAGGGGTTTTATCCTAATATCATTCAAACATAGATTGCTTCTTGTTGAGCAGTTTCTTTCATTCTTTTCTACCTTTTGTGTGTGTGTTTAAAACCACAGAAAAATAAGAAGTATTGGTGGGGGTGAGATTTATCTGGACCAGTAATGCCAAAGCACTGTGTTCTTTGATGCCAAACATGCTTTTTTAAAATCAAGAGACTTGGTGATAACGGTGATAAATATGTTTGTGCCTAAAGTTTGCTACTGCTGGCCTTCATGCCTATATACAGGTTTTCTGATCCTGCCTTTAAAGTTTGTCCTTGGTGCCCCTTAAACTTTCTTTGTATCATATCTACAGTTAGTAATTTCTGTCTCTGTTTAGGAGTGAGCACCTTTGTATAGGTGCAGTTAAGATATTTTCATTATTCTAAACAGAAATACTCTCTGATTTTTTTAAGGAGCCTAAAAGTTGATCTTGTATCAAAATAATTAATTAGGTTCTAACATGAATTGTTGGGGTTTAGGGTGCAATTATGTAGACAGAAGGATGAAAATAGGCCCTAAGGGCGCATCTGTGTAGACCTTCAGTAGATCTTGGTTCTCAGCCTAACTGGCAGATTGCTACTTAAAGAGTCAAAGTAGGGTTTGTTTTTTTTTCCTTGAAGATTTAAAGCACCAAGCATTCTAATTTTCTTTAAAAATGAGGAAGATTCAATTCAAAGGAGTTGATTTGAGCATGTTCTGACAGGAGGCAGTCATATAAACAAACATCTATGTAACTATCAGTGTCCATCTGTGGGCTGTCTTTGTCTTGTCTGAAATCATTGCAAACGTGTCAGCTCCAAGTGAAAGTTAATGTACCTTAAAATTCCTTGTCCCGTGAAAGGATCTCAAAGTCGTTTACAGACACTGGGACATTGCTATCTAAGTTAATGTGCCCTTTTGCTCTGGCATTCAATCAGCACAGTGAGAACTGCTGTCATGAAGGCACAGCAGTGAAAAGCAGGTAAAAGTTGTGTGTGTCCTAGGCTAGGAAGGAAAAGTATGTGCCAGAATAGCCACCACTCTTCTCCTCAGTGTTACAAACTGTTAACAAATCCAGGAAATGTACTTTGCTAAAAGCAGTGTGGTGTGGATATCTACCATATTATTCATGGTATATTTTGCTTCATTTCTTGTCCCTCAAAGCATTTAACTCAGTCTTAGGGTGATTTAGATTGTAGTTTCAAAGTCTGTTTTTTAGTAAATTTCATGTAGAAGGTGCTTGACAAATCTGTTTTGTGTCTGTGTTGACTTGTGCAGTGGATCACAGTTAAATGCTTTATGAAGCAAAAGCTAATTCTATATTTTAACTGCTTTATTTTCTTGTACAATCTTACTGCTTTTTCCATAATACAGTAGAACTTCAGTCACAGGTTTCAGTCCCTTGCAGATGCTTAAAAAGGTGTAATAGGTAACTAATAGCAACCTGTCATGAAGTGTTTAAGGGCTTGTGAAAATTGCATGCTTTTTCATAAAGTGTTTTGTTATTGTTCTTGTAACACATCAAAAGACATAAACTTCATACGGAAAAAAATGCCAATTCCTAAAATTTCATGAAGTTACTGTGATTTGAAGTTCTACTACGTAGTATATGTTTCATCTGCACTGGGAAAATAAAGTTTCAAGCTGACAAGTTCTTGCTCATAACTATTTTTTGACAATTTTGCAGGGAACATTTCAGTTTTTTCACAAGTCTACTCTGTTTGGTTGGTGTTTTTCACTTTTTTTTTTTTAAGTCTTGTGATAAGGACATATTTGTGACTTTGCAATACAGTCTTAGAGAGAGAACTCCATTCATGGGAAATACACACTTAGACCAGAGGACTTAAAGCTGGGATTCCAGTGGACTGGTTTTGGCTCTCTAAAGTATTTGGAATATGGTATTACTGAATGATATGTGTCTTGGCTTTCTAATGGTGCTGGATGTATCCAGCTTCCAATGAGTTTGGAGGTTTTCTTGCACTTTTGGCCTAATGACTTTCTGTCCTTCATTCGTGTATGATGTTGGTGTAATAGTCATTAGCTATTGAGGCCTGTCTGTGAAATGTATAAATCAATATAATCTTTCACACAGTTGTTTGCATGCAGATGTTTACACAAGATGAAGTTTCTTTAGTATGTTCTAGCTAGTCACTCTATGATCAAGCTCTGCTGTAGCATGTGGGCTTTTTACAAGCAATTTTTATTTCTAGTGACTGATTTTTTCTGTTTAGCCAACTAGTGGCATATGTTGGCATAACTTTCAACCTGTTCATACAGGTTTTGTTATTTGGAAATGCTACTTACATGAGCTTTTTTATAAAAGTATTTTAGAAGGTGAACTTGTGCTAATGAAAGATCATGTCTGTGCTGGTGAAAGATGTGTGGAAGCGAAAGTTTCTGACATATCCTGATAATCCTTTATTATGTAAAACAGAACAGAGATGAGTGCTATCATGTAATCTGAAAAGTAAAATAAATGAGTAGGTCTCTAGGTAAACTGATAAGAGTTCTACAGTCCTATAGCAAGATCTCCTGCATCAAACACTAGTTTCAGGTATTCTGCAACTGAATTAAAGGAAAGTATCTGTATAAAAATGCTGGCTTTTAAAAAATTTGTACAGAGTTGCAATTCAAAAGATCAGTATTTTAAATATATTTTTAAATAAAGACAGCAGACTAAGGAAAGCAGTTTTAACATCTGATTTATAGTGCAGTGCAATAGTGCTTTTCCTTACAGAAAGCTTACACATAATGTAATATTTCCTTTCTCTTTTGGGTCCATCTTATGTAAATGCTACATAACTTGCACGCAACATCACACCTTAATGATGTAATAGAAATGATTTGACACAAAATACACTTTTGATCAAATAATTTTTGTTGCAACTAAACTTCGAATAGTGAAATGGTTGTCCTGTCTGTTGTGTTCAGGTTGTAGAACTCAGTTGTTTAGGTCAGCAAAAAGCTAACCCAGCCCTTCACCAGTTCAAAGACAAATTGTATTAATATAAAATAAAATATTCTCAATGGCTTTTATGTGCAATAAAACCTCCAAACAACTGGTAAAGAGATGAGAAAAAGGTAAAGCTCTAAGACCATTCAATCCATTCTATTGTTTGAGAAGAAAGTTCAGATCTGCTAAAATTGTTAGTATGAATAATGCCTCTGAGGGTCTCGAATCTCTGCAAAAGCTGTTTAGGCAGCAGAAGGGGAAGAAGTGTAGATGGAGAAACTTGAGTTGCCACATAAAGCCCCATGAAAAGCTAGTCAGAGTCAAGAACAGAACACTGATTCCCCAGTCCTCTTCTGGCCATGCAGAAGGCCTTAATGTGTTTGTGCTCTTTCCCTTCTGAAAAGGAGTTCAAAATTTTATGTATTATGTTGCTTTCAGGCTTACAAGATTTACTCATTTTTAATCTCCCTGTTTTAAGGTGACAAGAGGCAGCTAAAATGGATTTTTTTTTCCAAAGTTTATACTTGAAACATAATGTAATTGAAAACTAAAACTATTGTAGTAATGAGAGCAACTTAGTTTTGTCTTTTTTCTTTTTGAGGTGGCTGCTTCTTTTTTCCTTGCTTTCCCTTGAACTGATCATGGAAACATTTCTTTTTTCAATCAACTGTTAGGGAATGCTGTTATAGTAATCAGTGGTGAGGTTCCCAGATGAATAGCTATCTATCTCTTCTCTCTCTCTGTCTCTCTCTCTTTCTCTCTCTCTCTTGTCTGTCTAATCTATCTCTCTCTATCTATCCATCCATCCATCCATATCTATATCTCTACATATCTCTCTCACAGAAAGGCAATGAGGCTAATAAGGAAAAAAAGAAAGGTAGCATGGATGTAAAAAACTTTATTGAGTAATATGTTAAGGTGTTACTGCATCCAAGTTGGAATACTGTCAAATTCTATGTTTATATACAGGAACTTGACAAGAGGAGTTGGTAGATTTAGAGAGTTACTAAGAGCTGTCGAAACAAGAACTACACAAAACCTGCGAATGGTAAGTTGTATTAAACCACTTTCCTGTTGCCGCACATCTGAATTTCAGTAGGCATGGAAAACATACATATAGTGGGTGAGTTAGAGACAAATAGTCAGGTACGTAGCATATTGATAAGGACCTGTTATGCAACACTTTATAAGGTTACATTTCCTGGCTTAAGTGAATGATTAAAGCAAGGAATGTTTGATATCCTGTCTCTCCCTTATTTCTTTTTCCTATTTGTGGTTATAGTTAAAACCTGACTGGTCTCTGACTAACCATACTTTCAACCATAATTATAATTGCCCCTATTTATGAGTCAGCATAGTTTCACGGTTCTGTAAGGTAGTGGGGATGAGAACAGAGTGCAGCATTTTTGTGTGGTTTTTATTAGGTGGAAAGCTACCAAGTTATAAAGCCTCTTCAAGGAAAAACATAAAAGCAAAATCATGAAGATTTGTTATTTATATTGTCAGAAGCTCGAATCTTTGATAGAATAAAAAGTAGAGGCTTATGTATTTAACTGTCATGTACTGATTTTCAAAATATCCTAGATTAGTTTCCTAGTACTGGGCCTTTAAAACTTCCATACCGGTAATAAGGAAGGTAAGTGATTTCTTAATTCGTTCCATAACTGATTCCTAGTAAATATATTAACATTATTTAATAATAGACTTTCAATGGAGAGGGATAATACTGCAAATTTTAATAAAAAAGATGAAGGGCTTCTTACGGTATAGGAGTTAAAGTGGAAGATGCAGATTGTATGGTGCTGTCTGTGACTTAAACAATACACATCTGTTTTTGGGAAATGTTACTGGGAAATGCTGCCAATTCTGATGCAAATATAGATCTTGCCTTCTTTCTAGAGCCCTGGTAGAAAATCTTTGAGTTTTCATTATCATACATCATCATGATACATAGTTGTGCAGGTTCTATGCATGTGTATGAAACATTAAAGAGGAGATTAACCTGATAGTTATGGGTTATAAGATGACTTAGAAGCATTAAATTAGTGTTATTTAATGAAATAATATTTATGTAAGTATTTCTACAGTTAGATATATGGTTACAATAATAGTTGGTTAAAATAAACTTTTTCATGCTGATTTTCAACCTGTTTCACTCTTGCTGAGTTTTAACAACAGTAGCAAACACCAGCACCTTCAAGTACAAGTTGTCAGAAGCCCCATTCAGCCCACAGACCATGACTGTCTGTGGTGGGTTGACCTTGTCTGGCTGCCAGATACCCACCCAGCTGCCCTCAGACTCCCCTTCCTTAACACATGGGGAGGAAATTAGCTAGAAAAGGTCTGAGATAGGTCTGAGATAAAGGCAGGGAGTTTGCTTACCAGTTACTGTCACAGGCAATTTCCTTCTTGGAGGAAATTAACTTAATTTATTGTCCATTAAAAGAGAGTGAGATGGTGAGAAACAAAGACAAAAAACTAAAACACCTCCCCCCCACCCTGTTTTCTCCGGTTCAACTTCAGTCTTTGACTTCTGATTCTTCTACTTCCCCTCCCTACCCTCCCATTCCCTGAGTGGTGCCTGAGGGGTGGAGGGTTGTGGTGAGTTCCTCTCTTCTGCTCCTTACTCCTCACACTTTTCCCCTGCTCCAGCATGGGGTCCCTCCTTTGGGCTGCAGTTCCTTCAGGGATTATCACCTCTTTCACCGTGGTTCTCTTCACAGGCTGCAGTGTGGACAACTGCTCCACTGTGGTCTCTCCCATACAAACAGCTGCTCTAGGTCTGCAGAGGCAGTAGAGGTTATTGAGTGTCGTAGGTTATTGATTGTCTTAGGAGGAGCAGTTGGGTTGGTTATACTTCACAGGTATCTGGATTTAACTGATAAAATTGAAAAATTGTTATTGCCATTACTTTGTGTTTAGAGAATTGAACTTGGTACTTTTGCCTTTTAAATAGCATCATGCCTGGTGTTTTGGATGTTGTAGAATAACAAAAAATATTCTATACAAGTAGTCTTCATTAGAAAAGATCTGAGCATTTTTGAAGAGTTCGTATTCAGCATTTCCAGGGAAAATCTTTATCTTTTGCTTTTACAGACAATAGCAAGACAACTTGCAGAAATTTTATTACGAGGTATGTGTGAGCAGAGTTACTGGAATCCACTGGAAGATCCTCCTCACCAATCACCCCTCGATGATCCACTTCGGAAAGGTTCCAATACTAAGAATTATGCGCTCAGTAGAAGACCACGGGTATACACTGGAGAAAAGTATGGCTGAGTTTATATCTCTCTTGTTTCTATAACTGCAGTCATTACCCAGTGCACTGGGTAATTTAGCTTATATTTCTGAAAATGTAGAGGAATTTGGCAGTGTGAATGGGAATGTTTCCCATGCTGTGTCGATAGATAGATTCCCTGAAGAGAACTAGGGAAGAAACATGCTTCTCCAAGCAGAAGTTTGCACTGTATACATTAGGCCTTCTTTTCTCAATTGTAGATTTTTTTTTTCTATCTTGGTGTATGTGGTTGACTCAATGTCTTATTGTATGTGGGATACAAAAGAAAACATGATATTGCACATTTTAAAAGTTGTGTGCTGCTTCTAGAGATCTATTCTGCTTTATCATAGAAAGGAAAGATTCAACAATATGCAGAATCAAGTTGGTCCAGGAAGCATTATGAGGAAACAAAACATATCTAGAAATTCATCTAGCAGTTTCAAAGGTAGTTTATTTCCCAAGGCAGCTACCTTTCAGCTAATCATCTTAGATTAGTTTTGGCACTTCTTTATGAGGCCACCTTTTTGTTCAGTTTTAATCTTTCATTGAACCAGGTAAGTGATACTTTTTGGATTGTTTTTCTGTGGTGTATCTCGTTAATTCTAGAGTACCTATGGTGTGTTTCTTCCTTCTTAAAAATGTAAGTTTTTTTTTTTTTCCAAACCAATCACCATTAGGGTTAGTATTAAATATAGATAGCCATTTCCTTGAATTTGAAATTTTTCTTAGAAGTCAATAGCTCTGATCCCCAGACATCCCTTCCTACCTCAACTATTCTGTTATTTAGTGAAATCAGTATGATCTGGGAATGTCTTTTGAGGACACATTGTCAGTTCCATAGGATATTTTTGACCCTCTTTCTTCAAAGAATTTATTATTATTATTATTATTGTTTTTTATTTATATTGTTGTCCAGGTGGATTAAAAGCTAGTCATTGTGGGTTTGTAATTTCAATCTTGTCTGTCTACCTTTGGGATGTGAAGTCATTAACAGCAATCTGTTGAGCTTCAGGAAAAGATGCAGGCATGGAGTTGAACAATCATTTGCCAAAACAACTATTGTGCTTCCCTGCTAGTACATACTTAATCAACATGCAAGCAGCCTTTCTTGTAAAAAAGAAATACCTATTTTTGTGAATACATCTGGATCACTGCGCTTAAAAAGTATGCATTTATTGCCCAGACATGAGGAAATCTCTTTTATGCAGCCTTAAATATTTTCTTACTCAAACCACTTGGTATTGTACAGCAAATCCTAAAGAACAGTCTGTTCCTCTCTTTTAGTATATATGCCTTATTAGTTAACATGAAAGCTTTTTTCCATGAAGTGACCTTGTTATGTGTGAAAGACTGCTTCTGTGGTAGATTGATTATAGAAGTAGCCCTGCTTACATAATTGATGGATGTTTGTTTTAATGTTCACAGTATCTTTGTATTGTAAAATAAATGCCTGCAATATGGCACCTTTTTGAGTTGTTTAGCTGTATTTATTGCAGAGTTCCATTAATAAATATTTTACCCAGCAGCAAGCCCACATAATTATGGTGCCTTTACTATTATTAAGTGAATGGCCTTTATCTTCAAAGACTTCTAGCAATTCTCCTTCCTAAATCCAGAATAGTTACAGCAGGTTTCTCAGGCTTAGTCTTTCAAACTTATGTCTCCATTCTCAACTCATCCTTCATAGCAACATGCTTCCTGCAAAAGTGGAGCTTTGTTCAGTTTTCTCTTGCTCTTGGGGCGTGCAAGTGAGGAGTTCCACAATTTCAACACAGCATGTAATTAAGTCCTTTCATCATGTCAGACTGGTTAATACCATACCACATAAATTATGTCTAGCCAAGTATCTCATCTCCAGCAGTGATTGAAAGCAAGTATCAAAGACAATGAATAGCATGACACGGATCTAGGAAACTTCTTCCTGAGTATTCTTCTGACCACCAACTCTGAGTCTGCAATGCACTGGTGTTTTTCCTAAATATGTTGCCTGACACATTAGATAACAACATTGTGTTCTTCTGAGGATTATGGATGTGATTTGGCTAATAGCATTTATGATTTTGTAGATCTCTGTGTTATTGACTCTTCAGTTTTCTTTAAACAGTTCTTCAACTGTGCATAACTTTCATGGTTTGCTTTTGGTTGATAGCCATTTCATGCTTTCAGTTGCCTCTTTTGCTCTGCCCTGTTACGTTGAAGTTACTTTAGTCATGTGCCTTGCATCTGCCGGGAGACAATGTCTGAGTTCAGTCAACTTAACTGAGCTTTTTGCTTAGACAGGTCAAAGAAATTTCTCACTAATTTCTGCACAGAGAGGATCTTCACTGTCTGAGACACACATCAACATATTTACAAATTGTGTTTGAAATTGTAGGAGAAAATGTTTGAGTTTTTTTGATCAGTGACTTTTTAGTAGTTCTCTTTGGGGCAATGTCCCTTCTTTCTCCGAGAAAGTAATTTCTCCAGCAGCTCTTTCCAATCATTATTCTGCTTTCTGGGTGCCATTGTCAGTCAGTCAGATTAAATCTTCTTCCAGGTTGTTAAATTCTGCATAGAAGAGTGGATTGTTAAATAAGGAGCATTCTGATGCTTCCTCATCACTCTTCATTCCTTTCCGTGGGTGGTTCTTATTCATGACTAACTGTGTTTTGAAATTTCTTTGTTATGTAATAATAAAAATGTATTCTAAGGTTTAGAATACTCTTAAAAATCTGGTGAGCAGTTGCATTGTTTAAAAAATAAAAGAACAACAACAGAACAGCTGCCCTGGGGTCTTAGCTGTTGTATATTACCACAATATGTTCACAATGTTGCTTTCAAACTGCTTGGAGTTTGGATGTCTTGTACTTTCCATTTTCTTTCAGTCATTTAATTACTGTTTATATTTCTAGTGCTTTAAAAACCCCCAAAAGATGTTTTAATGTCGGACAAGTTTTGTTTCCTGTCTATAATGTATTGTAGCTTAAATACTCTCGGGACCATAGGAATTGATTCTTAACAACAACAAATTATTTTCTAAATTTAAATAGTTAATTGTGGAACTAATGGTCTGAATTAACAGGAAATAGTGCTTGGGCTAATTCAGAAATAATTTAGAGGAAGAAATCTGAAGAGCTAAAACATAGTCACTGATTTGGGGGATGTTTTTGTGTGTATGAGAATGGATGAATGAATTCCTGCCAGTCATGTACCCAATGCTGATTACTGTTGTCTGTCCAGCACAGAGGGGCATTCAGAAAGCATCCAGTATCTAGAGAAAGCAGTCCTATGCAAACCTTCAGCATTAAGTTATAAGGAAGTATACTTCATTACAAACAAATAATTCTACTTCTTGGAAGTAAGAGTGGTTATGGCAAGTGGGTGGAGATTGTCATGGCTCTATTTAAAAATATTCACAGCTATTGAATGCATCACGAAAAAATTCTCAAGCATATCTCAAGAAAATCTTATAGAAGTATTTCTCCACAAATTGCCTAAAATATGAAAGTTCTGCTCTTGTGTGAGAGTCTCCTCTTGCCAACCTTTGAATCAGTGATGTAGATTCAGCTCAGATGGAGTAGGTATAAGAGGCTAGTTAAACGATGGGTTTAGTTTTTACAGTTGTTAAATTATGTTTAATTTTAGGATATATGAATGAGTTCGACTCTGACAGCTGTGGTAGGTTTTTTCTTTTATTGTGTTCAGCCAAATTTTCTGAAATGCAAATTTAGAGCCTTGCAAAGAAATGCATTTTAGCCAATTGATTTTTCCATGTAAGTTACTTTCTGTTTTCTTTTCTGGAAATTTTCCAGTTTTTACAGTGCTTTTAATATATGTATGTGAGCTACTCATGAAAGTAAAGTGTTCTGCTTAAATAATTAAATTCTCCTTTTGAACAGCATCTTCTGTCCTCAAGAAAATACAGAAGAAGCCTTACTGTTGCTGCTTATTAGTGAATCTATGGTAGGTAAAATAGAGTGAATGTGCATGTGCTGTATGTGTGTGTTTTCCTTGTTTTGGTTTTTTTTTTTAAATTAAAATAGAACTTTTTTTCCCCTATGCCTTACTTTGCTTTGGCTTTCATTTTCTGTTAGGAAAGCAGGCAATTATTTCTGAAACTCAAGGGGTTTTTTCCTTTGAGCCAGCAAGATGAGGTCTGCAAGTGCTGAAAAGTTTTCTCCTTTGGATTGGCTTTGCCTGGCCTCCTTCCAGCCATAGGCAGGTGAACAAACCAGATCCTTCATTTGACACCACTTACCAACAAGAACCACTGTTACACCAGTTGGTTGCTATTCAGGCAGACACAAAATCTAAGTTATTTTTGTTGTAAAAAGCAAATTAAAAACCACTAGATGAGCATAATAAACATTGCCAAAAAGTACTTTCCATTGTGCATTAAACTTCAGTCACTCAAATTTGTAAGTGATTTTTGATGATACTGACATTCAGTCTTTGCTACTGGATTATTTTTTTTTAAATGTCCCCACTTCCTCAATAAATGATTCCTTTCAATGGTCTGCTTGGGCCCTTTATCACCCTTCCATATTTTCTGCTAGTCATCAATCAACTGCCATGTGCTGACATTCTCATACCGTGTCAGTTTTATGTTCTCAGATGAAATGAAGTGAAATGCTGGAGCTTTTGCTGGTTTTTTTAACTGGAGAGGTGAAAACTCTACAGTCTCAGGCATCATGCAGTCTGTCTCCCTGCAAATCAATGAGATGTAGTCCTTTAAGTTGTATAGGTGATTCAAATGCTTACATATTTTGGCATAATTTCTCTTTTACTACAGTTAAATAGGAACAGAACGTTTTAGTGAACATTGTCCTAGTTAAACTGTTTTAAAGTGGCAGATATTTACATTGTAGTGCTAACTGCTTTCCTCATTCCTAGTGATCTGCCTTGCAATATTCATGACAGAATCTAGAAGTTCTGTCTGGATTCTGATTCTCAGAATACAGAAAAATTGACTGAGTAAACATTTCCACATGTCATATGTTGATTTTGCTGCAGTATATACTTACTACTGAGAGGTGCTGCCTGTGCCTCTCTAATGTGCCTGAGCAGCAGTGAAGATGTACAGAGTTCTGATGTGAACTGTGGCCTCGTGTGAAGTGAAAGCAGTCCCAGTTCTGCAAGATCTGACTACTGATTGCTATGTTTGCATGTGCAGTTCCTTACATATCATCATTAAGAAGCCAAAAACCAAATTAAAAGTGCTGCCTTGTTAAGTGTCATTTCAGGTTACTTACAGCTTTTCCTTTGTGAATTAGATCTGCCTAATTATATCAAATGCTGTCACTGTAGAGCATATACCTTTAGCAAGCTTTAGATTTTTTTCTTTTACACTAATTATTGCAGATTATTTCAGGCAAAAGAGTTTGTTTCAGTGGAGTACAAAATCTTTGACATGATTGACTTTGGCGAAGTCATTTGTTCAAATTAGTTTTGGAGGGGGGAAAGGGAAGGATTGAACATAAAAATATTCATCATCACAAACTTACCATTTTTAGAGTTGAGACCTGTGATTTCAGCTTCAGTGCATGCTAACTTTCTAGCTGTAGTAGTTGTGAAGTAGTAGGTGATTTATGATTTTGAAACCAGTATTTGGGAAAGAAATAAAAACACTTGGAGAAGACTGAGTAATCTTTGGTGTTTTGATATGCTATTTTGTTATTAAAGTAGTATGATCCCTTACTTTCCATTGTCTGTGAATTAGTGTGAAAAAGCCCCATTCAAGGCCAGGTTGGGCAGGGCTCTGAGCAATCTGGTCTGGTGGAAAATGTCCCTGATCTTTAAAAGGTCCCTTCCAACCCAAACCATCCTGTGGTTCTGTGATCTGACATCTTCATGTTACAGTGCATGTATGTGTTGCTGCATGCCACCTGAGTTGTGGTAATGGAATCTCAGAATGATTATGGTTGGAAGGGACTTCTGGAGGTCATTTTGTCCAGCCCTCCTGCTCAGGCAGGGTCATCTGGAACACACTGCATCTCTGTCCAGACATCTTCTGAGTATCTCCAAGTAGAGAGATGCCACAGCCTCCTTGGACAGCCTGTGGCAGTGCTCATTAACCCTCACAGCAAAAAAAGATCTCCTGATTTTCAGAGAGGACCTTCAGTGTTTCAGTTTGTGTCCATTGCCTCTAGTCCTGTCACTGGACATCACTGGAAAGAGCCTGACTGCCTGTATCCTCCCTTCAGATATTTCTAACATTGATAAGGCTCTACTCCTGAACATTTTCCCGGCTGAAGAGTCACAACTCTCTCAGCCTTTGCTCATAGAAGAGGTATTCCAATGTCTAATTCATCCTGATGGGTGTTTGTTGCTCTCTCTCCAATAGCTCCATGTCCAGAACTGGACCCAGTACTGCATCTGTGGTCTCACCAGTTCTGAACAGAGGGGAAGGATCACTGCCCTCGACCTGCTGGGAACACTCCTGCTAATGCAGCCTGGGCTATCAGCAGCCAGGAGCTCTTTCCAGCTGGGGCACCCTGCTGGCTCCTGCCTACCTTCGGTGTCCACCATGACCCCCAGATGTGTTCCTGTCAAACTGCTTTTGAGCTGGGGGTGCCCAGCAGGTATGGTGCCTGGGTTTGTTCCCTCCCAGGTACAGGACTTTGCACTTCCAATCTTTGCTGAAGGCTTTGATGAGGCTCCTGTCAGCTCATCCCTCCAGCCTGTTGAGGTCCCTCTGGATGGCAGCACATCCCTTTGGTGTATCAGTTCAGCAAACATGCTTGGGGTACATCCAGTGTCAGTCTGTGGGATACACCGCTAGTTACTGGCCTCCAGCTAGACTTTGTGTCACTGATCACCACCTGCTGGGCTCAGCTTTATGTGTGATTCTTATCCAGTGGTAAAATGGCTGAGCACACCCTTCCTTCCCCTGAGGAATACTGCTCAGGTGTGTTACAGGCTTAAGGTGTGTGTGGTGTGGCCAGATGACACTTTGCAGTTTAGCTGTCACCTTAGAGCATCTGAGACCATGGCAGTTCTGAAATACTGAGCCCTTAAGTTCCTACATACATTCTATTTTATAATTATCAGGAAAATGATTGTTCAAATGCACAAGGTATCTGTAATAATTATATGACATCCTCTCGCTTTGGCATTAACAACCATTTTTCCACAAGAAATGCTAGTTCACAGCTTGTTCAAAACTTGCAAGGAGTTGAGTCAAATGCTTATTAAAAGTGGAGTAAAAAAGAAGTTCTTGAAGCTGACTAAATATTTATGCAGTGTAAAAAGGAAAAGTCAAAGACTTCTTGATCAAAAGAAAGCAAAATGCCTATGTTTGGGGGGTGTGTGCGTGCGTGTGTGCGGGGTTGTTTCAAACCAAGGTGTGGATTATTCAGTTGATAATTCCTGAGATGTCTGTGCATTTTATGCTTCATTTATATCTTTGAAAAATTTTAAGTATTTAATTATTCTGATTTTAAAGATATATTGAGTATGTTCAGAGCTTAAAATGTTACCCTGATAAACAGAGAAAAAATTTCATATCCCTTATCGTCCTTGCATCTGAAAGAGGGGGAAGTAAGGTGCCTATTAAAATTTAGTGGATTTAAGTAAATATACTAAAGGGGGCCATGCCCTGTGAAATTAAAAATATAGGGGGATGAGGAGAGAGAAGTATCTTTTATTTCTGATTTCAAACTACCAGATATACTAGCATTTGTACCAATGGGAATATTAAAAACCAAGAAAACTGGAAATAGATAGGATAGCGAGATAATGTGTTTTCAGAGGCTTGGTATAGTGGGAGAAGTATTGGGTGGTTCAGTATAGGTGCTAGCTACTCTGAGAGCCGAATTTTGTTCTTTGCTCTTGAGCATGATTTCTCTGTGAACGTGGTCAACTCATTTAATCAATTTCTGGCTCAGCTTTCTTCCTTCCCAGAAGGAACACTTGAAGAATTATGTTTGCGATATGCCTTTCACAGAACAGGCTTGAAAGTACAAACCCTTACTGCAAGCACAGTCTGATTCCAAAGCTGTGCCCAGAGCCAGGATCAGCTTTCACTTCTCACTAGTAACTCCTGAAGGTGATTGTGGGTTATCCTGGACATGTTACCGTTCAAAAGTGAGATGAGAGTGTCATAATGTTATGAAGATAAAAGAAATTGATTGCCTTATTTTACAAGAGCTGGAATAGAAGATTTGAAGATCCTTTTAATATGTTTTACTAGCATACAAAAATAAAAAGAAATTTTAGAAGATGAATATTCATCATATTAAAAATATACCTTCTTTCGTTTCTGAGAATTCTTTAATAATTTAAAATATGTTACTTAGTTTATGGAAGTAGAATGAAGTAACTAAAAATAGGTCCATGTAGAAACATCAGTCTTGCCACTAATATATAAAATTGGTGATTCTTTCTATCTATAAATTAGTATCGGATATTATCTCTGTGTCACTTCTAGCAACTGCAGACTGTGAGGCTGAATAGAATGGTAGTTACCTGAGTGAAAATATAGCTTGAATTACAGTGGCTGACTTGGTTTCTTTCCTCGTGGTGTGTTCCAGGCTAACCGTGATGCTGTACTGAGCAGAATACCAGAACACAAGAACGATCGTATCATCAGTTTGCAAAGTGCATCTGTAGTCTACGATTTACTCACAATAGCCTTGGGAAGAAGAGGCCAATATGAAATGCTTTCAGAGGTTTGTTGATAGGAGTGAATATTCATCTGTGTCACTCTTGTGGTTTTCTGTTAATCATGTAAATTGTGGTGTTAATTAAGGGCTAAAACAAATATAGGACACTTTTATTCTGACTGCTTTATAAATGCAGGAGGTAGTTTCTACCCCAAAATATTTACTGTCTAAATTTATTCAAGTGATTTGAGGTGGTCAAATGGAGAAGTTGTGTGGAAGGTGTGGTAATATCTGGAAAGTAGAAGAGACTCCATGTTTGACCAGCTGCTTAGCTGAGGGTTTTTAGTCATGGCCTTAGGCTTTGAAAGCTGAAGTCTACCTAAGGCTTGTTTTAAGGTCTTTTATTCTTGTTGGGTTGTTGTTGTTGTGGGTTTTTTTCTGGCTTGGTTTTTTTTTTTTTTTAATCTAGCATCTTTTAATCTAGCATCTTTGTAGTAATATTCCGGCAAAATTTTATGTATATTCTTTGGAAATGTTCTTTATGAGAAAGAAAATAATTCCACTATGTTTGAAAAATACTTTCAGTACAGATGATTAAAATGTATTTGTTACATGTACATGAAGTATCTTTCCTGAATATGAAAAAATCATCTTATGAAGACCTGGTATAATAGACAATACTTATTTTAGCATGCGGATATTTTAGATATACAGCTGCAACAGGATCTTATCAGGAAGTGAGGAGAGCATCTCATTTCCTCTTGTCCTTGTCGTCCAAAGCACAGTGGAAAACATAGACTTTAAGAAGCTTTTACAGTTTAGTGGGTAGAAGATATCTGCCCTCAAATCCTGCTGCCCATAGTCTGTAACTTTTCTAATTTGAAGTATTATAATAAACACAAATTCCAAAATATTAAAACATTCTCTTCAGTTATATAACAGGCATTTAATTTTTTAGGGCTTCATTCTCTTTGAGCTGATTTTGATTGCTCTAGTGGAGCTGTTGTAGATTCAAGTCAGAAACTGGGAAATTATTCTAACTGTGGAAATGGTATTCACCCACCAGTTCCAATATCTTATTGCTGCCTTCTGGTTTAGTTATAACTGATTACTTACAGTAGTTGGTTGTTATATAAGAATATTAAATGATCAAAAATCTGTCTCATCCTTGTTAAACTGTTCTAATGCCAAGTCACGTTCTTAACTGAAAAGTTTTTATGTTTTAATCGAGTTTTTATATAATGGGATTTCAGTTTCTTAGGGTGGCTTTAACCAGATGGAAGAACTTTATACTGTCAATTCTTTCCTAAACAAAAGTACTCTGATTGTAATCAAGTTGGTTTTTAAGCTTTGTAGGATACAACATACAAAGCTTGTAAGTGTCCTACTAGAAGAGACTTTTTCCAGAGCAGAAGTTTTCCTACATTTTCATAATTTCTTCCTTCAGCTCTCTAACCTCAAGCATATACTTTCCAAGAGACCGTAGTGCTAAACAACCAAATCCAGTAATGCTTTCAACATAGACTGTTCATATAGTGATTTGTGATTATTTACAGGACAATATCAACAGTGGCATTTTCCTTAGAAGAGGGATTGTGCTGAAACCCTAAAGTATCAATTTCTTAGTCCTCATTTTCTGCAGTTAGAAATGGTAATTAATTTTTAATTGAGCAAGGCCTAGAAAATAAATTTTACATTTTTTACAGTACAGTGACTCTTACCTATGCATCTCTGTGAAGTATCTAAAATAATGGAAGAAATCACACATAACTAACTTGCTTGTTTCTGTCATCTTTTTGCTTCCACTTATGAAAAATTCAATGGGAAAATAAAACGTGTCTTGTTTTTTATAGCAGACATTTAATTAACTTACTACACATGCAATCTGAGGATGAAGCTTTAACAGCAATATTAGTATTTTGTTTGGGACACTTCATTCCTTCACAATGACATAATAAAAATTCTATTAAGTAATAGTCTTGGTACTGGACATTGTATAGTTGGATAAATTCTAAGCATACATTACTTATTTGTAGCAAATAATGCACTTCCGGTTTGTTTCTTCCTCAGTGCTGTTCTTTGCTTCAGATTCTGGTATAGTGTGGGAACACACTACACAGCTGGTTGTGCATTCTGTAATGTTAAGGCTGGATTTGTATGTGAAAAATAATTCCTGGTTTTATGGTTGAGCATATACACTGTAGCTGTCAGAGCAGAAAAGTTCTGACATGTAATTGGACTCTGCAGACTAGAAAATTAATTCCTAAATCAGTTTATTCTAGAAAAGTGTTTCACCTTTCTGCTCTTTAGAACTGTCCTGATTAGTTAAAATTAACATAGCAAAATGAAATAATTCTTACTGACAGTAGCAGGTATGAAACATTCAAAATCGGTGTATAATGCTAATTTCATATATTTAATCTCAATATATTAATAATGAATTTCCTTTTGGCATTCAGTTAGTTTAAAATCTCAGCAGAATATTGAGTGTGAAGTTTAAATTTTTGAAAATAGAAATAATACTTCAAGGTGTATCTTTATATACCACCCCTTCTTTTAAGTGGTACTTGTAAGTGCTTGTGGTGCCATTGCTTATTAAGTACTCACAACTTAGGAAGAAAGTGTGTACAGTTTTCCTTTTCACTTAAGACTTATCTCCTACTTTTTACAGATGATATCCTCAGTAAGCTGATATTTATCATTCCTTCTTTCAAACTATACAATACAGTACCAGCAGGTGTATTTAAACAAACATAGTAAACAGGAAATCAGTTTTCTGTTAAATTCTTTTTTTTTCATATGGAATCTGGCAGTTGTTTTCATATGTTTGAATAATTTAAATGTTTTATTGCATGTGTGTTAGATATGAGTCTACAAGAAAATCTTTATACTAGAATATCTTCTTAATAATTGAAAAATGTGCCCCTAAATAATAATTTTCCCCCCATAATTAGTGTTTGGAAAGAGCCATGAAGTTTGCATTTGAAGAGTTCCATCTCTGGTATCAGTTTGCATTGTCCTTGATGGCAGCAGGAAAAGTAAGTCTAAGCTTCTCCATATAATTCTTGTATTGATGGCATTTGATAACAATGTTTAGCACTTCCATAACTTTCCTCTGTAGTGTTTTTGAAAATAATTCTAATCCTTAAATCAACTAAGTATGCCGTACTCCTGAATTTATTCCTAGTGTTGTACAAAGACTGTTGTTATTAGAATAGTTTCTAACTTAGGTGGTGATAACTATCTTGCCAATAATCTTCAAATAAGCTGATTGAATGGAAGTAGTGAATTATACCAGATCCTATTATCCTGTAAAACTTATTTAAGTGTGCTTTTGATGACTTAATTTATTTTATACTTAGGTACAAATTAATGCTGATTCGTGATGCTCTTGGTTTTTGGGTTTTTTTCCCTTTGGAAATTACTGTCTTTATCTTCTTGTATTGCTGCCTTTGAGACTGTTTATTCTGTGCAAATGATGGATTAAAAAAAAAATGATATAACCTAGGAACTTTAAGTTTTTGGAGGCAGTTTTCTCTTTTCAGTTGTTTTTGCTTTTCCCTGTCATGTTACAGAAAATAAAGGACATTCATTATATAAACAACTAATTTTCCAAAATTTCATTCTCAATGGGGATATTTTGCTTATTTTCAGTATGGGGAAAGGAATGTATTTCCCTTAGAAAATATTTTAGCAGCACATTGATTCTGAAGAGACTTGGATCTTCTTCCAACTCTGTTTAATACTTCGAGTTATCTTCCAGACTGTGATTGGATGGAAGCAAATAAGTTAAAAAAAGAGGAGCAGTGCCATTCTATCTTATATCAGACCTATTCCTGTGTGCTGTTTTAAGGTTCCAAAGAACACCAAAACACTGCTTGTTCAGAAAACTCTGTCTTGTTCCTTCTCTTTCATTTGCCTGGCTCAAATGCTGTGAATTTACAGGCCTAGCAAAGTTTTAAGTGCACCTCAAAACTGTTTTCTCAATTGTGTACCATTGGAATTACATTTTTAGCAAATGTTTCTCTGGGGATGCTTAATGGTAGTTCATACGAGTTAAATAACAGCAGCAGTGTCTTTCACTGGCTTGAGGAGTTGTGACAAATTGTCAACAAAATCTGTAGTAATGTCTCCTTCACAGAGGAAAAATAAAGTAAATAATGGAAATAGAAGTCTTCTATCTGTGAAACATATTTATGCTTTTAGTAATTTCAATGGAAAATGTTTTAAACAGTCTGCTCGAGCTGTTAAAGTCTTGAAGGAATGTATACGTTTGAAACCGGACGATGCCACTATTCCACTCCTTGCTGCAAAGCTCTGTATGGGATCTCTGCACTGGGTAAGCTTTGCCCTTCTGTCTTCTCAGCAAGAGCTGTGCTAAAATCTTGATTTAGGGATGTAGCAAATAGTTTTGCACAGTGACTGCATGCACATATCTAAAAACAAAGCACAAATATGTATATGCACATGTACATCCCTGTTTGAATGGCTAATTTGAAATACTTGACAGTGGTTATGTTTATCAAGGTAGCATATTTTGATACTGGTCTAAGGCATAGCTTTTAAAATGTGTGGAAGTTGGAACATTGTTGGAAGACATTATTATAGATGCAACTTCTGTTTCCTTTCTGAAAGAGGAAAAATACTTTTTGGAAGATAATGAGAAAAATCTCTTATAATCAAGAGACTTCTGGTGATACCATGTTTGCAGGCAGCTGTGGTTTATGAATTTGTAGTAGGGACAGTTGAGTTGTATTTTAGATAAACTTGAAATCGGTTTGTCTGTACAAAGAACATTAAAGTGATCAAAGATCATCATGTTGTTTTCAAGATACTTGTGTAATTTCTAGAAGAATGAGTATGTTTAAAAAAGAAGGAAAAGAGAAGGAAAAGGTTGCAATCGGAAACTGAGTGGTGTAGTAGCAGAAACATGACTTGTTGAGGCTGACAAAAATACAACCTTAATTAAGGTAGATCCTACTTCTGTAAATTGTTCCCTATGGATTGAGTCCGTATGGAGTAGCTTACTGTACTTAGCATTTACATTTACTGGAATGGATTCAAATGGGTTTTTTTCTTTCCAGATTATTAAATAGTGTGTTAGCATGGGTGTGCAGTTAAACCTTGATTTTTTACATGTTCCTCTGTTTATGAGTTTGCATGCATTCAGCAATACACTATTCGAAGCAGAGTTCTGCATGGATATACTGTTTTTTGACAGGGTTGGGGCCATAGTTCTTTTGATTGATTTTTCTAAATAAATTGTTCATGGGTTAAGAACTGTATTTATAAAGTGCAAAAATGTTAGATGGTATGTATGGACCAGGAGTACCTTTTTATTAAAAGAAGAAGAAAAGAAAAAAGGCAAAAACACAGTAAGTGTGTTATGTGCCAGATTTCTCTCAACCATAGGAATGGGTGTTTCAGCTTAAAATCTGTGTTCTTTACTCAGTGTTTAGCAGGAAAACTATATCTAATGAAAAATGAAATAGTCCTTCAAAGCAATAATGGCTGAGATTTTAACAGGTTCGGTGTGTGTAATACAAATTCTGAGCATTCTGAGCATTCTTATAATGTAAGATTTAGCTAGTTTTTAGACTTACATGGATGTTTGTAATATTTTCAGTTGGAAGAAGCTGAAAGATTTGCCAAAACAGTTGTTGATCTTGGGGACAAAACATCAGAGTTCAAAGCAAAAGGCTACTTGGCCCTGGGATTGACTTACAGTCTGCAGGCTACTGATGGTAAGATAAGAATAAACATTCACAGGAAATTCCCATGCTGCCTAGAAAAGGATACCTGACAGAGTGGTAGACATAAAATTAAAGCTTCTGTGTGCAGCCATTTTTTTCAGTCAATGTATTAAAGCTTCTTCAATTAGAGTGTGGAATGAAATCTCTTCATCGTTCATATCACTGATTAAATATATCCTTTTTAGCATCTTTGCGAGGGATGCAAGAGGTCTTGCAGAGAAAGGCTCTTCTTGCATTTCAGAGGTGAGTGGGTGTTGATCTTTTCATTTCGTTCTGCTATATGTAGTGCAAAGCTTTTATTATGTGCTAAAAAGAGCGACTTGTAAAAGATTGTGTAATGACAACTTCACCTCTGGGAGTCTCCCGTCATGAGAATAGAATGTATTTCTTTAGAATTTATTTCCATCATTTTCTGTCAGCATTACCTAAATTGATTTTTAAGGATTTCCTTTTATTTCAAGACATTTGTGTTGCTCTCTGCTATAAAATGTTTGCTCAAATATTCTGATCTAGAAGGAAAAAACACACAATATAAGGCTTCAAGCCATGGTTCAATGTGATAGTGTTTCTAAGAGCTGGCCACTGATCAGATTGTTTAGGAGGCTTTTGCAATTATCTGTGTAGAAGCAGAGCAATGAATGACACCCTGCTGCTGGGGGTGAGTTCTGGGAGTTAACTTTTTGGATGACTCAAAGCCCCATCCAGCCTGGCCTTGAACATTGCCAGGGATGGGCCATCCACAATTTCTCTGGACATATTGCAGTGCCTCACCACCCTCATAGTGAAGCAGTTCTTTGTAATATCTAATCTAAACCTACTCTCTTTCAGTTTGAAGACATTACCCCTTTTCCTATCCATGCATGCTCTTGTAGAAACCTCCTCTCCAGCTCTTGTGTAGGACCCCTTAGGTACTGGAAGGTGCTGTAACATCTTCCTGAGCCTTCTGTTCTCCAGGCTGAACAATCCCAACTCTCAGCTTTCTCTAAGGAGAGGTGCTTCAGCCCTCTGGTCATTTTTGTGGACTTACTCCAGCAGGTCCACATCCTCTGTATGCTGGGGACCCCAGACCTGGATGCAGCCCTCCAGGTGGGTTCTCATGAGGGTGAAGTAGAAGGGGAAAATCACCTCCCTTGCCCTGTGGTCACACTTCTTTTGATGCAGCCCAGGACATGGTTGGCTTTTTGGGCTCTGAGAGCACATTCTCAGGTCATGTCAATATTCAGCTTCTTATCACTGTGAAATTTCTCTCTCTCAATCTCTGTTCAAATATTGTTGCTTGGTTGTATGTTATGTTGTCTTTCATCCAGCATATGTATCAGTCATGCTCACTTGCTCTTACCATATCTGAAAAATAAATGTTTTCTGGGAGATGAAAGTTGAAAATCTCCATCTTCTACACAGTTTATAAAGCAAGCAGCCTGTACTGGACTTGGTATTTTGATGTGCCTTTTCCTTTAAATAATTTTTCGTGTATTTTAAAAATCACCTACCTAGAGGGCCAGAATAGAGGTCCTGAAGAAATGCAGTTACATTTTGGACCCTTGCCTGAGCCAGATTTCAAGGCTTACCAATTTGTGATAGTGGCCATTAAAGAAGGTGCTTGTTGCTCTCTTCACACAATACTGAGGGGGTGTTTGTTTCAGTAACTTTTTTTTTCTTTTTCTTTTTTTTTTATTTAAATTTTTAAATTTCTTTTGGTGCTTTTCCTGTGGTTGGGGTGAACTGAAGTTTCACAGAACTCACCAAACCGTAGATAGATAGTAACAGCTTTATTCTTTCACTCTCTGAGGCTTGGGTGGCTGAAGAAGCACTCTCTAAGTTAAAATCTCTTGTTCTTGCTTAGTATAGCTTAATTTGTGAATTTAAATTTAAAAAAGGACTTGTTCTGGACCCTGTTAGGCTTTACCTGTGCCTCTAATCTCCAATTTACAAGTGAAGTTAACAAAATATGGAACTGTCTTTTAATAACTTAAAACTGCTTTGAAGCATGCTGGGTGTAGTTGCTAAACTAATGGATCTGTACAGCTCTTTGGACTTGAGAAGACAGGAATACACAGGTCAGAAGCAGAAGGTTCTCTGTGGTTTTCGTGGTTTAAAGGTCAGTTTTGTTTCTTCCTCCCAATGAAAGCAACTCACTAGATGTTCCAAAGATGATTATTACACATCATAGTTCTAAATGAGCTTCCATTAAAAGAATGCAACAAATGTAAATAAATAGTTCCAGACTTCCTGCCCATTACTTACTATACATCATTTTGGGGTACAGCCATAATTTTTTTTGTCCTTATGCTCAAGCATGCCTCTGCTAGAAAGCTCTTACCTTGAAGCAGAAAGATTGTATTACAGGGTGAAATAATAGAGTGTATTACAAGAACAATTTCTGTAAGATAGTGAAGTGATCAGAGTGTGCATTTGTCCAAAACATTAAAAAGAAGAGAACAAACAATTTTTTTTAAAAGGTGGGAAAAAGTGGGGTATTTTTGTTTTAGTATCTAGAGTTACTTGCAAAAACAGTAGTTAGAAATATTTTGATAGTGAATAAACAAAAAAATACTGGTATTCTGGGGCAGATTAATGCTTTTGTCAATGAAAGTTCTATTTGTAAAAAGATCGTCAACACAGAATTCTTCATCTGAACTTCAAATGTAGGTTCATGAGGAGTCAGATCTTATGCAGCCTTGTGCTATAATGCTGTGGTAAAGAAGCTGTCCGGCGTGGATTTCTTTTACACTGCAACATAAGAAGTAAATCCAGCTGGAGCTGGTCACAAGTGGTGTTCCTCTCTCAGTATTGAGGCCAGCTTTCTTTAATATCTTGTCAATGATCTGGACAAGGGAATCAAGTGTATCCTCAGTCCTTTCACAGACAACATCGAGTTGGGTGGGAGGATGGAAGGCCCTGCAGAGGGATGTGGACAGGCTGGGTCTGTGGGTGAAGGTCATGGACCAGTTGTATGAGGTTCAGCAATGCCCTGCACTGAGGTCACAACAACCCCACAGCACTACAGGCTGGGGGCTGGAAAGCTGTCTGGTGGAAAAGGACCTGGGAGTGCTGGTCAACAGCAACACGAGCCTGTGTGTGCCCAGGTGGCCAAGAAGGCCAATAGCAGCCTGGCCTGGATCAGCAATGGTGTGGCCAGCAGGACCAGGGCAGGGATTGTCCCCCTGTACTGGGCACTGGTGAGGCCACAGCTCAAATCCTGTGTTCAGTTCTGGGCCCCTCAGGACGAGGAAGACATTGAGGGGTCTGAAGTGTATTCAGAGAAGGGCAACAGAGCTGGGGAAGGCTCTGGAGTGCGAGTCTGATGAGGAGCTGCTGGGGGAGCTTAGAGTTTAGCCTGGAGAAGAGGAGGCTCGGGGGGGACCTTACTGCTCTCTACAACTGCCTGACAGGAGGTTGTAGCCAGGTGGGAATTGGTCTCTTCTCCCAGGTAACAAATGACAGGATGAGAGAAAATAGCCTCAAGTTGTATCAGGGGAGATTTAGATTAGATATTAGGGAAAATTTCTTCATGGAAAGGGTTGTCAGGCATTGGAAGTGGTTGCTCAGTAAAGTGGTGGAGTCACCATTCCTGGAAGTGTTAAAAAGAAGTGGGTATGGCACTTGAGGCTGTGGTTTAGTGGTGAACATGGTTGTGGTACTCCATTGTTGGTTGGATTTCATTATCTTTGTGGTTTTTTCCATCATGAAGGATTCTATGATAGCAAGATGCTCTGCTAACATAGTCTCAAAGCAACTCAAAGCCAAGAAGTAATTGGCTTCCTAGGAGGCTTACTGTGGTGGACTGAAAATATGCTTAACCTTACTGAGTTTGGGAATGAACAAAACTCTTCTCTACTGTGCTGCTACTCTGTCTTTGAGTTCTGCACTTCAGAATTATCCTGCCACAATCAGTGTAATTGCTTGGGTACTTCTCATGCGTTGATATAATTCATCTCTTTAAAGGCGTGGTGTTCTGGGGAATTCGTGTTTGGACTTTTTTTTCTATTTTTTCTGTAAGAAAACTTAATTTTATGAATTTTTATTATAAATATTCTAAGTAGTGACATCTAGTGTTTGTTTAGGAGTATAATTTATTTGAAGAATTGCTTTGTATTAAAGATTTATTTTTAAAGATTTATGCTGAAATTACATAATTATTTTTTATTAAAAATGATTTTTTCATGTCCCAAGTTGCTTCCTTTAAATCAATGATGATTGAAAAGTTTAAGAAAACTTGCTGGAATGAGCACCACTTATATCAAAATATGAGTATATGTGTAGTGAAGAGATCTGAATATGAATAAATGAATATATGTGCATTTGTGGGTATGTCTAACCTGTCTGAACGGGGGGAAAATTCACTTTTGTTTTGTTCCTTTTTTTTAAGGGCTCACAGTATGTCTCCAACAGATCATCTGGCAGCATTTTACTTGGCACTGCAGCTTGCCATATCCAGACAGGTTAGTTATGTTATAAAAGTGCAGCATCATGGTGTCATATGAAAATTAGCATTTTTATCTGTTGATGGATACAGATGAAGATTTCTTCAATGAAAACCTGTTTTTCCTTGTGCACGTATTCATATATATGGAAAAAACCCTGAAATGCTCTCTCCAAACACCTTCAGTCTTATGCAATTCTCCAGAGTTCTGCCAATATTTCCAGCTCTAGGGTCAGAAATGAGACAGAAGTAATTCCACTTACTTCAGTGTTTATGTTGCTAGACAGAGAAAAAAAAAAAGTCAATTTTTACCGTGTTTTTACCTATTATGTGTAATCTCTGCTCAGATCCTGGAGAGTGGAGCTCTTGAATCTAGTCTTTAACAATCTTGATAGTGCTTAAATCTTGAGTAGCTGCTAATATTTGTGCCCTTCCCTAATACTTGTATGAGGCTTGGTTATTGTGAACAAAATTATAAAAAAGTGTTTAAGAAAACTGGAAAATATTTTAATGCTATAGAAGAGATCAGAGCTTAGTACAGAGATCAGAGCTGGTATGTCTGTTAGGTTTAAGGTATTCTACCATACATCACATGAATTTGGATAATATGGAACTGCTTTGTATATCATGGTTAGCTTCTTTCTATGTCCTGTTCATTTCACAAAATAGCTCTGAGACAGTTATTTATATTCTCTAGGTGATTACTTTTCACTGCTAATGAGTAGCACATAGTAGGACTATGTCACGTTAGAGTGGAATGGATTGTCACTTTACTAGCACAAAATATTTTTGAGTAGCAGGCTATGACTGTACTTCTGAGTTCCAAAATTCTCGTGTTGCTTTATTAAATTTCCTGGGTTTAACACTTACTGTACTTATTTTGAACAAAACCACATGCAGCTCAGGAAATAATGAAACTCTACATAAAGAAAAGTTACTGTTGCTGTCTAACTGTGCATTTTAGTTAAGCATTATGATTAAAATACTTTCAAATTGATGTAGAAATACACCCAGGACTTGAAAGAGAATAGGAAGTGAATATTTCAAGGCACTGAAGGGAACTGTTTAATAAAAACATGTATCTTACTTTCCAGGGTTAATGTATTATTTAATTTTCAGTGTTCATTGTAGAGCATCAGGCCCATTTTAAGCTTCTTAGTGTCTTACAGGAGTGTATAGAATTCTACATGTTATCTGGGTGAACATTTTGAAAATTTTATGGATGTCAATCAAGTAAAAGACAATACTTCTAATAGTGGTGCTTTCTTTTTCTGCCTTTTTTTTTTTTTTTTTAAATCAGATACCAGAAGCTTTGGGTTATGTTCGTCAGGCCCTGCAACTACAAGGAGATGATGCCAACTCTCTTCATCTCCTTGCACTCTTGCTATCAGCCCAGAAACACTATCATGATGCTTTGAATATCATTGATATGGCCTTGAGTGAATATCCAGAAAATTTTATGTGAGTGAATGTCATTTTTCCTTTCTACGCTTTCTCTTGTATTTATTTTTCCTGGATTCTCATCTCATTCATTTCAAGAGGGAATGGATTTGAAGACTGGTCTATTTTTTGTTTCCAGCAGTCTTCCTTTCTGCCCATTTAGCACAAGTCTGCTTATTAAAGGCTTGTTAAACAGTGATTAAGGAATTTGTTTGGAAGGGGAGGTTAGAGCTGGATAGTTGATCTTATTTTGTTTTTTTCTACACTCTCTGTGTAGATAATTTCTCCATGTTGCATGCTTTATAGTATGTTTGTGTCTTCTATTTTTATGCAGTATTCCAAGAAGGATAAACAGGACTTTACTATTAGCTAGGAAAGATTTGTGTCATCCTACTGATAACTCTATGGATATTGTACGGAATCTATTTTGTAAAATACATCATAAAACAGAGAATCTCCTCTTTTGTTTAGATAATAACCAGTCATCTGAAGTTGGCTGATGGATAACTAAATAAGTGAACAGGGAAGAAGCATGTTTGCTAAGTGTTCTCTTGTTTAAGAAAGAAATCATTCTTTCTATTTATTTTTCATATTGAATACATCTTATCATACATTTGGATTTTGTACTTTTGTAAGGTTTTTTGTTTGGTTTAAAAAAAAAAAAGTTTTCTTTCAAAAATCTAATAAAATTCTTTATAGGAAAATATCTCAGGGACAGCTTCCATTAACTTCCAGTCTTCCACTTTGATGCTTTACCAGCTGTCACTAAGGTTGTAATTCATAATATTACACATAATCCTACATGCCTATTTGGACAATTTTTGGAAGTATCGCATTCCTGACTTCTAAATGACTGGCCTATATAATAAATTGTTACTATATTAGAATACCAGAAAAATATGATTTCTTTAATTATTATTAGTTTGAAAATAGAGACTATAGTAGTTCCTTGACATTTCATGTCTCCTTTTGACTCTCTCTATAAGGTACTGTTGCCTTTTACCTCACAAATCTGACTAAGACCTCTGTTGATATTACCTCTTGTCACAACTTCTGTGACTTGCAGCCAGTTCTGTGCAACTGCTTTTGTTGCCTTTTGCTGTATCTCACTTCCTAGTTTATCCACACACCTATGACTTGTCTCGGTTCTTATCAGGGGCTTCTATACATGTTTCATGATTTCAGGACTGTGTAGCAGTTTCTCTACCAAACCTGCTTGACTGAGGGACTTGTCAGTAAGTCAAGGTTTGAGAGGCAGTTGAAGTATCAGCTACCTAATTTTATACCCTATTATTGTTAAAGACAAATATGTTCAAAGCACTATATGACTGTAATCTTCTGTCCTCATTTCATCTTCTGCCACTTAGTGGCAATGTAAATAACATAGATGTCAACTGCTCTGTATCTCAGAGTAGTAATAGTCGGGAAGTATTTATGAAACTGTAGTTTCAGAACTCCCTATTGCTATAAGAGAACTTCCTATTATATTAATCCCTGTTGTAATGAGAGAACAAAGGTTCATTCAGTAAAATGTTTAAAATTACTCTTGTGAGCATTCAAAAGGTATTTATAGATTTTTCAAATGTGGTTCATGGCCTTTCCAGAGTAGTTTATACTGCAGCTCTGGTTAAATGTTGTCCAAGTTGTTCATTACAGTACTGATCTTTGTATTAATGTAATATATATATATATATATATTAATCATATAATAGTGGCTCTAAATCATTGGTCCTGTTGTATAATACAGACTCTGTAGTGATACAGTGTACTGTGTTACAATCTACTGGTACACACTGGGGAATTGGAGAGGCCTATCTTGGCGGTAGGAATCACCATCAGATGCAGCAACAAATGCTGAAAAATCCAAGGTGAAACAGTTATATGTCTCTCTAGAAAGTTTTTTTAGAATCTCGTTTTTAGTGCTGTCAGGTTCCCAGAGAAGTTGAAAATATGATTGAGATTTCTTGTCTGCTGTCTGCAATTGATACTGACAGCCAGACAGGCACATCTGGTCAATAATACAAATTTGGATTGATTCCATCATCTAACTGGGTTATTTTTGCAAGGATTTATCAGCTTTTGTAAACTATATCTGGTGCTCTTGAAATGGTTGACAATGTGTATGTGTATATATATAAAATACAAAACACAACTGCTTAGTGTATTGCTGAGTCTGTTTTCTTCTTTTGCAACTTCTGTAAACAATATAATCTCATGGTATTTCCTAGTAGACTGGAAAGAGATCCTCTTGTGTTCCTCTAGAGCTTGCTAATTTTTAGATACACTGAAACATTTGATGATTTGCCTGTGGTGTTTTATTGGCTTTTGTAAACACTTCAGATACCTTTATGCTTTATCTTTCAGTTAGGTCTGCAATCCAGTAAGCTAAATACTACCAGAGTTTTCTAGGTATTTTCTTTATTTCTATCAGAATCCTTTACCCCAGCTTTATCCAAATTGATAATTTGATGGCTTTGCAGCATAATAAATCTCTATACTTGGAAATATTAAAGTAAAACATTGTGCTTGTGATTTATGTTATTTCTTATTTCCTTCATTTCTTGTGCATTATTCCTATCTGCATACCTCTATATGCTGTAATTGCCTTGCTGCACTGAGTGCTGTCGTGCTCTCTTCACAGCTGTATGTTCTTTTTGTTTTGCATTTCTTTAGAAAGAGTCTATGTTTTCCGAAGTTTAATGCTTCATCTTTGTAAAATGCCAGGGGTTGCAAGGAACCCATAGGATACACCATGAGTCATGCTGGGAAGTGGCTACTTTCCAGCACTCTTCTGTTGTAATCAATTAGTAAACATGTTGTCTGACAGGTTTTTACATTTGAAAACCTGGTGCATTCCTAGAGTTCGTGTTCAATATTTGAAGCGTACAGCAAGCATGGCTTCGGATCTGCAATTAGTGTTAACCTTCTTGCACTGTAAAACTAGAGAGCTGGCCAATCAGATCATGGTTTTGCCCTGGGCATCTTAGGTCAATAAGCAGAAAGAAATTCCTCGGAGCCAAAGAATTCTGTCCCATCATTATCTAAAGAAGTGGAAGGAATGAGCAAACACATTGGGCTGTTAGCAGCAAGGCATAGCTTTTTCTTTGAATAGAGAGTTGATTGTTTCTCCTGTTTCCATTATATAGGCAGCATAAACATGCAGATTGCACTGAGATATGAATAGGTATTTGGAAAACTATTGGCAAAAATCTAAGAAACCTGTAAAAGTGAAATAGATATGTAGTAATTTTTTTTTTCAAAGATAATAAAAAAGGGAGTTATTTGCTGAATATCTATAGCACTATTGTTTCAAATTTCTTGTAAGCTTAAATTGCTAGGTTGTAGCCATTCTACTTATAAAGAAATCAGATGCGTGGATACAATCAATCTCCTTTTGAATCATAGCTAATCTTTGAAGCCTCCTGCAATCTGAACATGCTTTAAACCAGGGACAAAAAGATCTCTAGACAAAAGATTACTGCACAGATTCAGATACTGAACAGATTGTGAATACTGTACTTTAACGAGAGGGTGGGAATAAGGTGCCAACACCAAAAAACCTGAATAGTTAATCTGAATCAGGTGGTGCTGTGTTTCAATACATTGAAAGTTAAGGTTTTTCTCCTTTCATTAGACAACTTGTCCCAGTAGTAGAAATGTGAAGTTCGGTTCTTCTCCAACTTGACAGGATTTGGACCCACAAATGATGCAGGTCAATGTCCTAACCATCAAACTATGTGGGAAGCTGGGTGAGATGATCCATTTCTCCTCCTGAAACAGAAGCAGGGATGTGCTGCCATGAATGCAAAGAGAGTAGGCAGGAAGGAGCCACGATATATCCTAAATTGCTGAAGTACTTAGCTGTGAGGGGGCTTGAGGTCTCAGTTGCTTGGATTTTCCTTGAGTTTTATTTATATTAATCCAGTGATTTCCCACTCTGAATGTGTAAACATCCCCAGAGATGTGCATTAGAGTCTGAGGGTGTGGTCAAGGGGGTGCAAGATAATGGTGGTTGTGTTGCATTGGTTCACGTTGGGCTTGTATATCTTGTGCAATATATATAGTACATGTGCAGTTACCTGAGGAGCCTTAGTTGCAAACTCCATTATTATGGACTGGTTTTTTATCTGCTTGTTGCAAGGAATTTATATCTTAGTGGTGTTTTGAATTATGTGAAATCCAGAAACAACACTTCTGTCTGTTTTTAATTAATGGTTAGTCAAAAGTAGGTTCTCAGTCAAGGGAGACAGACAGGTTTCTTAGAGAAATACTTGGGACATTGTTTTCTTAATCTTAACTGTTTGGGGTTCCCTTATTATTTCAAATGTTGGGGCACTTAAAGATGAATATAGTGCCTACATTTAGTGTAATTAGGCAAAATAAATAGTGAATTGCTAATTTTATGCTGTAAATTGGAACTGCAATGGATAGCAGCTGACAAGCTTTTAAGGTAGCAGAAGTAGGGAACAGCAGATGGGTTATTTGAGGAGTGCAAGCATGTTATTTTAATGTTAAGTACACTCAAAAAGGAAAGACATATGGTAACAGGTTTGAAGACAACTGAAGACTAAGTTCACAGTTTAAACATTTACATTTCTTGAAGTGTGATGGGAATTTTTTTTCTTCCAAGAATATTTCACAGAAGCATCAGGCCAATATGTCATTCCTCTGAAAACTATGAAATCTTTTCCTTCCTGACCCTCAAGGGCTCTTTTGAGCTACATTAGATTTCCCAGAATCACCGGGCCTTTTGACATCACTCTCAGTTCAGCAAGTAAAAAACTTGTTTCCTTTTTGGAGATGTCCAGGTGGGCATTAAAGAAGAACTGGTTGGTACAGGCAGTGTAGGGTGAATCATACACTGGTGTTTTGTGGGACAGGAAGATATTTATCAGCTAAAGGAAACGGACTACCCTATTCTGCTTTCCCAAGGTCAGTTGTAGTTGCACTGCTGTGGTTGCTGGCAAAACTTGAGCTTTTGTGGGGTTTTTTCCTTGTTAAATAGAGCACTGGGAATTATTTGAGGAAAGGATGGTAATACAAGATTGGACAAGAAGTAAGTGATGTGCCATGCTTGCCAAAATCATGTCTTTCAGGTTTGTATACACATTCTTGTCACCATTTGACAGCATACTTTCTCAGATCCATTCCATTTTGATTGTGTTTATGTTGGAAGTTAAATGAATTAGTTCTCAGGAATGATTTTTCTGTAAGTCATGAAAGACAGTATCATTTGCTTGTATTTTTTCTTTCTATTTTGGGCTCTTCTACCTCACTCCCCCACCCCCCTTCCCCTTTGGTTGTTGTTATATGCTTTTACTGAATGGTCCATTAAAAAAGACATTGTTGATAGGTAGATATTACTTTATATAACAAATTGGTCATTGGCCTCAGGGTCTTATCCCTGAATTATATTTGCTAGGCTGTAGATTCTTTGAAATTTGATTGAAAGAGTCCCAGTTTGGGTCATGAGCTGGCTGCTGCAGGGAATTCAAGGCAGGCAAACAAAAAGTTTTCAAGTATAACTAATTTGTTCTGGCTTTAGTCAGAAACTATCTTCATTATAGTTTAGAGATTTACATTTTCTTAAGGACATTGAGTTCATAATATGGAATACAGTATACATACACTGCACCAAAAATCACAGGTCTGACTGCTTTGGGAACAAATATACGGGGAATAATAGGTGCAAGGAAGGCCATCCAATGGACACCAAATGTAGCTATTCATGATTTTCACAAAGTTGTGTTATTTTGGGGCTTGAGGGCTGGTTTTGTTGCTTCATTTTCTTGTTTGAGTCATGCTTCAAATAGCAATTTGAACATCCTATATTTACTGCATCCGCGTTTCTGTGTGTACATGGGCTTCCCGGTACTTGGGATCTGTGCAGCTGGAGTTGGAGAAGGTTTGGTGATTGACTGAGAAACAGTTTAGAACATTTTTTTTTTTATTAAGTTAAATGGTTTTCTGGAGTTTTTACACAAAGTATATTCGTTTGCTTGACCTCCTGTTGCCAGAGTTGGGCATTTTGTGATTTCAGGGTACTTAAGAATGATTTTTCATGTTTTGTAATGAGCTATTTATGTCTTTCCTGATAATAACTCTCATTGAATACTCAAAATGGAGTAGACTGACTGTGCAGTGGTTAGCTTTGGAATTGCAGCAGACACCTCTTAGTTTCTTTCTGTACTTTGATTATCATGGTTGCATCTAAAATCACTGAATGTGTAAATACATCTTTTATAAAACTGTATATCTTTCCTAGTCTGTCTAGTTTCATGTTGTCCTTCTCCCTGTAGGTTAAATTTTTACAATTGTGTCACTTTGTGTTTTGGTGATGAGGCAGGTATTTGGGAGTTGAGCAATGTGAAGCTGTAAGCTTTCTACAAGTGTTAAAGGGACAGCTGTCAAAACTGCATGCTTGAGTTAATAGCTTGAAGCCAAGAGGATCAATTATTAAACCTCCCTGACTGTCTGTATATTCAAAGTTCCTAAATTTACTTTCCTTTTTATTTTAATACATGTTTAGCCAAATCATGCCTTCCAGAGGAATTCCAATCTTGATAAGAACAACATCAAAACCTGGAGTAACATTTGGAGCATGTGGTAGTTCATTTCAGGGTTGGAGTTGCACTCTTCATTAAGACTACATTTTTGTTTTTAATTTGAATTGATCCCTTATTGGTTTCTTTCCAGCCATTGGTTTTTATATCATAATTTGCTAAGCCCTCTGCAATCCTGGTGACTTCATTCTTTTGATGGAGCTTCTGTAGTAGGGCCACCCCCGGACATCCTTTCTGATAAGAACGTCCCTGTGCTTGCTGGCAGTAAGAGCATGTTCTCCAGCATTTCAGTTACTCCTTGCACTGTAGCCAGTTTTCATCATACGTGAATGACAACTGCACAAAATATTTCAGTATCATTTATTACTTCATTATACAGAGAAGCACCTGCATCATGTCTCTTGGAAAGGGTTGTGTTAATTATTTTGAGCATAATTGCTTCACTGGGGACTTTTATTCATTCTTATTTGCTTCTTGGTTAGTTATTTTTATGATATGTTTCCACATATAGATTGCAAAGGCTGTATTTGTTCCAATAGCTGCATATTTCATTTTTAAAAAGAAATTTGGCTTGACAGCTATTAAGCCGTGCTGCTTAACACTTTGTTGAGAAAGTTTCCTACTGTGTTTTATTAGGATCTTTTCATTAGGAGGGTACATTACATGTAAATTAGAGTCCTGTTGGATTCAGTTGAAATTCCCAAGTGAAGGATTTTAAGGCAGTCAGTCCTACCTTCTTCTAAAAGAAGCTATTAACTTACAGACAGTAAACTATTGTCAAAATCTGGCCTGTGAGTGAGATAAACTCTGGGAACTTCAGAATTTTCTTCTAATTTTAACCTTTTTCTTCTAAACCTTTTATTTATGAATAATTGGAAGATTTTAGAAGTGCACTTGCTCACAGCATGTACTGCCATAGGGAAAACTGACCATGCCAAGTTTTGGCTTCCTCCTATTTCCTTATTTCTCTTGTGTTTTCTGTCAGTCATCAGAAGCTTTTCCTATGTGTCTAATTGTTGAGTGCAAGAAGTGATTTGCTAACTCTGTATTCAGGAAAGGTCAATAGATTTTGATTCTTACAAATAATCAGTTTTGAATAATATTTGTTCCACCTTAATTTTGTGCATTCTGTGTACTGCTTTCGCACTTCAATTATTCTGTGGGGTCTCACAGTTAACCTGATTTAATTTGCACAAGCAGTTGACACTATGGCAGTTTGTTACAGAAATTAGATCAACCTGTATGAAGTATGCATGTGAATGTAAGTTCTACATGACCATATTTATTTTTTTTCCTTAAATTCAGATCATATGAAAAGAAGTCTTACATTGTCTGGTAAAAAGGAGTTTATTTTCAGAGTTCAGTGTCTTTCACGTTACATTCTGCATCACCCTCTTTATGACTTTTTTTTTTTTGGGTAGAATTATTGTCAAACTAGTTAGTCTAAGATTTTATAAGTCATATGATTAGACTTGGTGAGGGGTTTTTCGGGGGGGGGGTGTTCATTGGATTGTTTTTGTGGGGGTTGGTATTGTTTGGGGTTTTGTTTGCTTTTTCAATGTAGTGCCTGGTTTTAAAACTGAAGCAACTTCTTTTGAATTCTTCTAGCATTCTAGGATTTGAAGTTGTGGGATATATCAAATAAGCACTTAAATGTGAAAAATGAAATATGTAACTCCACACAGAACCGGTATTTGTCACGTTTCTTTTATGCTGTCATAAATAACAGGCTATCTATCAGAACTGACTGTATATAAAGTTTATTATTCTAGTTTAGCTAGAAATTGATGTGGTTTTCAGGGAGATCAAGCTGTTGTTTGATACTTTGTGTGGCTTGTTTGTTGGTTGTACCCATATTTATGGGACTCCCAGTATATTAATTATTTCCTAACATTTTTAATAATTGATTGTCATGTAAAAAATACTATTAGCAGAAGTTACTCTTAGCAAACTCTTAAATTATTTAAAAAGGTTCTCTTAAAACTTAGTAAGTTTACTCCAAGTAGGTTAAACATAAACCAAAGCAGTTGCATTTTTAATCCTGCATTCTAAGCAAGCAGATTTGATGCATCCTTTTAAATTTTGTTTTCCTAGGGTGGTTCTTATGTTTCTCAGCAGGGCTTTTGGTGCTTTACACTATAATTTTCAAAGCACATACTTTTAAGTGTTATGTACAGCTTTTCCTTATGTTCTTCAAGCTGTGAACAATGTAAATAATTTATATAATAAGAGAATAATAATGAAGTTTGCTTTCAACAGTTACTGAAAATAGAGTAGTTGGATCTACGGTCATCAGGATATGGGGATATGAACCCTTCAGAAGATGTCTAATGGAACTATAAGTTTCCTGTAGGATGTTGCTTAGTCTGAGGGACTTTAGGTAGGTTCCTGATTACCACTGCATTGAGTGACAGTGCTGTAGCAGGCAGGTGTGGGGGAAGAATCACAGATAGTGTGTCATGGTGCTAGATTTGAAGAAATGGCCACAGAACGTAAGGCAGGTCTCATCTATGCAGAAGTGTGTGAAATACAGATATCCAACTAGGGCTGATGCAAGCCATTGTGCTCTTATGGTGCACAGCAACTTGTGGAAATCGCTAATTTCATCCCAAAAGCAAAACAGCTGGTTTTAAAATGGTGCTTGAGGTGAGCAATACCTGTTCACTGAAAAAACTAAGAGTTCTCAATATTGGTAGTATTACTTGTCACATAGCAGAACTCAGGCTTCCTTACTTTGAATTTTTGCTTCATTCAATACATTAGAAATACCTTCAATAGCTTAAAGCAGCACTGGACAAATTAACTCCTCTTGATCTCCTGACATTATAAGAGAGTTGCTGTGGAAGGAAATTGTTGGTTGTGGCATCGTCAAGAAGTGAAATGGGCTGGCTAAGAATTAGGACAGCAATTGTGTTTTGGAGATTTACAAGTTCTTTGCTACAAATTACTCTGGTTGGCTGGTAGAGAAAGCTTCAGATCATGGATTAATAGGTTAGTTTGCACTGATTGGGAAATAAAGCAGTAGCAAGAGCCTTGGACGTCACAAGGCCTCATAATTGTAATTGTCCTTTCGCTAATACTTTTTGTGAACTTATCAGTTGTTTTTTAGGAAGTTGGGTTATTTGCACCACCTCTTCTGTGGTCTATTAAAAAAACTGTGAGGAAGCAGTCTTTACTACCACTGAATTTATAGTTTTGAGACCTAATTCTCACCCTTAATGTTTTAATAGTCTGAAAGCCTTCAGATATACATGTTTTTATGGAAACAATTTCCTCTAGATAAATTGTTCTTTTCCCTTCATTCTGGTTGTCTCATGTGTATTTATAGAAAGAATTTGTACCTCTTCTTGGCTTTTTTTTCTGCTAGACTGACTAAATGAAGTATTTTTTGTACTCTGCATTTTCCAGTCAGTGGATCACCCTCACAGCCTTTCTCTGCAGCTGCTCCAATTTAAAATTCCTCAAGTGTGTTAGCTGTTTATTAGCTGTTGCAATGAGAATTACATATGACATTCCAGGTGTAGTCTCACTGGGATATTGTACAATGGTGTGGTGTCTTCCTCCTGTTCCAATGAGTTTGTCCCTGAATTGCATCTGGACTCTTCACAGCTGTGTTGCCTTGATGAGTCCAGCTGTTAGGCAGCTCTGGTTTGGAATAATGGTTACACAGGTTTTTTGGTACAACCTTTTTATTAAACTTGAACAATAACCCCTTTTTTCTTTAATGGTGTTATCTAGTGGTCCTTCCCTCATGACAAAAACATAGACAGTATAGATGCTGTTCCCCAGTCATTACCGAAGTGATATTTTCTTTAAAGTTTTTACTTTAGAATGGACAATCTTATGTGTCACTGTTCCCATAATTCTGATAAATGGATTATTTTTGACTGCATTAACTTTAGTCACTCTTAAAGTGTTCCTATTCTCCATTTGTCATAGTTTTCATATCTGAGACAACATAGGTAAAGATTATGGTAAAGGTTGGGGGTTCATTCCTGAATATTTTTAATTTTCATCCCTGTTTAGTAAGCACATTTTCTCTTTTTCACTTCTTTGATACAAAAAAGCCTTAAAAGGTTATAACATTTGAGTATAATCATGTGTTCAGGTGTAGTTTAGCTTTGCTTTTTACTAATGCACTTAATGACGGCTTTCTGTGCTGATCTTTTTGTCCCCTGCCTATCCCCTGCTGTTCTTGACAGGATCTCTACATGTTTCTGATGTCTGACTTCCACAGTCTTACCAATGATTGGCTTGTCACACTGGAGTTTTACCCATTCAACTTGAGACACAGATCCTTAAACATTTGAGCATCTTTGTGTTAAACATCAGGCTTCTGCTGTGTCTTGGATGTCTTTGCTAACCTTCACTGTCAAATTATTTGGGTGTATGCCACTGAAATTTAGAGACCTAGTTATAAACCCATTTGGGATTTTTCATTCTTTATTTAAATAAAAATCCAGTAATATATGGATTAGGTTATGAGTAGCTGTTTATAATGTCCTCATTAGTTAGTGAGAACAGTCTTCAAGTAATGGAGTAATTTGCTGCTTCAGTAGCTATTTCATAAATTTATCAGCTGTTAGCTCCAAGAATAACCAAGAGTTTGATCTGTTCTCCATTTTGTGTCTGGGTAATTAGTCTCTTAAAATGATACAATTCACTTTATTTTTAGCAATGTTAAATATGTGCATCCATAGCAAACACTGATGCTGAAACAAATGCCCTATTAGTCTATCTTTAAAAGAACCTGTTCCACCTACTTACCTTCCCTGAACAGTTTTCTGTTCTTATCTTTTATATTTATTCCACATCTCTGACACACATTGTCCTAGTCTTCATTTGTTTTTTGAATATTGTCTTTTCCTCAGTTCTTGTATTCTTAGTCAAGCACTTGTCAAGGTTACTCTGGCACCATGTGCCAGTAATTTAAACTTCTGACTCTCAAACAGACACAAATGGATAATTAATGATACTCATAAAATGTACAGCTTATTTTCATCATCCTATCACTTGGTAGTTTTTATCTATACTTCATCATTTTAATAGTGCATCAAAACTTCTTGTAAGATTTAAAATTCTCTGTGTCTGTAATGCAGGCTGTATTCCAGAAGAGCTGTTTTCACAGATGCTTGAAGCTGACCTTTCAGAAAATCTTTTTTCAAATTACCTACCTCTTTGTTTTTAAAACCTTCCTGGTAATATTTGCCCCTGAGTTGCTCATACCTCCTGCCATGTTTCAAGGGAACTTGAAAAAATTAAGTTAATTTGGGAGACCTGTTTGTCACACAGTGTTCCTCCTTTCTGTTGCCTCCTTTCTCTTCCCTTCCTTCCCCCATTTGTCAAGTATGCATAGTTGGCAGGTTTTCATTTTGTTATTAACATCCCATTTCAGTTTTCTGAGGTGTCTTAGTTCTTTTAAGATTTATAGTCCAAATATTTCTTGGGTCCAGGGAAGTTGCTCTATGTGGCTTTATGAATGCAACCTTTTCTACTCAAAAGATTATTTTTGCTTTAGTGTGGATAATCTCACACCAGTGTACTTTATTTATTAGATGCAGTTTCCTAGCCTTTCTTCATTAGAATTGTGTATATTTTCCCATCATACTTTCTTTGTTGTTTATATTTTGGAAAATGCATGAACATCCAGTCCTGTTGACTACCATAATGCACAAGAAACAGGAATGATATTGCAATGTGTACTAAATGCATCCAAAAGCACCAAACTGGTGTGTTGCTTTCATTCATATATTTGTCTTCTGCTGCCTTGACATTGAATCCTACACTAGTAGCCCAGGTTCCAACATTTTTGTTGCACAGACTCCTGTTATTTTGTACTTGTGTTTTTAATTAATGTCTTAATAACCAAATCCCCTCCCTTTCTATACCATGCTCCATTTTTCCTTTTAAATCTTGCATGCTGAATCTTAGCTTTTTTCTGACCCTGTGCCTTCCCTCTGCTACAAAATTCCTAAAACTCTTGCTTAAATGCTTGAAGCATGTTAATGGAAATTTATTCTATCCGTAAACTGTACATAATAAGGTATAAATTATGATTATTGACTCTAGAATGACTTGTAAATTCAGTGCTTCTGAATTTATTATGTTCCCTAACTTATGTAAAATGCTTTAGGATCACGAATTTTAAGAAACTGAACTTCTGCAGGCTCTTCAAACTGTCAAATGTACTATCTTACATACAGAGAAGCAGGAGAGGGATTGTATGAGGTTGATTCTGGTGGCATTGGTTTTGGTTTTGATGCCTAGGTCTTGCTGTTTGGGTGAGACATGTGTGTGCATGTGTTAAGGGTAGAATAAAAAGAGGGGAGTGTGAAAGAAGGAGGATGTTATTTGTCATTTTTCCTTCACTCTTCAGTAAAATGATGGACAGACCTGGACATGTTTTTCTTTCAGTGATATAGTCACTGTTAAACAAATATCCATCTCTGCCAAATGAAATACAACTTTAAATTATCTGTATAGGTCCCTGTATACTCAGATCCAATTTACTGATAGGAGGAAAGCTACACTAGTATAACAGATTACTCTGCTCTGCATTCTTACAAGATATCAAGTGAGACTCCATATGATCTTATGTACCTGGCAGGGGCTCATTTTCTTAAACTAACACAGCGATCTGCCTTTTTTTTTTCTTCCTCAGTCCCACAACACACATGTTGTACACTTAAGGTTGTGTGATTCATTTTTAGATTTACATGCTGGGTAGTTTCTGCCGAGGACGTTCAGTGCAATGCCAAAGATTTAACTGCTGTAAGTCGATGTAATTTCTTATTCTTGAGAAAACTCTCTGGCAGTTTTCAGTTACTATTAGCAGCCTCCAAGTTTGTATTTGGGATAAGAAACTTCTGAGCTTTCACACATGCCCACCCTCTACACCCTTCTCAGTCTTCCCACGCAAACCATATGAGCAATCATATAAATTTTCCACTTAGTATGATTAAGGTTGCACTGGAATAAAATGCCAAAGTACACCTGGGTTTTAAAACAGAAAGTAGGTTAACAGTTTTATATGCATGCTCTCCTCCTGCTTTATGCTCTTTAATCTGGGAGTTTACTAAAAATTGCTTTAAAATTAGTATTTCTCTAGTGTATTACGTGTTCCTAGGTGCTGCGACTCCTATAAATGTGCTTACCAATACGCTAGCTCCTTTATTGTCACATGGTATTTATATGCTTTAAACATTTAGGAAGGTGTCTAAGTTAATCTTCATGGAGAACCTACAGCTTGATACATCCCGTGGAATACTGTGGCTAATTTCAATAAGCTACATTGTCTTGTAACTTTTTTTCTTTAATTTAAAGAAAAATGCAGACAACTATTGTTTCTGTTCAGTTGAAAAGGGCATCTTGTAAAAAGCACTGTTAGTTTGATGGCATTAGATATTTATTGTAATTACTTCGTCAAACTATTACTTAAATTATTACTGTATTTGAAGTTATGTTTTCTCTAGTTTGGTGTGATGTTGACTGTCTTAAAAAATGTTTTTATTTAATTGGAATCTCTTTTAATTTCCTTTTCCTTTTCACTAGATTACTGTTTACAAAAGTCAAGTTGGAGTCCCTGTGCAGAGGCCCAGATGAAGCACTCCTTACCTGTAAACACATGCTCCAGATTTGGAAATCCTGCTACAATCTCACTAACCCAAGGTAAGATGCTGCAGAATTCTGTGCTGCTTGCTACCTTGCTTAGCAGCTTTTTGGGGCAATATTAGGTCAGCAGTTCTGTATTTACTTCTTTTGGTATTTCATGTGAACAAACTAGTCCTCTGGGAACCTGGAGACTGACATGCAAAGACACCATTTGCTGGTCATGTGGAACTACCCAGGGTTCTATGAAGTAAGGTATGCCAAAGCTACTAAATTCTGCAGTGATAAGGACTGGTTACACAGATTGCGTAACTCATCCATTCTCAATATACTGGCGTGGTCTTGTTTGGTTTCCTGAAAAGGGTCTTAGTCTTTTATATTGGCTAGTGGAGAGATTGCTGTGGTAGGAATTTAGTTCAAGGACTTTCACTAAATAATATGAAAGAGGACAAGACATTCATTAAAATCATAGAAGCATCAGGGACCACATGGATAGATATCATGTGCTTGCATAGTCAGGATGTCTGGTTTTTTTAAGGGAGGTCTTGCTTAAGAACCTATTTAGGTTCTTCAGAAGCATTAACAAGTATATAGATAAGTTGTTATAGTCGTGTTTGGGTTTCCTAAATGCTTTTGTGAAGGTCCTTTGCCATATATATTTAGATACTTGGTGAAACAAATGGGAAGGCTACTTAGCAGAAATCCATGCTGGTACTATTCAATGTGTTTATCAAATACCTGGAGAAGGGGACAAGCAGATTTTCCTGCTGTCTGGTTGTTTGAAGGGTTGACAGCTTCTGGAGAAGAGATGCAACAGCAGAAGGGCTTTGTACCAGGTGGCATCAGCTACCTGTTGTAGCAGTATGATGGGCATTCTGTTTTTGCTCTAGTTTATTTGATTCCAGTCCTGTAAACACATACATCTCTTTAAGAAGATTGGAAGAGTTGACCTACTGGCAGAAGAGGGAAAACTGCTTCTCTCCTTAGGGAGCTAGTGAGCATTCAGAGCAGTAAAGTTTGGAGGGTGTGGCAGGAAAAGCTTGGGAAGGGACCTGAGTCAGTCACAGCATATTGAGAGACCCTGACACTGCGTTGTGGAGCAGGGAGCATCACTTGGGGTACGGAAAGCAAATGTGTCAGCAGCCAGAAAGGCTTGAGCTGAATCTTTCCAATTCAAAGTCACTGAATGAGGACTAGGGCCAGGGAGAAAACTTCTCTTCTAACCTAGTGGGTGGTGCTTTATTTTAGTTAGCTGGTTGTGTGTGTGGGCAGGCAGGGTTAAGAGTTTAGTATCAGAATGCTGTACTTTGCAGAATAGCTACAGTTTCTCTGCAAGCCTAATTTCAGAGTGGTTTTGCATGTACTCCAACACAACTTTTCACCTTCCATCTCTGCTGTTATATCCTTTAAACAGATCAGGGCTCTAATCATAACTTGTCATTACTGCGTTGTTGTTCTTGTGCTAAGAGCTACTGTGCCATGTTAAACACACGTTAAGTAATGCCTCCTTCAGACATCAGCACTGACTGTGAAAACTCACTCTTGGCTGTGTCAGCTTCAAACAGCAGTGCTTGATAACTCTCCTTGGCACCATTCTCCCTCAAGAACATCTAAGTGGAAAAATCAGTGAGGATTACTTTGCATCTGATTTTTTTTTAATACTGATTTTTTTAATCTTGACATCTAAGTTTCTTCTTGAAGTTATGGTAGTGCATTAAGATCAAATTCAGAATGGAATGGGTAGGAACTGTGAATACGTGTCATGATGGAAGGAGACAGGTTTCCCAAATTACACATTCAGAGTTACATCAAGCAGTGAATAAGGATGCCAAGTTGTAGTCTTTCTTTGGCTGTTCTGTGTGAAATGTAAGGGCTGAGTACCTTCATATTATATCATGGTAATCCAGATCCATCCAACTGTTATCCAGGGATAACAGTTATGACTGAGAGCTGAAATGTGACTGGGAAGTTCTATTCACCCAACTGCACTCCTGATGTACTAAAGAATGGTGATGCAGGATTGTTGTGAAAACTTTAGTTTTCCAACCTCTGTAGTTTTAACACACACTCGATTTTGTTGCAAAGCACCAATTGAAAATTATGTCACCCACTGGAAATAATTGAATCTTTTTTTTTAAAAAGTTCTTTAAGCCACTAATAAAAGGTCTTTAAACAACTTTAAACCTTTTTATAATGTTGTTTTTCAAAGATTTAAATATATTTTATGCTTATTTGAAATACCTTTTTCGATTCTGATTTAGACTGAAAACTAATTTGGTGTATGATTTTACCAATGAGATAAGAATCTACTTTTTTTATAAGCTGTGGTTTATATTAAGTATTTTTTCTGCAATTAATCAGATTTTGTGGAAACTTGGGTTCAGGATCCTAAATCTTTGAATAATAAATATAAATCAGAAATATCTAAATATACCGCAAAAAGGGACAAATGCAATTCTGTGCATTACTTTTGTTCAGTCGATGTAGAACTTTTGTCTTTAATTGACATACAAACTTTTTCTCACGAGATGGTTAATATGAATTTTAAAATTATTTTGTGGTGCAAGGCTTGGAAGGTTTGAATATTTACCTTTAGCCTACTGCTTGAAATGCATTAGAAAATAGTTGAATTGTTTTCCACTTCATGGTTTGCATTTGAAAAAGAAACAAACCACAGTGCCAGTGCTGTGCTTAGAAGATATTGATGGTAGGTCTGGCTCTGCTTGTCAGCAACATTTGGCATGTGGTTGCACGTGGATTGAGGAAGTAATTACCGCAGAAAATTTACACCAAGTGATGTAAGAACTATAGCTGATAGTGCATGTCCCAGAAAGTTCCCTTCTGTTTTCTGTGGATTTCTATAATGTTGTTGTTTTGTAAGGAAATAATGCAATAATGTTAGGGTAATGCAAAATTGTAATTCTACCATTTTAGTGACAGCTCTGCAAGGAGGGGACGTTTCACTGACTTTTGCAATTATAAAGAATCATTGGGAGACTTCTGCCCTTCTCTGTTCAAATTCAGGAGTAAAAGTAAGGCAAATGGAGAGATGTGCTGAATTCCAGTCTTGCAACTAGAAGTTGCAACAGTCTTCAACTTTAGATTAAAGTTTCTCAGGCTTTACTTTAAACTAAGAATTTTGTACAGTTTTCTCTCTTCAAGGAGAATCAGACAAAAGCACTCTGCGAAGTTTCGCCCGCAGTTCAGTTGCTTTAAAGCTTAATTACTTTTAGATTTGTGGGGTGGTTTGTTTTTTTAAGGATGTTTTAAAGAAAGTATTTTTTTATAATGAATAGAACCAGACTTAACAATCCTAAAAATGAAATTACTATATTAGCCATAGAATGTTAAAAGAAGGAATGCGCATATGTGCTTCCTTACGCTTTGCTGACAATGTGTCTCAAACTTGCCTCATCTTAAGGAGAAAGAACGCTTAGTTCTTCAGTCGCTGTTCTTCTGCTGAATCTTTAATTGGAGTTCTAGGATCAGTTAGTTTTTCAGCAAGCATATCACCAGGAAGCCTGAGGGGCAGATACTGAGTTACAGCTAAAGTAGAAATTAGGTTCATTTGTCCACAGGTCCAATCAGTAAAAATCACTGCTGCTGCTTTGGCTCATGAGATGTTAGAAGCGTTCAAGGTCTTTCTGCTATGCTATTAGAATCAAGTTCAGTACTAGGCAGTTAATATGCATACGGGCATATATGAAGAAAAAACAAAGCATTAAAACAAAACAGCCCTCTATAATATCTTTACCTAAAATTAGATGTCCTGGCTTTAGTGTTTCTATTCAGTCTAGGAAAAGTGTGGATTTTCAAACTTACATCTGCCTTCTCAGCTCACTGTGATAGCTGTACCCCATATTGTATAAATATTTAAGGTACAGTAGATTCTTTCTGTAGAGGTGTTAGTTATAAATCAAATTAAAAAACCAGTAGTCCCTTTGTGGTTGTATTAATTATGAAAACAGAATTGCTGAAGTAAATGAGGATTTAATTTTGCTCAGCTTAGTTCTGTTTTAATGCAACTGGCTTAATGCACTGTGAGTGGTTAGTGGTGCTTGGTACTAAATTTGGTCATAGCAGTAACTTTTATAGCAAGAACCTTTGTGGGAGTAGGGCAGCATGCAACTTGTGTATCAGTATATAATTTTGTATTTTAATAGCTTACAATTTCTGTACTTCGTTACAGTGATTCTGGACGTGGGAGCAGCCTGTTAGACAGAGCTATTGCTGATAGACGACAGCTTAATACAATTACATTACCAGATTTCAGTGATCCTGAAACAGGTAAGAACTTCATTTGAACAATAAAATAGGTTAAATGATCTGGCCATAGCTAAATTTTGCATTGTTTTTTTTTTTATTTTGCAAAATGAAGTTGTATTTTCATTATTGTCATATAAGTGGAAATAGACATTGTGTGATATAAGATTTTTTTTTCTTCTTTATTTATGAAGTACTTGCTGACCATGTTCGATGTAAATTAAAATACCTATTATATGGATCTTGCTAACCTTAGTGGTATTTCCTTATGCAAGGACTAAAAATTAGTATGCTGAACTAGCCTTCTTGCCAAAGTCCTGTGCTTTTTGGTCCGTTCAGTATTTGCCCATTTTTGTTTAAAATGTAAACAAAAACATTTCAGAGTCCTTTTAATCTCAAAAAAGATAAAAGACAGTGTTATTAATGAATTAAAATCTCAAGTACATGTTAAAATCTAATTACATGGGTGGGTAGGCTTACCTTGGACGTACTTTGTCATTATAAGCAAAATTTATTTATTATAAATCATACATACTGTGATATTTTTATACACATATAAAAAATCATGGTGCACAGGTGTGCTACATAAAAACTAAGATTTTTACATGTCAGTAAATACTGACAGCCTATAATTTGCCTGTATGAATATATTCAGTTATCACAATGCAATCTAATATACCTTAAAAGTTATGCAATCAAAAAAGCATGTGAGCCATGCATTCTGTGAACATTGCAAAAGTAATTACCATGATGCTGCTAATTCCAAAAAACTTTTTTTGTATCTTAATTGTGTTCTAAATATTGAGAGTTTTCTTTTTTCTGGGTTTTAAAACCATAGAATGCTTTTCCTGGCACCTTTCAGGAGTCTATTTCTGCTCAATCACTCTTTGACACAAACAGCCTATGGGAAAATTTGCCAGCCTATGAACTTGAGTACACTTGACCCATAAATTAAGATACATAGAAATGTGTAATGTATGTCTTTGCTTAATATCAGAATAGTGCAGTAGAGAAAAATCCAATTTAGCTATTTAACTTCTGAAAGTTCAAATTGGATTGAATGCTCACTCAGTTTTGAATTTAAAGTAGCGTTCTGTGCTTGCTATAGTGCAAGCAGTTTTGATTGCAAAGATCAGATTACTTGATTTCAAAGAACAGCATAATTAACTTACTGCCTCTAATGTGGAATCTTCTGTCTTCTTTTATTCACATAATTAAAATGGATAAGATAATACTGTATCATTATATGGTGATCATTCTATATTCTAGTCTAGCTGATTGTTTCATTTTTAAGAACATAACTAGATTTTATAGGTTTCATACATATATAGATAGACATAACTATAGATAAAATTTTATGTCTTCAAAATAGCAATTGTTGGGGATGGGTGTTAGAGTTTTTTTGTGGTTAGTGGTGGTTTTTTGTTTGTTTCTTTTCCAGTGGGGACATACAGCTCTTGATTTATACCTTCAGGGTGTCCTATTTTATATCTGCCACACTTGAGAGCATAGTGCATTGGTGCACTTTAAAGACTGTGTATTTCTCAGTGCTTTTAAGTAAAGATGAACCCTCATTCAAAGCAGTGAGCATTTCAAGAAACTTGCCCCAGACTCAAATCCCGCAGCCAATGTCTTGATCAAAACAGAATCTCTCATATAGTCTGATTTTCCTGGCAGGTCCAAAGTGTATTTTTTTCTGAATCTCAGCTGTGTTGTTAGAACTCTATTCCTTTGTCAGGGAGAACAAGATGGAAAATTAAAAATATGGGACCCCTTTTTGATTATTTATCTTATGAAAGGTAATTGTGGAGTATGAGTGGGTGGATGTCCCTTATGTTTTCTTTTTTTTAATTGGGAGTTGGAGTTGATTTTGTTTGATGGTGGCTTTTAAAAATTGTTAATTGTTAATTTTAGCAGAAGAAACTTTGTTGCGATATCAGTACTCAATTTCTCGCAAGGACTAGATCTTCGTTATCTACTGTATCTATGTAATTATATATATAAAAAAGCTCCACATCCAGTATTTGTCCAGAATTCTTCATCAGAATATTAGATAAACATTTTGCAGGAATTAAAAGATTATGGTACTTTCATATAGTTATATACTTTCATAAGAATGAAAGCATTCAAGCTTGCCGTAGTGTTTGAGAAAGCTTAAGCAGACTGTCAATAAAATTTTATCCACAGTAGGTAGATGATAGAAACAATAGATGGTCAAGATGTTAGACCTTTACAGGGCTGAAAGAGCTCACCTGCGAATTCTGTGGATCCACAGCATTTAGAAATGCAGAAAGAATTGGGCAAGTAAGTAAACAAATGTTAAAATGTGAGGAAGTTCTGGCTGAAAATCCTCTTAGGATGGAAATGTTCACTCCCCTCCTTGTTAAATGGTGCAGTGCTACCTTGTGAATACATTTATATGTGTGGATACACATGAGCATTTGGAAATCTTCCCCTTCATAGCTTTGCTTACCATCTGTGATGATGATGATGATGATGATCCCTTTTGCCTGTCTATTCTGAGTTCAGTCCTCTAAGTACCAAGAAATGAGAGCTAAAATTCAAATCTGAAGTTTAACTAAAATCCTTCCAAAAACATCTAGCTTCAATGGGTGTAAATTCTTCTTCATCTTAGATGTACCATTTGAGCAGAAGTTGACCTTTAAAAATAAAAAGTATTAAGATTCTGCTTTCTGTAGAATTCTTACCAATCCCATAATGATTAAGTAATTCAAGTTTAACTTTGTGTAGCCTTTGAAGTATCAAAAGAGTGTATTGTGGATTTCTTACAAGGCTAGACTGTTGATGGTAATATCCTGATCAATAACTATGTCAAATTTACTTGAAGTTTGCCTCTGTTTCAGCTGGCTTGCCATGAGTGGCGTGCACTCATATTTGTATATATTGATGAAGGAAATAAATATAGAGGGGAAAAAAAGAGCTATGATGAATCAATCAGTCTTACAGAGAGACAAACACATTTCATACCCAAAGACAGATAAAACTATGCAAATCTCTACAGACTCATTGGCTATTTGGTTAACATAAATTGCGACCTATCTTTTCTGAAGCTTTCTGTTCAATTTGGTTGCAGTCTGATGAGTTTATCAAGGGAAGAAACAATATCACCTGAGTTTTAGATTTTGGCCTTTATTTCCCTTAAATATATATTTTTAATTTATGCATAGGAACATAGGGAAAAAAATCTTTAATTTGCTTTTTTAATCTAATTTAGTATAAAAGGAGAGCATGTAAACATAAAGGGGTATTTTTTGTTGTTGCTTTCAGAAGTGATATTTATTTTATGTAGGAGCCATTTTGATCTCACTGATTAGTGGAACAAATGCTTTGTGGTTTTGGCATCCATGAGTCCGTTAAACCCTGTTGGATCTTTTTTCTTTCCTGTCCCCCCCACACCCCCTTATCATTCTCTTTGTTTCGCTTTTTAGCCTCTGATACTTCCTCATCTTCTCTCTCAAGAACAGAGTCTCCTCTCCAACTGTTTGTATCTTCTCATCTTCCTCATCCTCATCCTAAGCCAGACACCTTTGTCTGGCCCCATGCAGCCTCTCCATACTGTGACCAAGTTCCTGAGCCCTGTTCACCTACTCGCTGTAAATTGGCTTTCTATTCCTGATGAGCGTGTTTGTGCTGTATTTTTCTGATAATCTTCATAGCTGATAAACTGTGTTTATGATTATGTTTCAACAGTGTCACTGAAATCTGGCCTTTCAACTGCTTTTCATTAAATACTGCGTGGATTTTAAGACTTTCATTAGGGAAGACTCTCATATTGATCCCCGAAGATGTAAAGTTAGAGACATATTTAATACTCTGCTCTCACAAGTGTTACAGAAAATTATAGGTGTTTGGTAAAAGACGTTATCGGTCAAGGCTGCTTTGTAGCATTTACTGATGTAAATTATTTCCAGTGCTGGCATCTTTTGCCTAGCAAGACTGTCCCTGCCACAGAATCTCCTCTTATCTGGACAGTTTTTATCAACTTAATTTCAGAAAGCTTTTAACTAATAACATCCAAAGCATTCCCTGAAAATTCACCTGAAGGGAACCATTGCCTGAATAGCAGTGTATATCATAATGCAGGTGGGGCATATTGGAATGATTTGAAGGAGGCATTAGAGCAGTGAAAATCAGCATTATGCTGTTTCAAGTTGAGCCATTCTGTTGTTAATTGAAATTATGCCAACTGAAACCAGCTGTAAGATCAATCCGCATGCTGTTGGAATACAAACTGTGCAGCAATGCTGCCAGAGTAGTTCAAGTGACAGAGTAAAATCAACATAGTTTTTCAGCCATTTCTTTTTAACTCCTTTTAATTTTTGTTAAATTGTCCTTCACTCATACCTTTATATATAGCAGTGCTTTTGTCACTGAATTTACTATAATCTGATCTTAAAAAATTAATTTTGACACTGAGTCTTTAGTCTGATTTAATGTCAAAAGATATTAATTCCAAGCAAAATGTAGCAAATAAATCTTTCTGTATTAGCAAAATTCACTTGTTAAAATAGCTGACATAAGACCAGAGTTTTGAAAACACGTAAGCCTGTAACTGGAAGTTAAGGAAAGCACTTCCTTCAGATGCCAGGAAAACTGTGTCCTACAGAAGTTGAAGTCTGAGTTTCTTGAAGTATTTGAATAGCTGATTGGCTGTTATTACAGCTTTGAGTGTCATTGAATTGAACTTGCTCGGACCTATTCTATAAACAGTACATCCCACTTAACATTAAATTACTTGTTCTTTGCAAAGCTGTAAGTTAGTAAGAACCTACTCAAGGATGGAGACAAACTGAAAGAATGATGAAGCCAAAGCACAGATTCCATTATGTGAAGCCCAAGTTTTCCATTTCCAAGCTACTGTATCCTCAGGGAAAGGAGCTTCTACCATATGCATGAGAAGTAGCAGAACCATGAAAAAGAAAAGATATTGGAGTCCTTTGTATAGTGTCAATAATTAATGAAAGTTAAAGCTGCTGGAGTAAAGGAGCAGTTTCCCTAGATGCTTATAGTATGTTCGTGTAATTTCAGGGGCTGAAAATCTCGTGGTCTATATCTTGCTCAGTTCAATTTTTCTTTCCAGTGAAAGTAGCCAAGGGCATTTTGTATTATTGACATGACTTCCAATTCCTGTTGAACAGAAACGTAATTTTAGAGGTGTAGTATCTTGTTTAAGTATTTTATCTTTTGAAATCCTGTAAACCTGATTTACAGTTTGAAGATTATCAGAAATCCTTGGGCTTTCTTAAAATCTTTGGCTAATATATATCTATATAACTTTTTTTTTCTTCTTACTTTGGATTTTAACTTATGGTTTGATCTATCCAAAGGCAATCCATCAGATGCTTACTTTCATGGGGTTTACTCCCTTTTTTCAGTTTGTAAGTAGTATTCGCTGTGCAGTTCTATTAATTTCTCAAGGACTAAAATCACCTTTTCCTTTACCACAAAACGTACATATTTTGTCCATCAGAAGTTGAAGCTTGATAGTGTGTGAAGCAAGGCTGATGCTCTTTGCCCATTCAGTCACCCTAAGGGCTGTAATCTTACGAGACCTGAATGCACTCAACTAACACTTGCATTTAATAATTAAAGAGGCAGTATTCGTTTCTAGAGGGCTGCAAATAAAGATATATTAGGCAGTTCTTGTGTAACATAATGGCCAACAGCCAGTATGTTGTATTAGAGAAGATATTATGCCACTGCTGTTCCTAAAGAGTACTTTGATCCAGAATACAATATTGCAACTACTTTCATGACTCATAATAAACTATTACTTTCTTTTGTGGTACAAGTTTTGCTTGTAAAAATAAATGAAGAGTACACTTTGAAATAATGAAATTATGAAAACAAGCTAAATAAGAAAGAATGAAGAATATAGATCAATTAAAATAATTGCTGCTTTAACCAGGACATGAAATAATATTCTTTTTCTCTAACCACTTAGCTTATAAAGTTGTGTTGATAGCATTCAATATTAAATTATATTTCTTTTCATTGATAACTTTACCTTTCTATAGATTTTTATGGAGTAGTACAGGAGATCAATTTGGTGAAGGAGAGAAAACTAGGAAGATACATAAACCAGCATATTTGACAGTGACTAAGCACAGAACATCTTTTTCAAAGACCTGAGAGGATGATTTGTGAATGATGCTGTCTGTATCTGACTATGATCATCTCCATGCATAACTTTGTAGTAAAAGTTAAGATAGCTTTGTAATTTGTGATTGTGAGAGGTGTCTTAGACTCTTAATGAATTCTAAAGGGAAAAAAAATGGTGAATTTTGGCTGAATCTGCCAATATCTCTTATCAAATGCATCACCTCAGGGATGTATTAGTCCTGCAGAAGGTGCTGCCTCTTTGTGTTATGTAATTGCTTTTCTTAGAGTTCTCTGTGTGTCACACCACTAATGTTCTTACTTCCAGCTCTTTGTGTGCATGTAAAGTTGAGTCACAGGGCTTTTCCTCTTTTCTCCTGCATGAGCATTGCAGTTAAAGCATTTTTTTCTTTATGTCAATGTTGAAATGTTTAAAATGGGATGAATGTAAAACTGTTGAGTAATATTCTCTTTTATGGTATAAGAAGAAACCCTGCCGTAGTGATTTTGTGCGTTGATATGAACATGTTCCATGAAAGATGACAGTCCATTCTACTACTCATTTTCAAAAGGAAACTTAGTTGTACACAGCAAAGTGATTTTTTTTTTCTCCAAGCCTTCATGCCATCTAGGTCCTGATAGAGTCCATGTATTAGTTCATGTCCATTACACTGCATTGTGAAGAATTTATGTAGAAATGACCAAGGAAAGAACTGAAAAATTTGTGATGCACTTATTTACATAGGGTGTATGGTATTTATAAATGGTTTTTAATGGATGAGTTCATGTGGACTCTTCCTGTAACATTTAAGAAAAGCCAGAAGAGAATAAACTAAATACTTTATTCACAAAAGTTTAACTGTAGGTGTGATTTGGAAAAGAAAGGTTTCTGTGAGATGACACTTTCCTAGTTAAATTGTCTTTGGTCAAGGCTCTTGGTAGGTTTTCTGTTTGAGATTGAATTGAAACATTGAATCTGCAATATGGTTGTTGCAGATAGTATGTTAGTATGATGAGTAGAAACTAGATTCTGTGCAAGTGCCATTATAGGAAACTTGAGTGGGAGGTCTTACCTTTTTGGTTTAGGAACATTTTGTCATGGTTAAGACCTTCTGTCCCACTTTGCAATGTGCAATGTGATTGTGATTCCAGATGTTAATCAATTTAAGTAGTGAATTCTAGGTCTTACAAAGAGTCCCTGTTTCACACTTGTCCTTTTTAGTGTAAACAAGTGTCAGAACAAAGCTAAATAAATGAAAGCAAGTAGCCAGGATCTATTTTGGTGATATATTAATTTTCCAGGCCTCATGATTTCTATTTCAAAATACATGCTCTTTGCTACTTGTGGTATTCGGAGGGAATTTTTTCTTGATTCTTAAGTGTCATGCTATAACAGCAGGTATGGAAGTCGTCTGGGAAGAGCAAGGATATTTTTGTGCACAAAAGAATATGCTGTAAAATTTTGAATCAGAAATTGCTGCAACTCTATCTGAGCATTTGAAGGAAGCTATAACAGGGCGAATTGTAATACTGAAAGTGAGGATATGTTTGTATTTGGCTGTGGGTAGAGAACTCAGACTAAAGAAAGCAAAGTGCAGATAAAACTGAGATAAGAGAGCAGAGCTTGTGACAAAACCAGCAGGGAACCTCCAAATAAAGTGACTACATAGGATCTGTAAAGCCTCAAGCAGACTTTAAGACCTACTCCCTACCCTTGGTTTCTCATAAGCCACTTTGCTTCTTTACCAGTTGTAGTTGAAACAGCTGTATATTTTAGAATGTGAGTATGAAGATCTGAACCTGTGCATCCTGGATTAGGACAAGGGTTCAGATAAGTTAGTTCTAATATGAAATTGCTTGAGTAAAATTTGAAGTCCCTGAAAGATTCCTGATTGTCCATTGCTTTGCACTGGTGTGTGTTTTCTTCGGAGAACTAATTGCTGCAATATGTTAAGGGAAATATTTTTCCTAAAGAGGAAGTATAAACTATATGAATAATACCACTTCAAAGAAAAATTTTAGAAATACTTAATTTTTTTTTTCTTTTTTTTTTATGCCACTCTGTATGAAGTCCAGGGTAGGAAGCACTCAGTTTTAATGGCTGTCAGACAAGAAAAGGGTTACTCATGACTAGTGCTTATTTTTGGTACCCTTGCTACTATTTTTCTTAGAATACACTCCATGTGCTTCTTGCTTAGACTTCCCTCTTAAATTTCTTCAGAATTTAAGCTTTAAAATGAGATACACAAAAACTCCAGTGAATGTCCAGCTGTGCAGGCTGGACTTTGAATTGTTTCATAAGCCTGTAAAAAGGAAAGCAAACTCTACTGCCAGACACTGTTTCAGATCTTCAGGGCAATTCCTTGTTCGTAGTGACATGAAATGCTAATTATGTCCTTTGCTGCTTTTCCTTTGTTTCTGTCAATTAAGGGAACTATGATGCACACTTTCAGACAAGCATCCTACTGATCTGTGCACTAGGAATTTCTAGTGCTTTTTGGTCTGCTGATTTATCTTGTCACACTTAAAAATGTATATTTGATGTGACAAATCTCTTCTTGCTAAAATTCTTAGAAAACCTGTAATATTGAGAGTGCAGGCTTTGTTTATTTCTTAATTTGTGACGAGGATGAGCTGTTGGGGTGCAGGATTGTACAGGATTCAGTACTTCCTTTTGGAATACCTGCCATTCTTGATCATTATGGATATGGTGGTGGAATTAGACAATTTCTTATATGATCTAGTATGGAATATTTCACTGCCTTTATTTTTTAATCAGGCCTAATCAGTCTGGGATTTTGTAATTCATAATTATAAAACAACCAGAGATCTGTTGAGGCTTAGATGACAAGAAGGAGTGTAGTTTAAAATATTCATGGCCTTGATTTAAAAGAAAAGTCATGACTAAATATGCTGGAAGTAATTGACTATCCAAAGTACAGTTGCCATTAGATATTCTCTAGTCATAGAAGCTTTTTTAATTCCAGTACTTTGAAAAGGGTATTATTTGCCAATGAGATTCTAATCTCACTTGGAAGTGATACATTTTATGAGAATTATCCTTAGTATGCTCTGGGAATTTTTTTATGCAAGGGACTTTTTTGCACAAGGCACTTTAACTCAGCCTTCTTGCTTAGGCAAGTTTTACATTCAGTGCAGTTTAATGGTATATTTGTGATAGTCTGTGTTGTGATCGCTGTGTGTATTTTAGTTCTCTTTTTTTGTTCTGTTATTAGCTGTAAAATAATCCTCTAATTGCACTCTGTGGAAAGACATAGCTAATACTAACATTGAAGTGGATGCAGCAACCTGAAGACTACAGTGTATGATACCATCACAAACCTTATTTGGATTGTACATTGCCAGAAAAGAGGTGCCAAGTTTAATAGAGAGTATTCGTAGTAGCAACCCAAAAAAGTGTCAGGTACCGTTACCGAAGTTTAGTGTGTTTTTTATATAGACTTTCAGGCCAGTATGAAAGCTTTCATAAGAAAATTAATCTGGCATTTTAAAAAATTTCTCCAAAATGGTAAATGTAAATGAAATCTTGAGTTTGGGGTAAAGCCTCTTTTGAAAAGGATTGCCATTAAATGTTTGATGCAGTGTGTATTGCCTTCATTCTTTCTGTGGTGGTAAATTCTTTTTATTACTTCTACAGGTTCAGTCCATGCCACATCAATAGCAGCTTCCAGAGTGGAGCAAGCATTGTCCGAGGTTGCTTCTTCTCTGCAAAGCAGTGCCCCTAAACAAGGTCCCCTGCATCCTTGGATGACTCTGGCTCAAATATGGCTTCATGCAGGTATTGTAATAGTAAAATTTATTTTTCTATGCCCTCTCCTTTCTTGCTAACCTAAGGACTTGCCAAAATCTGTTTGTTTCATTCAGAATCTGTTGCCACTTATCAGATCATATTTTTTCCACGTGTGTGGCACTGAAACAAGCCACGAAATAAAAAGCACACCAGAGTTGCTCTGTGTGTAAGATCATTTATGAAAGACAAGGCAGTAGTTTTAGAATGTAGTTGTTACCAGTGGAGTAATATCTTCTGTAGAACAAAAGCAGCACTCTCTCCATTATCACTGAAGAATTTAGTTTCTGAAGTACCTAGAGTATCTTAGTAGTTGGAAATCTAGATGTCCTTGCAGAATCACAGAATATTCTGATTTGGAAGGCACCCACAGGGATCATCAAGTCCAACTCTTAAGGGAATGACCCATAAGGGGATGGAAACTGTGACTTTAGCATTACTAGCACCATGCTCCAACCAACCGAGCTAATCCGAGAGTCACCGATTCCATTGAATGGAAAAGGATGTTTGTAAGATTTTTGAATAGAATTCCTGTAACTACTAAAGTTTCTAATAGAAAATAAATAACTCTGCATATGCAGGGAAAGAAACAGTAGTAGTACTGTTGAGCAACCTGTCCCTTGCAGCTGTGCTAATGAGCTTGAATTCAGTTCTTTTCCTTCTGGTTTCATTTATGTAAAAGACTCAGGATTGTTTGTGGAGTTATCTTGAGTGGATTTAGTATTGTTATGATGCTTCAAGCCTCAAGCTAAATGCAATATCACAAGTGGCTGTTACATAAAATTTTAACCAGAAAATGATGATCCAGTATATTTTTACACAGTTTAAAATGTATAACATGTGATTATTTTTATTGATAGCTGGATTAGAAAGATGTAATTTAAAAATCAGACAGCAATTGTTATACTTTGCTCTGCTTTCAGAGCATTTTTCAGTGTCATAATTTTTTCCTTCATGTTTATATTCAACAAAACAGTGCTCTATTTCATAGCATCCTAATTTACCTATTTACATTTACAGTTTTAGGGTGTGAAAGTCATTGCAGGGCAATGTCTCCCAGTTATTAATGGTTTAGTGGTTTAGAGGAAAAGCCCAGAAAATTGGAAGGAAAGAGCAATTACAGTGATTAATAATAGTGATCTCATTCGGGCTACTCAAAAGCAACACAGATTAGAACAGGGCAAGGTCCAGCAGGGTGTAGTGTAGTCACCTGCTCTGCATTGTGGCATCATTAACTTTAAATGTTTATAAACTGTCACAGGTGACCTTCTACAGTAACTCTTAGCACCTATTACGCTCATAATTTCTCAGCCTTCTGTAGCAGCTTGTTTCACTACTTATTTTCTGTTTGGTGGGGTTTTTTTGGATTTTCTAGAAGTTTTTATTGGTCACATGCTGTTGCTGATTATTCAGTTCATGCAAGTGACTGCTACTGTTTTGCCCTCAAAGGAGGGGTCTGGACACACTTTGCTGATTTCTTTTTAGTTCACAACTTAGTCAGATTTGCATGCACTTTGGTGTTCTGCTGCTACAGTCTGCTACACAGGCCATTTTCCACTCCTAAAAATATCTTTAAAATATTCTGACATGGGAAGAGCACAGAGATGCTGCTTGCCACTGTAGAAAATTCATGAGGCTCATGCCCATTAAACTGTTTGACTCCCTGGATGGTTGTGCAGGGTTTTGCTTCTTAGTAGGGGGAAAAAATCTTTAATACCCTTTAAATCTTCAAATACAAAAATATAGAATTATTCTTCCTGTAAGATTGGAGAGACATAGAAAAGTTATGTAAATAAGGCCTAATACATGCAAAACTTAGTGGAAGGTACTTACCCAAAAAAGTGCAGATGGTGTAAAAAAACCTACAAAAATGCTTGTTCCAATGGATTTACAGTGTCATTTCAGCTGTCATTCGTGTAAATGGGTATCCAGTCCCACTAGAAGCTGATTTTGCACAGAGTAACTGGCATTTAATTTTTCATCTTGTTTTTATTAACAAACTGTTTAAGCCTTGCGGTTTTGGACCTATAGTGTAAAGGTGGAAAATCAGGCTTATTTTAAATGTGAAATTAAATTACTTTTGCAATTAGTACATTCTCCAGTAACTCTTTATTAAAAAGCAGACCTGTCCCTAAGTGATCAATGGCTGTGATCATCCTTTGAGGAATGCATCAAGACTGAGCTCAATATTGCTATGCTGCTTGATTGGAAAATGGATTGATTCCTCAACGAAATGCAAATGTAAGCACTGGAAGTGTTTGAGCCAGAAGGCATTCTTGGCGTTCCCTAGGTGGAGATGCTGGGAAGAGCACATCAGACTTGGCACCTGGTTTCTTTTCAAACTGCTGCTCCTCTCTGAGATGTTCCCACAAAACCTGCTGGCACTTGTCAGTTTTCCACAACTGATTTGTTGGTTGCCATGTTGATTTTTATTCAGTTTGAAGTCATTGTCTCAGAATTAACAGCACTCCTTTGGATTCAGAAACTTCCTGAATGAACTTTCATGCTTTTATGATTTAGCTACAACTTTCACTTTCTAGTCTTCCATTCATACACAGTTTTCCAAAAAGCCTGCTGTGTAGCCTGCTGGGGTGGCATAAGGTCTGGTAAAGAAGTTGGTAAAATAACTCTGCTATAATTTTAAGCAATAAGGATTTTTTTTGTTTACATTTAATACTTTTAGGAAGGTGTGTTTACAGCTGTTAAATTTTTCTGCTGCAGTTCATAAGCAGATCAGCAAGATTTAGTATCTCTTACTTTAGTGTAAGAAGACTTTATAAGCAGTATTGCATCTTAGTGTTAAAAGCCATTACTACCATACTTGTGTCCTCTCAAGAAATACAGAATTTCAACTGTAGTCTGTTAAAATAGCCAATCTCTGCTTACTTTTCAGTCTAGAATTATTGTGGTAGCAGATAATGCCTACTGAAATAATTTTTACTTTCTGCATATTATTTGCTAGTAATTATATCTTTTATGTAGTACCTGTGTAAATTGTACCTGTAGTCTGTGTAAATTGTATTTTTCTGAACTTATCTTTTCACCAAGAAATTTGGGAGTGTGTATTTAAAGCTATGCTTCAAGTCTGGTGATGCTGGAGAAGAGCCATTAAGACAAATTGAGCTCAAATGGTTAGCATTTTAGAAAAGCACTCAAGAATAAAAGTACCCAAAGTTTTTCAAAAACACTGTTGGGTCTTAAAAAAAAACCACCTCTCAGTACAATTCACATTTACTGCTCTATGTCCAGCTCTCAAGTTATGGCTACAACTTGCTCCTTGGAGTCTATTAACAGTTAGTAAAAGTAAAATTCTAGAAAAAATTATTTCCTCCTAAATTAAGATTTTAATTTCAAAATTTTATTTGTTCATTGTCTTCTAGAAGAAAGAATCTTGATGTTCTTTAGTTATACTGTACCATCTCTGAGTAGGTGAGATGGTTCTTCTAGGGTTAGGGGCAGAAAGTGTGACTGAATCTGCTCTTAATTCATGTGGATGAGACTTTTTCCATCAAATAAGATTTCAGTATTTTCTAAAAATATACTGCATTAATCAATACATCCACATAGACATATTATTTGTGTTTGGTAGAATGTGTTCTGTGAAATCACCAAGACAACTGAGGAGCAAAGTAATGCTCCTCAGGTAGAAAAAGGTCTGTGTTACCACCAATAGGATCAGGTCTTACAGGAAGAAAAGAGTTTACTACTGTAACCATATAAAAATAGGTTAAAAAAATAAGAAAGGAGAAGGATCTTTAAACTACTAAACCTTTAAAATGAAAATCCATGTTTTGTTAGTCACTGTTATAAATTGATTTTTATGAAAATAATTATGAATATTCATAGCAGGTATCACCTGTAAGTTATAATTTATACACTCTGCTATACTGAATCTCACTAGTTAGACATACTGTTAAATCTGTTGGATGCAATTTTTTCATAAGCAAGCTCCTTAAAAGGCACTCAGATATCAGTCTGATTCAGCGTTTTAGGCATAATCCCAAATCCACTGCTGTAGTGTGAGTTCCTGATCTGAGAGCCTTTAAACCAAGATGGGTGTCCTGTAAAGTACAGTGACAAGCACGTCTTGAGCAGTGACAGATCACTTTGTTGTTCTGATGCAGCAGCTTGATTTAAACTTTAATCTATAAAACTGTAGTACAGTGTGACACAAGAGAATGCAGTTATACAGTTACATTGAGGCTCTATTTTTGTTTGATCTGTACCAGCATAAAGGAAAAGATCACCCAACCCAGAGCCTTAATAGCTTTTTCTTGCATTTAGTATCTCTTTATTCCTCTCTTCTCCCACTCTTTCAGCAAGAGATTAGGATGAACCAGCAAGGTAGTGAAATAGCAGTGTTGAAGAGTCTAACAATGTCATAAGAGCTACTGAAGGCAAATACTTCCATTGTTAGTTGTTAATTACTCACTGAAAGAAACCTTTTTCCCCCTATAGTCAATCTGATTTATGTAAGTGTGTGTCAGGCTACTCAAATGATTTAAAGAATACTGGAATACTCACATGCTCACATCTTAAAAATAAAACTAAAATGAAAAAATTCAAGACTTATGATAAAAATAACTATAAAGAGTATTCTGGCATTTAAACCAGCCATTTAGGAGTTGTAACTCCTGATATACTTAGAAAAGCAACTTTTCTGAAAGAATAATTCATTTAAAATAATTTAGGCAATAATTTCTCTTTTAAGATACAAATTTTTTTAAAGAAAATTGCCTTTATTTAAAGTGAAACTATTTACAGATACAGCACACGACCACATCTAGTCACAGTATGATGAAGCAAGAGTCATTAATTGGTTTTGACATTCCTTCCACAGCTGAAGTGTACATAGGAATTGGGAAGCCTGCGGAGGCCACAGCGTGTACCCAGGAAGCAGCTAATCTCTTTCCGATGTCACATTATGTTCTCTACATGAGAGGTCAGGTGTCTGAACTGCGTGGAAATATTGATGAAGCCAAACGCTGGTATGAAGAGGCCTTATCTATTAGTCCTACCCATGTGAAAAGCATGCAGAGGCTGGTAAGTCTTGAACCCATGTTCATAAATAGTGTCATCTCAACTGATCATACTGTATTGTGAAGTCCTGACTTGGTGTAGGTAACCCAGAACTTGTGAGTTTTGGATCTATATTCTTATTACAAAATGCTTTGGAAACATTCTTTCTGGGCATTTATTCTGTCTTCCATGTGTTGGGACATAAAAAGGATTTGCAGCCCATTAGAGTATTTCAGTCATAATAGAGACCACAGAAGAAGTAATTTGCATGTGGCTAATATTGAGTGTCATGGGAAATGAAGGTGGCTTATGGTAAGAGCAGGGTACTGTAGTTGGATACTGTACAGGAAAGACCAGTCATTTTGGTATTCCTAAATGAAAGTTCAATTCATAAAATCATAGAATATTCTTAAGTTCATCTAAGGATCATCAAGTGCAACTCCTGGCCCTCCACAGGACACCGCAAGAGTCACATCATGTGCTTGAGCGCATTGCCCAAACACTTCCTGAGCTCTGTCAGGATGCTGCTGTGACCACTGCCCTGGGGAGCTGTTCCAGTGCCCAACCACCCTCTGGGTGAAAAATCTTTTCCTGATATCCAACCTAAATCTCCCCTAACACAATGTCAGGCCATTCCCTCAGTCCTGTCACTGTCACCCCAGAGAACAGATCAGTGTCTGTCCCTCCTCTTCCCTTCATGAGGAAGTTGTAACTGCAGTGAGGTCTCCCCTCAGTCTCCTCCAGGCTGAACAGACCAAGTGCCCTCAGCTGCTCCTCACACAGCTTCCCCTCAAGACCCTTCACCATCTTCATTGCCCTCCTTTGGATTTCTCTTAACACCTTTATGTCCTTTGTACACTGTGATGCCCAAAACTGCACATAGGACTTGAGGCCACACAGTGCAGAGTAGAGCTGTTCTCTGCGTTCTACATGTTTATTGATTACTTTCATGCTCCGTGATTTCTTGGGTTGTTGAAAGGTAGAGAATTGGTCTTGCCCTCAAATGAATGTGTAGCTTTAAATACTAAGGTACTTTCCCCAGTATAAATGTATGTTTGTTTATATATTTCATAGATACATACATGTCTATATTGTGTGCTTACTATGTTAGAAAAATTACTTATTTTTAAATCCAGTTTTCTTCCAGATAGAGCAGAACAGAACAGCTGAAATCAGCTTCTTACCCAATCTTTTTTTCAGAAGTAGAGGCTGGTTTCTGCCTAGGTACTTATGAATTATTCAGAGGAATTTCTTGTGCATCCCTCAGGGAAACATATGAGACAAAAGATCAGATAGGAAGGCAGCACAGGGAAAGTTTTTGGTTTCACCTTTTCAGCATTTCAGGATATTTGAGCCTGCTGACAAATGCCAAAAGGTTCCTTTTTCTGAAGAAGCAGGCAGTCAATCTAAAGCAGTGCAAATCAGACAAAATGAAAGCTTATATTTTGCTGGGTATCTTTTGCCCCTCCTCTGAATGCACCTTTGAATAAATAGTCTGTAAACACACAGTGCTCTTCAGAATGGCTGAGAAATTAGCTGTCTAAGAGGTCTGTGAGATGAAAACTACTGAGCTTCCAATCCAGATTTCCTTTTTATGAGATTTTTTGTTTGAGTCCTAGCTTGAAGGTAACTGTTCATTTCATTGGATTGGACAGTCCTTTTTAAGGATTCTTATAATTTAAAATTTTGTTTCTAAGGGTTTCCTCTACTGTTCTAGACCTTCTCTGCACTATGATGTTGTTTTGAGTAGATTCTTAGAGATTTATGATGCTTAAATACAAATATTCAACATGTATGCTATAAAAATACTTGTCTATGTAATTTCACGTAGGAGAAAGTACAACATTCTGAATCCTTCTTGACCTTTTGACTATTGCAAAAACTATTCTAATGAGAAAGTTTGCAGTGTTTACTCTTGTCCGTGTGTATTGATGAATATCTGTACATCCCAACACTTTGTGTATATTTACCTATTCATTATAAAGAGATATGATCTCAGTGACAGGGGAGCTATAGCAACAGCAATGTGAAGGTTCCAGCCTCTATGACAACAGCTGAAACATTAACTTCTAATATTTGTGTTCACAATTCTAAGCTGACAGTTGGTTTATGGAAGTTGTGTGTAAAAAACCCTTATTTTCTGTGATTAATTTGTTCTTTTAAACTTATTTGATATGGCTTTCTAGTATTGCTTAGTAGCACAAAATGCTACTGTTTCCACTTAGAAGTTATGTTAGAGCCTATATTTATTTAGTAAGTTTTGGTGAATTTCTTTTTGAGGGGCATATATTAAGTACAGATCATAATAAGATTGTGTATAAAATGCAACAAAATGATAGTAAGATTTAACGTTGGCATGAGTTCTAGCATGTAGCATATGTATCCATGCCTGCCTCTCCAAGTAAAATTACTTGAAATAGTTGGACATGAAATCAGTTTGGAAGGACTTCCTTTTGTTTTTATTAAAATTCTAGAATGAGTGACATCTGGCACTCAGTAAAATTTCCTGGTGCTAGTGGTTTGGAAATCTGAATCTTTGATTTGAGAGAATCTTTGTAGTTGTCTAGAGAAAAAAACCCAGCTAAATATAATATTTATTTAAATTTGTAGAAACAACAATAGCATATTGGGAATAGGAGTTTTCTCCTTTTATAAGCTGTCCTTTTAATGATGCTACAGCACTCTGCTAGGAAGGATGAAAAGCTAAACTTTGAAAAATTTACTATTTTTCATTATGACATTTCATAAAATATTTTTGTCATAAGTCTCTTTAAGTACCTGTTCCTGAATATGATATACTGTTTCTACACAGAAACAACCTTATTCATTTAAATTAGTGAAACAGCATGTGAATAAAGACCAGATAGGTTCATTTTGTGGCTTCAGAAGTGTTGTACTTCTTCCTCTGAATTACAGCATGTGCTGTGCTTTGGAGTGTCTGCAGAAAGACTCTTGCATTTGTCTCTTGTGCAGACTCCACATTCTGTTATTATGACCACGAAGACGTGCTCTCTGCAGAAGTCTAACGTATTACCTGAATGAAGTTACTTTTTATTGGCTGGCAACATCATTTTTGCAAAATTACAATTTTCTAAAGAAACAATTTCTTACTCATTTTGCTGCTGTCTCTAAGGTTTTCACTGATTTACTCCTGTTTCAAGAGATTTACTAAAATGAAAAACAGGAGGTCTTGGCAATGGTGTGAAAATTGGAGCAGTTAAGAGTGAGGAAAGAGGTCTGTTTTCCCACAAAATGATAATCATAAATGGGAGGGTTTGGGAGGGAGGTTTTTGCCTTACTAATGGAATGCCTCAGACAATGTAACACCATATTCTGGGGACTTCGTACATGAGTAAAATGGTTTAGCTATATTCTGCTTAACTAAACTTGGGAAATGGAACTGATAGGGTCATGCTGTAGCATTACCTAAGATGGGAGCTATTCCAACAGAGAGCTGGCTGCAGGGGCAGCATATTTGTGTTCATGCTCACTGCTATTTCCGCCCCTTCTAACATGTTGGGGGGCTTATTAAATAAATCACCCAACAAAAAAACAAGTTTTTTCCAAGAGAATTGCTGTTAAAATTCTCTGTAGTTCCTCATGGAACTAAATTATTTGCCATACAGTTAATGTTTTAATCCATACATTTATTCACTTTATTTTGTTGAGCAGTGCTCCTTTGAAGCTCTGCCTTGTTCTCAGGTGCTATTTTTTCCTGTTTCTTGTTAAATGAAATTTTCTCCAAGCCAAAGGTTACACCAGCTTGCTATTTGGCTAGCTCTGACTGCTCACAAGATGTCAAGAGGAAAGCAATAACATGTCAGTATTAATTAGGTGTTCTTTACAGAATGCAGCAGCAATGCTTTTGAACAAATGCAGTGTCCTTTCTTCTTTTTAAGGTCTGTATAGTGCACTCAGAAAGAACAACATGAACTTGTGTTCTAAAGGTTTGAAATGCTTTGGTTTGTTTTCTGTATTTCAACTCATTTTTCCTCACACCTAATGAAATTTAAAATTTTCTTTAATGACTTAATTTTAAAATGATGATCACCCTTCAATTCAATGTCATACACCTGTGGTTATCACCTGCCTGATTTTGGCCAAAATGGATTTATTTGAACAACTTTCTCCATTCTCCCTACCCTTTATCACCACCCCCAGATTTCTGCATTACTGCTGCCTTCCTGCTTTTGTCATTGTTTTCCTCCCCTGTGAAAAAAAGAATAAACATTCTTTTATCTCCTGCAGTCAGAGTGCTCTTGTGGAAAGTAGCCCTTACTGCTGACATCTGAAAAGTCCTGAAACAGGCCATCATTCAGTAATGCTTGAAATGGCAATGAATATTTCAATCCATTGTCCAGGAAACAAATCTATGTATTCTCTCTCAAGCTGAAAATTTCTTACCTAAATGTAGCTTTGACATGAAATAGGTATCCAGCATTTGTATGTTGCTATAATCCCAGAAGACTGTAGTATTTTCTGAATATTAAGTAATTCATCATAGCACTTGCCAGTTAATCCTATTAGTAGCTTAGGTTCAACGAGCAGGAAACTAAAACAGAAGGGGAAAAATTACTTAAACAATTTACTCATGTAGAAATTAGTTTTCAAAAAGCAATATCATAGAGAGCTACATTCCCTACATCACACTGTTGGATATCTGTTAAAGTTTCCTATAATTATGCATAGCTAAACCAGATCTCTTAAGGCTTAGATTAACTATGTGTGCCTTATCTCTCAGTTATAAATATAATGTTATTTCTATCCAACTATACTGACTTACATTTTTTTTTCAACCCAAAGACACTGCCAGATAGAAGTCTGGCAGTATGTATGGGTAGTGTGTGCTTATGAGCCTGTCAAGGACATTGAGTTGGCTGAAATAAAAGAAAAAACAGAGAAGACTTCAGAAACATGAATTCTGACCCTGTCTGAAGGGGTCATGGGGGTTAAGGAAGGGAAAGTCTGAACAGAGTCACCCAACTTTTTTCTTTTGGTGAGTCAGTGTTCTCATCTGGAGAACATTCAGTAACTTATTTGATTTTCATCCTCAGGCCCCTGCACAGTAAGATTGTTGGTTTAGGCTGCCTAGGTGTGTCCTAAGCACATTGTGGTGGTTCTCATGGGTGGTTTGGGTCAGAACTGATTACCACAGAGCTAAATGCCAATGCCAGATCTCAGGGCTGATTTGACTCACTCTCTAAGTGCATCCTTACACACATGGGGGTTGAAGAAGACTGCAGAAGTAGAGGTCATTGGTTTTGTTAGATTTGTTAGTCAAATGTTGTGGGTTTGCCCTTCAGAAACTTCAAGATTATTTCACAAAAAGTAGAGAAAGCAAAAATAGGTTTGGCCTAAAACTCACTGCGCCTTACAGAAGGCATTTTACTGTCATTTGGCCACTGTCACATGTAAATGTTCCAAGTGATTGCATTCTGCACTCTGAAAAAACAATGGCCATTCTGCTTGCATTTTAACCTGGAAAACATTGAGTTCAAGTGACTCAAGGACCATTTCAATACATTTTAAATGCTTCATCTGCCATGTGGCATTCACAGGCTATATTCTTTTGTGTTGTGAGAATATTATTTCCCCTATTACCTTAAAACAGAAAACCATGAGTGCTTAGTGTAATAAAAAAGTGCATAAAATCAACTTGAATGGTCATTAGCTTTTGAAGTATAATAAAGTGGAAATCAAGGTAAAAATTAGGAAAGTTTTTTTACCTGTTTGTTTCAAAGTTACCTCCTTTTATTTTTAATGTTGTTGAGTTCAAGGACAGCAGTTAACCACTTCTTACTGACTCATATCTTAAAGATCACCACTGAAGGAAGATCAATAGATTTTCTTAATTCCTGAATGCTTTATCTAAATTTTACAGCACTCTTTTAAGGCAGATCTATTTTTGTTCAGTATTTGACGACAATAACTGCTACAAATTTTGAGTTTAAACTAGAACCTAGTTGCTCTTTTGGAAACAGATAGTGACTGTGAGAATTTACAGCACACTTATTTTGTTTGTAACTTTAAGCAGTGAGCTCCCATTTACTGAGGCAAGGCTGTGCTGACTCCCAAAGAACTGTTGTTCTGTAAGTAGAATTGTGGGGCTGATGGTATTATAGGTCCTGCTTCATAACAGACTTTCTTTTCCCATTACTCTATATTTACTCCAAATGGCTTCAAGCAGCTGTGACAGGAGCAGACCTTTCAACAAGAAAACACTTCCATTCTTGGATGCTTTTCACCATGTGAGCGTGAGCTCTCTAAGGTCTCTTCAGCTTGCCTGTGCTGTCCTCAGCTGTCAGCCATTGCAGGAGGAATTCTGTAACTGGGCTTAAATTGGTTGCTTGGTTTAGACAATCAAAATACCTGAAGATGCAGAGGTGATCTGATTTTGTGCAGCATTGTTGCTGCATTGAATGGAACTGGACTAAGATGGAGAAACTAAGCTGTTGGGGTGTATTGTTTATTGACAATCTAGTAGCAGTGGTTAAGGCAGCTTTCTGAATACAAAGAGAAACTTTCAAATAGAAATCCTAGGGAAGTTAATTTAAAAGTAGACAAAAACCCAAAACACTTAAAGTTTCAGAAAACTGGGGTTTTTTTTTTAACTATGGGTTGTTTTTTTGGAGGGGGGGTGTTTGGGATTTTTTTGTTTTGTATGATGGCTGGGTTTTTTTAATGTAAGGATTTTTGCCTGCAATCTCAGCTTTAAATTTCTGTTTTCACATTATCTGTGTGATAGATTTTTCCATGGTTTATCTATCTAGGCACAGCTTGCCAGGAACCATTTTATCACTTTTATTTGTTCCCATTAAAAAAAAAATGGAAAATTAATTAGTGGCAGATGCTGGCAGAAGGAAGGGATGCTTTGACTAGAGTTACTACTCTTTATTTGGCAGGTCACGAATCATTCCACTGTTTTTATTGTATTGTGTGGAACTGATAAAATTCCACCCATCAGATAATTCATCACAATTCACTGTTGCAGCAGGTCAGTCTGCAATGTACAGTATTACTCCAAAGTTCCTTCTCTTTGCTTGGAAGATTTTAAGAATCTTTGTTCTCAGTTTTTGAAATACAAGTAGCCTTAATCTCAAGCTCTGATTCACATTTTATAGCATAAAGTCTTTGAATTGGGTTCAAATTGCTATCAAAACTGAGCTATTATTAATTCATTTCATATGCGGTTACTATGGATCAAATATTATAATTTGGAAAGTAGCAACCAAGTATAGTTTCAAGTTCAAGGAAAAAAATCCAAGGATCACCATGGCCCATTCTGGAACAGGGCTTTGGTTTTGCTAGATATCATAACAAAACATCTGAGGAGGTATTTCCTGCCCTACACAGTTTCAAGTAATTGACAGGCAAAGAGCTGGGGAACAGGAGCACGATCAGATGCCATTTGTGTAATGGAAACAGTATTTCAGATGCACATGTGAGGTACATCCACTTGGCTAAGAGTTTCTGGGGGTCTCACCTTCTTGGAGATACTCAAAATCTGACAGCCCACTGTAGGTGACTCTACTTCAAGTTTGGCTGTAGAGAATCTCAAATTCCCTTCCTCTTCTGTCATCCTGAGATTCTAGGAATGCAAGCAAGACAAGCTTTGTAGATAGAGGGAAAGATTTGTGTTTGAAAACATGATGGAAACACTTGTCTGTGGAAAAAGTCTTGTTACATTTTCTTATTATGCAAGACTTTCTTTATTTTTACCAGTGATAAAAATCAATAAAGCACAGATTTTGTTCTTTCTTCTCTTGTTTCCATGGTACGTTACCCATAGCAATTATGGAAGGAAGGCGCAAGGGATTAATGTCTTTCTGAACTGCATTCACTCATCTTACCTGTGTGCGTGTAAAATATACACACATATGTATGTATACATACATTCTCTATCACAAATCTGCCTTAATATTTTGGATACATCTTACTGTCTTTGCATAGAAAAGTGTCAGTGGCAAAATAATGCAACTGAAAAGCCTCAGTCAGGATCTCCAGAAATTTAAGTTTTTGGGCTTTTGTTTCTCTCTTGATGGTTTTCTTGAAGGTTCAATTATACCTTAATGATCTGCCTTGAGGCTTCTATATACAGAGATGTGTCCATTATTATTTAAAGTGAACAAAATATTTATGATTCTTTGCCATTGTTTACGTGGAAATTATCTCTTTCCTAGTACTAAGTAGAGATGATGGACAGCCAGCAAGCTCATAAAAGCATCTGATCACAGCATAATGAAAAATTTACTTTTTCAGGCTTTTTTCTTTTTTTTTTGGTAGGTTTTAGAAAGGGTAATTCCTATTAGAAGTGTTTCCAGAGTCCTTTCATCTTCTTATGCCCTTTACCCTCTAAAGAGCTGACTACATTAAAGTCATTGACAGGTGGGTTTTGTTGACATCCCTTTTCCTCTGTGCCTTTTGCTGGGTAAATGGCCACCTAAAATAGGATGTAGGGGGAAAAACATACAGATTTATCCTAATTGAAAAAAATATTAACAAGGATGACTAATTTAACAGAAGGAAAATGTCAGTAGTCTTAGTAATTCAGGAAATGGCCAGGAGGCCTTGTGTCAGTAAAGTGCTAATAGTTGTCCTTGATATTTAAGTTCTCCTTATTTTAAAAAAAATACAAGAACAAAAAAGGAAAAGAGAGAAGGCAAGGAAAAAATTAAAAATATGTGCTCTTCCCTGCTATCCTCTGCAGTCTCTTACATTCCTTTTCATGGATACTTCCTGGTGCTTTTTTGCATGGATCTCATTCTCTATTTTTATTTTCCCTGTATATTGCCTTTCAATATGAGAATTGCTTTGCAAAACACTTTTTAAATTAGGTCATTCTGCTGAAGTATGCACTGAGCTAATTATGATTATTTTGCTTCCCTGGGCATTTTTGTGCTCATTGAATTTATTAAAGTATTTCTTTATAGCTGGAGCTGAGAACTTACACAGCAATAAAAGCTATGTAGCACCTGGTAGCTTTTGCTAGTAGGTAACATCTGGCATCTAATCACTTATAATTGTATTTCATAGAATTAATAAAGAAATAATTTTAAGGATTTTTGGGGGGGGGTAAATATTAAGAATGTGAAAAAGGCTTTGAGAGACCAGCCGTCCTCTACTTTAAATGAACAAGAGTGATTTTGTTTTCCTGAGAAAGGTTCTGTTGTAGAATTCTGTAGGTGAGAACTGTTTAACTACAGGACAACTTTTGAAGCCTGAAGTCATCTACAAATGTTGTCTCTTTTCTTTTCTTTTCTTTTCTTTTCTTTTCTTTTCTTTTCTTTTCTTTTCTTTTCTTTTCTTTTCTTTTCTTTTCTTTTCTTTTCTTTTCTTTTCTTTTCTTTTCTTTTTTTTTTTCTTTTCTTTTCTTTTCTTGTGCCGCATAACTTTGCAAACTGGTGAAATATAACTGCTACCATCAGTAGCAATCTGAATGAGACAAACCATTCCATGTCACTTAGTTGAGGTGGCTGGTAAATGTGTTTGAGAAACTTGCAGCACCATCGCCAATGGAGAACCCTGACTCAGTCTGTCTTAGAATAACGTATTATTATAAAATTGTGCAAGAGTTATAAGTGCATGTATTTTGCGATAAATCTCATGCAGTTTTCAGGTGCATTTCTGATGCACTGGTGAAATTATCTTTTGCTTTTTGCTTTGTGTCTGTTGCAGGGGAGCTTTACTTGCTTTGGCAGGAGCCATTTCCTGAGAAACCGCACTGCTTTTGAGAGGATCAGAAGTTACCTAATCAATTATAATAATTTTTTTCTGACTAGCAACTTGCTCTTGAAAATTGTTCTTTATCTTACTCTTATCAAGCAGGAAGTAGCCTACCTTAATGCAAAACTGGAGATCTGGGAGGAACTGTCCTCCAGGAAATCATTTTAATGCTTGCTTTTGCAGGGTTATGTCAAACAGCTGTATTCCCGAGATAAGTTGCCCACTCTGGTTCAGAGGTTTTTTTCTGCAAATCCCCAGTCTGGAACAGTCTTGTTATGTCTCTCTCTCCCTCTTCAGCTTGTCTTATTTTAAATTTTATTTGAAGACCTCTTTTTCATTTGCTGAAGCTTAGCTTCTCTGCTAGCCAGTTTTATACTTAGCAGTAATTCCCCTGCTCATGAGTCTACAGTTTAAAGATGAGTTGCACCTTGCACTTTGGAAGAATTCAACCAACTTACTATATGTGAATAGCATAATATATTTTCTTCAAGATTACTTTTCTTTAAACAGACTGTGTTTTCTGGTAGCAAACTTGTATTAGATGGAGTTAGAGAATTGGCCCTTAAGGTTAGTGATGTGCTATTTTTTAAGTCAAGTTATTTTTTTAATCTAGATTAACAAATTAATTACAGAGAAAGCAATTATTTCAGTGAGTTTTAATTTGTGGGAAAATATGAAGCATGTTTTGTGCATCTCTGAAAACCGCGTTCATTGGGAGGGTGTGATGGTTATTTTTCCATTATTATTTCTATTAGAGTATATTCTTTTCAACAAGTAGCAACAAATGGCATGAAGAAAATTATGTAGTGATACTATTCAGAAAGCTGCCATCTCTTGATTTCTCAGTAGGGGAGAGGAGACTTTCTATCTGGCAATTTTGTGTGCTTCATCTTACTGGAAAAGGCCAGTGTTTCCTCTGAATAAAATTGGCTGCAGATTTAGAGTTGTTTATGCTTTTAATGCTACTTCTATCATGTTAAACAACCTGGTTAAGCTGATATGGCTGGAAAAATACATCATGAATGAGACTAAGTAATGATAAACTTGAAAACAGAAAACTGTTTTGGACTTTCATCACTTTTTCAGTCAGCAGTACAGTGTTGATCTGCATCTTTAAATTTTGATACTAATATGTGTGGATTTTATAAAGAGCCAAGAGGTAAGAGCTTTTCAGTTTCATCCGTTAATCATGACTCTAGTCTGTATGTTTTGTTAAAACACTAGCTTTGCAAACAACTCTTGCATTTGAAAAAAAATTCCATTAGTTATAGTTACTATGTTTTTAGGCATGAATATTTTAGCATCAGGAAATTTGGAAGAATAAAAAGCAACTGGATAAGTAGAGCATCGGCAGGTGTTATGGCAACTAAGAGTTGGTATGGCAGAAAGACAATAACTCAAATATTTTTTACTCTTTTTCTAAATCAAAAGTCTAGATATTTTAAAAAAGCTTATAGTATTTTTTTCATAATAATTTTGAGTGTTCAGTATGTTAAGTTTCAAGTATGTTTGGCCCTGAACTGTGTATTCCCAGTTAAGAAATGGGAAAACTGAAGCATAGGTTCTCTGATGTATCTAGCTTTAAATATAGTGCAAGCCTCCTGATTTGTCATTCTGAGCATCACATTCATGGGACTCATATTTAATTCCTATGATTATTCTTTCCAGTGCCTTTGCACAGTGAAAAAAAAAAATTTCCCCATAGGCATCTCCAATGTCAATCTTGTTAGGGCAGCAGCATCAGTATTCCCACTGCCTGCTGAAAGGAGCCTGTGGAGTGTCTTTTGTGGGTTTTGACTTGCAAATGATTGACAGGCTTTAGGAGGACTCTCCCTTACGATATTTAACTTTAGTACTGTCACTTATGGACCTCCTATTAAAATGTAGATTATTAAATCAGTTCTATCATATATCAGTGAAAATTATATCTTTGATAGTTATTGCTTTTGCATGCAGTTTAAGTGAAGGGATATGTGGCAGCTCCTTGATAGTAATTCAGCTCAGCCATGTAAAATGAGGTCTTTGTATCATTCACTTTCAATACTTTTAAATAATAAATCACTTCATTTACCTACATCTCTCTTTCTCCCAGTTCCCTTCCTTTATGGAAGGTTTATCAATGTTGCCTTGGATTTGCTCAATGAATATATTATTTCCCAAGTCATTGCAGCTGAGATGCCTGTTTGGACAGCAAACTGGTTCGGAAGTACCTGAGGCATCAGTACATTGTTTCTCTGATTACTTTTTGATCTGGTTTTGAGAGCTTAGTTAAACATTGCACTGTTTCATAGTAATGTACTTTTATAAGTGATAAACTACTTCCATAAATCTTTGTTTCTTATCTTACATTTTTACTTGGGAGCAAGCTAAAATTCAAGAGAAGTTAACTTCAAACCAGAACTAAATATGAAGTACGTGGATATAGAAATCTAACGGAAAAAGGATTGCTGCTTTCATTATACAATGAGTGGTTAGTTTTTCTTAGTTGTTCTGTTCGGGTCTGTGCTTTGGTGCATCTTCCTACAAATGAGAATCATACCCAGCTTTGAACAAAAAAGGATTAAGTCTTGTTTTATGTCCTTGGGGAAATTGAAGATTATTATAGCCCCTAACTTGAATTGGTGAGCACAAATGTAACTCCTGCATGTTTATTTGTGTGTAACCAGAGTGAGGTTTAGAAAACTAATGTCATAAATCTTCTTTTGCTGTTATGTTGTTTGTGTGCTTATGTAATTACCATTATATACAGTAAATACCTTTTTCAGTAAGACTTCTTAGGCCAGCTTTTCCCTGAAGAGGGATAATACCCTCTGGGGAAGATCAGTTTGGTAAGACATGACAAACCATTACTGTGCTCCTGTTCTGTGATTACTGAGAGGTAAACAAAAGAGGGCTGTTTAATACCCTGAAGTGTGTCACAATGGTTGTGAGTATATATTATTGTCCAGATGTTGAGGCTGAATGTAGTTTTGTACTAAGATGCACTTATCAGAGTCTTGGGAAATTGATAAAGCTTTCTGCATTGCACTGCATTACAGCTTCTTTCTGCTCATCTCTGATGTGTAGTTTATACTTGTGTGGCTTTTTCACACTAATCTGAGAAATCCTGTGTTGTGGTAGATGCTGTTGTGACACTTCAAGGAAGCTGGCTTTCAAGAAATAGCTCTGTACATTAGACTTGAAGTTGATTTTAGGAACAGCTTTTCTTTCTTAAGAGCTGGTATAGAATTGAAGGAAAAAGTGCTATTACCAAAAGACTTGAGTTAAAATGGAGTGCTCATACTCACGAGCCGTGTAACTATACATAAAGCATTTGACCTGGAAGAAATCTTCAGTCTTTTAGTACTGCTCAGATGAACAAAGCAAAGCAATTCATTAGCAAAGCACTTACTTGGCAGAAATATGAAAACATGAACATTGTTCACACTGTTAAAAGCTAAGCCCTGCAAGGAAAGACACTACCCAAAACCACTTGAGCAATATAGTGTGCTTTAGTAGGCCCATTAGGATGCAGACATTTGAGTCTTTCAATTTTTCCTCTAAGTACTTTGATGAAAAATCCCAAAGTTTTAAATGCTTTCCTCTTATTCCAGGAATGAAACTTTGTAAGTGAAGTTACAAATGTTTATTTTATGGATGTATCTGAAATTAACATGTGAGTTCCATTTTTTTTCTGGGTTCTAATTAATTAGTCTTTAAAAAGTGATGCTGGTGAAATGATTTGTTGCAACTCAGTGTGTTCAGTCTTCCTCAGCCACTACTAATACACTGTTTATAGCTCACACATTGAACTTACTATTTAAGACCAATATCCTTAGGAAATCAGGCATAAGAAACCATTTTTCAATTCCTTTGTTTCATCTGGACAGAAGAGGGGATGATGAAACAAAAAAGAAAAAAAAACAACTTTGTGCAGATATTACAATGATAGAGGCAGGAGGAAAGGCTTTTTCATTATTTCAGAGTTTTATTAGGTATCAGGAAATGCACAAGAGTGAGTGTTTGTAAACTCTCCGCTGCAGCGATGTAAGACACAGTCATTAGAAAACCAAACCAGGCTTCACTGCAGTCAGTGCTGTTAATTTATTTTTTAAAAAGTATTCCAGAACATAGCATATTGTGCTACGTTAGCTTAGTTAGCTGTATTACTGGACAAAATAATGAATTGTGAGTGATATGAAGACGTTATCAGTAAAGGGCTATAGAAATAATTTTTTAAAAAATCATGTGGATTCAACATTTCTCCTGTACAATATACAGTGTGAAAATGGTTTCAGAGTTCTAAATTTACAGGGACAAAGGTTGTGTTAGGTAGCACTTCGGAAGAATACTTGCCCTCTAAGGATACTTGCCGTCTATCAGAAGTGATCTGACCTACTAAAAGAAAGGATTTTGCCTTGGCTTCTGAATTAAAATGTCCCTGATGGTAAGTGGGTTTTGCTACCTTAAAATAAGTATTTTAAAATAAATACATAGTTTTAAAAGTAGATTCCCTCATTTAAAAACAATCCTCCTTATTTTCTAAATGGGTGCAAGTAGTAAATTAAGTCATGTGGTTACAAATGTTCAAAAGATGAGCAAGTGAACCTCTATCAGCTGCACAGCCATTTCAATTTCCATTTTTTCATGGTCCTTGTTACAGTTTGTCCTGACAGCTGACAATAGCTTCTTTGGGATTCTGTCTGGCTTTTAATTTATGACCATTTGAAAAAGTGATAGCCACAATAGCATTGGAACAGATGGTATTGTGAGGGTCACGGACCCAAAGACTTACCAGAGGGCTGTGAAATGCTACGACACAAATGCAGTCTGTGATGATGCTTTGTCATATTAATTGAATGCCTAGCCACAAGTTGGTAGGTTACAGTTGCCAGAAATAACTGGTTTTGATATAAAGTATAAAACAGTATGAAATGCTGTCAGAGCTATTAAAGTAATTGACACATCAAACTTAATTTCCTTTGAAATTGTGAAATGATAGTATGAGCAGCTGGTGATCTCTGGAAAATAAATGAGGTAGCTTCATCTTGGGCATCCAAATTCACCTCATTTGCTGCAGAATCAAACCCTGAGCTTCAAAAATTTAAGGAGCTTTTATAAGTGGGTGTGGTCATTCTGCCATGTGGATTACATTCAATTTCATGTCAATTTATATCTGAATATTTTTGTGAAGATAAAATCCCTGGATGTATAACACAATGGCTGGTAGGAAATGTTTGTATCTCACCTCAGAATCAGCAGCTTTCTTAAGTTCCAGAATTACCACCTTCCCCACCAAACCCATGCTGTTGGTGTAGTTCTCGTTCCTTGAAAAGCGGAAGCTGCCGCTCTGCATTTCAGCTCTTTACTCGGAGAGCATTAACTTCCCAGTCTGCTTACTTTGATCAAATCCGAGCTTTTTGGGGGAGTGCCTTTTCTGTCATTCTTGTTCTTCCTGCCAACTGTGCTCCAGTGAACTAGAAAAGTGACTCAAATGGACAAGGCTCTTAGACTCTGGGAAGCAGGGCTCAAATTTATTCCAGCTGCCTGTCAGCTGACAATAGTAACCCAAAGGGAAGGACTGAGAGAGAAACAGCATTTGGAATTACACTTTCTCTGCAGATTCCAGCCTTGTGAACTAATTTATTATACAGCTTGGAAAATGTATTTCAAGAGCCATAAACCAACCACAGAATATGATTTAACATGCGGTGTCAATCAGTGCAGTGATGGATATCCACTTACAGAAAGTCCATAACTGCAAGTCGTATTTTGCCTCAGTCTTTTACAAGATTGTGATATTCATCATGGATGGCAAAGGTAAAATTAGTAGTGGAAATGAAAGCATAGAAATGATGGCAAGGACTGGCTGGTGAAAGAGTATCGAGGATTTGACCAGAATTGTAGAAGAACGACTTGATGAAATAACTGAGGCTTCACTAAATGCTACTGGACTAATGATTTGTTAGCTGCAAATTTTAGAATAGTTCATGCAGCACCTCTACTCAGGAAAAATGGTTGCAAGACAAAGGCAAATTTTGATTAAAAATGAGACTTGGAGATGCTTCAGCAAAAGAAATAAAATAACTTCCAGAAATATAAAATACAAGAGCAAGATTGAATATGGAAATGACTGGGGGGAACAAAGAGCTGGGATAGTACTTGAACAGAACTGCATCTCTGTTGTTCTACAAGAGCTGCATCTCCATGGTGCATGACTTGGCCAGGCACAGCATGAGACATCATCTTGTCCCCGTTATCAGCATCATCATCTTGTCAACGGTGTAGTCTCACCTTTAATTTTGTAAGCCGACAGATTCTCCTTCCCTTCTGGAAGGTGGTGGTGTTCGTGCTCCACTGGTTGCTATATGTGCCCAAAACAGAGACTGCCGTGCCCAGGGAGCCCAGCTGAGGCTGGTCAATGGGGCAAGTGACCCTCAGTGTGTGCTAAGGCAGGGGTTTCACCTCGGGTACCTCGCAGGCTGGCGCTGGGATTCCTTGTAATCCCAAGGAACGTGGCTGATGGCAAACCTGGCCCATGGCCTCGCATCGGTGCTGCCCTTACACCTGGTGAGCGCTGAGGTGACTGCACTGCAGCGGGGCACTGGAAATCTCTGCAGCATCTCCTGGGAGTAGGAAACTTTAATAGTAATATATGATCCTTGTAAGTAAACATGAGAGGAATATGCATAATCCAAATGAAGCTAAGTGGCATTGGCACTGGAGAAAATGAAAACAAACTAGCTAGGGAAAAATCTGGGAAGATGATATGAAGAGGATTCCTAGCACTTACAGGCAAAACACTGTGGAACAAGAAATCTTATCATAAGGTTGTCTGTACCAGCAGAGGATAAAGATGGGTGACCTAAGAGGACTCTTCTGATCTAATGTTGATTAAATGGAAAATAACTTACTTTTGCAAGTGTTAGATAAAATTAACAATGATCCACAAAAAACAGTTGAAAGAAAATGTGATAGGCTTATATTAAGGAATTTAAGTATAAAACCTAGTTGATACTTCAGTTATATTAATCTGTGTGCTTCCAGATCAGTACTAGCAAAAGCTGATTTGTTGAGGCACATTGATGTTATTCTTAACTTTTTCGTAATTTTTCCCCAAAATACTGCTGTTCGGGTTTCTCTCTTTAGTTGTCAGCAGCTATTTCCTGTAGTTTTCAGTATGTCCAACTTCTTCCAATTTTGTGCAAGGTAAGTCAGTATATAGGGAAGTGTTTGTTTTATTTTTCTGCAAGTGCTAAAAGCCCTTTCGTAGCCAATGGTTAGGCTTTGGCTCTTGTGACCTGTGCCTGATGGTGCACAGATGGGAGGGCGTGGGCCCTCCCTTCACACTGAAAATAGCTGTCCCTTGAAGAAGGATCTGCTGGCAGCTGTCCTGGCAGACTGGCAGGTTAGCAGGCTACCTACAGCTCCTGCCTTGCCTCCCAAATCCGGGCAGAGAGAGGAGGTGCATCCCTCTCCTCCAGCTCTTTGCGCTGCCATGAGGATGGCTCTTCCAGTGCAGTGTGCAGAGCCCGAGCAGCAGATGGCAGTTCACATCTGCTTTGCGGGGGAGGGAATGGGCTGTTTCCTGGGGATGCTATAAAAATATATATTTATTAATGCTGTATTAAAAATAACCTCTTTTTCTTAGAGGTTACTGCAATGCCAGTGTAGTAAGTGCTGCTGTGGTGTTATAACACTTTTGAAACAGTGACATTAGTCATAGTTATAACATATGTAAGTACATATTTTTATATGCAGAAGTCTCTTTGGCTAAGGGAAAAAGGAATAAGAATGTGAATAATGTGCTTTAATCTTTGAATTTCTGTTTTATTTTAGTAATGAAAAGACTGGTCATCTTTTATCTAGTACTGCAGTTCTGACTTTGAATATTTAATACAGCATTTTTCAGAATATTTGAGAGAAATGCACATGCATAAATGCAAAAAGGTACTTCAGAAGAATATCATTCACTTCTGATCCCTTTTCCATATTCTCAAAAGTTCAGACAAGTAAGTGCTAGTTTCTGTAGTATTGAGTGTGTACAAGCATGGACTCCAAGTGCTAGCTTTCAATACAGTGGCAATCTAACTAAAGATCTCCAAAGTGCTTGATTTGAACTCTGACAGTTCTATTAATTATAATTTTACTCACAGAGCCTAGTACTGGATCTGCAACTCTGGTTTTCCTTTGATACATGAACTATTCCCCTGACTTCAGATTGATTTCTTCATTAAAACATTTGATCAATTTTTCTAATTACTATTTCCAGAAGCCACATACAACCAGTATGTTCAATGTGGTTGTATAGAAGAACTGTCATTAATGAAAAACAGCTTCTTAAAAAGTCATTGCTTGATATTTCTAAGTATTTAATTTTTAATTTTGCCCGTGGTTGACTGATGGACATAAAAACATTAATTTCTTGACATTATAATGGTTATAATAGTTTTGCACAAGCTTTCAAAACCAGGAACCTTCAGATGTTCTAAACTGGAATCTAGTCTCAGTCGGTATAGTAAGGACCCTGAATTCCTGGTATCCTCAGTTCTTGTGAAAAATCCATCTTTTGCTCAAATAATTGAATATTGACTCAATGGGCTGATTTTGAGGCTCCTTATTTCAAAAATTGTGGTCTGATGTTTTCTGTTTATCCTGTTCATCACTTGTCTCATTTTTGAAGAATTTGGGGGTTTTTTCTATTTTGGATATTGAAACTTTTATGTTACTCCTAGGTTTTGAATAAGAGAAATACAGTTTTTTATACTTCTGACCCTTTGACTCAAAACTGGAAAATAATGGTATCAATAACAAACAATACTTCGGAGTCTCTGTATGGAGCACAATGATCCAGTGGTAAACTTGGCCTTGTTTTGAACCCAGGCAGTGTTGAAATACAGCCACAGATTAGACTGATAAAGTGGTAGAATTTCTGTAGGGAACGTGCTGTGATGTATTTGTATCTATAAACTGTCTACATAGAGGAAAGGGTGAGGGTATGAATCACAAAAGACAGGAACATACCAAAGTACAGAAATTACTGTGGGCCCATTTCTTAAATGCACTGTGTGAAGCTGTGATCTCCTGCAGCAGTTTTCATCACAGCTGTATGTACTTGAAGGATTTTATACATCTGGGAAATCCTCATTTTTGGTTTGTGGGAAAGGTGAGAGGGCACTGAGGTGACTTCAGTGCTGGCAGGGGGAGAAGATGCAGTGCCAAGCTTCCAAATAGAGGGAAGTGACCAAGAGACCTACATACGCTTCAGTGTCACCTCATGGTGTCACACCTGAGATGAAATGTAAAATGTTTGCACCAGATGACAAGTATTCCACATTTAGGACTGGCCATAATCAAAGGACTTAGGCTACACTTAATTATTCCCTGATGCCAGTGGTGATGCAGTACTTGCCAGAGCTGTAGCCATCTGACTTCTGAAGGGAGAGCCCTTGTGGGTTTACTGTGTTGGCAGCCACAGCATATGAAGTAAGACCCTCAATATAATTTTCAGATGGAGATAAAAAGTTAAATAAGCTCTGGAGTCCCTAGCTGCTTTACTCTGTTTTATTTGTTTCCAGTGTGCTTGCTCTAGTCAAATTAGTTCTTGCAGTGTAGCCTGGTAGTCATGCTATTTTTTGAAAAGCTGATAGGACATTCACATAAAGTGTAAATCAAAATTACAGCAGATTATTGCAAGAACATGTTGTCTTAACAAGAAAAAAAGTCCCCCAAGAGCTTCCATCTTGGTGGAAGGCTATGATCAGCAGTTTTAAAAAACAATCTTCAATTTTGAACCTTTCAGCATTCTGGGCTGTGAGCAGTAAGGAGCTAAAAGGCAAGCATATCCTTGTGGGAAGGGGTCGGTCATTTCCAAGGGAGTTATAAGTACTCAGATGCGCTCCTGACCACACGGGTTCGTTATTTCATGCTGGTGAAGTGAAGCTCAGTGAGTAACAAAGCCAAAGTTGTTGTTTTAAAAATCTGCTGCCAAGCGGTAGGTTTTCTCCTAGCAACAAGTGTTTTGCAGCAGGGGAAGCAATTGGATACCTTAGGGGGTATGTTAGCACTGGGGGAAGGGCAGAGAAATAACAAACTGGGCTCCAGTGGAGCCACAGAGCACACAGAGGGTGTGCTGGGCATGCAGGAAGGCAAGGGAGGGGGATGAGACAGAGAGGGACATGTGGCACGGACGATGTTCTGGGATAGGCTGTGAACAAAAGTGTTGGCTCCAGGCACAGGTTCATATTTGTTCATCAGCTGCGTTGTTTGGTTTAGCGAGTGATCGACTGTAGTATTATTAGCTGGTTGTTCTCATTTAAAAAAGAAAATCCATACTGAGCTGGTAGGAAGTTTTATTTAGACCGTATTTGAAGAAATGCACTTTTTATTATTCAAAAGAATTGCCTTGTTAGAGAAAACAAGATAAATAGTTTTTTATTCTGCATTTTGGAAAAACAAATTAGATATATGTTGCAGTTTCTTTTCCAATTAAAAAAAATGATGTATTTATTATCACCTTCACTTGTAAAGTAAGTGTAGTGTGGTCAATCCAGTTGGTTTTAAGCTTTATAGTATGGCCACCTGTCAAAATCCCTGCATTAAAATGCACCTGTGTCTGCAGATACAGAACTATGTTTATTCATCATTTCTCTGATGGAATGGCTTAATTCTAACTGATGCACGCTGTCAAAACTTTTTTTGTACTTGCAGAAAATAGTTACGTACAATGACTAAACATGCATGTGCCTTTGAAAGGAGTTTATAAATGATTTCGTATGCTAAGTCATACTTTGACTAGATGGACACGTTTCAGCACAAAGTCATCAGCTAAAATGAAAATAGGAGAGCACGGTATATAAATAATGTTCTATTTCACTCTATGTAAGTGTAAAATATTGATTATAGACTACATTTAAAATGCATATTTTTATCACAGGTTGGAAAGCATCAGCTGCAGAATTTTACTTAGTTTTCTATTTATCATGATGAATTCTTCTCATTTTGCCTCACTAACACTTCAGTTTCATTATTATAGCATAACACTGTCAAGTCACTGGTAAACCTTCAAGTTTGATAGATTTGTTTAAAAATAGCAGCCACCTTAACACTTGCAAAATAGGCTGAAAAAGCAGCATGTAACAAGGGGCAGTTTTGTGATGCTAAAATTACACTGCATATGGATTTGCAATGCATACATTGCACATTGAGTTTTGTAACTATTTATGGTCATAATCCCCGATTTTTAAGTTTTTTATATAGGATGGGGATGTTTCTAGCATGTGTTTCTGATACCACAGCTCCAAGCTGATTATCTCTTAGACAGGCTGGGACAAGCTTAAAAACAGTAAGATAGTGAACTGGGAAAATTATTGTCAAGTTGTATGTAGTGAGTTCTTTAAATCTTTTGTAGCTATTAAAGATAGTGGTTTTTCTACATCTGAATAGCTCTGTGTCTGCTTATACATTAGTAGCTGTAGCTTATTGGGCAGGTCATCAGCAAAACTGTTCTGTCTCCCTACTCTCATCATTAAAAGCAAAATCAGTGAATTTTTATTTTCATATGTTTATAATGTTTTCTTATAGCTGTTGTTTTTGCAAGGCAAACTTTTAGCTCTGTGGGCTATTTTTTAGCTAAATAAGGTCTGTATCATACAAATTTAGAAGCTTTTTAGCAAACAAGTCATGTAAGAGACCTACCAGGAATAAATTAATATGAATATCATACCTGGTAGTATTCAAATCTCCATAGTTGAGACTTCTGTAGGTCAACAGGCTGCATTTCTTAAACATGAAGAGAATCTCTGGCACTTTTTTGCATGTTAAGTCAGCCACATTTCTTGTTCTGTCCATTTCTTCCAGTTTCCTTCTCTGCAGAGATAGTTTAGTGCTGAGAGTTCAGCATCCTCTCTGAAAAAGGCAAGAGTGCAACTGGACACATGGTCATAGTTCCCCTTTTGCTTCACTTTTAAATAAATTTCATTGCTTTTGAGAACATCTCCCACCTCTAGTCTGTATTTTTCTTGGAGAAAATGAAAATGTTCCTCTTGATATCAAATGAGTAAAGGTAAAATCTCTGGTGGTGCTTCTCTTGAGACTGAGAACTGTTTATTTTCAGTTGTGGTGCTGAAGTAGTCAGACAGTTAAACCTTAAGAAAACCTCCAGCTCTCTTGAGACAAAATTTTTAGTTACATTGAAGAAACTAAAAATGACTGCAATTTTTTCAAAGTTAATTCTGTCCAAAAAATTGAATGTTAGCTTCTCATTTGCCTAGAAGCAAATAAAAAAGCGACCTTACTAGACTGCTCTAAATGGCTAGTATTAATCATTTTTTAAATAGTTGTTTTTCAAAATAAAAAATCAGTTATTTGCACAGTTTCAGTCCTATGTTTATTTGTCTAGATGTGTGTTTTCCACTGACTGTTCGGTTAATCATTATGACAGGTTAATTTGCAAAGAGAGAACGCCCACCTGCAGAAAAAAGATACCTTTGCAGTGGAGAATACACTACATGCTTATTTAAGCAATTATGGCTTTATACAATTGCTTAATTATATCAAGTTGTTCAGGTTCTTAGTGATGATATTTTATTAATAAATAATAGTGCATTTCTAACTGGAAATTTGTGGACTGTAATGCTCCATTTGGAAATCCAAATGCATTTGAATGTTTTCCTTATAAAAAATGCTTACATTTATCTAATGAAAAATAATCCTAATATGTTGAACTTCAAGGGGAAAAATAACTATGCCATAATATTATTATCTCGTGTCCAAAATATATCCAAGTTTACTTCTGGCTTTCTGAAGAAGACTTGTAAGAGTTTGTTTTAGTGTGCCATCACCATAGATCTAATTTTAAAGTTATTTTATTCATCTAGGAGATAAATAGATATGTAATGACAAACTGAAAGTTATCTTGGTGGAGTAAAGATTTGGGTCCTTTTGAAGTGAATACTGATTAAACATCTTGTCTTGCATGCATTTGTAATTTCCATTATGTGTCTTTCTGTGCCCAAAAGATTTTGGCTATAATGTGGGGCTTGTATTAATTTTTTTTTTAAAGGGTTTATGGATTTGAAGTCTTCAGAGTCCAGTAATTTTTTCATACTAGTTTTCTTCTTTCAGAAATAAGATGGATACCTACCATAATTTTATCTTTGCCTTCATTAGTTGGACATTTCTCTGCACCTGCTTCTTCAGTGTTACCCAAAGAATCAAGAGAAAGTTGTTCTTACAAGAGAAGCATTAATTTGTAATATTATATAAGCATGAAAATGGCAGTGCAGGAGAGGAAGAACCTGATGTCAGAACAGGAGTAGTGAAAACTCCCTGGGCTCTCTAGACAAGTCTCCTCCTCATAACCTTCAGAGCATGCAAGCTTTTCCTGGAGGACTCAGTCTTGGCACAGGTTTGCAGCCCATTACTGCAAGTAGAATGCTGTTCCAAAACCTCTCTGCTTCAATTGTTAGAAATGTTTTCACCTTTTTTTTTTCGTAAACTTGCATGACATTTATACATATGTATTTGTGTGCCAACGTTATTCTCTGTCTAAAATAGTTTTTCTCTAGTCTGTTCTGTACTGGTTTTATAGCAAGTACCTTCATATGCTCTCAGATTAATCAAACCAAGTGTATTAGGCTCCTCTTGTAAATTCAGATTTTTATTGATCATTTCAATAGGAATTTTCTGTTCCTGTTCCAGTTTTAATGACGTCTGTTGCATAGAGGAGACTACATAAGGTGCCAGAGCAGGCCCTGGTATAGCTGTGTGTGTCACAGCTGCTGAAGTCTTGTTCTCTTTCTACTGGAAATCTTCCCTGATGTCACTTGAGTTTTCCTCTTTCACACTGACACCTTTCCACACTGTCATCCTGTGGCTGCCTAATACAACCAGATCCTTTTCCCAAGCTGCTGGATTGACAGGCTTCCACTGTGCTGCTGAACTTCTGTTACTGTTGTGTTATTTTGTCTGCTTTATTTTACTGACTCTTGCCATATTTATTATCCTATTTCTCATGATCAGCCTGTTGCTTTCTCTATTGTATCCTCGTGGCTTTTGCTTATCTAATTGTATAATCATCCTCATGATTCCTGTGATGTGTGATTAATTGAAACACAAAACATGATTAATCCCAAGACAGTATCCAAAATACAGAAGACATAATCCCTGTTCCTTAATGCAAGTAAGATAAGTATAAATGAACATTATTGAGCCAGATGTCTTGGATTGTACATTTCTGTGTATTCAGAGCTCAATAGCTCTTTTTCTGGGCTGTATCTGTGTAAGTGTCGGGGAGATACTAAGTAGTAAATACCAAATTACTCCTATTTTGCCTGTCAAGGGCCTTCAGGCTGGGGTTGGGCCCTGTTTGACTGAGCAATGTAAAAACTAGTCCTTGGACAGATGTTTGGGTGAAATAAGCAAAAAATAGCAGTTTTGTATGTGGGCAATGTAAAATGAAATGTAAAGGGAATGACTGAGGGAGGAAACACGTGTAAAATTATTGACCACCAAGAGGGAGACTTTGTGACTCCAGACTAGGTGAGGAAAGAATTGGCAAGTTCAAAAATTACCTGTGGCAGAAGTTGGAAGCATTTCCCCCCCCATTTTGATCAATTCCTAGGTGGTTTTGTTCTGTTGGGATGTGAAGTTTGTGTAGAACCTTGTTTGTAGTGATGACAGTACCTTCCTGTTGAAGGCAGCACACAGTGTTACACAGTGCACCTCTGAATGCCCCTTTTGAGAGCCCCTGCAGGCTCTTGGAATTGCAAAGTCCCTTTTACTCCCAGCTCTGGCTGGGTCCTATAAAGGGCTGTTGACCTTTCCTTGAGCAGAGAGCATCTGAACTCCACAGATCTTAGAGTACTGTTGATTATTCAAAGTGACTGGTATAAATATCAGCGGATTGGAGACATGAAGTGCTGCTTTCATTTGTTGTGATGATGGCACAAAAAAGTCTCTTTGTTTCTTCAGAGATTCCCTTCACTTTCTGCCTGTGCCATTTCTCATTAGAGTTCTCTCTTGGAGTTTTTGAGTTACAAAATCAACCCCTACAATCTAGAGCTGGCTAACAGAAAAATAAGGTTTGCTTAGAGAGTTTGCAACATACAGACATCCTAACCAGAGGGAAAGTGAAAGTCTTAATACACGTAGGGGAGATCAGTGATTTGACGGCGGAAGAAAAATCAACCTCAAAAGAACCCCAAAATTCTCAGCAAACCAAACACGGAGTAAAGTAATAAGCAGCATTTGTACTGAGCTGCAAAATGAAGAAGTCTGCACACATTAGAGGCTTTTATAACTGTGTTAGAAGCAAATGTAATAAGTTTATTGGTCTTTCATGTGAAAGAGATGCAATAGCAGGAGAGATCTTCTTTCTCCTGAAGATGAAAGTTGTTGTTGTTAAACAGTTCTTAAAAACCTCTGTCAAGTACTGCGGCATTCTAAATTGTACAAAGAACAAATAGATTGCCTTAGATTTCTGTAATTCCTTAGGAACTGCCTGGTTTTATTATCTTTTGTAGAATGGATGTTTTCCTACTGACACTTCTTGCTATTTACACAAATTATTACATAGCACTTTTTCTAATTGATTCAGGTTCCAAAATCCCTCTCATATTTTATATTTTTTAATATTATATCTTTATTTATCGAGAGGATATACAGAGGAGGCATTCTACTTAGGTTTTTAACTAACATGCCAAGTCTGAAGGTGTGAACCATATGTCACTTAGGTACCCCTCTGTGTTTCTGCAGAGCTGATGTGTTGTTCAAGCCCATCTCCAGCCATAAAGCAAGAAACTTAACATTATTCTGCAGATGAATGTTGTCTGTACATCTGCTGCTAAATAGGTGAAGGCCAGAACTGGTAGCCTTGAGATTTTGTTTCCAGTTGGAAAGCAGAGGAAAATATGCAATGAAGGACTGGAATAATTTGCACTGGTTTCTGGGAAGTCTTAGTGGAGTTTTGCTTTGAGAAGGGGGTTAGTTGGGTGGGTTTTGTTGTTGTTGTTGCTGGTTTTAGTGGTTTAGGTTTCTTTCCTGAAGAGTTAATACAGAAACCAAGCATACACTGACAGCTGGTGAACTGGAAGTTAGTTTTCTAGGATGAGTGTTGGTGCGGGGTCACAAAAGGATATTGCTGCGTGATAGCCATGTCTGCTCCTTCTGCCTGTGGTGTGTAATGCTTAATAGAGCAAAGTCAGGCAAGGACTGCAAACAATTTGAAATGTTCTGTGCCTCAGAATTTTAATGAAGTCATCCGGGAAGGGGATTTGCAAACTGGACACTTACAATACATGACATCTGACCATCATTTGGAGAGACTTAATGAATCAGAGGGTATTTTGCATTCTTTCTCTAGATCACTTGTTTGAGTTCAGCCCACAGCTAGAGCGATCAAATGTCACTGTCCTTTTAATGTTCTGCATGAAACAAGTCTAATTTTCTATTGGTTCTTTGGAAGCAAAGCTTGTCCCAGGGCTACTACCCAAGGCAAGAGCCTTCATACCATCCCAGACTGAGACACCAGGGAAAGACTTAACTTTCAGGAGACACTCCGTGGAGAAAGCTGTGCCCTCAAAACATGAGGGTACAAGATGAGACCTCATTGCCCACACAAGAGCAGTTCCTTCACAAATGCTAAATGCTAATTTCAACACTGGTGCTTGTATTCTTAGGAAAGTATAACAGCAGGCAAACCACCATTATCTGCTCTAGTTCTGTCACCTGGAAAATCTCAGCTATCCTTTTTGCCCTACAGAATAGGGCACATGTGACGTAATATGTATCTCTTCCTATGAACAGGCTTATATTTGCAAAATTTGGGTTTTTTTGGTCTTGAAAAGAACAGCTTGTATCCTTAGCTAGAAGGGAAAATGGTCTGGCATATTTAAGAAAAAAAAAGTATTACAAATATTCAAATAATTCACTTTTAATTAGTATAAAATATACATATCTGCACTCCCCAAAAAACAAGGCTTTTGAAAATAGAGAATCTTGTCTTGAAAAATATGAAATTTTATTAAGGTTAGGTGCATTGCAGCCACACCAGCTTTGTGTATTCCATCTCCTTGCTTCATTTTTTGTAGTTTCACATCTGATACCTACCAGTCACTGCCAATCACTGCAGGAAAAAAAAAAACCACTGACCCTGAGAGTTTTCCAATTTTTGGATTGGAAGTACTACTCACTTGCTCTAAAAATGCTGACTCAATTGACAGCTCAAAGAGAGTCCAAACCCAGAAAAGCCCTCTAGCACCTTTATGTGAGAACATCTGCCAGGCTGATAGAAATTAGCCTGCATTGCATTTATTTATTCACTTGCCAATGCTGTACAGCACTCTTTATATCGTTCGACAGAGCAGGGTGTGCTCAGTTGTTCTGTAGGATGGAGTTAGCAGTCTTCCCAAGCTGAAAGTCAGCCTGGTGGGCACAATTCCAGAAATGTATGGTGGATAATTCAGGGGCTGCCTAGAATGTCAGTACTTTCTAATCATCGGTGCTTAGGTTAATAAGGATTTGAGGGACAGATGTACAGAGAGATAAAAGAAATTGTGGGCCAAGGAGTGGGGGCTGGGAGGGGAGAAGTCACAAGGACTCTGTAAGCATGCAATTGGGATGCCTCTCTGCAAAACAAAGATTTGTGGTCTGTATATGTTTTGCAATACAGAATCACATTGTAAAAATGCATTATATTGTTAGGATTATTATAATCCCAGAATAAAGCTCTCTTACTGGGTCATTCCATGACTTTCCTGGCACACTAACGTAGCTGAATGTGATGGATGGAGATTTCCATGGCCTCATTCAGCCCCTATCCTAGTGGGTTTGCACGTGCTCTGGATCATGTAGTGTTGAATTGGTTCCTATCTTGCAGAGGAAAAGGAAGAATCTGTAACGAGGAAGCTCATGAGGAAGGTCTGTGCTTGCTGGTCCTTTGTGCATTGCTGGGGCAATATCAGTCCCAGCACAGCACCTGTTGCACAGATTAAATCAAACACCATGGCTGTTGCCCATTGAGCTTAACTCAGTGCTGCTACAGCCATCCCTAAGGGCTGCTGGTGCCGTGCATGGTCTCAGGTGTTAGAGGACACGAGCCGGGTGCTGAGATGCACAGGGAGGATGTGAAAACTTCTGGGCACACACCTTAGGACTTCAGGCAACAGAAGGTTGCACAAAAGCCTAGGTACTTCCTGCTTCTTGGCAAATGGGTGGAGTTTTTGTTATTTAGGCTTTGTTTCCTGTCCAAAGCCACTTGACTCACTGTTGGTGTGGAGTAGCTCGCTCCAGTCCTGCATCAGATCATTTCTTCTCTTAAATTTAAAATAAATAAAAGAATTACATAGTCTAACACTTCGAGCCCAATAGCTGCCTACCCTTATTTCACTGCAGCGACCTCTTCTGAGCTTCAGGAAAGCTGTACTGGCCAATCTCAGCCATTTTCCCTTTGTTTTCTTGCAGGCTCTGATTCTTCACCAACTTGGGCGCTTTAGCTTGGCGGAGAAGATTCTCAGAGATGCTGTGCAGGTGAACTCCACGGCCCACGAGGTCTGGAACAGCCTGGGAGAGGTGCTGCAGGCTCAAGGCAATGATGATGCTGCAACCGAATGCTTCCTGACAGCACTGGAGCTCGAAGCCAGCAGTCCTGTGGTCCCTTTTACCATCATTCCCAGAGTCCTTTGAGAGGGCATCTCAATCAAGCGATTTTTGTTCTGATTTCTGGGTGAGGAACCCCTGTGTATGAGACTGCCTGGTAACTGGTCAGTTTGAGAAACTTTAGAGCTACAGGTAACAAACTCCAGTCTTTTGCCGAAAAGTGGCCAAAGCAGGGAGGTGCCACCATAGGTTAATGTCAGACTGAGAGGAGGGAGTGGTGAGCCAGAGCCAAATCACTCATATCGCCTGCAGTTTTGCCCTGGTAGTTTTAAAACATCGTTATATTGTTCATGGATGATGTGCCATATTTTATTAGTGATACTTGAGTGTTACAAAAAATTATAATGGAATCAACTACCAATTGTAGAATAAGTTAAGATTCAGTGGCAGAGCTGACTATTTTTAACAAGGCTGTTAATAAAACTGTTCTCTTCCTGCCTCTCAACCTCTTTTGGCCCAAAGTCAAAATGTGAATTTTCTGTTTCCATCTCTATTTTAGTCCAGGCCAGAAAATCAGTTGAGTTCTTGTTTTTAGTTGTTAATAACTGTGATGTGTGGCTAACTGTTATCTAGAGCAAAGGCTGAGTACAAGAATATTTATATTTTACCAATGTATGCCTGTTACAAAAGATATATTAGTTATTTAAGTTTAACTTTTTTATGTGAATTCAGAGTTTATTTATCAATGGAAATATGTAAAAAGAAGCCTCAAATGGAATATTTACCGACATTCCTTATACATGAACCCACACTTGGCTAAATGGGAAGATTATGTTAATAATAAAATGATTTTTAAATGGAAACTTTCCTGTGACCTCATTAAGAATCTGGGGGAAATAGATGGCTTGTGAACACATTTTTAGTATGTTGCTGGCTGGCCTTGAAGATGAACAACACCAAAATTAAATGTTCTGAGGCCAGTCTAGGGAAAAGAAGCTGCTATACTCTTTGCCAATGGTTTTGTTATGTTAGATTTCATGTTTCCTTCAATCTTCACTACTCGTTTTTTATTCCTTCCACTCCAGCTCTCAATGAAGCCAGATTACTCTGCCTCTACATAATACATGGACATTTACATATACCTTGGTAGTGCTTGGGAAAAGCATGTTAAATATTTACACAATATTCTTTGGTTTTCTTGACTGTCTTCATAGTTCTTTCTCTGCATCTCCTGCACTTTGTGTCCCTTGAAGGAAAAGTTGGCTGATTTAGTAGACAAATGCTTGCCAGAGAGTCTCTGGGATGTGTGGAGAAGAGTCATTGTTGCGATGACTATTCAGGGTGCGTGAGCTGGGGTAGTAATGTCTGCTCATGTACAGCATTGGGCACATTTGGAGCCTGGGAAGAGTTCCAGGTTCCCCATTAGACTGGATGCTCCTTGATACTTGGCTGATTTGTCACAAGAAGTGGTTTTAAAGTGCTTAGCGCAAGATAGCAGATGATTCAGGAAAATAACAGCAAATGTTGCTCTTTGTCGCTCACCAGAGCTTACTCACCTCAAACGCATGGAGGATCCTCACTGCGGCAGTGTGGGGCTCCAGTGGGCATCTTCAAATGGCAGAAGACTTAAACCTGGGGAGCTCTTCAGTTTTCCCCCTGGCATTTCATGTGCCTGTTAGACTGAGGCTACTTTGAAATTGTATCTGCTTGGTATTTGGACCATATGTTCTCTGTAAAATGGACCAAAATCCTGTAATAGGTAGTGTTTTCAAATCTATTTTAAAGGCAGTAGGAATTGTGTCATCTTGCTCACTGCGAAAAACATCAGTTTTGTTTCCCCATTTAAAGTCCCTGTTTGGCATGTTTTCTTCCTACTGTCCTTGGCTTTCTTTTTCTCTTTCCTATTTGCCAACTGTTCTCTCTTTTCTAGTCCCAGTTTGTAATTTGTGCTCTGGCCCTGCTGTCTTTTGGCACCCATTACATGATGCCAAAAAATAGTGCAAAACCTTTATTTCTTTAATTCAGTTCCTCCTGAGCATTTCTCCTATCCCAGTTCCATTAGTTAAATTTGTGATACCTTTCACAGGAGTGCTTCACAGTATTGACTCCCCTTTTTCTATGATATCAAAGCTTTTCTCACAAGGCAGCTTGCACTTAGATCTGAGGTGGGTGGTCTTTCTCAAGAGAGCTTCAGACAAAAGTAGAGAATGGGAGAATTCTGTAACAGAATTCAGTTCTGATTATTCTCATTCCATTTTGAGTCCTGGCCTCTTTTGATAAACTCCCGGTGTGGAAAGGTTAGCAGTCTAATTGTGTCATGTCTTTTATTAGTGGAGAAGTTGTCACTGGTGTTGTGCATATCAGGTGAACCTGAGTATCTGTTTCCTTTTTCTTGCACTGGAATCAGTTTCACTTTAAATCCGCAAGCTTCTACCTCTTGGGAATAGCCTCAGATGCCTATTTTTAAAAATGGGTTATCTCTGTAAGGCTGTACATTTAGGAATTTTCAGGCAGAAGTGGAAATCCTTGCAGCATATGAATTAAACAGCAATGCTTGTTTAAGCATAGTTTTCAAGTTAAAACAACAAGTTTCTAGGTTTTACCGTTGCATTTTTTTCCTTTTTTTTTGAAATCAAGAAGGCCAAGATATTTTTATATCTGTTTTAGTTGTTATACAGAGTGATCTGCCTTTTGCAAACTGCTCTCAGACCATCACAGCTTTTCAGTCACTGGAGTGAAGGAAACGATGCCCATGTGCCCAGGCAGTCCCAGGGAACGTTCCCTTGCTTCCTGTGGGTTGGTGTCATCCTCATGAGGGCTGCTCCTGGACTTTGTGGCTGGAAAAATCTATCTGGACACACAATCTGTGTGTGCTCTTGCTCCCCCAGCCTGTGTCAGGAGTAAGAGCTGTTCAAAGGCTTGGTGAGGTAAGTCAGGGGCTGAAAACCACACCAACCCCTTGCTCCCCTGTCTCAAGATTTTCCTGAGCTTTGGGTGGGAGCCGAGTAAAGGCTTCAGGTAGTTCTTCCATCTGATTTACTGCACCAGGAGTAACATTAACCTCAGAGGAGAAAGGCAGGCCAGCCCCTGCTTGGACCAGTTTAAAATGGTTGTTAAAGTGCGTTGTTGAGCACTCGTATCAATATAGTGAGAAATTGCACAAGCCCAAGATCTCCAGCCTTTCAACAGGGATCACATACACTTCTCTTTATTCCATTAGATTGGAACAGTGGATTTCAGAGGAGACTCCCCTTATTCTGCAGTGTGCTTGTGCTACTCAAAATGATTAACATTTGGTTTACTAAGCATATGCTGAAGTGTAGCAGCAACCTCTGTTGCACTTGATAAAAGGTCTGACACTGCAGTGCCTGCAATAAGAAAACTTATCATTCAAGTAATTGGTAAAAGTCCATCTCTAATTTTGGTGCAGATAATAATTTTACTCTACGATATATTTCATTTCTACTTTTGCTTTCATGATTGATAGAGAATCACAGGAACAAGAGAACCAATCCAAGCAGAACTAATCCAACTGTATCTTTGAAAACTTTTGTCATTAATTATATGCATTTTAAACATCAAAGCTATTTTTAAAATTGCTTTAATTTTCCTTGAAAATCTGTTTTTTCCTGAGTAGACTGTTCTACTCTGGAATGTTAGCAGAAGCTTGGATATATTGGAATTCCAGATTTACCTTGCTAATTCTTTGTTTTTTCAGTTGTCAGTTATAATGATATTTTTCTTGCAATCATCTTTTCCTCTAGCATCAAGTTTAAAAGCTTATATGCTAAAATATGCTTTCAGCAAGTACACTTCTCCAGAATTTCATCTGTTTAACCTACTCACTTCCAAACTACCTTTTCTGATCTCACTGGTGGGCTATGCTGGACTTTGTTACACTTCCACATGCATCCACATTATCCCAAAAACTAGCTGGTAAGGATTCTGCTCATGGACAACAGCAAAGGCAGAGAATATTAGCTTTTTTCCTATGTAGCTGTTGTTGCCATTTGAGTGAAATTTGCTGGGAGTCTCTCAGACTTGCAAAGCCAGCAAGTGGGCTCGAAAAAATGGGACAGTGAAGTTAAACCTAAGGAAAACCAGAAAAAAATCAGCTCTAAGCTTTTTTGGAAGGAGGAGTGTGTGTGGGTTGGGTGTTGGTCAGACTGCTCTTCCCCGTTGCAGGGACACACGGTCCTGATATGCCACCACCTCGGTCACCTGGCCTTTCCAGTTCCCAGTTTAAAGCACCTTTGTAGCCCAGGTGTGTAGTCTCCCGAGTTACTATCTCAAAGAGAGAAAATTGTACCTATTAATTTCAAAATCCTTTGAGAAGTTGTAACTGCTTCTGTCTGGCTCCTGTTCCGTGCCCGGTCACGGGACAGACAAGCACCAGGTGCCGCTGCCCTGGCACCACTTCGGACATTTCCAGAGTGCAGCAGCTGCCAGGTGTGATCTTTTGGATGTGTCCCTAAAGCATGACAGGAGCACACAGCAAAGCTCCCGGAGGCAGGAGGGAGAGGGCTTTGGCCTTTCTAAATATGCATTCACTTAGAAAACTTCCTTGGACGGACTGAGTGTAAAAACCTATTTTAAACATTAGGGGGTCAATGAAATGTGTCATAGCTGTGCTGAATTCTTTTCCTTTGTGCCCTTACATGAGGAAGGCTTCTCTGTAGGAGAGATGACCCTTGTCTGCTTCATCCAGGTATAAATCTCCACAGCCTGCTCCCCCTATCGTCATTGGGAGTAGCATGACTGGCTCTTGGCTCCCTCTCTGCCTCTAGAATTGCCTCCCCAAGGATGTGATGCTCTTCAATATGAAATTACTGAAGGCGCCCTGTCTATCTGGCTAGAAAAAATTAATCGATAGACAATTAAATAGGTAATGATAGTATTTCTTGGTTATTACTACAGTGATGTGGCCTTAAAAGCATGCAGGGTTAGTGTTTTCTCTTTGTTTTTATAGCTGAGACCCCTCCTCTGTGAGGACAGTAAAACTGAGAGTCCCTCAGTGGGTACAGCTGAGGAACAAATGTCTGATCAGCACGTGGGCCCCTGGGCTGGCTCCCAAAGAGAAAATGGACCTGCTTACCAATTTTTAAGTGGATGTTTTTTCTACACATGTGCATGCGCATGCTTACATTACAGAGAGCCATGTCACAGGTGCATTTTACACCTGTGGCAGAGTTTTGAGGAAGTTCCTGTACAAATTCACTTTAGCTCCTGTAAAGCCATCTCCTCTATAAACAGGCTTTGCGATTTTGACAGATAGTTGGTTGTGCCAGAAAAGGAAATTCTAGCCCAAATTTTCATTTCCAGTGTGTGTCAAATGTGTATCAAATGACAAGCCTGAGACATTGTTATTATTAGTGCAGGCTTTCCTGAGATTGTTGTTTTCCAAACAGCACCAACTACTAATGTAGGACTGGAGGGGGCAACAGAGGCCATAAAACATGCCAAGTTGCTTTCCATTTGACTGTCTTGCAAAAACAGCTGTTTATTGGAAGTAAAACAGCAATCTTCTGACTGAAAAATTATTTTTAAGGGTCCCTTCAGGAAGGGTTTTTTTCTTTTGTTTCTTCTTTTTAATATTGCATTCTTTTAGGGTAACTAACTAACTCCTGTGTGCTGGAATGAGAGCCCTGCAATCTTCAGGGCAGGTCCTATGGCCAAAGCACCCAGCGAGTGCCTTCATCGACACAGGACCTACACACTCTTAGGCTAAAATCACTTCTTCCTAGAGGTGTCCTTCAGGAATAAGTCCTGCTGGCTTGATAATCCCATTGCCCTGCTCCTTCAGGGGCTGCCCACGCTGGTGGCCAGCCTGCAGGAAGCCCTGTTTCTAGTGCAGGTGCTCCTGGCCACTGCCCTGCCTCACTGCACAGGGGTGCTCGGGCTGGCAGCACCACAGGGAGCAGTAAATCACAACACACTGGTTTGGGAACAATTGTTTCATGTTGTGTGCTGAGTCAGCCACACTGCCATCTGAGAGCTTAAAAATAAAAAATAAAAGGAGTAGGCATAAGCTCCTCAGATTTATGAAAAGCCCTCGAGAGAGCCCATATCTTGCAGATGCAAAAAAACCTTTGTGCAATTTCCATCTTGTGCTCATCAGAGAACTCTGGCACGTCCTTCGTTGTTTGTTTTGGGTTAGAGGCTTCACATGAAAGACCAGGTACTGCAAGGCTGAGAGCTTCAGCAACAGCAAGGGTTAACCAAAATGTATCAGATGCCACATTATGGTGCAACTTCATCTCATGTCTGACCCAAACCAATGGCAGCTGCTGTTGAACAGGAGACTTTATCCCTGTGTTTGCTTTGCTGCTATTATGTCTGGTTAATGTGAGGCTACAGGGCCAGCCAGACCAGCCCACCATGCTCATGGCCTTTACTTTTGGGGCTGTTTTTTCTGTGCAGAGGAGGCAGTGGGAGTGGGGAGGCGATGAGAGCCCATTTCAGAAATAGGCAGCAGTTAGGTAGGTTGGATTATGCCTGTTGAGAACCTGCATTGTTGTTTCCCTCACTATTTTAATCAAAACAAAGGCTGAAGTAAGGTGGCGGCTCCCAGCTGGATCTCACCACACGTAAGGTAGTTTTTCCATCCTGGCCACAGAGCACCACACTTGCCCTAAGAAATACAATAGGAAAGAGCATGGGAGGTGTCTGTTCCCAGAAGAGATGCCTTTGCTGTGAGTAGTAGCCTGAGGTATTATGCTAATAATGTCTCTTGTTACATTACAGTTTGAAAAATAGAGACTGGGTGATATTAGAGATGCTCAGGAAAGTTAAAATGCATTCATTACAACTGTGATGCTAATGATCTGTAAGATAAAAATATACTACATGCTTATGTGGATGCTTCTTTTTCAGAAATAATGTGGACTTTGCTCAGTGTAGCTTACAAATTCACCATGAGAATTTGTAAATTGGTGTCTAACAGTAGCCTAGACTCATAGCTCCCAGCCTTGCCAGAAAGGCCAGAGGAAAGGAGGCACAGATCATATAGGTCACAACTGAGAAGACTCAAAACAACTCTCATGACCAACATACCTCAGAGCATATCAGCCTCACCCTGTGTTTGTTATCTCGGATTCTTATCGGACCTTGATTCCCTCTCTGTAGAGGATTTGAATGGGAAGTGATGCTATTGCACAACTATTTCCTTTCCTGGCCCCAAAATGGACTTAAGTCTTAATTCTTGGCCATTATCACCACCAAACATTCAGTGCTGGCTATAGTGGGTTACAGTTTTTGAATCATTCTCTTGCCACAGGCCCAAACTAGGCCAAGGTTAACACAGGGCTCTGGCACACGGTGGAGGGACTGTCCCAGCAGTCTGGCCGTGCTTGTGAGACAGCTCTGTCAGCATCCAGCCTTCACAGACATTTCTAAATAGGATTTTCACTGGGAGTGATAGACTGTGATACTGGAGATTCAGGCTTAGCTACATTTTACTTCCCAGTGTGCTGATACTTATGCTCTTCTCACGTTCTGATGCTTCAGCCTCCTTTCTGTGCAAAGCCTACCGTGGATCAGTGACGAGAGCTCCCTCCATCCTGCTCTCTGTCCTCGATTTCCCATTTCACTGAGACATGCTGAACAATACGCTCCAATGGCTTTTGTGTCCTGATTCCTAGAAGAAAGCATCCTCCGGAGAGCAGCTCACTCGGCCTGAGACGCTCAGGCACAGTGACAGCTGCAGCCTACATGAAGCAGGGGTAGTATAAATAGCTTGCAAAAGGAGAGACAGGAAAAATTACATGGTGTGGCACTATGGCCAGAGCTGCAGTATTCAGGTTCAGCTTGGTTCTGCAATAAGCTTTGCTTGAGTCAACATCAGAGTTACACTGGGGTAGGGGGGGACCTAAAATTTCCAGTTTTCCTCATTTGGTAAAATTCATGTTTTCTAAATAGTTTGCAGAAATTTTACTGTGGTATCAGTGTGAGTGAGCTTTATCGTAGTCACTGACTTACAAAAAAAGAAAAAAGCCTGTGTATTCTGCAAGTCAGGAACCCTGGATTTGCCCACCTTTATTTATTAGGCTCTGGCAAAGGCCTAACTTCGTATGCCACACAGCTTTTGGGAACCTTGTCTTCCTCCTTGCAGGACAGCTTCAACAGGACAGTGTTTTCTCCCCAGCTCCCCTCCTTACCCTGCTGATTGAGTGCCTGTCTCTGTGCTGGGGGAGCTCTAAGTCCAAACACTCCTGGCCCAGATGAGACAAGACAAGACCTGAACTGTCTTACTGACTGGGTAGAGGCTGTAATTTCTGGGCTGTTGTAGCTTAGCTGGCATGACCTGGGCACATTTGCACACCAAGCCTGGGGGGACAGCAGCAAAATAGTGTTGAAGTTTTTGGGGCAGAGATTAGCTGTCTAATGGGCCCAACCTGAGCATCTCCAGCTGTATGTGGTGCTTGGTTTATATGACACACAAACTTCCCTACTGACCAGGAGATGCTCAGTGATTTTTAGTGCTTCAAGCCTGATGAACCCGTGGAAGTGCAGATTGCAGCCATGAATTGTCACCTGCATTTGCTGGGTTTTCCTGGTGGGTTCAGCTGGGTGGCACCACTGCTGCCTGCAGGTTACCATCCAGGAGAGATGAAAATTTGTTAACTAAACCATAAACCTTGGGCAGGGAGTGGAAGTGGCCCTGCAGCTCACAGTTTGTATGAAAAATCCACAGGCTGACAGACTTGAGAGGTTTAGTGAGTTAATAGTGGACAATAGTAACCCTCACCTATGACCCCAGCATGGAAATGGCAGCAAATGCTTGGCCAAGGCCTCCCTTGTGCCCCTAAACAGAGGTACCTGCCAAACTGAGCCACCTCACTCACTGTGACCAGCTCCCTGCGCCAGAGCCAGAGGCAGACAAGCTGCTGAGGGTTGCAGCACACTGTTTGCCACAGCTGGTGATGACTTGTGCCTGTCAGTGCTCTGCAGATCCCTGTGTCGGAGAGACACGCAGCTTTCCCAGTAAAACCCGTGCTGAGGCCATACCTTAGCAACAGAGCTCTTACAGTGCTTTTACTGCTGCAATGGCCAGAGATTGGGCTCCTTCTCTGCCACCAGAGCTGCAAAGTGGTGCAGAGCAAAGCTGTCCCACAGAGGGTACCTGCAGCAAAGCACTGCCCTGGGAATGCTGCTCAATATGAGCTGACCCTGCTGTTGTGAAAGGCTTTTCTGGGTATCACACTGATCCTTGAATGATGCTCTACAAGACACATCTGTGTCCTTCTTGGCAGGCATGGCTTGGCTGCTGGCTGACCCCTGCCTTGGAAGTGCAGGCTTGGTAATCCTAAGAAGCACAATAAATAGTCAGCATCCGACAGACACCAGTGTGACATGGCAAAGCCCATCAACCAGCTAGACCTGAGGAGATAAATACCCATGAATTAATATAATCTCAGGCAGGAACAAACAGCTCAGCTATTGCCCAGGTCTTAGCTGAAAGCCCCAGAAACACTGGCAAACTGTGTGAAGCCATATTATGATGGTTCCAGTGTCTTCTGATAGTTTCAGATGTGCTCAAGTCTGGAGCAGCCTGAAGGAATACCACCACAATGATTCCAGTTATTACATGGTAATGGCACTATGGCCAGAGTTCCTGAGAGGGGCAGGACTGAGAGAGTCTTCACCCATGAGATGCCACCAGCATCCAGATTTATATAGTGACAGCATACATGCTCCAGGTTGCTTAGCACCATTTACTCCAACATCACAGGCCTCCACCACACTGTGAAATACAAGCCAGGAAGCCTGAGAAAATGTAAAAAATTACAAATATGGTACTTCAACTATATCAGCTATTTCTTGCACACACACGAATTCCTGTTTCACTGCTATTAGCGGAGCACTTAGGCCTTTGTATGCTTGGTATTTATGAGATTGGTATTTAGTTTTCATGGCTCTAACTAGAAGCTTTATAGGATAAGATTGAAGGCACTAACAACCACCTTTGACCATAATGGACACCTACCTGAGGGAGCTAAGGCACAGTATCCAGGCTAATATCCCCCTGTGCTTGCTGCAGTGTGCTGCCTGTGGATAGGGGATTACCTGGAATCACTGAACAAGGAACATGCAAGTAGTGCATTAAGCCACCTTCTAGACAAAAAGCTTAAATTTCATTAGCCATGTAGGGTGCAAGTAACAAAAAGCTTAAATTTCATTAGCCATGTAGGGTGCAAGTATGCCACACCTGGTGCAGTGTAAACTCTCCATCTAGCTTGGTAGTGAAAAGTGTCTGTGAGTGGAGACCAGAGCAATCAGCCCTCCTAATAAGTGGAGTGAGATTCCATAGGCCTGCAAGGGTGCTTCCCCCTGGCACAGCGTGTGCTGAGGTGCGTTACCATCCCGGCCCAGCATTTCAAACAGCTCTTTCTACAATGGCTGTCATTACAAGAGGCCCTCAACAGCGTGTTGCCCTCTCTACTGACAGCTGGGTATCCGCAGTAATGAAATGCAGAACATCTGCCAAAGGAGCAAGCCCTCCTGAATAAATTAGCATCCACCTGGGAAATGAGCTCGCACCCCTTAACCAGCTGAGACCAGCTAAGGGACTGGCAAGAGTACACAGGGGCATCCACAACACATTCATAAGTCTACAGAAGGCTCCTGAAATGCAAAAAACTGCTGCATGCAAGAAATAAAAAGAGGAAGGAAGAAGGAAGGAAGGAAGGAAGGAAGAAGGAAGGAAGGAAGGAAGGAAGGAAGGAAGGAAGGAAGGAAGAAGGAAGGAAGGAAGGAAGGAAGGAAGGAAGGAAGGAAGGAAGGAAGGAAGGAAGAGATGAAGGAAGGAAGGAAGGAAGGAAGGAAGGAAGGAAGGAAGGAAGGAAGGAAGGAAGGAAGGAAGGAAGGAGGAAGGAAGGAAGGAAGGAAGGAAGAAGGAAGGAAGGAAGGAAGGAAGGAAGGAAGGAAGGAAGGAAGGAAGGAAGGAAGGAAGGAAGGAAGGAAGGAAGGAAGGAAGGAAGGAAGGAAGGAAGGAAGGAAGGAAGGAAGGAAGGAAGGAAGGAAGGAAGGAAGGAAGGAAGGAAGGAAGGAAGGAAGGAAGGAAGGAAGGAAGGAAGGAAGGAAGGAAGGAAGGAAGGAAGGAAGGAAGGAAGGAAGGAAGGAAGGAAGGAAGGAAGGAAGGAAGGAAGGAAGGAAGGAAGGAAGGAAGGAAGGAAGGAAGGAAAAGCTGTGTGGTTTCCATCACCCTAGGCTGGAAAGCAATTCCTCCCACACATCATGGAAAGCCCACAGGTATTAGTGGGCACGCTGCTGAAGGCAATCTCTCCGTGTGCCTTCACATGTGGGTGCCACACTCTTCTGCATCACTGGAGGATGGGAACAACAGAGAAACAAGCACCCTGTATCCAAGGTCTGCAGCAAGAGCTGAGCAACTCCTCCTGGCACCACAGGTGATCAGCAGAAGCCCTTATGCACACAATGAAGGCATTTCAGCAGAGTGCAGGCAGGATCAGCAGAGACATAGCTGCCTCTTTTGCAGCCTGTCCTCTCTCTGCTGCTGGAAGACACCTCGGGATATTGCATCCCTTTTGTCCATTGTGGGGCAGCACTGCCTTTTCCTTGATGAAGTAATGCAGCGGGGTCCTCTGAGCAACAGGCTCTGCAGACCTTTCAAGGAAAACAGTCCATCCACAGGTTTGCATCTTCCTTTGCAGAATTCATTGCTCAGGCTATGGTTCAGATCATGGCTGTGGCTGGTGGCTGTCTCCACTGGCTTGGTGGGAATGCTCACTGCCAGGGAGAGGAGCTCGCTCACTGAATTTTAATCACATTTTGGCTGCCAGTGCCATGGCCAGGAAAATACTTGTTTACATGATTAGAAACAAGATGTGTTACATATACATGGTCTCATCAGCAATTAGTACCTGGGTATTGCAGGCAATAACCTCCTGGCTGAACACAACACAACTCTCTTGGCTATGATCTCCTGGGGTGCCTTTACCTCTAGGATCCTGATGCTCCCAGAGCTTGCAGGAGGGAATGGCACCTCAGCCACGTTCCTGATGTACGAGCCCTTAGCAGTAAATGCAACTGTCAGGAAGAGGGAGCCTATGTGCACCAGGAATAGCTGCGTTTGGTGAGTGAGAGTTTTGTGTCTTCCTCAGGAGCAACTCAGTGGGAGTCAGTGAGCCACAGTGGTTCACAGGAAAGCAAAAGTGAGTTCTTTGTGTCTGTGCAAAGTCAGAGAAAAGAGATTCAAGACAGCCACAAGCTGGCTGTGTTCCTCTTCCAGGGTGCCAGACCTCAAGTGAAGGTGGGAGGTCAGTGAAAGCTTCAGGGTTGCTCTCTGAGGAGCTCAGATTGCAGCTCTTTGATGCGTGAGGCAGAGAACAGAGTGGTGCTTAACGAGGTCAGGAAAGGAGCTGCTCCTGGGCAATGTTTTTATCTGGCTGCCTGTAACATGGGCAAACCCTCTGGGGCAAGACTCCTGCTGCCAAATCCCCACCAGATCTGTGGGGATCTTTGTAAAGGATAGAGTCAACCTCCCTCTTATGGGAGGGTTTGGAAATGCAAAACACCTATACAGCTGTGGCCCAATTCAATAATTCTGAGCACCTACACAACCTGTGACCCCATCTGCAGAATCACAGATGTTGGGTGTCTGTCCTGCTCTCTGCATCCCTCTTTAACATTAGGGAGCTTTTACTTGAAAAATCTTTAATGCAGCCATCTAAAACCAGCCTCCTTTAACGACCCCACCTATTTAGGTACCTTTTGCAGCTCATCATCTGTCACAAGAGATGCAGTACATTTGGGTTTTTCTATTGCAAGAACTGGCAACACCCTCTGATTCCTAAATCTTCCAAAATAAGTTGTATGCATTCCAGATAACTTGCAGAAAAGCTAAAAATAGGAAAAGCTAACCTCTGAATTTAATTTTTGCTTTTCATTTTTCTTCTTGGATGTGCTCCCTGTTTTGAGCAGTTGTACTTCCCGTTAGGTCAGGCACAAGACAATAGTTTTCCAAGGGCCTGGACATTAGAAAAAGCCATAAAACTATTCCACATCCAGCAGCACAGAACTGCTGGCACTCACTGAAAGGTCTGCCCTGGAAATGGCCTGGGTTGTCTCTCTCCTGTCTGCCTTCCTTACACTGATATTTCTCTTCCAAAAAAATCTTCCAAGCTGTCTGCTTTTATCTGCTCCTGCTACCTACTGAGCCTCCCCGGTTTTCTCAGGCTGCGCATCCCTCAGTGTCTTGCTCCCACTCACTGCTGAGATTAATGCTGCATAATATTCCAGAGCTATCACATTCTGGTACTTGGAGCTCATTTAGTTCTTTCTCAAATTAAAATTTAACTTTAAAGCCCCACACAATTGAAAGCCTGTATATCTAAGTGGTACGCAGATCTAGGAGCAAGTAGTGGTTGGGGGTGATGAAGGGGAGGCCATGTCAGATAAAATGGGTCGTCTTTTTGATGTGAAGAAGGTCCCTCACTTTATTTAGGGGTAGGTATGCAACTTGTGTGAGTCAACAGTCCCTAATAATGCCTAATTTGGAGCACCCAGGAGCTTTGGATTGTCATCTTCAGGTTTCCTCACCAGGTCAGCAACAGGACAGGGACTGCACCAGCCCAGAGTCTGAAGGACACTGGGAGGCGAAGCGAAGGAGCCATCCTGCTTTACGGACTTTATGTTGGCAAGGAGTGATCAGCTGAGGGCAAGCCTGGCTGCAGGACATTGGTACTGTGATTCACCCCTTGGGCTGGGAGCCAGCTAGGAAACAGTCAGGAAATCAGATTTTCACACTTCTCAGGACACAGGCAGGAGGTGGGTGAGAAACCGGGCAGATCTCAGCAGTACAGAGTCAACTGCAGAGTCCCTTGACCCATCTGTCCCCAGCCCCAGCAGAGCCATGCTGGAAAATGGGCACCCCGCTGTTTGCAAAGGGCTGGATCTACCCTTCCTGTGCCCCACAAATGAACTGGAGGATTCTCCTCCCTCTGCCCAAGCCAAGGGCCAGCTTTAGAACACAGCAGCTGACTTCACCACTCATGGATAGGGGAGGCACTTTCTACCAACATTTGTACTTCCCTTTGAAACAGATGTTGCTCCTTTGCCTTTCAATGGAATAAATGCCATGAAGCACTACAATGGTAGTTAAAAATGTACTCTCATACTATGTCATAGAAGACTGGGCTAATAAGGTAATGATGACTAACCCCACTGTTTCAAACCAGCGGAACTGAGTTCCCTGAGAGAGTAAACTAGGTGGCCTCTTGCTACTGAAAGTTCCTACATCAGCCTGCTTGGGTCCATGGCAGACTGATCTCCTGACCCGGAGAGAAAATTCCAATATATATGGTGCAGAATGATGTTTTTCCTCCTAGGAAATGCAATCTCTGTCAGCTGGAGCTGTTGAAATCTGCTCTGCTTCATACCTTTTGTGGACTATGCTTGCCTGGACAAAGCCTCACTTCTGTGTCTTTCTGGAAAAGGAATTAGCCACCTTACTCCTGCATGTATTGAACACAACTGCCAGCCACTTTCAATTTGTTGCAATAAACTGAGAGCTTCTAAACTCTGGCTGGAGTAACGTCCAACAACAACGAGGTCAAAAAGGACAGAAGCATTCTGTGCCTTGAAGAGAGCTGGGATATTTGCCAAGATCAAGCATAGTTTTTTCTCTATCCAGTCAAGGGACACAGAAGCTTTTCCAGACACTGTTGTCCAATTCAGAGCAGTCTGGCCAAAAGCAATATTCTGGAGGAATCCACTCTGGGCTGCATTTGGACATTATTTTTCAGACAAACATTGTGCCCTTCTTTACAAAGAGGAAAACACCATAAAATCTATGTTCAGGCACCCACAAACACAGTGTTTTGATCCATACTGCAGTCCGAGCAACCTGATTCTCCTTCATTCTGGAGTACAGTAATGGTGTCTTGCATCAACCTGATGGTGTCCAAGCCATTCCAGGGTACAGAAACATTGATGTCCTGTCAGGGGGCTCACTCCACAGCGCTCCTTTCCCAAGCCTGGCTCCTGCAGGAGGTCTTTGCGGTTCCACCAAGGCTTTGGGTCAAGGGGAGGCAGCAACAACAAGCAGCAGACCTTGCCCTTTGCTGTCATGGTCCAGATGCCCAGCTGGACCATTGGCTCCGTGCTTCTCTGCAGAAACACCTCCTGCTCGTTATGGTGAGCAGTTTTGAGGTGAGCCCCCACCTCTCATTACACACTGCACTCATTTCTGCTGCTGCATGCCTGTGATTAACTTCTCCACAGTGGTGAAAATAATGAATGGCTTGGAGAAACAGTAAGACGAAACCAGAAACACTTCTCAGTTTTCTGCGTGAACTCCTCTGGATCATGTCACATCATCATAATAAAGTCTACAAATCCAGGACACCCTGGTGGCCAAGGATTTACACCAATGAAACATCACATCTTGGCACCAATTCTGTCCCATTTCCACCTGCATCCACAAATTTGGTCCTTCTCCTTCCTCCCTGCTTCCCTCAGCGGCCTGTTGAAGGGTCACTAGATCCTGAGCTTATGCCTCTCAAGGCACTTAGGAAAATCATCTGCTGGCTGACAGCAGTGCCTGGCTGCCCAAGGCTGCCCTGAAAGACTGGTGAGTTAGGCCAGCTCAGTGTCATTTGGCAACATAATGAGGTCTCCTCAGAAATGCATTTCAAAAGATTACCTGGGCTTGCAGATGAGCTGCCCTCTGGTCACAAACTAATCCTGCTTAGAGGAAATTGGGCACAACAGCAGCAAGCAGGGATATTTCTTCTTAAAACTACAGTAAAACCTGGTCTGAGAATTCTGTCTTTTTCACCTTTTCTAGATGCTAGCTTGCTAATTGTTTACTGATTATAGAAGATCCTATCACACGTAGACAACATAGAGAATGACAAACTTTTTGTAATCCCCTTGCAGAGACATCCAGCTGGCAGATGCAGAGTAGCCATTGCCCACACTCACTGAGGCTCAGTGGCAGCTCTCTGTGCCCATTGCTCCCAGAGACACCGTGTCCCACTTGGCAGACCAGACCACATAGAAAAGAAAAAAAAGAGGTTTCACAAGAAGGACTGAAAGTATCCCCTGGATTTTTTGCCCAAAACCTGTTATACCAAATCCTTCAGAACTCAAAAGAGATATAGCTGATAATAATTTTAATTTTCCTTCAAAACAAGAGTTTGAAGCCTCCTCTCCTAATAATACATTGATTGCAGATACAGACATTTGCAAACAATAATAGGGTTTCCACTTCTCTTTTGCAATGCAGTAGAATAATACAAAGGTTTAGCTAGGAGCAGAGTTGACTTCTCTATGTAAAAGCTGTCACAGTGAAAATAAAGACTAATCCAGCAAACAGCACAACTAAACAAACCCACACTGCCTCAGTTGCAGTGGGTTAAGTGATGTCACCTGGGCACCAGTGCCACTGTGCAGGCAAAGTGCTGGGAGCAGCCACAAGGAGCCCAGAGGATGCGCTGCTGCCGTGTGCCCATCAAGGAGGTGCCAGCATTCGCCAGGACCACCCCATTTCCCACAGCTGTCTGTTGTCCCTGCTGTGCCTGCGAGGCTGGAGCACCGGTGCTGTCAGCTCACCACGTGTGGGGCTCAGCAGGGCAGGAGGCACAAGGCCACCCATAACAAAGTAAGAATGAAGATCTGCAGCTGGTGTTATGGAAGCTCCCTGCTAGCATTGGATAAATGTGTCCTGCAAACACAAGAAGCAAAATCCAGTTTTTTGCCCCTTACCATGTCAGTTTAGAGAACCAGTGGTGTTTCAGCATGTAAAAAATTAACATGTTTTAAATAATTTTTTTAAAACTTAATATATATATATAATTTTTTAAAAATTATATCTATCTATATATTTTTTTTTTAAAATCATATTAAACTCCTTCCTTATTATTATCTACATGCTTCTAGAAGGCATCAGTTTAGTCAAGGACTGCAGACAGCTTTGGGAACCTTGTATGAAGGGTAACATGCAAGGAATTGAGTCTGACAACCAAAAATCTCAGTCAGGGGCACTCCCACATTCAAGGCAATGAAGACACACATTTACAAAGTGGGGTGTGCAGGTCTCCTCTAAACCAGTCAGAAAGCTCCACCTTCTATCTTTCCACCCCACCTTGACTGGGTAGTGGAGGTCCAGCAGTGGCTTTGTTGTTACCATGGCAGCTAAGCCCTTTCTCCTCCTTCAGGGTCTCTTCTCAGCCAGACACAGCACCCAAGCTGCAAGGCCCTCTCTCTGCTGGCTCTGTGGCGATCGCCATGGGAAACTCCCTTGGCACAGCTCCTGGCTCACTCTGGTGACACACGTGGAGTCACATCCTCCCTGCGGCTCGTGAGCCAGCACTACCTTCCACCCTGTGTTAACACCACGGAGTTTCCTTCCTCCATGTGCTGAAGAGAGGAAGTGTGGCCTCCAGTGCTGATTATGAAGCTTGCACGCATCCTAGCTGTGCTCAGATGAATGCATCCTCAGCTATTTCCTCCCTGGGAACCGAGAATCAGCCCATTTCTTTGCCACAGCCCTCAGTGGTGTCACTTACAGGAACAGGCCTAAACTTTCCCCATTTGCGAAATGGAATTAAATCATAGTTGCCTGTGTTATACATCAATTTATTAAGTAGTTGACACGCAACTTGCAGCAAACCCAGTGATAATCAGAGGTGGTCAATTGGCCATTCCTAAGGTGTGGTGGCCCAGTAGGAAGAGGTGCTAATGGCAGGGCAGAGCTGTGGGCAGCTCCACAGCACACTCTGGGCCCTCAGCCCAGCCTCCCACAGCTGGGGACACTTTATTTCTCACCTCTCCAGAGCCATGAAACACAGAGTAAGGGATGGGATGAGGCTGAGTATCCAAAAGTCCATGAAAATTCTTTGTGATACCCGGCAGCTTCACAGAGGATGCAGCTGGTGGGGTTTGGGAGAGGCCATTTTGGGGAGTGTTTCACAGGTTCCTGGGGGAGCCGGGGCAGGTTTCACTCCCCAGGCAGCTCAGTGACAGAAAGGCTGGAGGAGAGGATTACCAAGATCTTCTGGAAAGAGGCAGGAAGGAAGTGGGAGTGCAACTTCCTACTCAGGACAGTGAGACTTGACCCCTGCTCAATTTTCCTATGACTCAAATGGTATTTCTTAAAGCAGCCCTCCTTCCAATGACTTAAAAATAGCAACTACTGAAGCAGGGGAGACTGCTGACTAATGCTGTACTAGAGGATATATCTTTCTCTGGAGAATAAGTCAGTATAAAACCAGTTTTTGGATGAGCTAGGCAGGATGGCCAGGTTTGCCCTGTGACAGCTGACCTAGAGTTCTCATACAGACTATCTTCTAAAATATAGAAAAGATGACGAAACAGGTCAACTTCAATAAAGCAACTTCAGTAACAACTGTATTACAATCTACATAAATGACATTTCTAAGGGATCTACACTTTCGGTGGCAAAAATTTAAGGAGTTCTCAGATGGAAAGTACATGATGATACCACTAGAGACCAGAGGCCTTCCTTGAATCAACTCCAACAGAACATGAGCACAGCGTTTGGAAAAATGCCCTATCCTGATGTTGTGTGACCACAGCCTTTGGCAAGTTGTAGAAGGAGAGGTTCCCCTGACTGTGAAAAACCTGGACTTTATTTCCAGGCTGAATTTGTTGAGATGGACCTTCCTTGCTTTTGCTGTTCCTGTGCTCTCACATGCCAGGCTGAGGAGCCCTACAATGGCTCCTCACAGGAACACCTGTGAGAGAAATCTTGATTTAACCAGAGGCAAGGCTCCCAGCAGCTCCCACAACAGGCCAGGGCTTCCAGTGCATTTACCAAGCAGACATTTCCTGTTGTGCCCATCCTACCAAGCAGTCTCAGATGCACTGTGTGGGTAAGTAAATATCCTACTTCTTCACTAGGCTCCAACTTTTATATGGCCTGCAATTGTGGTCAGCACAGAGGTCATGTTGATGCCCTTCAGGCTATTGATAAAAGCCATTAAGGATGTGGGATGAAGAAACAGCCCCTGCAGACAGATGCAAACCCACCAGAAAAACAGGCACACACACAGACACAGACACACACATACACACAAAAGCACACACATGCAGAGCACATGCCATAGTTAATGCAGGAGAAGAGGCAAGATTCCTCCTCCTGCAGATGACCCAACTGGAAACAGGCCTGCCGGAACAACAATTCCCTAGTTACAATTACACAGGAGCTCTGGCAATGAGTCACTTTCCAACCCACTGAACATGCTCCACTTTGAATTATGTATCATTTTGCATTTTTTAATCAAAACATTGTGTTTTCTCGAAGAAAACGCCTGGCTCAAAACTAAATTTAAACACGTTAAGTATTTTTACCTTTAACTACCAAACATTATCTCAGCAAAGAAAGGGACTCCATTTAGTTTGACAATGTTTGGTGTTTATTAACCCCCTCACCCTTCATTTTTAATAATTACATTCAGCTGTCCCATTACTTTGCCTGGACTAAAGGACATGAAAGGATATCTCATTTATGTATTTTAAATGTTAGTACATCACCTTTCCTCCACTTCTCTGTCATATCCCTAGTGCTCCTAGCAACACTGCAAATCAACATCTTCAGTAATCTCTGCTCAAAAGGCTTTTGAGTGACTTTTACACAAAAAAACCCATTTCCTTGTTGTCATGCAACACTTGCATCTTCATCCAGCTTTCTCCACAGTCCTTGCCCTGAGTATTGCCCAGTATCTCCACTGGTTAGTACCAGTGATATAAATAGCTTTGTCCTGAAATAAGGGTTTTTTTGTTGTTTTTTTTTAAAGTGCCTTATTTTTCTGTACTTACATTTTACAGAATCACAGGATCATTTCAGTTGGAAAAGACCCTTAAGATCATTGAGTCCAACAGTTAACCTAACACTACCAAGTCCACCAATAAACCATATCCCTAAGTGCCACACCTACACCTCTTTTAAATACCTCCAGGGATGGCAACTCTACCATTTTCCTGGGCAGCCTGTTCCAATGCTTGACAACCCTTTATATGAAGAAATTTTTCCTAGTATCTAATACAAACTTCCCCTGGCATGACTTGAGACCATTTCCTCATTCCCTGTTGTTTGTTAGCTGTAAGAAGACACCTATCCCCACCTGGCTACAACCTCCTTTCAGGTAGTTGTAAAGAGCAATAAGGTCTCCCCTCAGCATCCTTTTCTCCAGACTAATAGAATAATAGAATTATGGTTCAGACTGGTTTCTCTGTTTTGAGTTTCCTTATTTGCCAGCATTCTGCTGCTACAGGATGCATCTATTTGCCACATTTCAGGTGTTGTGGGAGACACCTAGGAGCCATCCATGCATTGGTCTCTTTCCCAAGCAATGCCCTTCCAGCACTTCAGAGATCAACAGGCAAGGGAGATGTCTGCACTGGGATCTTGCCAGGAAAGGGAGAAGCCCAGGGTAAGAAAGAGTTAGGCTGAGTCAGCATCCCTCTGTGGAAAAACACTCTTCTGGTTAAAAAGAAGCAGGTCTCCCTAGGGAGAGCAAATTAGCAACCGTATCTGACACTGTTTGTCTTTCTTCTGATGGATGAGCCATTTTCTCCTCTCTTTCAGAGAAATACTTGGCTGTGCTTTCCTTTTAATGAGCTTTTGGACCAAAGCCCAAAATGAATCAAAGCCATTGGAGGGAGAGGCAGGGAAACACATGACCCAAACCTTTGCCTTTTTTCTCTTTTTCTTTACAAACAGAAGTTGCACCTTTCACTATTGAGGTTAATGTCAACAAAGGGGGTTGGTGCTTTGGTTCTGGAGCAGCGGATGACCCAACTGCCAGTTTATCACTGATGGACATCAAGCAGGAGGCTGTTGCTGCATCCCCATGGGGAGAGCCCTCCAGAGACGGGCAGAGAGAGGGAATTCACTGCCAATAGGCAGCACTCGCCTTTCTAAGCAAATGCATCCCTGCCTGAGCAAACACAGCAGCTCCTGGGGGAAAAACAGAAGGAGGACTAATGGATGATTTTCTACTTCTTGTGTGACACAGGGGCTCTAGTCTCAAGGTGGTGCGAAATTGCAGATGTTAGGAGAGACAGGAGCGAGGCAGGGCAGGCAGGAGATCATGTCACGTCTCTGTTCTTCCTTCCCTGTGTCCCTGGAGTGCGATTAGTGAGAGTCTATGACTCTCAGCAGACAACTTTGAGATCACTGGGGGGAAAGCACCCCCAATGCCAGGAGCTGTTGCTGCTCTGACAGCCCAGTAAAGAACCTAAAAATGGGAGACAAATAGTCCTTCATGGTTACAGCTTTCAGGGTTTGGCTGCACTTTTTGAGCCATTTTTCCCCTTTTCCAATATAGAGCATTTCCATGTCTTTGACTCTCTCAAGCCTAACCCTAGCCCCTACTGGCAGCTTGGCACTGGGCTAAGAGGTGCTCATCACCACCACAGGTAGCACAGATTACAAAGGGTGCAGTCAGCAATGGTGGCACAGCTTAAGCCTTGCAACTTTCCATCCAGGCCTTCAGCTCAACCTTCCATTGCTCTCTCTCAGCGCCAAGGACAAATTCCCAATATGCAGCCTCAACAGGTGAAAATCACACTGAGGTTTCCTGGCAAAAATACCAAAACCAAACCATCAAAAATCAACCATCTTTGGCAAAGGATGAAATACAACATTGAATTACACATAAAACCCATTCTCATACCATTACTTTGTATTAATTTAGCATTTACGCAGCACAAGCTTAGCCTAAGTGAGAAAAATCTTCTAACTCAGGAAGTGCTATGTTACCCACTGCTTGCGGGAAAAGAGAATTAGGGAAAGAGAGAGAGGAAGAGAGGAAGATACAGCAGGAGAGATGTAGATAACACAAGGATAGCTACCACCTCCGAGGATTCCAGCGCCGGCAGGACACAGACTATGTGCAGGGTTCTCGGCTGTGAGCGTGTGCTGAGCTCATGCTCTGGCCTTTGAGCCCTGCAGCCTTCACGTTCCCAGCTCTCAGGTGGGACTGCCAGGGGCTGGGCTGCTCAGGACCCCGGCGAGCACTGCCACTTCCAGCAGAAGCAGAGAGCAATGGCTATAAAGAGCCCGTGTATCACCCCTACCTCCACCAAAAGCCTTGTGGCTGCTAAAGTGTGGGGGCAATGTGAGCCCCTGATGCTCGGGTGGGGGCACGGCTGCGTGGCTCAGCAGAGGTGGCTCAGGGGGAACACCGCGGGGCTCTCCACATGAGCTGCTGGGGCTCTGGCACAGGCCCTGGGCCAGCACAGAGGGTGACAGGGGAGGCCAGGATGCTGCAATCTGAAATGAGCAGGTGACAGAGACTGTGTGATGGGGGGCAATGTGCACTCTGGGGTGGCTGACAGGGCAATTGCCAGCCCCCGGCTGCCACATGGCCTTTGCCTGGCCTTCATTCCTAACACAGCGGGGACCAAGCATCCTCTCACTGCATTTCTGCAGTTCTTGCTTCCTGATGGTATTTCTCCTGCTGTCTGAAAGGCTCCCAGGCGCAGGGTGCTGGTGGTGCTCCAAGAAGTGCTCTGAGGGCCATCCTGCTCCCAGACTCTCTGAGGGAAATCCCGCTGACACGACTCAGGCTTTTATTTCCAGGAGACCTCTCCCGAGGGGCGGCTGCCCTGCTCTGAGTACATTTTGTGCGTTCGGCTACAAGTGTGACTGAGCAAGAACAGCCCGTGGCTGCTGGCAGGCCCTGGGTGCACTGCCTGGCTCGTCACAGCACCTCTGCTGCACAGACCTGCTCATGGCATACTCCAGATGGCAACTCAGGACGCAGGGATTAGCTGTATGGAGCACACTCCTACAGACAATGAAGACGCTGCCAGGATTATTTGTTGGTGATTGTGTGCAGAAGTCTGGAACACGCACTCTTTGTTCTCCCTGTTTCCTACCTTTGCAGTGCCTCTTCCCAGCAGAAGACAGCCATCGTGCCCTGTTTGTTTTCAGTGCTCCTGTTGGAGGGGGCAGGGAGCTGCACAGACTTATGTACATAATTCTCTTCCTCTTCATTTAATTTTCTTTTCTTAGGGCAAAATAAGAGCCGTTTGAGCTGGAACTATAGAGCTGATTCTCTTTTGCAAGTCTCCTCCCTTTAGCCCCAAAATACAGCAATTTACGGAATTTTTAAAAAATGTTAAAAGCATGCATCTGTCCTCCTCAAATATTAGCTATGTCGAGCATCTAAACAGAAAAGAAACATAATGAGGTTCTATAAGATTCAGAGCGTGATGCACACCCAAGAGAAACCCATGGCACACTAATGGGCATTCCCCAGAGTTTCCGACTCATGAATGCGTTTGGCACTATTTCTGCAGGGCAAGTAGCAAGAGGAGGAAGGCTGCCACTAGCAGAGGTGTCTGCAAGCTGACTGCAGAAGTCAGTAATGCCAAAAGACTGGAGAGTGGCTAATGAAGCATCTCATTTCAGAAACAACAAGGGGAGACTTCAGGGAAGCGCAGTAGTGACCTATATAGAGCAGAAGGATACAACAGAAAGGCCTGGAGAGGTGAGGAAGCCAGGAGGAGGCAGAGGAATTGTCAGGGCAACACAGAAAGACTCTGTATAAAATAGGATGTAATGAAGCAAAGTATCTTTTCTACTGTGAAATAAACAGGCAAGATACACTGTGAGATGTGCTAATAATTGATGTTTTGATTTTTCACATTAAAAAAAAATTAATAAAATTGAATCTATGTTGGGAATTCAGGTCAACCACAATCAAAGCACACAGATATTTTGTGCAAACCAAAATGTGGGGGAATTTTTTTTAATCAATTCAAAGAAACAGAAAAATGACCCAGAATGTTTTGTTTGAGCCTTCAAAACAGTAAGGAAAATTTCTAAATAAAATATTGCTGTTAATTAAAAGAATACTTGGAAGCATCTCAACAAAATACTTTTATGATTTAAAGGGCTTTTTCAGGATTCCTGGTCACAGAAGAAATGTAGTAAAACTGAGATTCAGTTACAAATCGTGCTGCTTTACCTTACTCTGTCTATTCCAGAGGAGGGAAGAATGAAAAAAAAATTCAGCTGCAGCCAGCAGCTGTTTCTAGAGTTGACATTGCCTATTGTAGTTCCCAAAGCAAAACAAGCATATCTTGTCTCAGTTGAGTTAATTATTGTGAAAAACAAAACAGAAAAAGTAATTTATTTCTAAGCAAAGACCACGTCTGAATATGGGTTAGTTTCCGGATGAACACAGAAAACGGGAAGGAGATCTTGTGGCACACTAAGCACTCGTGTGGCAGGGACAGGAGTGGCCCTGTGTCAGTGTCACCACTGTCTCAACTTTCAGTGCTGGCTTGAGCTGATGAGGGTTAATGAGGAGCAAGTCAGTTAAGGTGGGAGCAAGTGCTTCTTCTCTTCCACTATGAAATAGCAGGTCTTAAAAAAGAGGGAGCTGCAGATGGTAAAGTCTTGTATTGCCACGGCAAGCTTTGCGGGAGAGTGCCTCTAGTCCCCTTAGACGGAGCCCGTCTGCAGCTGATTCACAGCAGGTCACGTCTGCTTGTCCTGCCTGACTCCAGGGTCTGCTCATCTAGTCAGCACAGCTGACAGGGGTGAAAGAGAGGAGCTGGTTGAAAACATTTGATATGGCTCTAGACAGGCAGACTGATTTGCAAATTGAAAGCACAGGAAGGACTGAGAGCTATGGCAATGGATTACAAATGAGCTTGGAAACACCGGCATGAGGAGGGAATGGGGCTGGAGCTGAGTGGGTGAAAACCCTGAGGAGTTTTCCAGCCCTCTCTGCCCCTTTGTCCTACCTTTCCCTTTGCCAAGCAGATCTTTTCCTTCTGAAAACCGTATTTTCTTGGCATGAATGGAGCTGGGGAAGCCGGGGACCGAGAGCAGTGCTGAAGGAGAGGTCCCAACTGTTAGAAAAACCAGTGAAGGGAAGCGTGGGTGGGTAGGCCAGCAGCAAAAGGGAATGCAAGAAAACTGTCTTTTCACTGCTTAGAAATCCTTGCAATATTGTTACAAAACACCACAGTGTAGAGAGAAATCACTGTGAAATGTGACCCACATGGTTCAGCTGTGACACAGTGCAGAAAACACAGCATGACCTCTGTTACAGTGGCAAAATATGAATCACATTCATGTTTGGCTTCAGACTTCATGCTGTTGTTGCCTTGGGTTTCTGTCCAGGCTATCAGGACTGTAACATCTTTAGACCTTCTTAACATCATGGGTGGTAAACCCAACAGATAACCATAGATTGGGTCTGACCATAGGTGTGTCTACAATCTATCCCTTACAGGCTCCAGCAGCTGCCAGGAGGGGATGCTCAGGAAAGAGAAAAGTGAGGTGTGGAGAATGATCCCTTTGTAGCAGCAGTCTCCCAGCTTCCATGGGAACAGGCTGGTAACTTTTTGAGCTTCAGGCTGCTACCAGGATTTGATATCTGATAGGCCCTGACAGACCTACCCTTCCTGAAGTTGTCTTATCACTTTCTGAACTTTTGCCCTCCACAACTGTACATAACAATGAGTCTCATGGTTTCAATATTGGAATTATTGTGTGGGGGAAACAGACTTCATGTTGTTTCTTTTGTATCTGCCAACAGATAACATCATTAGCTAACTTGTATTGCAAGGGCTAGTGAATAATCCTTTCCCACTCACTTTCTCCAAAACACCCGTGACAATATTAAATCTATCAGCTCTACCCTAGTCACCTCTGTTTTAAAACAGTGAACCAGAGGCTGTTTGATTCTCTGTGCAGAGAGCTGTTCCTGATGTATCATCACCCCAGCTACCCTTCTTAGTGTGCCTCTGGATCCCATCATTCCTCTGGCCAGGGGACCACAGCTGCAAGCAGATGCTACTCTAGACATCAGCACCTATGAATTTATACAATGGCTGTTGAGATTCAGTTTTAAGAGAAATAGCAGGTGTCACCCAAAGATCCCTTTTCTGAGTTGCACTTGTTAATTTAAAGGTTATCACTGTGCATATAAGGCTAAGATTAGTGTCACAGATACAGTCCTTTTAGACTATCTGATGTTCATCTCCTGTGGCATGAAAAGTAACTATTCCTACTGGCAAGCTGATGTGAGAAATTTATTCTTACAGGTAATAGCTAGCAAATTTGGTATGAAATCTTTCTTTGGCATTAGAATGGCATTCTTAAGTAGCACTTGGTAGATCTTGGAAGAAAACACTTTTTAAACTTTTTCTTTTATGGGAATTTCTAATACATCCATGTCCTAACCCCATATCAAAATACAGCTTAGGCTGATGGCTGAAAGTTATCACTGTTGGTTGTGAAATTAGTTGCTATTTTCAGTCCACTTCAAAACTCCTATTAGTCCAGCTGAGACATGTGACAAAGTCCTCAAAAAGACAAGAACTGAAGTGGCAGAGAGAAGAAATTGTCCCTGCTATGCTAAGGTTAAATCTCTGAATAAAAGAACCTTGAGGATGGGAGACTACATACATGCTGCGTCTGCTCTCTTTGTGGCTAATGGGAGAACACACTCTAATTCCTACATCTTTTCACAGGTGACTTATCCACCAAATCCCTTGAACAGTAGAGTTGAGGTCCCTGAGTACCCTACAGATGCTCCTAAACCCCATCAACTTTTTTTTTCCCAAAGCCATAGGCCACTTCAAAAATTATGTTTTTACGGTGAAAAATCAAGCCATCATCTTCCTAGGTATTAATACTAAGCTCACATTTTCCTCTCAGCTTCTATCCCAGCAGGAATAACATAATTTTCATTGGTTGGCAAATTGCAGACCGTTCTCCTGAACCTACTCGAGCTTCTCAGCTCTGTTTTTCATACTGAAACTCTTCTGGGGAAGGGATGGCGGGGGAGACTTGTTTCCCTTGATGTAAAATAAGAAAATGTTTGCATGATAAAACTGATGCCTGTTGCCCGGTGGTTTAAACAAAAGAACCCTACTGTGGACATTTTCTTCTATAGTGCAGAGCAGTTTGGAAAGCTGTATAATGTGTCTTGACAGCAGTACAAATCACTAAAGGTCAAGGGCTTGGGGATTAACCACATCCCCATATAATAGGCTGATATAGAAAGGGCAGGACCATAAGGGTTCAGATTTAGAATGAAAGGTTTTGAATACAGCTGATGAAAAAAGATTTGTGGAAAGGGGGGACTACTCACACCCTTCCAGCACTCAGGCATGCTAATAAGATCACAGTGCAGAGGCAAACATGGTGCTGTCCCCATTCTTTTTTAATGCAGTCAACATCTGGCTGTGGGCATCCTACCCCTGAGATACCTTTTTTCCTTTCTCCTCAAATTTTCTTTAGCTGCAGGTGCTCATCGGTCCAGCCACTCTACTCAAGATGGGTGAGCTACTGTAGGTTGTTCAAGACAGTATCCATTTGAGTTTTGACTATCTCTGCAGATAAATGATCCACAAACTCTCTGAGCAACCTGTGTCAGTGCTTGACCACCCTCACAGTAAAAAAAACTGTTTTCTTTCTTTAAATGTCTTATGCATTTCCATTTGTGTCCATTGCCTCTTGAACTGTCAGTGGGCACTACTGAAAAGAGTCTGGCTCCCTTGTCTTCACTCCCTTGCATCAGGTATGTATCTATACATGCTGGTAAGATTCCCATAAGCCTTCTTCAAGGCTAAACATGAGTTTAAGGAAGTCCTTGCATTTTAAAATCTGATTTAAGACAAGCTGTTGGACTGGAAAACTTGTCACCTCAGATACTGGATCTGAGAGGTATACAAAACAGTGCTTCCATAGTCACATTAATATTTAGGAGGGTTTCGAAAGGGAGCTTTTTAAGTTCTTTTACTTCAACTTTGTGATTATGACATGTGTCAACTGCATCGTCTGGGTTTTCTCTGGTGTGCACGCAGAGTGGTCCCAATACACCACAGTCCAAGCCTTTCCTCTCCTACATGGAGAGAAAACATCAGAGATTGTCTCCTGTATTAGAGATCAACTGAAAGGAGTTTGCACCAGAAAAGCCTATTGAAATTACTGTTCCCCCTCCCACTGATAGAAGTATTTTTCCCTGGAATCAGCAGTGATGACATTATTGAGCATCATCGGAGCGTGGAAAGGACAATGAAGCTTTCAGAGGACACTCTTTTTAAAGCTGTACTCACTGGATAATGAATAAGTTAGTGTTCTTTGCCAAAGGGCACAGCAATTTTTGCAGCTCTCATTTCAGTAATTCTGCTATGATACTTGTACTCATTTAAAAAAAAAAAGCAAGACAAGTAAAAGTACTATAGTCTACATAAGCCTGATGAGGAAAAATGACAGGAAAGATGTCACTGAATGCCACAGTTTATTAGCAGCATGGCTCCATGGAAGAATTATTGTGTAGTATTTTTGTTCACTAATTTTGTGCTAAATTACATTAAATTATCACAGTAGTGCCTCATAATTACAGTTATTATGACAAACACCAAACAAATGAGTAAAGGAGTGACCTCTTTCATTTGAAAACAGCAACAGAAGTCTCTCACAAATGCCAGCTTTTTGAATACGCAGCATTAGTGTCAATTTTAATTTGTGATTTGCAATTGGAAGGACTTTCTGATTAGCTTTTTAAAGCCCACTGCTCAGTGAAGGTCTCCCTTGTTTAGCTTAGATAGGAAGGGATAAAACTGCTCCCCCTGACTGTCAGTCATTTTCCCCTCTATCTCCCAAGGCCTCCTCCTGCCAACAAAGTCCAAGGTGCAGCATTCAGCATTCCACAAGCATCCTGGAGACATCTCCCAGAATGTGAGATGTAAAATCTATACTATAGTTAATATTTTATATACATATATACACACACAGACATTTTAAATATTTATTTATATTTTATATTAAGCATAAACAAAATACTAAATTGTGTCTAAAATGTAAAGCTAGGACCATTATGAATGTTTTTATTAAATTCATACTTTACCTTTGATGCCAATAACTTATTACTGCAAATCCAGATTAGAATTAAACTCCCATTTTCTTACAGCGCCTATCTGCCCCCTTCACCTCTATACAAAATGCCTGATACATGTGTTTGTCAAAAATAGAATGGTAGCTTAGAAAGACTGAAAATATAATCTATTTTGGTAGTTTTCAAGTTCCTCTGTTCCTTCAAAACATGTCAACAAGGTTCTCTCATTCCATACCTCCTTCACAGAAGAGCTGACAAATCACACTTAAAAAAATCAAGGAGGAAATAATCATCACTTCTGTGCAACTTCCAGCGTGGACTTGCCGGACACACACAAAGCACTTTACATTTCCATTCCATTGAATGGCTGTTACTAGCACAAAGCATAGTTTACTGGCAGATTTATTTCAGGGAGTTGTGAATTTCCAGTGAATGGAATAAGTATTTGTTATTTCAAACACCCGAACACATACACTGAAATGGCAGTTCTTACATATTCTTTCTGCGCAGGCACAGAATTGCTGATGTTTGATTGACCATTATTAACAAACACTTTCAAGTTCAGCTATCCAGACAGTCATCACTGGTTGACTAAGAAGACAACCTGGACAAACAGACTCAGGACATGCTAAAAAAGAAGTGACCTAAACTCATCAGATGACATTTCTTAGGAAAGATTTTGCAGAGAGAATCAACTAGATTAAAATCTAGACAGATTAGGGTTATACTTGGAAATAATATATACCACACATGGCAGGTCCATTTTGTGTATTAGCTGGGGTTTTTTGTGAATCAAAAATGGGATACCTTTTTATGGCTCCTTTGGGATTTTGAGTTCACGAGGTAGGTGATACTGTTCCTAGAATGGAAATTTTACTATCTACTGTTTCTTAGTCTGTCTCAAATATTTATTTCAGCTGTATATTTTATCATCCTCACTCAATCTCAGTTTCTGCATGTCAAAAAAACATTCTTATGGCAAAAAGGTATTTTGCCCTCTTAAGGGCAAAGGCAAGGGAATCAGGCTTGTTAATAACAGCTCAATCCAAGAGCACGCTCCACAGGTATATTGTAAAGTAGTGCACAATACTCCTTAGGCACCTGCACATGGTTTTTCAGCTTATGGGTAGTGCCTCACTACTCTGAATTTGGCACACCAAACTGCTTCTCCTTCCAGAGACAGTCACTGTAATTTCCCACTCAGAGTAATACATTTAATGAGATGTTATTCTTGTAATGAAAGATGCTACTGAAAACACACCTGGTATTTCATTATCATAATCATGTTATGACCCAGCCATAACCCCTCTAAACTCCACCCGACTCATCACTTCAGTAATTGGTTTCATCTAGTCCAGTGCTATTTTCAACAACTTTTTATGAAGCATGGGTCAGAGTTGCCATGTCTCTCAACACTGTATTGCTACAGTATCCTGATCTGCACATGAATAGGTTCATCCTTCATGGCCTCATCAGTCTACATGGTTATTTTCAGGTCATAATCAGATTACTCCAACGAGCTGTATTGCTCAGTTTCTTCCAGACTGAAGTCCTGCATAACTGTTCTGCTAACAGTCACTTGGAACAGCTTTATACAGGGCTTGGTCTCAAGGATTTATAATTTCCACTTCCTGGTTAGTAGAACATTATGAGTTAGAAAAGTTCCCCCAAACTTGTATTTTTTCATCTTGCTGCTGCCTACATCAATTTATCTGCTCAACTTGTGGAAATAAGAAGCTCCAAAAAACTTTTTGAGCAGCTCTTTTTCTACTTCCCCTGTGTTTTTTTTTCTTGTAGTCTACGTTAGTCCATCCTGTTTGCTGTCAGATATTTTCTAAATTCTTCCTTTTGGGCCCAGACTTTCGTCACAGATAAGCATAGCATGCGCTGCATTTGTCCACATGTAGGAACTTGTCAAATTACATTATAATATTGTAAAATACTTATCTGCTAAGAATCGCCCATCACTACTATCATAAAGAAAACAGTTTGTTGTTTGAAACATGGCAAGGCATGTACTTTTGAGAATCCATTTTGCAAAGCCCCCAAAGACACAACAGCAGCCAAGAGGCAGATCCGCTGGTACTTGGGAGCTGCAGAAACCTAACAAGGGGAATCCAGCTCTCTCATGCAGCAGAAGCAATCCCATTCCATGACCCCCCAGGCTGTGCAGCACCCACTGCTGAGGTCAGCTGGCAGTGCCACAGGGCAGGTTTGCTATCGATGTCACAGTCTGGCTGTGCCGTAATGCTTCGGTCAGTGCTCAAGCCCAGAGATCATTCACCGCAGGGCACAGCTGGCACACACCCCAGACATGAAGAGAGGAAAATCACAGGTCTCTTTCAGCTCTTTTCTGTCATTTGCTACCTTTCAGAAGAGTTGCTTGCTCTTGTTTCTTAGCTGTTAGACACATCAGCAGATATTTTAGGATAAAAGAACTCATTTCAGCTTACTGGACAACAACAAACTTCTGTGCAGCAGAAACCCTCAAAGCAAGTGATGCAGAATAGGGACAGTCCTTTTCCAGTGACTTTTTGAGAAACATATAGGTACTAATATATACATATAACTTTTATACATAGCTATGCAGTCAAGGCCAACTGGAGGCTCAAAAAGCAAAAACTGAGGGCATTGTCTGAAAGTAGTGCACTGACAGCTTGTCAGGTGAAACCTGCTAAGGTGTCTGTACTTGTGGACTGACTGATGTTTTCATAGCAGAAATGACTGGCAGAGTTGTCACTGTCCACAGCTTTGGGCCTTGCAGCTGCAGCATCTGTTACAATAGCTTAGCTAGCCTGTTAAAAACCCTCTCTGTTCCATTGAGGGAGACACTGATCTGTATTTAGCTAGCAGGTTTCAGGCTTCTATATTCAGGGGGTTTTTGGCTTTTCTTAATCAATAGTTCAAAATCTGGTGGCTTGGGAATTTTCTTGTCATTCTTATGAATAATGTCGATGCATGAACTAAGAAAACATCATTAAAGAAAAAAGAAGTAAAAAACCCTTGAGAACTAGATTCTCAGATACACTTCTAAATTCCAGTTCCATACTGAAAGTCCAAAGCAAGTTGAAGGTAACCTCCTTACCCACAGAAAAATGGTAAGTGAATTACAGAGTAATAGATGTATTTAAGGTTTGGAGACTATTTGTTCTGGAACATCTCTGTGGACAGTGAAACACACAGAAAATTACTGTTAAAGTTTAGGGTAGGAAATTAAAATAAAGAAAAAAGCTTGCTTCCAATTAAAACCGGTAAGGAGGGTAGTCAGGAAACAAAATAAAACCATGCACAAGGCCTATTGATTCTGTCGCTATGAAGATGCGAAGTCAGAACTTTAGCAGGTACAAGCAGTCAGCCCTCTGTGCATGTGTGTGCACTCACCATTTTAAATATCACATCCCAAAGACAGCAAACTCCTACAGTCTGAGGCCCTACAAACTCCATAGGCTACAGTCATGTAGGGCAAGCTCAAAGCACAGCTGCTAAAGATTGAAACATTCTCCTTCTTTCTTTCAGCACTGTTCTCACATCCCCCTCTGCCTTTTCCCTTGGATTTTCATTTGTAATTGTGCAAGCTGGAGGTTAGAAGCTCTCACACCCTACAGGGAGATTTATACTCCTTCACAGCATAAGTGGCAGCAGGGCTGCTGAGCGAAGGAGCTGGCAGCTCAGGTGGCCATGGGCAGGTCAGCTGGTGAATTAGCAGCATGCTGCCTCGATGGGGCCTGGGGGCTTGGGGAGGGAGAGGCTTGCTTCAGCAGGACATTTGGACTCATTTTGTGCAGCCCCCACCTATTTAATTTCTTCTTACAAAGATCAGTTTACCTTTGGTCTTGCACAGAATGCCACAGAGCAATGTAAAGGACAACGAGGGACACCCGGCCTTTACACGTCTCGACTGGCCTGTGGAGGAAGCATGGGTTTTGACATGAAGGAGAGGGGACTACTCCTCATGTAAAAATAATTAGTATTTCTCACTAGTTCTTGTCTCTTCATTCTGCAGGTCTTTTTCCTCCTGTGTTCTTGTAGCTTACTCTCACTCTGTTGGACTGATTCCCAAGGAGTGGCCTTTCTGCAGTGTTGTAATAGCTCTGAAATGTTAGTCACCACTTTATCAGCTTTAAAACGCTCTCAAGACAATCCTTTTAAGAGAACTGTCACTCAACACACTGTCTAGTAATTCTCTCTGTTGCAACAAGTCAGAAGAATAAATAAGACCTTCCATTCATGTTACTTATCTCACCTTGTTCTGTACGCAGGACTGGAGTGAGTCTGAGGGAACATGCCCCAGTTGTAAGGTGTTTGTGTTTACATTGCACAGTTCAGCAAATCTGTTCAACTTCCAGTAGAAAACACCTTTGTTTGTGGTTCTTTTACAACACTGAATAATGCTCAAAGCACTCTGCAGAGACATATTTGAAAGATTCAGTTCTGATTTCACTGATGCCATTTTAAATCAAGAATAGCTCCACTAAGTTGATTTTATGTAAGATCTACATCACATTTGCCTGAAGTAGTGATAGGAGCTTTATGAGTACTTACTTAGAGGAGTTAAGACACATAGAAAGTCCTATACAAATATGATAATTCATTTACTGGAGATGCTGATGCCCAAGTTATCTTGACTAAACTGAGTAGTCCAGATTAGATTCTAGCCCTCCTGAAATCTCTAAAGATATTGCCATCAACACAACCAGCTCAGGATTTCACAACATATATATTTACTAGGGATTGCTTGCTTATAGAATTCACACGTGTTTTAAATCATTCTGCAGTGGTGAATAATTAATACCCAGAAAAGGTTCAGTATTTCTTTTTACAAGGAGGCTGTCAGAAGCCTACTGGATTTGAAGATGCTGCTCAAATATGAATAATCTCCTGTTGCAGCAGCTTTTCCTACACCTGCAACAGCAGAACCCACACTCCCTCTTTCCTTCCTTGCCTCTGTGGTATCCTTATGGTGGAAAAGAGTTTATACTTAATAATGCCACTTAAAATGGGAGTTGCAGATACTGTATCTTTCTCTACCGGAGGCTGCTGCTGTCAGAGTGGAAGGGGAAAGACAGAAAGGAGGTGACAAGATCCTGCACTGCCCCACAGAATATAGATGCCAACAGGGAATTTTTATCTGGGACAGTTCTTCAAAGACAGAGGCATGGGAAATGAGAAAGGGAAAGAATAGCAGCACTTGAGAGAGACAGGAAAATACATTAATTCAAGCCAAATCTCCAGTAAATACTTTGCATTTGTAACTGGTTTTACCCATATCTGCTTTCTCTGTCCTAGGGATACTTGTGTGAGTGAGAGGAGAGCTAAACTGCATGACTGTGAGCAGAGGCAAGCCATAATAGTGCCAGTTCAGACGAGCTTTGTCTTCTGAAGCTGAGTACAGAACCCTTCCTTCAATGAGGAATCTTTTAATTAGCCCCTCTCTTTTAGACCATTGACAGCTTAATTTTGATTCTTCAGGTTCAGAAGTAATGTTTAAGGCATCATGTTGCCCAGCAAAGTTAAACACACACTGAAAACATGGTAAAAACTCCAGTAAAAGAGTAAAAGTCATTGACTGGCTTTTCATAGGACTGGAGAGTGCATTTGTAGAGAGCCAATGTGTCATGCAAGGTGACTGCCACGCTGTCTTTTAACCGAGGGGTGCCTGACCAGGGTCTTATCCTGTAATGAAGCAATTTTTAATTGATATCTGTGTCTTGTTCAAGGCATTGCCTCTTTGATACGCTGTACAATACACAGCAATGTAATAGTCCTTTTGGCATAGTTCAATGATTTGAAATATATGCTTTCAATATATCCAGTGGTTTTGCTTCCACTTGTGGTGGCTCAAACAGAATACCAACTTGAATAGCTCTAAAATGCAAACATTTTATGTTTGTGTTTAATGGCATGGGAAACTAATTACATGTCAGAAGACAGAAATGACAGCCTGTCATGGGATTCTCTTCATGGCTATTGAAAACGGCAGTGCAGCACAAAATATTAGTCAACTTTCAGTGTGACAGTTCAATAGAGGATAAATGGTCATGAATGTGCCAGAGCTGGCTCACCCTGACAAACTAGATTGTTTGGATACTGAGTTAGGTGAGTAACTGAGGTATGTGCTTGTGGGATGGAGGTTTCCAGCTGCAGGAAGAACATAAACCAGTCTGAATAGCGATGAAAAAATAGAGAGTGAAGTCACCTATTAGTTTAACAGGACATCATGAATATAAATTACCAAAACATTTTTGCCTATCACACCACAAGTTATCGAATTATTAAAATGGGATATACATATTTGTTCACACAGAGGTGTCATATAAGTTATTGTCCTTTAAATACCCCAGATCATGATCACTAGATTTAAATATCCAATTAACTTTGAATGCTTTTAGATCATTAATTCCACAGGACACAGGTTTGCATATGTTTTATAGTTACCTTAACAAAATTAGCTATATATATTGCTCACCTGCTTGCTTTAATCTGTTTTTGTTATGCCTAAACCACAAAACTAGACTGCTCATTTCCTCTTCCTTGTTCTCATTTGTTACTGTGCAGTCATCATTAAGCTGACAATACTCCAGACATTAAAAGGTCACTAAACCAGATGTGATCATTGTCCATATAGATGGAAACTGAGGACAGCCTGAAGCATTTGACACCACCCAGGCCCCTGTCGCCTTGCCTGCCTTGAACGACCTTCACAGGTCCAGGACAGTCTGCTGAGACAACAAGGCTTTGGGACACGGTGAGCTGTCCTCTTAGTGCTACAAACAGTCTGAGTGGCAATGAACAAGTCTCCAAGTAAGGTTGTGTTCATTTGGTCTGCAACTTAAAGATTCTTAATAAAATCTGAATGATTAAAACATTCCCACCCTCCCTATTTTATGTATATATTCTACAATAGAAAAACTGTATCAAAGCAAAATTGGAAACCAAGAAAAGAAAGAGGCAAAGTGAATCTGTGAAGGAGTTTAGTTTATGTGCTCCACAGCATTAAACTAAAGTTAAAACTCTGCAGGGAACAGTAACTAACACAACTATATTTTTTAATTATTAGATGCACTGACATACTGACTTCATGAGTCTCAAGTGTACTCAGCTTGTCCTGGCTGTTTGGAGTTCACTGCTACCTAACTTGCAGATGCAGTGAGAAAAAGGAGGTGTTTCTTTTTGAAGCAGGTGATAAAGCTCTAGTAAATTTAGATCTTTCTGTACATAAGGTGAGAGCAAACTCCAAGAAAAAAAGAGCACAGTATAACATTAAATTTGGCCGAGCTCTGCAATGGGAGCTCAGCACAATGAGAGAGAAGAATATTTTGCCCCAGGTAAATAACAGGCAGTGGTTAAAAAAATTTAAAATCATGATTCAGACCCAAGTAATGACTGCCTCCAAAATCACAAGAGAAATGCCAGTTCTATATTTTGGGAAGGATTTGTCTTCTGAGTGCTTTGCCTAGACCCCTCATGCACTTAACTATCTGTCAGTCAAGCAATTTAGCAGGTATCAACTTCCAGCACTGCAAATCCCTCAGATCCCCAGTCATCCCTGCCCAGACCTCATCTCTCGCTCGGTCCCCCTCTCTGCCTCTCCAGCAAGAAGCCCCGAGGGCTTTTTCGCCGTGTTGTCCAGGCAAGTAAGGGCTCACTCTGCTCACACATCCCTGGCATCCTTCCCCAGCAAGGTGAATCTATGGCACAGGGAATCACAGAAATACCTGTCAAACAATTCGAGTATTTGGGGTGAGGCACTACTAAAAAGGCAGTGCTCTGTATGCTGAATTTCACTGCTCAAGTTTATCAGACAAACATTGCTACTCCCAATGGGAAAAGGGGCCAGAGGGTGAAAGAGGACACACACTGTGCTATTTCTTGGCAATTCTCCTATAGAAGCCAAATCCTCACCTGGTCCTACACAGGAAACAGGTCAGAGAGTGAAGTGACAAGTGCTCCTCAAATAGTTGGAAGAAATAACCAATGACTAGTGCAAATGATCACAAGGGCACACAAAATGAGTTTTAGTAGTAATTTAAATAGGAACTGACATATTTGCATGGTATTTCAGACACTCCCACAGAAGTGGCTCTGACAATTATAACACTAAGAAAGCACCCATGATAGAGTGAGACCAAAGATGTTCAAATATAAAGCTAGACCAGCAGGGTCTGAGTGCCCCAAATTCAATTTGCTCTAAAGAGGATTCCATGAACACAGTATCTTCTACGGTTCAGAGACATCAGCAACCTCTGAGAAGCATAATGCAGTGACTTAGGCCAAAGTAATTTCTTTTTTTCTTTGATTTCTTTTTTGTCTTAATTTGCTAAATTCTTCACTTATTCTGCCACCCAGCTTAGCTGAAATTTTGGCCAAATTCCAGCTGGGGAATTCTCTTTTGTGTTTCTGATTTCTTCCTCTAGAAACTGAAACAGCTGCAGATTTCTACTAGGTAGAAACCTACAGTACTGAGAATGTATCTCAGAGGTGTGTTGTAGGAAAATTACATTTGTAAAGAAGACAAATGTCAGGGGGAAAAATTCACAATGTATACAATTTCATTTTTATTAAGTTTAAATGTATCTCACTTTTTTGGCCTTGATTACTGTTGTCATAAGACCAATTACTCTCTTTCTTACTTTATGGTGTGATTTTTGTGGCTTTCAAACCTCCAAGTAGTCTGTAATCCTGTGTTAGGTTACTTGGAACTGGTCTACTGAGACATATTAAATGACAAAAAATGATGACCTACATCAAAGACCTTGTCTAAGGCGAATGTTATCAAACAGAAATTGCAAGGGTTGGTATTGATTTTGGGGCCAGAAAGTCTGGAGAGCTTTATATTCGTAAAACTCTGCCAGGTTCAACAGGATGCTCTTGATTTATGCTGGAATAAATGGAAAATTAATCACATCTTCAATTTATCACCTGAACAAAGGCAAAATAAACCATCTTAGAATTCACCATTCACTGTATTCTGGATCAGAGAAGTCCTTGGAGTAATCCAGTCTACAGCAAAGCTGAACAGCACAGCATTACAAAAGGGAAAATATCCCTACACTGCGGACCAGATATTATTTCAGGCTCTCCTTCCTGCTGAAGCACAACTTGCTTTGTTATTGCTGTATCACTTGTATATCTGACTGCTGATATATAGAGATCTTTCAGGAAATGAATTAACAAGAAAAACCACAATATCTCACTATATTAATTCTTCAAAAGCAAGTTAAAGGGATGCATAGGTCACAAACACGGATGTTTTATATGCAGTTTCCTGTAGCCGATGTGTTGGAGCAAGTCACTGTTAGTGCTTTGACCTCACTGTGGTGAGATGTTTCTCCTTTTGACAGCTGAGAGCTCCCTGGTCCTGTGAGCATTGCAAGGCCAAGCACAGGGGCTGTGGGATCCCTGGCATGCCAAGATGTCCTGCATTTCACCTGAAGAGCCCCTCTGGTTTGCAGAAGATGCTTTCCTGCACATGGCTGAGGAGCAGCTGGGAGCTCCATGGGGACCCTTTCAGCCTGGGGCTGCCTTCCCACCACCACTGCGGTGCTGGGCATCAGGATTCTTCCGTGCTTGTTGCACAGCTGGCAGCAGTGGAAAGAACTAAATGCTGCCTTGTATTGAATGGTGAATGTTGGAGTGGGTGTTTTTTTCCAAAATTAGGATTTCCCCGACATAAGCTGCCTCCTTGATTTTCTGGTTCATATCAATCGTTAACTTACTTCCTCAAACAGGTTCTGTAAGGGCTTTCTAGCAAAAAAAAAGTGTGTATATATGTATTTATACACACACACACACACATATATATATATATACACATATACACGATTATAGTGAGAGTGTGTGGAGCAGGGCTGACATTCACCCACGCATTGGCCGCTCCCTTCAGACACTGCTGCCAAGAGCCTGAAACGGCGCCTGTTTCCCATCGCCATGGCAACCCGAGTGGGAAGCAGCATTTCCTACAGGCATTGCACCCAAGCTCTGCCAGAGGCTGCCAGGCTGCGGGTGACCCGGGACCAGGAGCAGAGCCACCATGTGCTAGCAGCTTCCCTCAGCCTCCCGCAGCTGTCCTGCTCGCCAGCCGCTGCCGTGACCTCTCCCGCAGGCTCCTGGGCTCCAGGGATCGCAGATGCCCCGGGTCTGCCCCGGTGTGGGGCTGGTGGAAAGCTGTGGAGGCTGCTGGGATGGAGGGGCTGGAGGGAGGGAGGGACCCCAAGCAGCTGCCCTGCTGCCTCCTGCCTGCACTGCCTTCACCCTGACCCACCTCAAGGGGCTTTATGGTATGGGGAACAGTTTACCTGAAAAAACTCCAAGAAAATATAAAAACTCAAACCATGCTAAGCTTTTGACCCCACATACCCGAGCTGAGCAAGACTAGACTTTCTCTGAAATAATTGCTTTCCTTGCTGCAACTCTGGCGGGTAGGACTAATTTAAGGGTAAGCCATACCTGACCAGTCTGGTGGCCCTCTATGATGGAGTGGCTTCAACAGTCAGTAGGGGAAGACTGACCCATGTCACCAGCCCAGACTTCTGCAAGGTCTTTGACACAGACCCACATGACATGGTTATCTCCTGGTTGGAGAGAGATGGATTTGACGGCTGGACTATTCAGCGGATAAGGAATCGGCACGATGGATGCAGACAGAGTTCTGGGCAATGGCTCTATGCCCATGTGGAGGTTGATGATGAGTGGTGTCTCTCGGGGCTGTGTCTTGGGACTGGTGCTCTAATTTCTTTATCGATATCGTGGACAGCAAGATTGAGTGCACCCTTAGCAAGTTTGCAGATGACATGAAGCTGAGCAGTGTAGTTGACACAACAGAAGACTTTTTTACACAGGCAGATAGTGATAGGACAAGGGGAGATGGTTTTAAACTAAAGGAGGGGGGATTTATATTAGATGTTAGGAGGGAATTTATTCTGTAAGGTTGGTGAGGCACTGGAAGAGGTTGCCCAGAGAAGCTGTGGATGCCCCATCCTTGAAGTCTTCAAGGCCAGTTTGGATGGGGCCTGGACAGCCTGGTGTAGTGGAAGATATTCCTACCCATGGCAGGAGAATTGGAAATAGATGATCTTTAAGGTCCCTTCCAACCGAAATCATTCTATGATTGTATGATGCTACGATAATGCATTTTAAACAGTATGTAGGTTCACTGAAGTTATTTTTTACTTCCTCCTCTTACTTCTGATTAACATCTAACCACAGTAATGGAAATTTATAACCTTATATTTGCTTTGAAGCACGTGCACAAGTCTAAACTCTGGATAAACAATTAATAAAAGCTCTTCCACTCTCTATTATATCAACCCACATCTGTGGCCTTGAGAGTTTGATGATTACTGTAACTGCATAAATTTGAAACTCAGTGTGACTAGGTATAAATGCATTCTTTTCAAATTCAGATATTTCTTTCTTGTGTAAATATGTCTCTGTGTGTATGATCTGGTATTAGTGGGCAAAATGAGTGGTGAAGTGAGAAAATGAATTCTCACAGCTACCTTAGGCACCACTGTAGAGAAAACTTGCATAATGTAAATTGTGGTCTGCAGAAAAATGTCCAAGCCATCCAGTGACTAAATATAAATTACCTGCTCAAAGCAAACCAACACCAGTGCACTACCAGTTCCTACCAATCCCATTCTAAACCTTGTTAGTTTTCCCACAGAGGAGTGCTGAAACTGAAGCTCAGCCCTTATTCAGACACAGTGAATCCACCCAGGAAAGAGATGCTGTGAATTCCCAGCTGCTGGAAAAAACAGTGGTTATGAGTTTGTGATGGAAAATTTGGTACCAGGGAATTCAACTGCAGAACACAGATTGAAAGGATTTCGTTAACTGTCACTGGGCAGAATATTTTGTTTCCTTCCTCAGGTCTCTATATTTATTCCTTATTTCATTAAAAGTGACTACCTCGATTTCTTGCCTCTCCTTCTCCATACTCTCCCATCTCTTTTTGGCACTGTCCATCAGCGTGGTCCTGACACCCCTGCAGACCAGGCTCTCATCTCCCTTGGGGTTCTTGCCAGTGGAACACCATGTTCTATTTACACCAGCAACTACTCTCTCCTCACACACAACTTTGCAAACATTGTCTGGAACAACTCCTTAGTTAGAGGAGAACACTACTGATCTTTGCTTTACTGCTCAAAACTGAGAAGAGTTCTCAAACAGAAAAAGTAAGGAAACACTATTTCCTAGGAATTTGTGCCTTACAGTTGATGTAAGTCCTGCCTAATAGGCACAAATTCTGAGCAAAGCTGGCTCCAGTTGCAGGAAATTCATGGTTGCTGTTTCCTGTGTGAATTCTCTGGTGTATAAAATTGGGGGTTTTACAATGCTTTCCTTCTTCTGAGTGGAGACATTACCAGTGTCTCTCCCTCCTTCTTGTATGACAAATCACATAAAGAATTAATGATATTTCAATTCAATGTCAACCATGTCACACTGACTGCAGTTGGCTGTGGATTAAAAAGCTAGACGAGGTGAATAAAAGACAGACACCTACCTGTCTCAACCTTCTTTTAGTTAGGAAATCCAGCTGATGTCTAAGTTTGTCAGCTTGCCTAATGTGCCCTATAATAGCAAAATCAAAACTTACTGGCATTTGATGAAGGGGTTGGAGTAATGGCACTCTTGTGTTAAATTTCAGTGGTGCCAGAATTGTTAACCGCCCATCAAACCTTAAGGCATATTGTTCCCAACTATTACGGATATTCCTTAGAAAAAGATACAAAAGGATGGTTTGCAATAGCACAAAGGGCACCAAAATCATCACAATAATTTTCCGGTCAAAATTATCAACATTCAATTCCCCATGATATATTTTTATTAGGTTTGCATGGCCAGGTTTGGGTGGCAGATGGGGCTACAGGGGTGGCTTCTGTGAGAAGGTGCTGCAGCTTCTCCACATCCGACAGAGCCAATGCCAGCCAGCTCCAGGACAGGTCCACCACCAGCCAAGGCTGGGCCACTCAAAATTGTGGTAACACCACTGTGATAACACATTTAAGAAGGAAAAAAGTTAACTTCAAAGGGGGAGAGAGGAATTGATCATGAATTGGGCTCACAATTTACCTAAAAGTCATGAAATTCAAAAAATAATGCTAATATTTTTATGTTATTTCTTGAGTTGTGAGACTTCAGCTTTTAGCTTTTTTTTTTTTCATTTTTCCCCTCTATAATAAGGAAAGCTAAATCTTTGTCTTAAAAAAGAAAAATTCACCCACATTTAATTCCCAAGAAGATCATGTATGGTTTTGCCATTATATCCAAAATCATCTTAGATGACTAGATATAGCAGAAAGTTCAAAAATCAGAAAGTAATTTGATGATCAAAGATGCTTCAGCCATTTCTGAAAACAGATGTCTTATAAACTATCCTTTGGCAACCAAACTAATTTTCAACTTCTTTCTCAAGCTGGACAGAAAACTAAGAAATTACTTTTTAGTCAGTTTAAGAAACCTAAGTTTTAAATATGTCATCTTTGTCTTGCTATCAGAGAAAATTTAGTCTCACAAATCAGATTTTGGCTTCAGTGAGTCCTACTCATCCCCTGTCACTGCCACTTTACAGATGTATTTCCATTTTTCTGCTTGGGAGGACTATTTTTCACCATATATTTAAGTTCATTTCATGTCTTTCCCAAATAGAGAAGTTCAGGATGCACAGAGTCTGAGTAATTTTTCATGACAAAAGGTTTTTGAACTTTTGTTTTGGATATAAAAGACAATAAAATCTAAGCAAGGACAACTTACAATTGTATTTCCCCAAGGTAACTATGCTGTAAATACCAAATCTATACATCCAGGTTTTTTTTCCTTAACCTGAGGATTGCTTGCATCTTTAAAAAATAAACAAACCTGAAACTTCAAAATGATAGATTCCAATTCTTGGCACAAGAAAAAAGTTCAATACAGTTAACTGTTTATTACATCTTAACAGCAGCCAAACCACAACTTCTTCAGTGAATTGTGCCTATTTTCTGATTTCTACTCCAGTCCATCATATTTCAATTATTTTCATGAGAGAACCAAAAAGCCAAAATAAAATATTTAAAGGCAGGGTACTGTCTGGTAATAGCTGCTGGCTGCTTCTCAGGGAGAAGAACAACTCTGGCATGCAGTTAGGCACTCATTTGCCTGTCATGATTTACACAAGGCTCATCACAGAAACCACACGTAGAAGAAATCACAGCATTTCTAAAGGCCAATGAGATTATTAGAGCTATTTAAACTTGTCTCCTGACCAGCACAGATGATGCAATTCCATCCAGATTGCATTCAGATTAGTAGCCCATGTCTGCATGACGTTAAAAACACATCAGGTTATCACTGAGAATCTCTTAATCAAGCACATTTACCATGCCTAGTTATTTCCTGATTCTTCTCAAAAATCACAGATTCCAAAGTGGCTCTTGTTTGATGTCACACTCAGAACACATTGCCCTGCTGCTCAGATCTCTCGCTTTGTGTACTGAGGCTTCTTCCCTTATGCTCTTTGTAGGAAACCACATATATTGGGTATCAGTGATGACTCCCAAGGGCCATTTAATAACCAGAGGTCAAGTTTCAGTCCTTTTTCTAATCAAGGCAAAAGATACTAGAGCAGTTGCAGATTATACCTGCCTGCTCACACCTTCTTTGGATGTCGAGGGGTTAAGGGTTATCCTTTGCGCCCCAATAAAAGTCCATATTTGTCTAAGCTACAAAAATAATCAGTTATATGTGTTGAATATATATATTAAATACTCTTTGCTTGTATGAAAAGGCTTTCTGTCTTGCTCAGTGCAATATTGAGAAGCATTGATAACATAACAGTGGTTAGAATAATACAGACCAATGAAAAAACTATCAGAAATCTACTTAATTTTGTTGGTTTAGTGCAAGAGCACAGACTCTTAAACAGGTTTCACTGGAAGGCATAAAGCTGCCACCCTACTTTCAAGTAACTGTAACCTTTCAGATGCCACAATGGAAAGAATCCATGTTTAAGGGGGGGAATTGTTGTAAAAGGGATTTTCTCTAAAGGGGATTGTGCAAGCAGGCCAGTCCAGCAGATCTAACAAGGGAAACAACACTCTTGTTTTTGTATCAAATAAGGCCTCACTTGTAGAATTGACTAAAGATGAGTTAAAGCAACCACTGGTGACAGGAGAGCCATTGCTGTGGCATTCCAGTATTCCAACAGCCACAGCTGGCACAGTGCAATGGCTTCAGTCTCTGCTGCATTCTGGGCACAAACAAGCAAAGCTGGTAATATTGAAGTTTCCCTCCTCTTCTCCTTCCTCTCCTCTGCTGCAGAGCCCTGATAACCAGGACTCAAGCCAAAGGAAAGACATCTGTATTCAGCAGTAACAAGGGCAAACCTTGTCTCCTTTTGCTGACACAGAGTGTGACCACGAACAGCAGTGAGCTTAAGAAAAATCCCCAAGAAAGCTGCATAGATTCAAGCAGAAAAATGAAGAGCATTTTTCATCTAGCGTGCATTCAGCTCCTTCAGGAGCACAACACCACGCTGATGTGTTGTCAAGAGTGTGGCAGCTTCTCTGTAGAGACACTTGAATGAGCTGAATCAGTAAATTTTATATAACTGTCAGCCCTTCCTTACAGCACTGTATCAAAGTCAAGAAACAAGGCTTCATCCTCATCTGACTCTGAACAAATACTGGCTGCTGGGGTATTTCAGGCAGGCAGAACCTGAGCCAGGGTTTGTAGGAGCACAAACAAAATTAGTAGCATATCAACGATGTCTGATTTTCAGAAAAAGCCAAAAACATCCCGAGAAAGTAAAGTCTCTCCATGGAGCTGGGCAGGAATAATTGATAGCAGCAACTTTCGGAGTTCTGTCTGGAATTTTGCATACTGTCAACTGCATTCTCAGTATTTTAATTTGGTCTTTGAGACCAAAATATGAACTCACTTCAGTTTACTCAGTCTAAACTTGCTTTCTGAGCAACACATTGAGACTCTCTGCTTCGAGACAAAATACAGGACAGTGATAGTCCTCCATATCTTCAGCAGGTTATCCTGCTGAGGGGTAGAAAAATAGTCTGCACAGTTGCACCAGCACTTGAATGTATTTCTAGTGATTTATTTATAGGCAAAAAGGCAGGAAAACTGTACTCCTAGCTCCATTCAAAAATACCAATTGGCTATAAATGTTCTCAGCTTTCCATCAAGGGATTTTTTTCCCTCCTCCCAACTGCTCTGCAGTTAGTGCTATCTTGTACTGTCTCTCTCTAGATGTACCCATTGGAAGTGTATGTTGTCAACAGTGAAGAAAGCAAACACTCAGGCTGTTCTCCACCCCCTTCATCTATTAGGAGAGAAATGCTGGTTACAGTTGAGTTAATTATTACATTCAGTGTTATCCTTTTGGGAAGCAATGACAGGTTACTAGCAAGACTTACTGCAGATAAATCTTTAGGGCTCTTCCACTTAACCTACAGATAAAAGTCCTAGAGTAATTCTCTCCTGAGCAGTCTTTTTGAAGAGTTTTTCAAACATAAAATCCTTCATTTTGGTGAAATCCTTTCCTTGCTGGACAGGAAAGTTTTGAATTTGCTCCAGTTTGTTTTCTGTGTCTAGTGGTTTTATGCCTTTGAATTGATGGCCTGCAACACCCAGTGCCATTTTTGAGATTAGATTTGCACGACACCTTGCAAAACACAAACTCTTTTCTTCTGGAAAGAGTCCCTGCTCACATGCTATTTCTCTTCAGTCAAAAAATAAAGTAATTCATCCCACAAATCTGCTTTTTTTTAATATATACTCAAGACACTGAGTTAATCTTGGCATGTTTCGGCATCTGGATATGAATAACTTGCCTACCTCAGAGGTTTTTTGAGGTAAATCATATGCATTACCAACATTAAAATTCATTTTAACTTAAATTATGTCCAGCCCATTCAAACAGGCCGTTTTCATAACTAAACCATTCAGACATCATCATTTCTTGCCTTCTGCTCCAGCTTTGTAAGTGATCTCTGGGAGATGATTTTGGAGAAGAAAAGCTAACAATTTAAATCAATTATGAGCATCTATACATTGATCTGGCACAGGTTTAGTAGCTTTTTCCTTAAGACTGACCCAGAAATATGTGATTATATGTAGAATAATTTATTACTAATAATTGAATGTTTTTATTACGTTTACATCAAGCAGGTGTTGGGCATATGTGTAGTGGCTGTTGTGGCTCCCAGTGACCCTTAAGTCTTTACACAACTCCTCTGTCATCTTCTTTTTTGCTTTTTTGGTTGAGGTATATTAGCTAAATATCAGCTTTTAAAAACCTACCTGTGTTTTGTGATAAGAACTACCATAGCTTTTGGTTGCATGCTGTCCATGGAAACTGAGTTTTACAGATCCCTCTTTGGTCACAAAATATGTTCACAAAATACACAATCACAGTACATTTTAATAAAAATTCAGTTTTCTCAGTTTTCTTGCACAAAAAGCTTCAGCATTCTCCTGGTTTTCTGCCATAGGTAACCATTAATTTGAGTTTTTCTGTGTACAGTGGATACACTTGCTCACAGAAATCAAATAGTCATGTTTTCCCTTTAGCCACTGCTTTGGGCAATTGCTTCAGCTACTTAAATCATTTTGCTCAACAAAGGGGCTTTGATGACAAATGTCAGACAAGAAGACAGGGGATGATATTGTAAAAAATACTTAGGTTCTTGTGGATATGCAGCAGCATAAAGCAGAATTTCAAAGAGAAAATGGTTAGAGAGGAGCCTTGTTCCTCCATGAAGAAAGCTCAAGCACTTTGGTGGGACACAGAGGTCCAGTGGAAGGTCTTCACTTCCTGCTAGACTAGACAAAATTATTAAAGAAAGGTTTCTGGTGTGATTTTGACAGTTATGAATAGGAAATTCACTTCTGTGAATTTGCTGCATCACTTAATTAAAGGAAGCTACTTTTGTGAATGCTTTAGTCCATGAACCATTTTCTTGAATATTCATTGATTATGGGAATGAACAGAATTTATGGAAATTAATTTAAAATCTGAATGACTATGCTTGAGAATTTTTTATTATATTCATTACCTATTTGTCATATACTTTTATTTCTAATGTTGGTTTGATTACTTAAAGATAGAAACAGATGTGCAGCCACTTGCACAGCATAACAATTGTTCAGTTATTGCTGTAAATAGTTATTTTGTTACGTGAAATCCCTCTAGATTTTTTTCTATAGTGAGTTTGCATCACTGATTTGAAAATAATTGGAAATCCAAATGAACAGGGGCAGATTCTGCCCTGAGTCTGGTTCTAGTGTACATTTCTAAAGGCACATGTGGGCCAGAGCTGAGTAACTAAGTGACAAACAATCCCTGCTGTGCCTCCAATACTGATGCCTTATGAGGCCTAGAAAAGATGGCAGGGATGAAAGAAAATGCACTAAGAGCAGAAAATATTATGTAGCATATGCTTCTCTGGAGGCTGTGGGCTGATTTAGGCTGTGCAAGCTACTCCGATGTATGCCAGTAGCTTTTCTGGTCCCCGATATAGCTTGAAATCCTAAGGCACAATGATGCCTTAAGCTTCCCCCAAATCCCTGGGCAATGAAATGATTACCCTAAAGGTTCTTTGCCTCTGGAGAAGAAGCATGGTCCCAGCTCAAGTGTCTTCTCTTATAGCACTGGAGTAATGCTCAAAAGAGCTAAGCAGAACTCTGAGGGTATTTGAGCAGATCCTAGAGGACTCAGACATCAAGTTAGGACAAAGACAAAGCTTTGTGATCTTCTCACTCTATCAAACTGCAGTCTTTCAGAGCCTGAAATAGCAGAGCAATGCCTAAGGGTACAATGGTGAGGCCTCTACTGGTATTACAATGCATCAGTTATTTCAATATTTCTAAAAATATTTAAAAGAAGACCAATCTCAACACAGCTTGGTATAAAAGGGGGGGGGGAAGAATATAAAGAGGAAAGGTTTATATATGTGCTTTTATCTTATATTTCTATATTGAATTTATCATTATACATATTGTCTGTATTTCACTTGTTTCATTATCCATAGACAAGACTATTTAGGCCTGGTCTCATGAGCCTCAGAGTTGGGTTTGTGTGAAGCATAGTCCAAGAGCACTGCTGTGGGGAGGTGAGAGTGCTGTGAGAGTGCTCTTGTTGCATTAGCAGTAGCAGCAGCCAAAGGGAGTCCCTCTTGGCCTTTATTCATTTACTTCATTTCCAGAAAAGACTTTTCTTACAGAACAAGAGCTCAATACAAAACTAATAGACCACAGTAAAATACAGGACAGGATGGGGACTTCATCTGAGTATGTGCCTCATTGGACCTCTGTCTGTTGGTTTCTTTACCGTGGAAGGTACAGTAGCATCAGCTCTCCCAGTGCCTGGGGAGGTGGCCAAAGCCTTTAGAGACTGCCATGCACCTGAGAGAGAGGCCCTGGCAGGGCAAGGTATGCTGCTCACTGCTCCTGCCCTGGGAACTCATGGCCACAGTGTACACATGGGATGGGGAAGGAGCAGGAGCCTGGCCTGTGGCTTTAGCGCTGCTTCAGTTGCCTTCTAGATTTCGCCACTCCTGGTCCCATTGCCATGCCACGAGTAGCTGTCCTTCCCTGCAGCAAGCAGGGATGCAGTCAGGCTTTGTGCTTTAGTTTCTCAGGGTGGAAGGAAAAGAACACAGCATGGCAAGAATGAGTGGCTGAATGCAGTGCGATGTCCCACATTTTCTGAAGGACAGGCAGCGGTGTTAACTGTAATGCCAGAGGTGGAATTTTCATCCTGAAAGGACAGAGAAGATGAATTACATTCTGATATGAATGACAAAAATATCCACGATTCTACTAGACAAGATTAAAAACATTTTAAAGGGCAAATTCTTCCCGTGTCTAGGCTAAATGCTAAGTACAGAAGAAACCTCCACTCTTGGCAGATTTTTCCATATCCTTTCAATACATATTCCTATGGCTTCCCCTGAGGGAACTTAGCTTTGAATGGGGAAAATCCCAGATGCAAGGTACTGGCTAGCACCAGCTCTGCTGGAGAGTGAAAATCTTTATTCCCAAAACCAAAGGGGATCTTATTACTTATCTACTATTTCCATCTGCATTGTTCTGTTCATAAGCCAAACCACCCAGTTAGTTCATCAGGCTGGTGGATTCGTGGTCACATGGGCATATTGGTCACTACTTCAAGACCTTCAGTACCCAGGGATGAACTGAACAGCTTTACCAAGGTTAACTGCTTTGACTGCTATCAGTCTGTTCTAACATGTTACAGGATTGCAAAAAATGCAGAATGCATATTTTTATGTATTGTAGCGCCCCATATATATATACAGATTCCCAGGCTCGCTAGATTTGCTTACAGATAGAAGCATACAAGGAACAACACATGGAAATGTGGAGCAGCCTTGCACAGCTCCTGCCTTGCACACCTGCAGCTCTAGGGAGAAAAGAGACTGATCTCTGAGCCTGTTTCTGGGTCTGCGTCTCCTGCTCTCCTGTACTTGCAGTCTGTGACAGGAATGTCTGGGCACTGAGAGGGCACCTCAGAGCTCTCTAGAAATGGAAGCTTCCAAGCTGCATAGTCGCTTTTAAAAATCCTGTCAGGGAAGGAGCCAGGAATGCAGAAAGACATAGAAGCAGATAAGGAATAGACACTGTGGGACCTGGCTGCCATACTGAAAGCTTCTGGTTCTGAACTGAAAGGTCTTTTTCTGTCAAGATACTCTCCAAAACAAGTACAGTAAGGACAAATTGCTGTATTTCCAAAATGTTATGCAGAACACTTTTAATCAGCTCCCTGATTACTTCCGTGTTTGTGTGATTAAGCAAACAAAAAAAAGTCACCCAAGATCCATGCTTTATCAATACAAAAATATCTATCTGAAATGTATATTGTCCACTCTACCACACTGTGTAATTTACAATCTTTCCTACTCCTATTCTAACAAAACCTTATGAGGGAAAGATGTCTTTTAGTAATGCATAGTAGTTAAGTAACATATCCAAGGTCACTCAGCTCCATTGCTGGCCAGGAGCATTTTGAGCATCCAAGCTAGTGCATCAATCAATGAGCTGTTTTTGCAAAAAAAGTTTATAGCCTCCTAAGCTGTGCAAAAACAGATTTTTAAGATATAATAATCTGCAAGTGCCTCCAGTTGCACCAGTAAAGAAAGCAGGTAAAGAAGATGTAAATTCCCTACAACTAACTTTCCACAAAAATTGTTCTAGGACAAAGAAGATCTGTCCAAAGGAAAATGAGACCGATACGACTTCTAGGAGCTTCTGGGAGCTCTGGTCTTATGCCCACATTATGTGTTGCTGTAGAAATGTCCCTTTGCCATTCAGAATTCACCCCTCTGCTGAGATCAACTCATGGTAATGGTCTTCTTGAATGCTAACCCTTTGTCCTTCCATTTTAGAAATTAACAGGTAGTCCTATGCCAGATGTACTGCACTTGTCATTGTACTAAGAACATATTGAAGAAAAAGGTAAGCTGCTTTCCTCCCAAACATAGTATTTGAAAACTAGGGATTATTAGGAAGAGCAGACAACACCCAATGAGCACTGGCCACTTACTAGCTCATTTTACCCAGCCAGTTCTTTGGGGTGGCTTCCATTTCCAGACAACACAACCTGCATCCTACTACAGGGATGCAATGATGGACACTCCAAATCTCTGTAGCTGCCTGGCACTGCCAGCCTGTTCTTACTCATCCTGCTTGCATAATGCGTTGCTGGAGTGTTGTCACTGAGCCCTGTAATGTGGCAGAAACAGGCTCTGCTTTGCTGAGCTGCTCTGAGCTGAGGGAAGAAGTTGTCTCCTCAGGCCAGCATGGAGCCATATATGGCCAGATCCTCTGACTGCAGGATTTCCTCTATGACTTTGATCCTGTTGCAGGCATTTCTATAATACCTTTTTTATTATTTCGGTCCAGCCTGAGGTCTGTGTTTGGCTCTAAGGCCTTTTGACTGATGGGTATCCCTGCTAAGGGGTATTATGCAGACACAGTGCTCTTCCCCCTTCATGGTGTGCACCTCTCAGTGTGGTGAGATGTGGTGTGGGGCTCAGTGCTAATGTGTGTGCTGTCCTCATACTGTGGAGGTGGCAATACGGCACAAAAGGATCCTATGAAGCTTTGCAGCATTCTGGTGAGTATAAACCACATCATTCCCAAAATAAGCTGTCTGTGGTGGGTAAGCACATAGGTTAAAATCCAGCGATTGGCTCACAAAAGAAAATGGTACCTTCAAGAAGTATGGGATAATTAGCAAGTGGGAGCTTATAGACCTCATATACCTTCCATCTAAAAAATCCTAACCTTTTATGTTCCTTCTGTCTATGGATAGGTTTAGCCTGGATCTCTTATGAACAGCTTGTATCAACAGGGAGCCTGGCATGGAGTGCTAAGAGAAGTATTTATATCACTTAGTGGCACTGTGCGTACGCTGCCCGTGCACTTTGAAGCTGCCGTGTTAGCTGCAGGATGTATCATGTCCTTTCCACTGCTTCTGAAACACTGGCCGGCACTTGAATTCCTAAGGATTACATTATTCATGTTATTCTTAGATTTTCCTCAGTGGGATACCCAGTGTTCCCACTAGTCTTGTCATCGGCAGAAAGCTGCAAATATAGGGCTTGTTTTCCCATGGAGACATCAGGAAGAAATGGCTACAGCCAATGCAGGCTATGAACAAACTTGCCAGTCCTTGGTCTCAGAACTTCCAGCCCCTCAGGGCCCATGGACGGGGTCAAGCCCCACAAGACCACACCTTCCTCAAAGAAAAGGTTCTATTTACGTGTTTCTGTTCACCACAAATATTTCCTTGTCACATTGTCTGCAGCACTTTGGTATCTCTGCCCACCATGAGACTGTAACTTCTATGCTGAAGCGCAGGAGCTTTTTTGTCAGCATGTCATGCTGTGGGTTGGGATAGAATGTAATAGTGGAGGTGGGTAAAGCTGCCATAGGTAAATTATTACCACTTTGAAATGTGACTTGTACACCAAATCCAATTTCTAGTCTGAGAAAGCTGCATTGGGTATTTAATATCCTTGGGTGGTCAGGACCTCGGTTGTGCATTTCTTAACTTACAAGGCTTTACTGCTGCCCAAATGTTCCTTACAACTTCAGATATTTGTTGGTAACTGTAAGCTCAGACTCCACCTACAACTCAGTCTTTCAAGCCACTGTTCACTGTGAATCTCATGCAACAAAGCACATCTTCAAGAAGAAGAGTGCAAATTAGAGGATCTAGTATTACAGTGTTTTACTTAATGAAATTGCTCATGTATGGTAAGCAAGAGCCAATTCACTGGGTTTCTACTCCATCATGGATGTCTTATTAGTTTTAGAGGTTATTTAGAGGTTTATTTAGAAGCTTATTAGCCTCTTTCTTGGGGCTTCTTCCTACAAATCATTTACCTTGTGATCCTGTCTGTTGTTAGGAATAAAGTCCAGATAGCACAATCTAATATTTCAGGATACTTTATGTTTAAAAATCCTAGTTTGTGGCAAGGACACTTTGTTAAATTGAAATAAAAGAATAAAATGCTGTCAGACCCCCTTAATAACTGGTTATGTCCCTTTCAACATATTTCTTTCGACTTGTCATCTGGAAAGGACAAAATATTTTTCATTTGACACACAAAGGGCTCTGAGTGACTCGTGACGTAAATTACATTTCATTTAAGTTCAACTTTGGAGTAAAGAAAGACTAAGTAACTATCTAAATGAAGAAGGAAATTTGCAAGCTTGTGGGAAATACTATTCCATTAATAAGACCCCACTAGCAGAAATAGCATAGGATGGTGCAGGGACTCATTTGAAATCTGATCAGAAAGTCAATCTGTGTCATGTATTTTTAACTGAAAAACATCAAACTTGGAGTGCAACAGGGAAAAAAAGTCTCCTTTCAAAAAATAAAGCCTCAGATCCCACAGTCCAACCACAATAAATTAAGCTAACAGCTTTAGAAATATCTCTGTGTCTTTCATAAGGCTGTGTTACTAATAGGTTGTTGAGACAGACTTTTTCTGAAAAATCTTTCGTGAACCTGCTGCACAAGCCCTTTTCAAATAAGAAAGTCTACTTCCCTGAGGACACAGGCATTAGACAGCACTGCAAAACTGCACATTTTGCTCAGCATTATCCACAGCCCACTGACATGTTCCTCCCCTCTCCATGTTTGCCTGCTTAACACCCTCTCCAGGATGTCCATGCTTACAGTGGGGGATAAGGAGAGGCAGGTGGAGTAGGGTGCAGTGCATGCCCCAAATTTGCTATTGTTTCCACTCAAAGTTCACTCAGCGTTTGCTGTCAGGTAGTGCTGTGTGTGTGAGGCTTTACCATGTGGAGTGGACAAGGCTTCCAGCAAGAGCAACTGGCAGAGATTTAGTTCCATTCATCATAACCCACTGGTGTCAATGGTAAGACTCTTTCTGACCTCAGTGGAGCCAAGATTTCAATCCAGACAGTCTAAGTCTGATCAAAGCAAGTCAACATGAGACAACGCCTGAATTATCAGCAGAAACTAGCTGTGAATCCTTCTTGAACAGATGAAAGAAATTGTGAAAATATTTGCATCAATGCCTTCAAAGGGAAGGGCTTGGTCTTGCACTCTGCAGACTGGGAATCCATGAATTTCCACTCAGTCCTGCAAAAAGAATCATTGAGTGGTAGATTATTTAACCTCCATCTAATACAATTTTTCCACCAATAAAATGGGAATTGTAGAATCTGAGCACATAATTTACAGCTCTGAGGACTAGCAACATGATTTGAACCAGGCTTGGTGTAGGTGAAGGGCTACATGGGATTTCTTCAAGTCATGACTTTAGTCAGTACCATGCTGTAGAGATGCAAGTTCTGTAAAACATATATAAATACCCGTACATTTCAATTTGTAAAGAATGCAACTCTGCATTCTGCATTGGAATAGAATTCAGGCACCATTATGTTAACATCACTACCTAATCTGGTTTTCACTAAGCAGTTAATAAAAAGCCATGCTGGAAAGCTCCACTTTCACTACCATTTAAACTCAGACACTTTTTGGTTCATTTTGCCAGCATAGTCTAAATGTTTGAGACTGTGTATGCAGAAAGAAATTGCAGCTGAGAAAAATATTAAAAACACCTTGACAATCCCTGATTCATTATTACTTTTTTTTTTTTTTTGGCACAGAACTGTCAAAAATTAAAAAAGACTAGAAGCTAAAGTTATGGCTTTATACTTCAATTTCTGTCTTTATTAATGCACCAGGTACAGATTTTTGCAAGACAATGGTCCATGGTCCACTCAAATGAAGCTTTAAAGGGGGTCAGCTGAAGCCCCAAACTATGTATTTTCCACACATTGCAATGGACACTTACAGCTCAACATCAGACAGCACTCTTACCTTCCCAGCTGGTTTTGTTTATCAAAAAAGCCCTCCCCCTTGATAGTTTAGGAATGACTGAAAATCCCACAGTTGTTTTCCTTGTCATTTGTTTTTTTGTCTGATATATGTATTTAATCTGGTATAAAATAGACAGACTCAGTTGCTCCCAAATACTTACTAGTATAAATTCTCCATATCTCACTGAAGCCTGCTTTTTCTGCAATTACAACAGTGTGATTTTACTGATATAAGTGGACAGCTGCATCTGGATCACCCTGCAAGTGTGGAAAAGGATTTCTCACTGATCTAAATCAAATGCAGAGCCAGATTAACACCACTGACAACAACTAGGTTATACATGCACAATGACACACCCGTCAGTCACTCTGATCTACACCCTATACATAACAATACATCTCTGTCAATCATATTTCAGTAATGTATTATTAAAATGCTTTCTATAGTATACAAAGCAGGAATGAAAACAGTATGATGTGCAAGGGAATAAAACTGTTAAAGATTTTAATTAGCTGAATATTATCATGAATAATCTTGATCCTAGCAAATGATGGAAAGGTCCCTTTTTTCCCCTCAGAGCTTTAAGCCCTCCATCTTACTCCTCCTTTGTCAACAGCACTAAAACAGTGAGTGAATACCCAGAAGTAGGTCAGGATTGCTAATATCCAAGGATACCATGTTTCTGTGGTTACCTTAGCGCTCCCTCCCTTTCTCCCCCTCCCTCCCTCTCTGGAACCAAAGCGCAGCCCCCATACCGTCACTCCACACCAGTGCTGCATCACCCACTTCAAAACTGCTGCTCCTGAATTACACCCACGCTACCACACAGCGTGTGCACCACAGCTCCGGGCTGCCGTCCAAACCTGTGATGCCCGTGGAAAGAGCTGGGAGCTGCGCGGTGCCGAGGCCAGGTGCCACGGTGTGTCTGTCAGGCTGTCTGTCCTCTGCCACGCTGCACCAGCACCTTCCCTGGGTGATGGACAGGAGGCAGTGCCAGGGATCAGTGCCAGGGGTCCATGGCCCAGCTGCCCCTGATGGGGTGCTGGATGGGAACAGGCAGGCTGTGAGTACAGGGACACCCCAGCACCCCACACCACCACCCAGAGCCAAGCGGAGAAATTAAGTGCGATTCCTCTGTGTAGCTGCAGCCCCGATGCCCTCGCGCGTGACTGAAGGGGATGTTTCTCTTCCAGGCATTCCAGATAGGATGACATAAAGTGGACTGGGGCTGTGGACATGGAAACAGAGAGGCAAAGCTTAAGGCATAAACACAAAGCAAATCAAACCGTGGCAGCTGGGTACAAAATGGGCCAGCTCTGCGTTTGAAAGCGTGAGAAAGGAGCAAGAAGGCTGTGCTCAGAAAGACAGGCTTGTGAGATGTGACTTTAGCCCTGATTCATCATGGGGTAAATTTGCCAAAAGTGGGGCTAGGCCATGGGGACTTAAAGGGGTCTGCATTGATTCATGTTTGGGCAGGCTTTGTACCAGGCTTTTGTTTGATTGGGATGTTCCTTCCCTGGTTTTTGACAGGACTCATGGCGTGGTAGAAGTAAGACAAACAGCCTGGCAACTGTGGTTCATTTTCAGCAGTCATATGAAGTACTGTGTCTATTTAACTCACTGGCTCTAAATTTGGGACGTATTTGCCCTTATTTGTTGTCGACACCAAGGTTCATGCCAACCAGTTCTCTTACCAGACTGTTCAGGGAGCAGCGTCATCAATGGGAGACAAGCTGGGCCAAACCAGCCCCCAGTGTTTGTGGGGTTTGGACTAGAGCTCCTGCTGTGCACACCAGCACAGCCCAGGGGCAGATGTATTAGGACCACATGCCTTGAAGCAACTGAATTACTGAATCCAGTCATGATTGCAGACTTCATGTAATACTTGTTTAATCCAGAAGAGTCCAGACACCATCTACTCTACACCAAGCAGTCCCCAGTGCTGTATCAGCCACCCTCTGACAGTGTGCCAAGAGCTGTGTGTCAATTTTAACCATTTTAGGTACCTGCTGAGTGCCAGATTTAAGGAACTTTCCACTTTGACAAATTAACACTTCTGTCCAATTTTCCCTCAACTCATATAACCTTCATATCTGCCTTACTGCTGTTGTCAGCCCAAAAGAATACCCTTGGAAGTCAGTCTTGATTGAAACTGAGGCTGTAAGCATTTTAAATTTTAATTGCAGTTATTCAGCACAGGAATGGGAGGATCTCTAGGATTTAGGCTAACTGCTCTGCAAAGGTGTATAGATCCATCGGCTTTCCACCCATAAACTGATAACAAAAGATGTAATCAGATAAAGTGGGTGGAATACAATGCTTTTAGCTCTTGTGGATACATAAACTGTTAATGGAATTCTAGGCAAAAAACCACCACCAAATTATAACAAAACCCATCAACTTTCAGCCAATACTGTCTGCAGTGAACCATAAAAATTTTGTTTGACTGAACCTTTATATAAGGACTTTAGTCGTCATCTGACAAACACAGAGGTGAATTAGAATTTCATTCAGAAATAACTACTACTGTTAAAAAGCTAATTATTTCTAGTTTATCTTTTACATTTTTCTGGTCAGCTTCAGCTTACAACTATTGTTTCTTATTATGCTTTTCTCCACTTTATTAAAGAGTTCTATAATACCTGGTATTTTCTCACTGTGAAGTTACTCAGAGCATAATTGGGACACTTCTCAATCTTCTTTTTGATAAGCATAACAGGTTAAGCATTCCAAGTTTTTTTATAGAAAGCATTATATCAAATTATAATCCTATTTTTCTCAAAATCTTTTTGGAACTCTTTTCTGCAACTTCACCATTTTTTCAATATTCTATTGAAAATGTGGACACTCAAGCATTATCCAGCAGCCCACTTGAAGTATCATCAATGCCATTTGCAAAGGAAAAATCTGCATGTTATTATTCCTCTCTCTGCTCATCCAAGAATCACATTCAGACCTCCTTTTACATTAACGTCTGTTATCTAATGAGTTGCCAAGCCAATTATTTATGGAGTTTTATCTGTAAATTGTCCAGATACACTGATTTAAATTGATAGCTAAGTGACATACACCATTTGGCATCTCCAGCTCCTGAAAGCCCAGTCAGTTCAAGGGCTCATTTTTCCATCCATATACCCACAACATACAGAAATGCAATTGTACATGCCTGTCTGTCTGTCTGTCCTCCCTCAGGTCACCCAGTCCATTTTCCCCACCATGCCCCAGAACATTCTGGATCTCGGTTTTCCAAATCTGTACATAAAATCTGTAGTGCTAATGCAGCTTTTCAGTTTGCATGGTTCTGGCATTACACTCAGTCTCTGCAATTCAGCCAAGATTTCCAGGGAGGATGTGATAGGCTGCCCATACACAGAGCGTGGGGTAATCCTCTGAGCCCAGGAGGACACGGTGAGCAGGGAAGGAGGCACCCTTCAGACAGAGAAACACTGCGAGGGAATTGGACAGAGGGTAAAAACGTGCAGCAGCAGCAGCAGACAAAATGGGCAGGAGACAGGCAGACAGGGAGGATCTGCTGGGCTGGCTGCCTTTTTGACTAAACTCGTCTTTTTTCCCCACCATCAACCTCTGTTCTTCAGCTTGTCACTTACTGTGTTACCTTTTCCTCCTCCCTCCTTTCCCCTACAATGTCCTTTCTCCTGCTGTCTTTTATTCCCAGTTGACTCATTCTGACTTAGACTCACCCTCCCCTGCCAAAGCTCTTCATGGAAACAGCATTGCTCCTGCTGCTTTCACACCCCTCTTTTGGGTCCTATATGCCACCCCGTTGCCCCTTGTCCTCCTCCTTCAGGAAATTAGAATGTTTCTGGGGCAGGGACTGCTTGGAGCCGTGTTCACCCAGTCCCTTGCGCAACTGGGCCCCTGCGCTTGCTAATTTTATTTTAGCTGCTCTCCTAATAAATGTGACTAATCGCAATAGCACTGTGATGTCTAGTAGGAGCGACTGATGAAATAATTGTGTAGTGGGGATGAAACAGCCAGGCTGATGGTGAAGCAGAGCAGGCATTAGCTGTACCAACCTTACATAACATTGCAGGCTGAGTGAGAAGCACCCAGAAGGAACTCGCTTCTTATCTCACCCCTTCCTCCCCCTTTATTATGAGAAAGAAAAAAAAGAAAGAAAAAAAAAAGAAAAAAGAAAGTTCTACTTCCTTTACTGCTGCCACATGGCTGGGTGCAGGTCCCTGGGCTCGCAGGGGCAGCTGCTGCTCTGCGCCGGCTCAGGACTCGCTCCAGCTCTGATCCCACACGGTTTGCTGGGCACAGAGTCAGGTGTCACTGTTAAAAAATGGTGCTCTGCCTTCTCGTTCATGATGACTTTTTTCCCGTGTTGCAGTGGATGTGAAATATAATTTGAGTTTCAATATATAGCTGCGGGGGGCTTTCTTCTCCTGTTAATTAGTTACAAGCCTTGTCTGTACTGATGCTTATGTCACTTTAGATGGCTGATATCTGCTAACCACCTTTCTAAAAGATTACACAAGACCTGTGAAAATGAGAATGGGGAGATGGACGGATGGATGGGGGGATGAGGGATGCCTCTATTACAAGGAACGAGCACAGAAAGCTTGGATTAGGGTGAACAGCTGGTGTGGATTCAATAATCAACTGCTCTGAAAGAAAAGCCTATTTTTTCTCATCTCATGGCATTAGAGAACAGGATACCAGAGCTGCCAACCTTACAATTGAAATCTGCCCACACAGAATAGCAAATTCCCCTTGGCTTGCATTTAAATGCCCCTGGCTAAATTATAACTCCATACAGTCTTTAATACATACATGTGGTCTGCATATTATCCTGCAAACAGAGCACTCCCTGCACTGCTTCTCTCAGCATGTCCCTGCCTTCATTTTAACACCAAAGGGAGGGACGGGGCGGGGGGAGAGAAAGGAGGACAGAGAGCTTATCGAGTTTACAGCTGCTGCTGAGAATATTGGTTTGATTTTCACTGCTGCTCAGGATTCATTTCCACAACAGGCAGCAGGTTGGGGCGGTGAGTGTTGGTTTAGCAGACTTAGGAGGTCATTCTTCGGGAGCAGCACTCCCTCCAAGGAGCCAGCTTGCAGCTGGGAGCTATCCTGGGGAGCTGTGGCGTGAGGAGGGACTTTGACACCTCAGCTCTCGGTATCCAGATGGGAACAGCAGAGCCCACATAGAAGTCTCCGTATGAAAAATGAGGAGGCTTGTTGCCTGCTGACTTTCTCAGGTATTTTGGTGATGCTGAAGATGGCAGGGTTACCCAGACTCTCTCTGACAGCAATAGCAGCAGCAGTGGCTATCATGCACTCTTCTTTCCCTTCATGCCAGGCCAGCAGCCAGCCTGGGAGGCCAGCACAAAGCCCCTCACCTTGTTTGCCCAGCCCCTGAGCCCTCTCCTCAGGCTGCACACCTGCCCAGGGGCCAGGGTTCAGCTGTGATCCAGAGCAGACAGCCTCCTGACCACGGTGGTGACAAATGGGACAGCGAGCAGCTGCCAGGTGGGGCCATTTTTCTCTTCACTCTGCCAGATGTGAATAAGAGGTTAACAGCTCAATACATCACACTTGATCCCACTAGCCAGTCTCTTGTCTTTCCAGAAGAGAAGAGGAAATATATCGGTTTTAATACTCTCTTTATTTTGAAAGATCGGGATGACAACAGTGACCAGAACTTTTGTTGTCACACAGTTTTGATCCATAACAGGGTACTGAATATTCAAAGGGAGAGAACCCAAAAGCTTGGGCTGTGGGTTTGCAGCTGACCCTATTAATAGCCACATCATATTCCTGTTTATTCAGTGGCCTTTTTTTCTAAGGGAAAACACAGCTCATCCCTGCTGCCCCAAATGCAAGGAGGAGACTGGAAGGGGCTGCATGAAAATGTGTCAGCCTGGGTCCCTCCTGTGCTTCTTGCAGAAAGGAAAGGAAGATATTAATGCAGATGATTTTGTTACATAAATACATGTTGTATCAGGGCCATTTTTAGCGTTTGTGGGGGTGTGAAGAACTTCTTCAAGCTGCGTATCTATTTCATAGGATTCAGCTGAACTGAGGGAAAGGACAGAGAGTTTTAAGGTAAACTATCAAGATACATTTTATTTAAGCCCACACAATTCTGTACAGAGCTCCACATGACAGAAACAATATTTCACTAGCATGTCTCTGGCCTCAGTAGTGCTTTTTAATGGTTTGTAACTCAAAGACCTCTTAATATAATAGGATAAAATTAAGGACAAATTTGTCATCAAATTTCAAATATTGTGTCTGCCATTTGTCTTCAGAGAGTTTCAGTTTCTTTAAATTCCAAAGGGCTGCAACATTTAATTAAAATGAAATTTTAAAATCCAGAAATCTAATTTTTAATTTAATCTCAAAGTAATTTAAACATCAAATAAATAATTTTCTTGTCAGGAAGAAGCCCATTTTGGAACAAAAAATCTGGGGGTAATTTCACAGATCAAGTTCATAAAATACAGAACTTTTCTTGATTTCTGAGCAGTTTTCTGTCATCCCTTCCACTCCAGCTCCATGTCCCATTCATCACTGAGAGGTGCATGGGGCTCACTTCACCCCTCCTGAGGTATTGATTCCTACAGAAGGCACAGAGTGAACTGTGGCCCTCAGCAGAGCTGTGCCAGCTGGGACATTTACACCAACCCAAAAATGGGGCCAGCTTTAGTTGTGGCTGTAGGCTCAGGGTGCCTGGGCAATGGAATGGGCAAAAACCAGATTTTGCCCTGCTTCCACACGGGAAGTGTCCAGCTACCAAAGCAGCAAGGAGATCCTCTGAGTGTTTTTGGCTGCAAATGCTTCCAAAAAGCATTTTCTCATATTGCCTCAGTGGCCATGTGAGAACATTTTCCTTCTGGAATGCAGTTTTAGGGGACTGTGCTTTACTTACAGGGAGGCATTGCCAAAGGAAAGTTTTCATGGGTTTAACTGGGGCTGCATTTTTTGTTTCTCATGCTTCAGGAGGATCTGCTTGTTTTTAAAGTTTTTTTTTCTTTTCTTTTTCTTTTTCTTTTTTTTTTTTTTTTTACAGAGAGGACATAAAAAGCTAACATTTATAAATCATCTGAATTTAGTAATCTGGTTAATTTCCACACAGCGCTTACCCTCCATGTTTCTCAGAGCTCACCATGCAATCCACATGGCAGATCTCACTGTTAGCTACCAGGTGTTCAAAACTAGAGGGAAGAGAAAAAGGTTAAGGAGGAGAGAGGTTACCTAAATAAGTCTAGTTTAATATATTGCAGATCCATGCCAGCCTTGATCCATCTTATTCTAAAAACATGGTAAATAATGTTGGTTTCATTTAATAAAATCAGGCAGAGAGATGAGTCCATATTTTGCACACTTCACCATTTTGGAATGCAACTTTTCTGCCACAGGGGTCAAGTCTCTCAAAACAGCATTTTTAAATTCATCCTGGATCTGCTGCCACCTGTGAATTACTGCTCTAAGAGATTAAACTAAAGCCACCCTCTGAACCGGTGGTTGAAGTGGAAAAGAAGTCCTGAATGAATTTCACTGGTTACAATAGCTCTTTTTGGTGATGCAATGGCAAGGAAGGCTCAAACCCCCACTGGGCCCCCATATTTGCTCCTCAATGCTCCATTCACTCATTCTGTTGATCACTTTATCTCAGATTTATTTTGAAGACACTAAACTCCAGATGAAAATGAATCCTTGCCTTATGGAAGGAAGCCCCGGAAGGGGAGAAAGGTTTAACATTATTGCTCAGCATTCATCAAAGGAGACAAGATAAATGCAATATATCATAATGATAAGGATTTCTGGATGACCCCTTAGACTCTAGAGCATAACTTTGGTCACAGTGTAGGAGGAGACTGAGGAATTCAGAAAGACTTCAGAAAGGTCATATTCTGTGGGGAACAATAAAACTGCTAAAATGGTCCTTTACACAGGCTGACTGCCCAAAGCCATGGTTTTTCTTTCTGGAACAGGAAATAAAAATATTTGGGGTATGCATCTTGAGCAAAGAGTAAAACTCATTTGCAATAATAATGCATTCAACATGAAAGAAATAAAACAGAAGTCTCATCATTAATAATACTTGAATCTGGTTCAGAACGGGATACACACTGGAAAGAGGCATCCAGTACCAGCTACAAGGACAGCTGAATGGAGAAAATAATACAGAGACAGAAATCTTTTGTCTCCATTAGAAACATAGAGTATCTGCAAAACATTTGTTTACTCGGCTTGCCACACAATAATACCACAAAGCACTTTTCAGTGTGTGACAGCTGAGACTTAAGAGAAGTTACAAAACCCAAACCTCATAAAGCTAGTCACTGTAGCAAGTAGGTTAAAAATTAACAAGACCTGTAAACAATAAAACAAATGAAATCATCCTCTTAGCCTGACACTCTGCATTACAAAAAAAAAAACAAAAACACCAAAAAACAACAATAAAGGAAGGAAAATGTAGAATGGAAGGAGAATGCAGTTAAATGTCTTCAGCATGTGGCTAGGATGCAGGTAGAGATCAGCCTGGGATTTTGTGAGGATTTCACTGAATTCAATACCTGTAGCAGCAGCCCCAGCTCAGACAGAATACCCCTAGGACAGCTGGGAGCCACCACTGTGGCACCTGTGGCACTGCACCACAAGTGCACCAGGCACCTCACCGAAGTGTCCTTCTGCAGTCACAGCAGTGGTGGGCCTTTCTGAAGGGTCAATCAGCACAGCTAAAATCTGTGAATAACTATCTGTATGGGTACATGCCTATTCTCTTCCATCTAATGTGTTTAAGTTAGGGCCTTTGAAGTTCTTGTGCCCCTCTCTAAGTAAGAAAGAGAAGTAGGATACTTCAGGAGGTGGCTTTGGCTTGGCTTCCAAGGGGCAATTTTTGCTGGTAGCTAAAGAAATGTAATCTTTACCTCGTCCCACCCACATCAGCACAGGTAGGTAGTTGGCAGTGCAGGAATGTTCTGACCTGGGTTAAAAGAAAACTCAAAAAAACCCAACCAGCCAGCTAACACACCAACCAAATAAACCCCACAGAAATGAGATAAACCTAAACAGTTTGGTGAATGAAACAAGAAATGACCTGATAATGAGAGCATTTGTTCTCCAGAGACATGTTCATACTCAGGGGTTTAAGAATACAGAATCAAATTAGGAATACGGATGGGCACAACAGGTACTGAACACATTCCACAAAGCCTTTCCTCAGGAGCCATGAAAGTCTGAATGATTGCATGAACAGAAGGGAAACACTAAGAACAGGTAAATCCCAAATTCATAGTAAATCTTTGAGAAGTGGAATGACCTTTACTTGTCTTCCTTCAGCTCTCATCCTTACGAGGGAGAGAAGTTGATTTTACTGTTATGTTAGCTCTTTTCAATAGACACAGTGGACTGTATTTTGTTCCTGTAAAGCTGCCAGCAAAGGTTCTATTTGTACTAATGTGCTGCTTTGTTCACAGCACTGTACAAAAAATTACATTATAAGGACACAGACACAGTATTTATTCAATCGCTGTAATACATTACATTCCTACTCAAGGATATTTCAATATACTCACACAGGAGTTTAGAACTGAAAGTTTCCTTAGATAAATACCTTCCTCTCTTTTTTCCTCATGTAACTATACGAGACTGGTACCCTTAATGATTATATATATATATGTATAAACATGTATTATGTTGTTTTACTAGTGCTGTACATGGTTGCATGGTTGTATACACACATCTTTCCCTGCTCTAACAGGAACTGCAGCCTTGCTGTATTTGTTAAATCTTGCCTAACTCTATTTGATAAATGCTCCCTTTAAAATCTTTCCTCTATAACATGAAAAGTCAATGCCCTAATTTTAAGTTGCCCTTTGAAAGTGAGCCAGTATTCAGATGGATATTGACTCCGGGCCTGCTGGTTGTTCTACAGCAGTGTTTGGAAGGCTGCTGTTCTAATGAATGTGCTAACATTTGATACACACACTAAGAAAATCAATAGCACTATTTTTAAAAAAGCATGTGGCTTTACTAAGTACACTGTCACTACCCTGTTGTGCAGAATTTACTAGAAACCTTCCTATATGACTAAATTGCTGCATCTGGTTCATTTCTCTACTTGCCTGCCAGAATGCATAATACCAGACTTCAAGGACATCCAAAGTCAGTCTCTGAAGCAGAAAAAAAAATTGCTTATTTAAATTTGAAGTGTATGTGGCACTCCATATCTGAAACTCTCATGCAAGTGTCAGTTTTTCCTTGTTTCTGACCTGCTGTTTGCACATAAGACACCTAGGGGACCCAACGGTTTTCACATCAGAAATTCCTGCTTCTGTGGTTTCTGAATGAATTGGGTAACTATGGGCAGAGAACAAAATGTTTTATAATCACTGTTGAATAAATTAATCTCTGCTCTTTGGCTCCTTGTCTTCACCAGGCAAATGCACTGCAAAGTTCTTGAATCTCAGCTTTAGATCTGCTGCAGCCCATCCAAGTCACCCTGTTTGCCAAGCATCTACTGAAAATATCCAGTCTGAGTGAACAGGCTAAAAACCTGTAAGGGAAAGGAATATGTGTAAGAAGCAAACCCAGATGAAATCCAAATGCAGTATATATTCAAGCATTTCTTGTCACACTGACTTAATTCTACATCTGGAAATGTGTCTTCTCCTTCAGGAGCTGATTCAGTGCTGTAGTATGTAGGCACGTATTTGAACCAAGGACTAAATATAACACCAAAGAAGTCAACAATTAAGGCAAGATAGAAGATCAAACAGGCAAAAATCAACTGTTACATTCGACAATATCTTCAGTCTCTGAAAAGCTGCAAAATTTAGGAATATAAAACTATGTGAATCAATCAAAACTAGTTATTTTCATAATTTGACTCTTCAGTGCTAGTTAATTGCTGAAATATGGCACCACCCTTGTCAGAAGGAATGGAGATTTCTTCATATGCATTTGTATATGCCTGTAGCAGACACAGGTTAGCTGAGAAAGGAGCCAAGCAGCTTCAGCAGAGGAAAACTTTAGATTTTTTCATGTGGTCCAGATGTGCCAAAAGATGAGCTGGTGACCTTGCTCAAGAGAGCTTTGGCTGGAACTCAGGAAAATAAAGGGAAGTTTATGACTTAGGTCTTTCCTGACCTAAACGATTCTATGAGTCTATGATTTTAAGTGAAAAATGTTTCTTTTTTCTTCTAGTTAGAGCAAGCAATGATCATGATAGAAAAGACATTACCTGTTTTTTTAAGAAATCATTTCAATGCTAGGGTTCCAAAAGAAAACATAATACTGAAAAGTTCATATGGCATATGGTATTCTTCTGAAGTCCTATAGAACTGATACAGAAAAGATAGAATATTCTTAGCAGAGATTCAGAGGATATTCACTCAATGAAATGTTTGGTAATTCAAAGAATGTTTTTCCCCACAGTGAATAATTAGACAGGGAAACTCATTGTCACAGACTGTTATCCATGTGGAGAATAGATAAAGTTCAGATTCAAGGGAAGAATAGGCACTTTAATGGGTTAAAAGTACATCATAAGCACAAACTCAAATATAAGTAGTGTTCCATGCAGTATTTCACCATGGGGAATCAGGAATGAGATTTTCTTGGTGGTAGATTACTACTGTTGCCCTTCTGTGCTTATTCTTGCTTTTTCCTCCTAGATACCCGGTGGGTGTCCTTGCCAGACAAAATACCAGGCTATCTAGGTCACAGACACCAAGACTTTACAGCAGCCCTACCTCTTCAGAACATTCCTCTCTCTTTCAAGAAAGGGATAAAAGGCAGCACAGGAAGTTTTAACAAGTGGTTCTTGCTTCTCTTACAAGAGCACCAAGAGGCTCTGGGCTACGCTGCTCTCCAGGTGCCCACAGCAGCACAGAAACTGAGCAAGCCTGGCTCAGCTGCACCAGAGCCTGGCACCGACCTACACACAGCCTGGAGCAGCCAGCACAGCCAGCAGGCTCAGGCTTCAGCCTGTGGGCACCTCAAACTGCGCCGGTGTGAAAGCCTGGGCTGAAATCCCCTGCCTTGCTACCAGGGATAGTGAGCCCAAAGCTGGGATGGCGATGCCCACTGCTGCAGGAGTCAGCTCTGGCCTGCTGTGATCCTACCTATCTAAATGCCATTATCCCCACTTTGAAAAGACACCTAGGATAAAAAAGGAAATGAACTGAATTACCCAGTTTATCTGTGTATTAGGTGAGGAATTGATCCCAGTGTTCTTAGGCCCCAATGGACTGCTTTAACTCCACATTCCCTCCTACAGAGACACTATAAAATTAGACTAAAGTGGCCTCTATGCATTTATAAATGTCTTATACTGGGAATGCAGAGAAGAAAAAGACTATTCTGCCCTTCACGCACAAGCAGTATCGTGTAAACAGGAAAGAGTGGGAAGGCAATCTCTGCTAGAGGCCTTTCTAATGAAACTGTACTTGTGAAACCACAATCCAATAAGGAATAGGCAGGAGAGCACAGGAAACCATCGATAGATCCATGGCCCATTCTGATCCCTCATTATTCAAACTAAAACAGTAACCTTGTGCAAGAAGTCCAGAGGCTGGTGACTGAGAAGGCACCACACACTGCTGCCATGTGAGCAATGGTCAGCCAAGGGAGGGGAAGCCTGGACAGGCAGAGCGTCCATGAACGTGATGGCAGGATGGAGCAGCAAGGAAGCCTGCAGACAAATACAGCTGTAGTTCACTGAGCTTCCACAAACATTTGCTGAATTCCTCCCCACATTCTTCTGTCTCACATTATTTAATCTGCCTCACTATATTAAGTCCTTCACCAAGAAGCCAAACTATTACAGATTGTTCTGTGGTCTGAGCACCACACAGGGGTGTCTAGCACACAGATATTAGGTTAGGTTCTGGGCAGGCATTCATTAGGTCTAACCTGACAGAATACCAGCTGTTTTTTCTCTTCAGCTAATATGCCTTTCCACATATAAGTGATATAAATGCACGCATTTCTGCCCAGATCAGTAGTCAGTATCATTTAGCACCCAGAACATTGTCTCTGCTGACTTTCTGAGCTCCTTCTGCTCCTGAGACAGTTCGTTCAGTCATGATTCATTTTAAGCAGATGATTTCCACTGTGCTGGACAATTTCTTCTTTTTTTATTACACGATCCCTCCAACTACAGAGGATATTTTGGCACCATGCAAAAGTTCCTTATGCCCATGGATACGTCCTGCAGGTTGTAACAATCCCTCTGGATTTATGATAATCAAGGATGTTCCAGAAAGGGAAGAACTTCATTATTTATAGGCTCGGATTTTTATGAGAAGTACATTACTGCTGATAAGTGTTTCTCTAAGATCTGATACTTTACCCATTGGTGCAAGAGAACTAATAATACTGGAAGGCATTAATCTGTCTTTCTCAAAATCGTAGTTCTGATTAAAGCACTAAGAAAATTTCCTTCAGGCTCAATTAAGACCCTTTGTAGAGTTAAACACCTAATAAACTGTACCTAAAGGAGGCCTATGAGAGAGATGGAGAGAGACTTTTTACAAATGCATGTCATGATAGGACCAAGGGGAATGCTTTTAAAATAAAAAATGAGATATTTAGATTAGATGTTAGGAGGAAATTCTTTACAGTGAGGGTAGTGAAACACTGAAACAGGTTGCCCAGAGAAGCTGTGGATGCCACATTCCTGGAAGTGTTCAAGGCCATGTTGGATAGGGCTCTGAACAATCTGGGATAGTGGAAGTGTCCCTGCCCATGGCAGGGGGGCTGGAACTGGATGACCTTTAAGGTCCCTTTCATTCCAAACCATTCCATAATTCCGTGGTATGAGATACAAGTAACAGCCATACAATGCAGTGGGCGTGATGGATTGAGCAGAGGGATTCTTTGGTCAAAACCAACACAAGTTCAAAGTGTGTCCGTGTGAGGGAAAAACCAGCAAAACTTCCCTAAAGAGCAATGGGCCATGTTGCAAGAACATCCCCAAGGAGTCAGCAGGAAGGTCTATGGCCGTGGAATACAGGGAGATTGAGGCTGTGAAAGTGGCTTGGGTGTTTTTTATTTCTATCACAATTAGACAAACAAGATTCTGAGGTCATTAGCTGTAAATAAAATGTTTTTCAAAAAAGATTAAATCTCATCAGAAACTTCCAAACCAAGAAAAAAACCAAAAAAACCCAAACCAACCAAACAAACAAACCCAAAAAATTTAAAGGCTCTGAATATTGACTAGCCACTCAGAGGGCTGATGGTGACAAAAGGACGCCTAGTCACATCCTCCTGACTGTGTTAGAGGTACTTCTAGCTGGCAGCCCTTTCCCCTGGCACCTGATGGTGAAACAGCTGCCAGCGTAGGATACCAACCTGTTGTTAGGTCCTGAGGGATTGATGGGCAGCATCAGGGTGTGCAGGATGACAGCACACATCTTGTTCCACTGGCTGATTGTGGAATATAAAATCTACAGGAAAAAAGGAAAGGCCCTGGGTTTGCTGTATGTGAGATGTTTTAATTTGCACAAATGCAAGTGACAGACACTTTGGAAGTTTCCACTTTGTATTCTGCTTTCATCTTAATTAGTATTAACTTATTCTTCCAACAAGGGAAAACCTACAGAACACTGATCAGGAGAAGGAAACTGCAGTGGTTCTAATAGTCCCCTTCACTCAACTGCTAATGCTGTATTTAGAAGGGCATGTATGTATCAGCATATCTCTAATGACCAGGCTTCGCAGAAAGAAGTTAAATTCATTGTTGTGGCAATTAAGAAAAGCTACAGCAGATCACACACAAGGTGAATTAAGCCACTGGATGCCTTAAACCTACTCCCCACAAACTGTGAGCAACACATGGATGCTGGCTCTTCATCAGCCTGAGCCCATCTAATTGCAGGATCCTCAGGCTTGGCTGTTCTCTGGCCAGCTCCTGTGAATTTGGACATTCCCCTTTGGCCTGCTAAAACTGAAGGTGAATACCTTTCTGCCAGTTAGGAATGCTGAAATGCCAGGGCACTGGGGCTGGTTAGTGTTGGAGCTGTTTGAGGGAGGAGGCAGGGTCCCATGGCCAGGATGTAAGGAAAAGCATGATCATGGAAACTCACTGATATGTAGCTGAGGTGCTTGTCGAATTACAGCCGGAACAGTGAAAAGCAACAGCATTCTTTCTGTGAAATGAAGGTGCTGACGCCAACTAATAGAGCTGTGCCAACTTTTCAGGTGGCTGCCCATGACCCAAACATCTGCTGCAATAGTGTGATAGAAGAAAAGAGTGACTTGGTCTGACTAGCATCTAAATCACTTCTGTATTAACTGGCCAAACTTCTTGCAAGACATGCTCCCTTTTTACAGAAAAGCATTCAATGAAAATGAAGCAATTCTTTTGCAAGCTGCAAAATACAGTCACTACAAGTGGGCACAAGTGCAAATGAAGCAGCCAGAGCCAGGGAGCTGTGTACCCCCTGCCAAAGAGCCCCTCTTTGTATTTATCGCGTGTTAAAACAAGTTGCTCTCTGCAAGCTCCATTTCAGAGCCTAGAGCTAGGCTCAGGATCGATTGACATGCTGTGACAGTGCTGGTGGTATGGTGGAGGAATCCTGACACTGTTGTTCCCCCTCAGACCAGCCCTGCTGAGTGTGGGAGGGCTGCATTCCGAACAGGTGGGCACTCCCAGCTGGTGCCATGGCAGGCCAAGGTGCAGCTGCCCTGCAGCTCCTGGCACTGTGTCCTGAGGGCATCTCCTTCTTCCCCTCAGCAAGGGCTACCTGCTCAGCCTCTCCATTTCCAATTAAACTGAACATTCTGTTTACAATGATGTTCACTACAGCTGTACTCATATTTTGGACCTTTCTGCTCCACAGAAACATGGCAGCCACCCCCTAAATGAATCCAACCCCCCAACAGCCTTCTTGGGTAGACACTGTGTCATCAGCTTTCCCAAGGAGAAATCAAGTGCTTTGCAGCTGAATGCCCTGCTAAGGCACAGAGCAAGGGGAGCCAGCCATGCACCAGGAGGGCAAGGACTCTGCTGTGTCACCAGGGCATCGTGGCCTCCTACACCCCCTGCTCCTGTGCCCCGCGGGTCAGCCCCACGCTGGCTCCGCCTGCAGACTTCAATAAGCCTACTGAGATGTACCAGAATGGGATTTGCCTTTGCTTTGTTCTACCAAAGGGATGTAACAGCAACAGAGAAAATGCACAGAGAGGATTTTCCAGCCTGTCATCCAAGAAGAAAAGGAACAAGAAAAAAGAGAAGGAGAAAGTAGGGTAACAGAGAGAGTCAAAATGAAAGCAAGCAGGGAAGATAGGGTAGAAATATACCTTTGGCCCAGATTCCTCACTACTTCAGCAACCGTATAATGTAAATCTCCTTAAGCTCATTCTCAGCCTTGTTTGACTTTTTCTGAACCCTTCTACTCTCATTGAAAAGTTATTTTGGACTCTCACTCCTCTCATGGCTAGAATCCTTTTAATTTCCAGCCTAATTTTATTCATAGCTATATGTTCACATCTTCTTGTGGAACTTCAGACTACAGTCTTAACTACAGCTTAAGTAGTTCTCCCTGGATGTTAATATCACAGTTCTGGTTTTATGCTTAGCTTGAGCTGTCTCCCTGTCTAACCGGCTGCCAAACACCTGATAACAAATATGTGTACAGAAGTGACATTCCCTGGTCAGAAAAGCGTCCCTCTGCCAAACAGCTGAAGCACACAAACCCTCTTCCTGCTCTGATTCAGGACCCTAATCCCAAGAGCTAGAAGATAGGACCTTTCTCTGCAGAAACTTCCTCTGGGTCACATCCATCATACCTTAACAACACAACCACCTCCTTCCTTCCCACTCACAACCTGCCTGGTGCAGAAAAGGGTGTGCAAATATTGTGCAGGACTGTTTTACAAGACCCAAACTCCCTGGCATGTTCTGTGATGCCTGGGCTGGAGAGATGCATACAGCAAATTCATTGCCCAGCCACAGACAACCTGGGCTCCGTGTGTGTGATGAGTCTCACACGAGGGACACGCCAGCCACCTGTACACATGCAGCGAAGTTGCTGAGTCTGTCTGCAAACCCCAGTGAGTCTTCTGGGGTTTCTGGACATCTTACTCTGGAGAGAAAAGGAGGGTTTGTCCCACTGAGGTTTTGCCCCTTGGAATATCAGAAATCTTCATCTACCTTTGCTTGTTTACAGAAATAAGTATTTAATAAATAAAAATCAGGAAACAAGTAAGAAATAAATAATACTGTTTTAGAGAACACTACAAATATGAAAATTACCAAATCCTTAGATTCAAGCCATATTAGGGGACCAGAAGGATATATAATTGCTCTGCTGCCTGGATTATCTGATGGAGTAACACTCAGAAGTACTGCTTGCCAACTGCATAGATAAACCTGGTTTATCGCATCCCCAACAAAGTAGATTATGTTTTTGTGGTGCCCTTATCCACATGTTCAATCAACAGGACTGCATTACCTTCCTAGTGACCTTCATATTAAGCAGCCTTCCAAATTAAACAGCCATGCATTAGTCTCTAGCTCTAGCTAAGGTACTGGCTCAGTGCAAGTGGTGCGACCTGGGGAGGAGCTTTGTGGTGACATCAAGGTCAGTTATGTCAGAAGAGAGAGGAAGAGCCTGGCAGAGGAGACCTTCACCTTGAACCTGCCCTGCGTGACCGGGAAGGCTCCGCCGCCCCAAGGGCTTTGTGCTGCTACAAGTGGCATCAGACACCAGGGAGAAAGGGAACACAAAGAGCAGAGTTTCCCCAGTGCTGCTCTAATTAAGCAGTTAATTAGGTGTGAGCTGAGATGGATGTGTTGTACAGTCTGTGGGTTTGAGGTCCTAGTCCTAGTCAGAACAACAGCAAGGGTAGAAATTTTGGCTCAGTTGGAATGAAGCTGGAAACTTATTATTTAATCTGGCAAGATTTTCTCCAGCATTGAAGGACTTCACCAGTTTCACAGGTGATATGAACCTGTGTTATAGCAACCCATCTCCTTGATCTCATTTGGCATTTCAAACGCTGTCAAGTCTGAGGGACTTCTGTCTGCTGTGTTTTAATCCACCTATGTTTGGCAGCCTGTGGTTTCCCCAAGACAGACTTCATTTCCCTCAGAGACCCTTCCTGCTTACCTGAGTCCTGATAAAATGACAAAGGGAAAATGTTTTCTATTTTACAATATTTTATCATGCATTAAATAAGGAGGTATATATTTTAACTCAGACAAAAATATTTAATGTTTAAGTTTGCAATTATTGATAACTATCTTAAGACAGAAATCCCGAGATATTTTAAAACTCTAACCGTATTGTCCCAGCTGTGTTATCCATAGAGAACATGATACAGCTATGTAAAGCTGCTGTGACTGCTAAGTGTATTCAATTATCTCTGCTAGTTTTGTCCCCCCTCCCACACTCTCCATTCATTTCAATGTTCACTAAATATTTTAAGCTTTTTAAGTGAGTTCATGCATGCATTACAAATAAGCACTTTGGGAAAAAATTATGGCTATTTTATCCATCTCAATGTATGGGCACGAAGGTACCACTAATCTGCAAAGAGCTGTGAAACATTGTCCCTTTTCCTCTTACCCTCCCCCTTCAAGGAAAAAAAAACAACCCCAAACTTTGGAAAACACGCGATCACAGAGATTTCTATAGGGAGCCCATGGAACAATGCGTGCATTTGCCAGGCGTAGTGGGCTCCCATTGTCTCATCTCTGAGCACATAATAGAGGCTTTGCCAGTAGGGACACTAAATGGGGAACAAATGGATGGACAGTAAAGATGATGTGGCAGAAAGTGCAAGAACCTCCTTCTGCTTCTGTTTCATTCAAAGGCTTGAAAGTGATAGTGTGCATAGTAATTCCTCTCCATTGTGGTGTGTGTAACGTTTATATTCATGCAATGCTTGCTAAAGAAACGCTGGCTGTGGTCAGCACAGAGGCCTGTACACACGCCTTTATCCCACCAGCCCCTGGAGCTCTAACAGTATGGCACCCATGTGTGGGGAGCAAAACACCAGCTCTTATGTTAATGAAGATTACAGTGAAGAATGGAGGGATGAAAGCCTGGCTGTTCACCCACTGACAGTGATTGGGGGATTTTCCCTTACAGCAGTGAAGTACCCAACTATGGCTAAGTTTCGTCAGAACTTTCTTTGCCATCCATTTCAGAGGCTTCACAACTGGGCTGGAAAATTTAAATGGAGATAAACCCTTCAGTCAGGCCTCAAACAAATGTGAAAATGGCTGTTACCTTTGTGTGAAAGCCCCAGAGATGGAACCACTAAAGCAGTGCAAATACACATACAAAAAGCAATGTAGTTAGAGATTGAGCTGGTATACATGCAGAATTGCACAGAAGTCAGAAAGTTAATTTATCCCAGTTAATTTATTATAATAACCTAGATTGTGAAAATGAACACATAGTTTTGAGCACTTTTAAGCCACATTATATAAACTTGAAGCAAAAGAATTATTTTCTGTTAAATTCTGTGAGATGACACAAGAAGTCTGAAGGGAGGTGATCAGCTCCCATTCACTTTCAGAAGACTCTTTCCCCAAGGATTTGAAGCGGCAATCAGCAGCAATGGCTGTTCTTCCATCCCTTCCTCCATCAGTCTCCTCCACAGACTGCAAGTTGTAAGATTTTAAGCACTGCTATTGCTTCAAGTGAAGAAATGAAAGACATTACTGAAGTATCACTTTTCAGACCATTCATCAGTCCTCAGTATATTTTTGGTCTGGGAAAAAAGACCCACCAACATTAAATCTTTTTTTCCCCTGACCTTTTGTTTTCAAATTGCTTGATAACAAGATCCATCCCAAGATCCATCTCAAGAATCCCTTGAAACCTGTAAAAATCATCTTCCTATATTTCGAGCTGGGCACTAGTAGGAAGCTGGAGTGTTTTTAACCTGCGTATCCTCACTGGCTCCACCCTGAGCTAACTCCTGAGGAACATCCATCTCCTGAGGATGGTGGCCCTGCACAGAGCAGGCTCTTCACCTGTGAAACCACAGATCTGAAAATTGATTTCACCATGGGGAAACCAACGGTTCCAGAGGGGCTGGGATATCTCTTTCCTCACTTTAGTTGGCCCCTCCAAGGAAAAGGTAGCCCATGGAGAAACTGACAGCACTGCCAATATGCTACCTAATGCGAGCATTAAACCTGTCTTAAACAGAGGAAATGAATACCAAGCACCTCATTTGAATGGCATCTCGTTTGGGAGAAAAGCCAGGAAATATAAAGGTTGGTTTGCTCGGCTCATCACTCACATGACTGTGCCTTTTGTTTTTCAGCCTGATGAGTAGCAAGGATAGAAAATCAGCCCCAGCTCTGAATTTCCTGGCTTTTGTCAGTTGATGTTACACCCATAACATTATTCAAACGGGGGGTTTTGTGTGTAACAGATAAATGTCGACAAAGCCCTGTCTAATGCCTTTTAGGTTGCTAGGAAACCCAGCTCTGTAGCCACCACAGAGATATCTCTGGCTAGGGGCTTAGATAAGCTCTGACTTGTTTTGATTAGGTGAGCTTTATTGCAGAAAATACAGCAGCATGCTTGACATCATGAAAATATGACCTGCTTACAAACCCGGGGCACAAAGATCATTTATTGCTCAGGATGGCATCCATGGGAGGACACCTAGAATACTTTTCTAGTCTGCCAGATCACTTCTCCCCAGAAAAAGCCACACCTCCTAATTAAGGTCTCCCCTGGTCCCCTAGGACTTGGGGCTGCTGCTGCTAACACTTCTGTGCTAGACCATGCTGAGGTGAAGAGTTTTTATCAGCCTGGCTTAATTTCACGTGTCAGGAGAATGGGGACATTTGTGGTCTGGTGGGCAGCACAGATAACTAAGAACTAAACTACCTGCCCTCTGCTCCCAGCTCTGCAATTTAATGATTGTCCTTTGAAAATAAATTTGAGTGAGTTGTACCTGTGGCAGATATTTATGCTACTCCATGAATGGAGGGGCTAGAGGGAGTGAGCCTCTCTGCTGTTGCTTGTGGTGTCCCGAGGTCTGCTCAGGGGTGTTGAGGCTCTTCCCCCTTCTGACCCCGCCTGTCTCAGCCTGTTTGTGCTGGTCTGTGCCCTCCCCTTGCTGATGGTGTGCCCAACAGGCATTTGGTGAAATGCTGGAAGCTCCATGCCCTCCTTGTAAGTGGTTTCCACCCTTCACCTCCTTACTGATAAGAAGTTTTTGCCTTTTTCCACTTTAATTCAAGAACCCTTCTTCTTGTCTTATCTTGTCCATAGCATATATAACAAACAGATTATCCCTTCCTCTCTGCAGCACCATTTATATATTTGAAAGCAGTTCTCCTTTCTTCCTCAGTCAACTGTGCTTTAAACAAAACAACCTAAACTTTCTCCATCTTTTCTCACAAAGCATATTTTCCCTAACCTCTTTAACTCCATGGTATATTGCCTGTGAAAGTAGGGCAGATATTCTGCAAGCCATAAACTAAACCAGCAATACTGAGGTGAAGGCACCAGTCTGACCACAGGCTCAGTCATGCTGTACCTGTGAGCTATGCAGCTTCTGTCCAGGCTGCTGGCAATAGCTTGGGATCACATTATCTGTTCTTTAATCAGGAAGGCACGAGACAGGCATCTGGAGCAGTCAAAACTACATGACAGAGATCCTGTGCTCATGCTGAGGTGTAAGTAGAATTCAGGACGTTCAGTTTGGTCTAAGTTCATGTTTACTTATTCGCATTTAATAAAGTGCACGGCTCAGTGATACACTCCTGTGTGACAGACATACACTGTACCAGTCAGAAGTGACAAGCAGCTGCATAACTAAAGAAGTTAAAAAAGGCTCTCTCAATTCACACCCAATTACATGAAAAGTTTCATTCACAAAGAACGTGTAATCTGTCCATAATCATAGCATTTTATAAGAAATTTCTGCTCATCAATCTACCTCAGGTAAAGCTATTACAGGAGCTAAAATAGGATTCAAATGGTGAAAATGATCAGGTTCTTTCCAGCTAATCAGGAAAAGAAGTTTCAAAATAATGAATTCCGTGCTGAGACCTCTGCAGCTGCAGTGTTTCAGTTGGGAGAGCTCGGTATGAACAGGTACTTCCCAAACCATTCAGTGTATAGGTTAATATTAACATTAGGCATTGCACATTTAGCTCAACGGTCTAAGAAGCAATGGTGTGGTATGCTCCCCTGCATTCATGGTTGAGCCTGGGGTTTGTGTGCTGTGTTCAAACACAGCAGTACGTCCTGTGACCCTGCTGTGAAGGAGACAAAAAACCTGTTCACACTGTCTGTGCAGCTCACACCTGGAGCAAGCCCTGGCTCCCTGGCAGCCTGCATGGCGTGGCCTGTGTCCCGCAGGAGCACACAAACCGTGACCACACTGCAGGGCTCTGGGAACAAACCTGGCATCTTACCAGCCTGCACTGCTGTCTGCAACTGGAGGTGAGCATCTCCACACTCTCCAAACACTCATGTCAAAATGCACTTGCCCCAGGCATGGCAGATGACCACAGCAGCCAAAGAAAGTGACCAAGTCAAAGAAAGGAGTTCAGAGGCTGGTATAAAAAAAAACCTGCTTGCTCCTGCTCTGGCCATGTCTGCTGCCATTGCTTCCTCAGCACACGATGTCAGTCCCACCACGGAAAACCTCATGCATTGTGGTGCTGGCAAGGCCAGCTCAAGCTAGGGCTACGGATGGCTACACACAGATGCCTGTCAGAGCCAGTCTTGGCCAGATGGTGTTTGTTGCCCCAATTATATTCCTGGCTCTTAACTGTCAGCCAAGCTGTGACACAGCAAGTTGTTGTATGGAAGTGCTTGCAGGGCCTGGATGTCATTGTTGGCAAACAGGGGCAGGAGGCTGCTGTTGGAAAAAGCTGCTTGTGTGTGTGTGTACATGTTAGGAGTACCCCAGGCACCCCAGGGGTGAGGTGAGTCTCTTGTCCTGGCCCCTGAGCTGCCCATCTCTGCTGGAGAATGCCTGAATCACACGGCTTATATTTCCTAAGCACAGTTGTGCCTAAACACATCTTATTACTCTCATCTCTTCAGTAAGTATAACTCAGACGAGACAGCTACAAGAGCCAGGGGCAATGCCAGAAGCACGGCTTCATGCTTGGGGCCCTTGCACTTGTCCTGAGCATGGCAATGAAGATGGAAGGGGTGAAAGAATGGCCCCAGAGAGTCTCATCTATTGCAAGGCTTGTTAAGGTCCTAGACGTCTCAGACCCAGCACGATGCTCAAGTCCCAGGTGACAGTGTAACATGGAGCTTACTGTTTCAGCACATCAGTCCCAAGTTGGTGTAGTTCACGATAGATAGAGGCACGTGTGTCAAGCTGCTCCAGCATAATCTCTGTCATCACAGCTCTTTACATGCACAGCCTTTGATGAATTTGAAGTCAAAGTACTTACTGCTGCAGGCCAAACCCACAGCATGAGCTGGCCTCAGTTATGTGGCATGTAGAGATCCTGGAAGTGCTGAATATGGAAGTCCTGAAATACTTTTTGCACCCAAAGAGCTTTTAGATATTTTATTCCCAAGGTTCAGTAAAAATTCCAAGTTGTCAAATAATAAGAGGATTGATATAGAGTTCCCCAGGTTTTCAGGCCAGCTGGGAGGCTGGTGAGCACAGTTGAGTGAGATTTGTGTGCATAAGTCTAGGGACCCTGGAGAACATTCTTGGGAGGAGGGAGAGAACGTGTCCTGGTCTGTGTAGGTGGTGTCTGTGGTGTGCAGATCCTTGAGAACAACCCTCTCAAATGTATCCAACTTTCTAAACAGAGCTATTTGGTTTGCTCCAGCTGGGCTGATAGATGTAGTATTGCATGTAGATGATTGGGAAACCAGCGCCGAGTACATCTGACTACCGATGGACTGCAGGATGCACTCAGTCGTGGATTGTGTTCACAAGGTCTGAGAGGAACAACTGCAAATTTTGCAGCTGTACTGTACACATTAGCAGTTTTGGCAACTGCATGCATGCTCTTACAACTATACAGAGGACAGCAAAACCTGCATCTCGGTGACACAATGGGCTTTGCTGTGTTTGACAGGAGCAGCATGACCAACTGACTGTACTCTTTGGCCTACATCAACCTCCGAGAGTGCAAACTCCTTGGATTCACAGACACACAGAAAATCAGTGTTGCCTGTGTGCTCTCAGGTGTGTTGCCTTTCTCAAGACTCACACAAATGAGATGCTAATCGCTTGCCCCTCCACTTTCCTTCCCACTTCCCATGCCAGGGATGGAGTTGAGAATTATGTGAAAAATGTAAAAAATCATGGGTTGAAATAAAAACAATTTACTGGAAACAGCAACGAGATAAAAAATGAACAGTAACAGCAACAATATTAATAAAGGAAGTGTACAAAAAAAGAGGATCATTTACATGCAAAATGTTCACTGAGCCCAACCTGGCACAACCACAGCCATTGGCACCTCACCCCAGCTGCTCCATCTGCCACACTTGCTCCCAACTGGAGACCACATCCCTTCTTCTCAGAAGTGAGAGTCCCTTTCCCCAGCCCATGACATAAGATGGTATCAAATAACACAAGGCTTTGGCCATACCCTCCTGCTCATCTGGGCCAGAACCAGGACAGTTGCCCAGACTCTTTATGAATCACCTCACCTAAAGAACTCAGGCAACAGAGAGATTAGTTGTCAAGAAGATCACAGCATTAAGAGGGGATGTCCCATGCCCATTGTTCAGTCCTTCCTGCCCTGAACTGTGTATGAACGTGGCTCAACAACAGACCACATACCTTCTGTTCAGTTTTCACAACTCTTAAAGGTGGCATCTGACACAGAGCAAGTGGCTGAAGTTCAACTTGAGTCAGTGAAAAGTTTGCCCAATTTAGAAATGGAGTTCTCCTCAGGGACACCAGCCAGACCCATTCAAATTTGTGAAAGCATATCTAATTTGCACACTTTTAGTGTGTCTGCTATTACTTTTGCCATGAGGCTGAAGTTTTTAATGAGATTAATGATCCATGGGTCACTGTGACCAGTGATTGATGAGGTTCTCAGCAAAATCAATTTACTGTTTCTTTCCACCAAGGGTTGCTGCCACCCTTCTGCATCCCAAAATGGGTCACAATTAAGACGATGTAGTTTGATCTGGTTTTCCCTGACCAGACACTTCAATTCAGTGCCTGCAGTTTGTGGCATACGGTTTTCCAATAAGCTCAAGGGAGCCTAATGGTTGCAGTGCAGTAACCCAGCAATGTCAATTTGCAGTATTGGGTATCAGGATATGCAAATGAATTAAATTAGATCTTGTTTTCAAAGGGTATCATAAGGTGTCCCTCGAGGTTTATGTGCTTTTGGGCATAATTTGATACATTAACATTTAATTTCTGCCAGGTGGGGTTCACCTTCATCTGAGTTTACAGTATCACACAGATCTTGTACCTCCCTCCTTCCTCTGCTAATAAGAAATACAAGATCCGGTTTCTCTCTCCTCTTCCTTCCCCCACTGTTTTCCTCCCACAATGTTTTAAAAATCCAACAGTACTGTGAAAAGTAGTGTTGTATGGCTCTGTTTTCACTCAGTGACTCCCAGATTATGTTTGCTACCTTGATGTGCCAGTGCTGTTGGGAGCTGAGCAGCGAGGCTGATTTTACTGCTCACACTGCTCTGGGACAGCTGCTTTACCCTGACTCAAATGTAAGAACAACTAAGAGATGCTTTTGTCCAAGTCGTGGACTTCTGCTGATCCCATCACCTGCTGGAATGGGATTTGGGGATATTAGCCAGCCCGGTGTGAATATTTGCCACGTGTAGGCCCTCAGGACAGTTCACAGCTTTGCAGCTTACCACCCAATTTGATTAATGAAGTTCCAAGTGACAGGGGACATAACAACTGCCAGTATTTAAGATCATAGATTTTAAAGGTCAGTAGGGACCACTAGCCTTCATTATACCAGAAGCCAAATAATTTAATCCAGTAAATCCTGCCTCAAATTCCTATCTCATGGTCAAGCTGGAGCATGTACTTTCAGGAGCTGCTCCAAACTCAATTTACAGATTTTGTTTTAAAGAGGTATCCCACTGAGCTCTCTGTGTTCCTGTAACCCTCCTTGTGTGCAGTGCCATGTGGGACACACATCTCCATTTTTATAGTCGAGTTTTGCTTAAAACATGGCTGGTTTTCGTTAGAGCAGCATTATTTGCTGAGGGTTGCCAATGTGCTCTGCCTTGCTTGAGTCGTGGTTTTATGATGTAAATTAGACAGATAATACTGTCTGTAAACCATACTGCACGATCAGATGGCAGACTAAGCTTAGTGAGATAGAGATTTCCTTTTTAATTAAAACCGCAACACTTCTGTGTGCTGGATTAACACTGAAAGGGTCAGTGGAAAAAGTGAATTAAAGTAAGATTTGAACAAAGAGAAAAATTGCTCAAAAATGGCCACTAACAGCATAACAACTGTGTCACTTACCAATATCTTCCTTTCAGGACTACCAAGGTTATATTATGTTAACCCTTACCACTCCTTGAAGGTAGTAAAATGTCATCCTCATTTAATTGGTATGAAAATTGGGATGTGGAAGGTTAAAATAATAATGAAATCGTATCTGGCTTCTTTTGTCACAACCTCCATCTTGACAATGAGACTTTGCTTTTGGGAGCACCTGGTAGCCGGGACTCCCACCGGTTCCTGTGGGAGTCAAGAGATTTTTTCAGCAACTCCAGAAATCCAGCCCCTATAGCTATTTTTTAGGTAAATTATGTTTTTCCTTCAGAACGTGTGCACTCAGCAGTTAAGCTGCCATACGAACATGGAGCTTTAATTCTCACAGTATCCAGTCCTTCTGGCCAGCTTGTCCCAGAAGATTGTCAGTAAGCAGTGCTGCAACAGATGTCACACTTGCACAGATATATCCTGGCTTTTCAGTGAAAAGAAAATTTCCTTTTCCCTAAACTCTACCAAGCTACAAGTTCTTGATTCAGACTGATGCAAGCCCACCTTCACATAGGCCTGAAGATTAATTTCTCCTTGTTAGACTATCTTTGCTGTTTGGATGACATCTGCTAACAAAGCTGAGTATGGTTAACTCCAGATCTAAAACTTGCACATGAATTCTTTTGCTAAATATTCTGAAATTAGACATAAGCTGAGTAAGGCAGATACTGCAGTACTGTATCGCTAGGAAACATATAAGAAGAAATCTGAGCCATCCTTGTTTCACCAAAAAAAGAGCAGCTAAAATACATACCTGAAAAATACAAATGGAACTAAGAAATCCTGAATCAGCTGCTCACAAAGAACAAAATTATTATAATCAAATTTCCACATGCATATTTACAGATTGAAAATGCTTAACAATTCTTATGCAAATACCAGCTTTCTTCCAGAAAAAATTGTCTGTTAAAAACAACAAATCCAGTGTAGTTACAGATATTAAAAACAGAGCAGCTATTTGGTATTAAACCTCAAAATAATAAAATATTTCTGTGCTGGTACAAAAGAAATAAAGAGCAAGAAAAAGCATAACCCTGCAGATGGGGGGGAGAGGGGGCGGGGGGGGGAAGGCAACGAACTGAATTAATCACCTACAATTTCCTCCAAAAGTGACTTAATCCTGCTCAGCCTTCTGTATGAGACAACCTATAGGAAAACCAGAAAGCCTCTAATACTCAGGCTGCCAGGTCCTTGAAAGGAGGCTGAATTTAATTTGAATACTTCAACAGCACAGCATCCTCAACCTTAAAGAGGGCCTCTAGGCAGAGGCAAGGCTAGTTTGTAACAATAGTAAATAAAATTATGCTTACCCCTTCATGCACCTCAAAGGAAATTAATATTTAGTTTTTTAGAGTAACTGTGAAGAAAAACCACATTAAGCAGTATAGACTACATTTGAAACTAGCACAAGCAACGCAGCTATCCAGACATTCAGGAACTGGAAAGAGAGCCCTAAAAAGCACGTTTTGCTGCCAGCTCTCCTCGCATCCCCTGCTACAGAAATCCAGGCGATTGCAGATGCAGGCGGGCTGAGGGAGGACCCGCGTCTCCACCTGCGATTACCTACCCCCATCATTTTGTGCCAGTAAACTCTGCAATGCAGCAGTGAGTACTCTGCACTGGGGTGAGCGCTTGCTTGTCTCTCGGTGTCTGTGCCAGTGAACGTGTGCAGGCAGCAGGGAGCTTTAATAAAGCAAACTCCGCAGTAGACTGCAGAGAGGGCTGATTAACAGTTTCGGTGGTGCTGGGGAGCGTGGCAGAGCGCTCTGCCTCCCCTCCTCCACCCAGGCTTCAACCTGACAGACCAAAGCTTTGGCCAGCATCAGGTGGGCAAAACACCGTTCATTAACTCGTGGTGCTTTCTGCCTGCTCGCCGTAGAAAGGCTGCAGGAGTTGCTTAGGATGATCACATACAAAATGTGTTTACTGGAGTTCAAAACAGCTTGTCTCCTTCATGCCAAGCCCGCCCTTTAAAATGATATTAATTAAGCAAGCGGCTTTAATGCAACAGGCAAATGGCATGTAATCAGCGATTATAGCAGCAGGCAAGGACATGATTTACCAGAGATTCAGGGAGAAGGGCACAAGTGCAAGATCTTGTCTTCCCCACACACCATCCCCTGGGGTTTTGACCTGCCCCACTCCCTCTCCCTGCTCCCCAGGTCCCACGGGTGGCATTTGCCTCACACTGATGTCTCTGAGGGACATCTGAGTTAGGGAGAAAAAAACAGTTTTCCTTCTCCTTCTGTAGCAAACCAGCTGGGGAAGGAGACGTGTTTCCCCAGCCCAGTTTTCAGACCAAGGGAAAACAGGGCGATGCAGGAACAGAAGGGCGCAGAGTCACAGTCACCCCACCTGTCCTCATGGAGAAAAGCAGAGGAGCTGGCTGGGTTGAGCTCCCTGAGGTGGGAGCAAGCCCTGGCAGGGTGGAGATGCTGGCTGCAGGCAGGGAGTGAGGAGCAGCCTCCAGCAGGGAGCAGGAGCAGGGCCCCAGTGCAGGGGAGACAGATCGTCAGGCAGAGAGTGATCAACAAGCAGATTCATGCAGCTGTAGGCTGTTTATGAGAATGAGAAGGAAACCAAATTAATAAATTGTCCCAACTGCTGTCCCCACATTCCCACTCAGTGTATTTGCTTTTCTCCCTTCTGTCTTTGTTCCTGCCCTCCCACATGAAAAAACAGTTACTTGTTTATATTCCTTGCAGTCCTTTGTAATGCCTTATAAAACCACTACCCAGGTTTCCGGGCCAAAACCCCATTTTGCAGCTGTAGAAAATGCAGCTTGGAGAGGCAGAGTGATTCAGTTGGGATTTTATAGTCAGCACACATCAGAACCAGCTTTCAGTACTCATCTTCTTTGTCTCCTAAAATGAACCTTCTTCCACCAGCACCAGAACTTTCCACCGGAGCTAAAGTTACCCATCACACTGAATTTGCTATCTTTAGTCCCTCAGTCGGGTATTTGTTTCTTTGTTCTTCAGAGTCCTGGATGTTGCGGGATGTAAAGCTGAGTGTGTACTATTGTTCACTTCAGCTTTGTGCTGATGAAAGAACAAGCACAAAGGAGGGAGAGGAGAAAAGGGGGCACCTTCTGGTATAAAAGGCTCTGAAATCCTATATGGAAAAACTCTATAGAAGTGAATAAATGTGATTCTAAAAGCCTATTGAATTCAAGAGAGAATGATCTCCTTCCCACATGGTTTTCAAACACCATATAGACTGGTGGAGTCTTTGAGCATCTAGAGAAAAGAGATCAGACTCTTTTCAATGTTATGGATTTATCTATATAAAACTATTGCTTTAATTTCCACTAGATACCTTATGGAAAAGGCCTAGGAAAAAGAATGAAAAGAGAATCAGGACAGCAATTTTAGTGAGTTTGTTTTGAATTTTGAAGTGGTTGCAGAATAGCAAGCATTACTATTGCTTTCTTCTGATTCTCAGTGATATTGTATTTATTTACTTTGTTTGTTGTTTGGGATTTTTTGTGGCAATTGCTACTACAGTGTTGGGCAGGGGGGTTTTAAAATAGTGTGAATGCTTTCCTAGATGTTTTTTTGTGATGAGTGGCTTGTCTAAATCTTTATCTTCACTATACATGGAGGAGGCTGTGGTCAGGGGAAGGCAAAGTCGGTCTTCATAACAATTTATCTGCTGGATGAAAAAGGAGCAACTGAAACAATGGTATAGATTATAACATCTAAAGACTCTTACGGGAGGGAGAGTGCTGCAGAAGGCAGCATTGCAAACAGAAGGCCTCTTCCACGTAGCTGTTGTGGGAGGCATGGGCTGTCAGTCTGCCAGAGAGAGCCACAGCTGTGCCACATGTGTGGTGACATGAGCACAATGAAATTCAACATGGCATTCAGGTAGACTAATTTTTCCCCACAGAATTCAGGGAAACTGCTCCCAAATCCTCCTGCACATACGTGCATGTGTGTAGGTATGTTACATAAAAGCAGTGTTTATGCTGGATGCCCAGAGGAAACATTAAATGACTCTGTGCACTGTTGATGATGGACACTAGAGTGCCCGAAGGCAACATTTCTATCATAAATTTATGTCAGTTTTTATATGCTATAACAACTGGGTCCAAAATTGGAGCTACCAATCTAATAAGACAGCTTGGTTATGAGCAGTCACTCCAATGTCTTGACCCTGATCATCTCCCTTTTTTAGATGATGAAAAGCTTGGCCTGCTCACTTACAGACTGCTCCTTTCAGCCATCCCCAAGTCATGCCATCTTGCTGGCAGGGGCCAGGTAAGCTCTGGAAGTCCTGGGTACAAATTCTCAGCCACAAAAAAATGCCTGCTGGTGCTGAGCAAATTATCTGTCAGCTGTCATGTGCCATTTTCTCTGTCCCAGTGAGGGTTCCATTCCTGCTGGCATGGGTGCAGAGAAACACATGATCCTATCCCTCTGGGAAAGTTGCCTTGTGTCACAGTGACAGGCAGACACCCCAGAACTGCCAGGCTCTTTCCTGGTGGGACAGCTGGGATAGGAAAGGCCACACAAATGGGAACGGGACTTTTTATGACTCCTACCTCTTCCCTTGCCCATTCGGACAAGGCTGGGAGAAATCAGTCTTTCATCTCCCCAGGACTTTGCTTATCCAACCATAAAATATGGATAGCAATCACTTTTACCTCCCAGAGGGACTGGGAAGCTTTGTTTGGCAGTGCTCATAAAATGCCACGACTGAAAGGCAGGGTAGAAGGGCAATGTTTTATTTAATTATTGTTCGTCCTTGAAACATGTGGAGGGAAAGGGCTGCTGCAGGGAGCATTGTGGCATCTTGGTGGCTTACAGGACTGTCCTGGGCTGCTCTGCTCCCATGTACACCAGAAAGCCTTTGTTTTCCTTGTATGCTGGGAAAGCTGCTCCCATGCATTGTGGGACTGCACGGCAGTGAGCACTCAGCAGGAAACCACAGAGTCAGATAACCTAACGAATCATTTGCAGCTTCTCACCTTTTGGATGGCATGTCCCACATGTTTGTACATTGTTTCCATCTTATTCTGGGTCTCTGGGTTTATAGAGACCCAAGCTGCTGGATCAGGTTGTCCTACCCCAAGCTGTGGGGCCAGGCTGTCACCACAGGGGTGTTTGGCATTATGGGTCCTGCCACGGGTCACCTCGACAGACACAGGCACAAAGGAGAGAAGCGATGGTAATAACACTGTAACATGAGTTAGAACACCTTTAATTTTACATATGGGGCTCTTTCTACAGATATCACTGGGTTTCAGTCAGCACCTAAGTGCAGCTCCTGCTTTCAGGCTGCCCCAGCTTTCCTGATGGCTTTCAGATCTCTTACAGGCAGCAGGGGCAAGCACACCACCAGGAGCCATTCCCATTCCTGCGCCCATTCCTGTGCCATGGAGGCTGCACAGATCAATAGCATGTTCAATTAGGTGATTAGAGCTCTGTCTCAAGCATCATCATCCACACTGTGAGTGCCAATATGCTTGGACTTCAATGTGTCACTGCTGGTTTTTAATTAGTGATGGACTTCTAAGGCTTCAATTAACCCTGTTAATTTTGCTGTTCTGTTTCTTAGACATAAAATCTGAATGAAAATGTCTGGACTTTTTCCTGTCTGCAGCAACAAGCAGCTGTGCCCTTGTGGGGTGGAGTCATGGGTTTGTGCTCTGGCTCTTATCGAGGCAAGCACGCTGGTACCCATTGCTTTGCTATTCACCTCTTTTCTTACCTTGACAGGTTTTATGAAAGGCACTGATGAAGCATTTGCCAGCTCCTTTCATGAGCTCTGACAGAGCCACTGTGTGTCACAGTGTGAGCTTGTCTCCCCACCCCTTTGCCCCTCTGATGTTTTGCTGTCTGCTTGCGAAGGCAGGGCTTTTATTCTGAGCGTGCACATTACTGTCTCACTCTTGGTAAACTCCAAAGGATGTCTGTGTATCTCATCATACAACCTGACACAATACCCTTCCCAGATACTGTTCTGTTTCATTAATATGTTTCTCTCTACTGCCAGAGCCCAATAGAGTTGTAGGAACAGTGGCTAGAGAGTGCAAAAGGCAGTAATGAGATTTATTTCATGTGCTACTTTATGGCATTGAAGAGTTTTATGTATCATCTCTCTGTATCGTTCCCTCTCAGGCTGCTGCTGGTTGAACATGTTCTGTCTGACTCCTGCATCAGCCACACTGTATCTTGATTTCCACTTAAATCAGTCTCCTACCACTTTAACCCTGGCAGCCTTTGAAATCAGGAGCCCACTGGAACAATGGGCAGAATTTATACTGCGGTTTTCATCTTCACAGCAATTTTCAAACAAGAATGAATCAATCCTTAATGGTCCCTTATGTGGGACATGACAAAAGACTGCAAGGCTGATTTTACAGACTGGGCTCAGAAAACCTGAGGGATTTGCTGAAAGCCACAGCAAAAATATGGCCCGAACTGCAAAAGAACAAATTAGCTTGTACTGCCATTTTTTTACATCCGCATCATGTTCCCAGACCTTTAAACTGCAAGGCACTTTATTTTCTGGGTCCTGTATTGCATTACTGACAGCAGAACCAGGATATTTGCTGCCACCTCACTGTGTCAATGATATTCACTGACATGACATAGTCTTTCCATGGAAAGGGCAATTAATTATTGGAAGTTATAGGGCATATGATGACCCAGTGCCTGGCAATGTGGGATGCCTTGGTGGAGCGCAGGATGTGCTCAAGGCTGTACTCTGGGAAAGGTCTTTGTGTGGAAAATGATTCCTCAGGCATTGGAAACACAATCTCTTCCTCCCCCACCATTACAAAATGCTACCAAGTGGTTTCCTCGTGGTGCTGAAACTACTGCTCCTCACTCCTGTGTCTCTCTCCTTCTGTTAACTGAGCTGAATAATTTGTGGTTTCATCACTGAACCACAACGTATCAAGATTTCAGTCTAATATTAGTATGTAGCTTTCTCATTTTGCATATCATGGTACATCTGCACCTTAGAGATTGCTCTGGAGTTTGGATTATCCTTCCCAAACCCTGCTCACATAATGTCCTCATTAGAAAGGCTATCAAGCATTGGAACAGGCTGCCCAGAGAAGTGATGGAGTCACCATCCCTGGAGGTATTTAAAAGACATGTAGATGTGGCACTTAGGGACATGATTTAATGGTGGACTTGGCAGAACTGGGTTAATGGTTGGGCTTGATGATCTTAGAGGTCTTTTCCAACCCAAATTATTCTGTGATTTTGTGATATTTTATATTACTGAGATGAATCTATTGTGCTATGACAGTGGGCAGTGAAAATTTGGTTATGCTAGTAATGAGGTAATACAAGAAATCAGGCTGGCTAAAAATAGTTAACAAATGTGAAGGACTGTTGGACGTTCTGGAAGGTAAATATGGTTTAAATTTCAGGAAAACACTGAGGGAGCCTACTAACTGCAGTTCCAGCTTGGACAACTATATGCTACTTCAGCTTGGATAAAGGAGTTGTTTTGCTTTGCTGTAATAAACTTCTGAAAAATTAGTTAATTTTTCTATGGTTCAGAGGTGGGTTATGAAATAGAATTACTAACCATGTAGAATATTCTTACTCTGTAAAATGAAAAGCAGCTGATTAAAAAAAAAAAAGAAGGTAGCTTTCAGGTCATTGAGAATTCCTACAAAAACAAAAACATCCCCCAATGGAACCAGAGCAGGCAGAGGTTTGTAACACAACTTCTGCTTTATCTTGCACTTGGAGGCAAAAAGGACTCCTACGGAATAATGCAATGGCCTTTTCCCAACCCCCTATTTCCTGAATACTCCCAAAAGATGAGGGGCCAGGAAGAACAAACAACATAAAGAAACAGCAGGTTCATCATGTTCTGGCATAAGTGGAAATAGTCTGGAAAGGGCTCTGTCAATACAGTTTTCCCTCAACAGATGTGACCCCATATTTTCATTTGGGCAAAGGAAATCATTCTAGAGAAAGACAGAGAATTTAACAAATACTTCAGGACAAAATCACATAATTTGCTAGAGACTAATGAATCACATACATCATGTTTCCCTTTCATTCTTTTATTGCTGCCCACACCCATGATCCACCTCACTTCAGTTTATTAAAGATCAGAGACCCTGTTTAACCTTCAAAGCCTGGGATATTAGAAAGACTCAAAACTGTCAGCAAATCCTAAAAGAATTGTACTGCTTTTCTCCATTTAATTTTTTTAAATTTGCTTTTCTTGTTTTTCCTATTTTCCATCAAAGCCGTGGGAGGCAGTGATGCCTTTGGACTATTGCCCTATATTTTTCATTCCAACTTTTACTTTCCTTTCTGGCCCATTCTGGAACAGGAAAACAATGTGGGTGGCAGAAGGGCAGCTTCCATTGCTTCGTTAAAACAGCATTTATTTTTTTAATTTAACTGTCTTGTGGCATCTCTCATTATACTTATTAATATACGACCTCACACCATTCTTAACAGCATTTGGATATTACTACTATTTTACATTCAAATCTATGCACTTTTGATTTAATATATTAAACTCATCTAATTCCCATATATATATATATATTGCTGCTAGCCAGTCGGTAGCTGAGTAATATATATCTACATCAATGATGTTTTAATGATGCATTGTTCTAATATATCACCAAAAAGATAGTGTTCACATGATAGATTAGTGCCATACATCACTGTAGTGAGGTATTTTTTATGATATATGGTCCAAACAATGTCATTGGAAAGGAAGACAAGACATGTAAGAAATGGTAGGTTTTCATTTACTACATTTTTAAAAACATTTCTAATATTCTTAACACAATAATAGCTGACCTAGTCTGAAGTGGAAGAGACATGATATTAAAAGAGAGGTCTGAAGCAGATATGTGAAGTGCAATCCAGTGGGTCAGAAGGCATTACACAGACTCTTGAGATAAGTCATGTATCTGTTTATGCCACCAAGCAGAAAGAAAGTATGTGGAATGAGGGGGGAACCTAATTTTTTGTTTTCAAAATGGATGTACATCTGATTAGAGAGGTGGGGCCTCTTTGGCTCCAGACAGGATGCCTTAGTGGAACAAACTCCAGCTTATTCCAGCTGTGTTGATCCATGAAACATTCTCTCACTGGAACTAGGGGGTGGGGGGGGAGGAGGAAGGAGGTAATATTTTTTATAGTGGGTTTTTTTGGGTTTTTTTCCTAGGCAAGTAATGCTGATCCACCAGAAAAGAAAAAGGTTCAACAGAAATATGGCTGTGTTGATGCGGCATAAGTTCAGGCTAAATGTTGGTTGATGAAGAAAGGATGATATTTGGGGCAAAGGCTCTGGGCAAAATACAGCTGGCTTGATCCAACTCTGCTGCTGTTTGGCTCAGCATGACCAGCTCTGCCCTGAGACACTGCTCGCTTTGGATATGGGGCATCCAGTTTTTTGCCTTCTTCCGCTCACAGTTGTGATGCAAGACTCTAACCTATGGGTTTGCAGCACGAACCAGTGGTTTAACCTTTGCTGGAGCAAACCTTTGGTTGCAGAGCTGCTCCCTTTGTGTGCTCGTGCAGGCACAGGGCAGCTGCAGCTGGAGCAGCTCCAAGCACCTGCAGGGAGCGGGGTCTCAGCATGTCACAGCAGCTTCCACGCGGAAAGTATTTCAGCATGAATGCTCAAGGCTCTGATAAATAGTCACATATAGCAAGAGTGTGTTTTAGGACAGCAAAAAGATAGAGGTGAAAGAGGAAACAAAAATGAGAAAGCTGAGCATCAAGCTGGCACGGACAGCAGTGGAGTGAACCACCAGGCTGATTGGGGCTCTTGAGCAATCTGGTCTAGTGAAAGATCTCCCTGTCCACAGCAGAGAGATCTAGATGTTTTTTAGGTCCATTTCAACCCAAGCCATTCTATGATTCTGTGATTCTATATGCCAAGTAGGACTTCAGAAAACTGCCCTTACCAAAGCATTGCTTTCATTTGATAGCTGCACATACCCTAGTGCACCAAATGAAGATTTTACAAGGCAAGAAATCTCATAAGCTACCTAAAAATTAAAGCTGGTGTGCAAAAAGCATTTGCTTCTTCAAGAAAAATACTGTTGCATGTGAAATATGAAATGCATTGAGTTGTCTGATAAAGCTTTTCCTATATATGTCCTTCCACTGACATCAGCTGGAGCAGTGAGTGAATAATAAGGGAAAAAATAGAATAATTTTTATTAAAGGATAAAATCCCTCTTCACTGTTAATACCGAATTATGTAGTTAGCTTGTATCTAATGTAGGAAAAAAGACTAAGCAGATAGTGTACTCCAGGCAAAAAATATTAGACTTTAATTAAATGAAGTAAACATCTCATTAAATGTCTATTTTTATAGACACTAATGAAGATTATTGCCAAAGGGGCAAAGGAAATAAGACAATGAATATGGTAAAATGTATTCCTTAATAATTTTCAGTAGTAAATCTTTCCTGTGATCTAACAAGGTACAATAAGAAATCTTACCATATTAAAATACCACTAAAGATGTAAGAAAACTGATCTCTGATCAGCTCAGCTAGAAATTAGACCACACATTTCCGCTTGTTTTTTTAAAAACTCCTACTCTGATTATAATGCACCATTGGAGAAGATAACGTTATTTATTTTAGGATATTTCACACTAGGAGGGAAGCTTTCAACTGCAAGGCAACCTTGAAAAAGGGATGGACATTTAAGCAATAAAGACCCCAGTTTTAGAAGTTTTCTTTAACTTCTGCTGGCTCTTTTCAGGCAGAGTAGCCTACTTTTATTCCTATGTCTTCCCACAGGTTGCATGGTGAGATTTGTACTCATCGTGTTCTGTTGACCTATGAAATTCAGGGCACACAGTATTTTTGCCCAAAGCCTGCCTGGTACAGAGCTGGGCCTTTCAAGGTGCTGTGTTTCCCTATCAATTATGGGATAGGGCTTATCCCTCCTCATATCTGCTGCCTCCAGCCCAACTTTGAGATGGGCTTTGCTCCCCACCCAAGCCCTCTCCTGTCCTAGTTTCCCTTTCCCACCCTTCCTGCTCTCTTGACCTGCCATCAGATGAGGAAGCTCCCTGAAGCTGCCCAGTGCAAAGCACAGCTCTGAACTGGAGCAGGGCTCTTTCACAGCTGCTGGTACCTTCTCCTCTTCCCTATCTGCTTTCACCTTTATTTTGCTCCTTGCTTGTAGGGAACATGGTTTTCACTCTGCATATTTTTCCCACATTATACCCAGCACTGTTCTCTGTCGATGATTTGAGTGTTCCCAAGGAATCTGTGACCTCTGCAAGCCTCAGGAGCCCCAGGAGCTGCGTTTATCCCGGTGCCCTGCTGCCAGCAGCCAGCTCTCCTCTCCTCTCCCTGGCAGGCTGCAGCACCACCAGGTTCAGCCCTGGATTTTGACCAGCCATAATATTCCGTACAGGAGGAGGCACAGCACATCTCACATGGCTCATCCAGCAGAGCTTGCCTGTGTGGTCACTGCTTATTGACAGGAGACCCTGCCTTTGTGTCAGCCCAGAGCTGCTTTTCTCTGCAGAGTTGGGTATCAGGCGTTGCTGCAGGCGAGATGCCTGGTGTGGGTGATCTAACCTGCCTCTCTTCTGCCTTGGAAATCAGGATCGGTCATGGCTTGTGGTCCTGTGAGCCAGATGGTTAGCAGGGCTGTTCAATTCATTTCTTGGTGTTTCTGTACATAAATCTAACAAAATGGTTTTACCTTCCTACAGCTGGCACATGTGCCTAATGATTTGATCTTTTGCATTTTAAATATTTATTCAGTATTTAATTTAAACCCCTGAGACTAATCCTGGTGCTTTAACTTAGCCCTCAACTAGTTTCACTGAATCATCTCTGTGACAATTCAGTGATCTTCAACAAATTGGCTTTGTATATTAGCAGGGCCCAATCCTTTCTTTATTGGTATTTTGGGGGTATTTTGGAAAGAGCTACTGGTGATTTTTTTAAGTATTACAAGGCATTAAACTGTTGTTTCTGTCTTTGAAATTATAGATGGTCTCCATAGAGACACTGAAATTCTACATTGCTCTCTTGAATTGCCTGAAGAAGTGGCACTTAGAATTACATTCGAAACAATGCTAATTAGCAAATGCTGAATTTTAAACAAGCTTCACAGCAAGGTTTTTGTTTGATAGAAGCAGCAAACCAGCAATCGGCTGACCAAACTGACAAAGCTGAACTATAGACAACATTCTATTTAATTATTCATTAGACATTTTACAGGGTTAACTACAATAGGCACCATTCCCTTTTTGAGGAATCACCGAGCCAAGTATAAGCGCCTTAGAAATCCAGCATAATAAACAGTCGGAAAAAATCAGCAAAATGAAATCTGCTTCCCAACTTGCAGATTTATTGAGGAGGGGAGAGGCATGAACAAACCTCTGCAGCCATTTGATGAGAATGACCCAGCACATGTACAGAATGGAAATAACTTGTCAGGAGCCCAATCCTGCAGCCAAAGCTACCGTGAGAGGGTTTGGGTGGAGGACAAAACAGACATCCCCAGTCTAGGATCAGGCTGGACAGTGCAAGGTGAAGAATGATGGAGCAGAGCTCCCCATAGGTGCCTCAGTCTCCCCTTTCTGTCCAGAAGCGCGGGTGTCTCTGATTCACATATGTGTGTATGTAGGGGCATGTGCCCCACAGGGCTACTGGGGGCTCTTCAAGGGCTGCCTGGGAGGCAAAACCAGACATATTTTGGTCACAGAAGAGGTTGGAAATTGCCAGTAGCTGAACACAGAAGCCAGATGTTGTTGGTAGAATTCATTAACCCGGCAGGGTGCAAGTAGGGAGAAAAAGAAAGCTTTGAAGAAGGCTTTCATATTAGCTAAAATCTCGTCACTTGCAAAATAAGCCATAGTCAAAGGAGGTGGGGAGGTGGTTGCAAGAAGGGAGAAGATTTGTGGATCTATGCAGAAGCCACAAAGTGTTGGGAAACATCTTGGACAGGCACTGATCCAAGCTCAGATACACTTAGAAAAATGAAGACTGGAAATACACGTTTATTCCTCTGTTTGGTTTGGTCTGTGTATTTCTTACGTTAGCTAAAGCAAAGTCTGAGTCTGCTGCAACAAAGTCAGTGAATGAGGACAATGTTCTGCCTCTCCAAGCCAAAGGGAACTGAAGAGGAAACACTGCTCACTGTGAGCAGCACTGCCAGAACTACCCCAGGTACTGATACAAGTGACTTTAATTATCTGCAGTTAGATGCATTGCAGACCAGGTGAATAATTCTGGGCCACACTTTGCCAAGGTTTGTACTTGGAAGAGGACAGGAGCACTGTTAGCATGCTGTGTTGTTTCTCTGGAAGGCAGGGCAGCAAGGACTGCTGGCACCACAGGCAGGAAGCTCAGCCAGCACGGTCGTAAGTGTAGATTGGTGTAACTGATGGCTGCAGAGAGCACTGATCCCCAAACTGAAAGAGTTTGCAAAGAGTACCAACATGATAGTTCAGTTTCAGTAACAATGTAGTGCAATCTCTTACCATCCTGTTTCACCCTCTGTCGTGATTTTATTACTTAAGTGGGAAACAGTGAGAGAATTATCATCTGGGATTATCTCTGATGGTCATGATTTGTGGAGCTAAACCATCTTCCCTTTAAAGCATTTAATGTTTCTGTAACTCTCTCAAAAGCTTCTCATGCATCAGACATGGCACCACCGTTAATGAAGGATTCAGAAATGGAGAAATGAGCAAATCACCACAGCAGGCTTCACCTCCCAAGCACATGTCTGTCAGCCCTCCATGCACACGTTCAGCACTGCAACAGGCATCTACCTACCACCTGTTCTGTGTGGGGAGAAACACAAGAGTAAAACAGGACAACTGCAAAACAGTGCTGCTCCTTTGGCTGGGATGACGCTTTTTATCAGGTATTTGTGTAAGGGGATTACATTTTCTGGGATGAGACAAATGAGGGAGTAGGATGAAATCTCCTGTTTAATCGAATGGAATAAAATGTGACTGGTAATGCCATTCCCAGCTATGGTGATACTTCATCATACTTATTATAGTATAGCTACCTACATATGGGCTAAAACTCAGCATAATAAAATCTTTCTATCTAAAGTGGTTCACAGTCTGTAGTCAGTTATTTTCCTGCTACCACTTTTTCATATCAGCAGTAACTTCAGTTGCCACAAGCATTTGAATGACCTGTCACAGAGAGACTTGCCCTGCAAACAGTCTCTGTACTCTGGGGTTCTGTTAAATAATGCCTGTACTGAACCTGACTACAAGAATGATCTCACCCTGAGTGTTGTTTTCTGTGTAGTGTCCACCATTATTATGACTGCATGTCCTAGAACCCAGAGAAAGGCTCATGTAAGGCAACAATTATTTCCCTTTTCTTTTTAGCATGCATATTTTATTCCTGCTAGTTTTGTCAGCAGCATACAAAAGCTGGGTGCTGAAGCCTGCAGATTTCTTGTTCTCCCCTGACACTGAGTCCCACACATATCTCAGTCAGGGAGCAATTGGTCTCCTTTCATGTGTCCACTGTAGGAGTATACATAAGGGAAAGCCCAAAATAGGACCTTTTAATTTGACAAATGGGAAGTACAAAGATGCTGGGTTGCCACTGTTGCTGGGTAAGACAGCCCCTCTGAGCAGCATCCAGGCTGAGTTCAGCATGTTTATATAGGTCTGAGTGAGCATGCAGTTTCTCCTAGTCACCAAAAGGTTCACAAATGATCATGCAAAGAGATGAGAAAAAGAACCTGGTGTTTAACTGTACCTTTCTCTCTCCATTAGTTTGGTGCCAGCTGTGTAAATTGCTTCTCCATTGTGTGACTGCTGTCTCATCTAGGGTAAGGTCCTGCCTCGGGGATAGCATCCACAAGTGGATTTGCCTTGCTTGCATGAAAAGATAGCCAGACACTTTGTAATCACCCCAAGTCCCCAGACTCCCAACAGTATTTCCCAGTCTGCGATGCTCGTGGAGAAAAAGGAAAGGCCATGTGGAGGAAGAATTGGAATGCTGGTCTGGGACTACTTGCTGAGCCTGCACCGTGCTCACTTTAAAGCAGCCTTGGCTGGGGCTGTGTAGCCTTATGAAAGACATCAACAAAGCAGCCCTGGCGCACAGGAATCAGGGATGGGCAGGGAAGGGAGGAAGGGGTCCCAGGAGGCTGAGAGAGCAAGCACAGGTGGGGTCTGCCTCTGCCAAGGTCGAGGGCTCTCACAAGCTCTGAGGATTCTAAGGATGTAAAACCCCACTGAGACTCAGCTCCTTCCTCCGGTATTTCCCGGACTAGGAAAGGAGGGACATGGAGTTGGACCACTTGGCTGAGTGAAATGAATAGATATGAGACTGAAATGTTTATTGAATAGTTGTATCCACTTTAATATGTTTTCCTGTTAGCTAGGTACAAATTAGCAACTGCTTCAGATCTGATACCCAAAGAATGCACCTCTGGAACTCACCTGACTGCATGAGTTCTGGCTGCACCTTGGTCAGAATGTGGGTTTGAGAAGTTTGGTCTGCATCCAAAAGAAATCTGAATCCAAACAGTGCTTGTTGTTTTATAACAGTGGCTCTAGTTGCTGAATTAAACAGAAATTAAAAAAAAAAAAAAAAAAAGAAAAAAAAAGAAAAAAAGAAGATAAAGCGTTCGAAGGATTTTTTAACTGTAATAAAGCCTGTTTGATATTGCCATGCTTAGTATTGTAGTGACCCATCTTTGGACTCATCATTTCAATCTACTTTGGTCCAAGAACTATGAAGCAACAATACTTTTTAACAAAAGCTGTACTACAATACATCAGTAAAAGAGCTCACTCTCTCAGAGCTGAAGATGTCTCCTTGGACTAATGTTCAGCTCCTGTATTTTCTGGCTTTTGGTTGATTTATCCATGCAGCCATAATATCATTTTATGTTTCATTTCCTAGCTTTCTAAAGGAAACAAGAAAAATAAAAATGCAATTTAATGCACTCCACAATGACTATTTAAGCATTACATCATCAGAAAGGCTGTCACTAACTAGTAAGTGGTCCCAATGACAAGACAGCATTACCTAGCAACTGCAGAGAAGTTATTAACCCTTTTGTGACTATTATATCTACCACTGAAGCTGGAAATGTCTAGTAGCAAACAAATGCATATGCCCAAATGCCTGCAAAAAAACCCCAGAATTCTTCCATCTTGTGATTATGGTGTGAACATTTTTCTCTGTAATTCTGAAAAGATGCCCAGTTCAGTTCTGCAAAAGGACATATGAGGACCACACGGCTGTGCAGGCAGCTCCTGAGAAAGAAGGGAAGCGTGATGAATCATTCTAGTGCTATGTGTGCAGACATAGGGTGATGCAGGGTTTTTTCACTAGCCTGAAGAAGAATGACTGGTTAAAATATTACCAGGACTCTCAGGAGGTTTATGGTTATTTGAACAGGTCATGAGTTTTTGTAGCCCTCCTGAATATCATCCAATGTTTTAGAGAACACATTGTGTTCCTCCCATATGCTGCAAAGCAGAAAGAGGTAGCGTTAGCTGTAAGCATTAAATTTAAGTAAAATTTATGCAAAGAAAGCAAAATTAAACCTAAACCCTGCTATGATTTACATAGGAATGGGCAGATCCTGAGGGATGAAGCACCTGGCAGGCACCTCCCAGGCTCATATCCTCTCCTGACAAACACCACCAGTCCCTGAGTTCGTGCAGCTTCCAGAAAACTCCTGGGATTGCTTTTGCTGCAGGACTGAAATCTGAAATCTACACTGGGAAACAGAGCAAGGACCTCCACTGCAGCTGCAGCTTGTACAGCTGCATTCCAGGGAACCAGCAGCAGAAGCAAGTGCTGCAGACAGGAATGTGGGAGAGGCACCAAGAGCCAGGTCTGCACACTGAGGACTAGAGTGGCTCCCAGCAGGACAGCATCTCCATGGACTGTTACCTTCCTAAGATCCAAGAGCATGCCATCTTTTCCCATGTGGCTTTGCACGCAATGTTCATGGACAGAAGGAGATTTCCAGACACAGACAGAGCTCAAACTCTGATGTTTTCTGTGTGAATAAAGAATGGAGAAAGAAGTGTGTGTTCTCCTGTTTCCCACACCTCATTAGACAGGTTTCCAGGTCCTCAGAAAGACCTCTATGGTCCTGTCAGCAGACCCTGCCCATCTTCAAAAACTGCCATTTTTTCTTTTTTGTTTGAATACATATGCATAGGAAAAACCACAACAGCCCAGTTTGTAGGTCTTTTCTTAAATTGCATGGCTTGCATAGCCATGAACCAAGCAAGACGGGAGACTAAGCAAGTGTGAGGAGAGCAAGAAAAATCCAGAAAAGAACAGCAAGAAGAGTACAGTAATTGCTTTTCAAGTCCAACAAAGATGGTCTGGACAAACATCAGTCTAATTGGAGCAATTCTTCAGTATTTTGTTCCAAATAAATAAGCCGTCCAACTGTATTATATATGACGTTGTGTATTTGTTCCAATGATCTTTAACTGGTTAATGGAACTGCACTGCTTTGTGTGTTTTCATTCCAAATGACTAAAACAAGCTTTGTAAAATCTCCCCAGAAAAACATGATGTCCTGTTATATCACTACTCCAATATGATTATAAAAAAACCTGACTCTTATTACTCTGTTAGTTTGTCATAAGCTGTAATAAAGCAGAGCAATAACTAGCCAGCACGAAAGAGTGAGCATTTCCAGCAAAAGTGCAGAGAAGCAGATAGGACCTAATTTGTGTTCTGCAAAGCCTCAAGCCAGCCAGAGGCAGACACTCTCCCTCTCGCTGACTTCACTAGAAATCCCTCAGCATCGCAGAGGATTGCTGAGCACCTGGCAATATCGGCCTCATCATTGCACTTCCAAGCACTCCGTGTTCACATCAGCTATTAACAGAAATTATAGTTGAGGGGATGCAGTGTTTGTAAGAGCTAATCCAAACACTAGTGAACACCTTCACTATTTCTCTGGGTCAAAAACGGTGCACCCACTCAAGCCATCCATGAAGGTATTGTATCACATTCACGTGGATCAAGCCATGTAAAATGATTTTGCAATATTTCCTTATCGTAAAATATGTACATACATTAAATCCACCGATCTTGCTGCCTACAAATACTGCTGATGCCTAGGAATTTACTAAGCCATCCACAGAGCTTTGTGAGCTGTCTTTAGGACCTGAGCCAAAACCCAGGTCCTGAGCCTTCTTTGATGTTAGGACCACTTCTATAGCACCCAATTACAGTTGTTTTTCTTATTTTAATTAACCAATTTCTTTATAGCAACAAGATACTTGTTAGACACACATGCATTTCACTGTGAGGAGATCATTGCACAGTAAATTTTTAAATTCATTTGGTCTGTGACCTTGCATCCTCTAACATCATCCAAGTAGGTGCAGGATTCACAGAATAACACTGCATTGCCTGCAGCATCCAGACACCTAAGCCCTTGCACCTCACACAGAGAAACTCATTAGAAAACTGGCCTGCTGGAGTGGAAATAAAATTAAAACAGAACACGGAAACTGTTGTTGCAAAGTAAAAAGCCCAAAAGAGGGTAATTCCATTAGTATATTTGTTAACATAAGGCAAAACTGCAACACTAATGGAGACTTTCAGTAGAAATCATAAATGAACAATGAAGATACTGGTCTTTTCAAGTGCCACATGGTTCAGTAGAGAACTCACACCCATTTAATGAACAATTAGTTAAAGGGACATAGAAAATTTTTTCTCAATTAAAGCCAATGGGATTGCATATATAAGTCAACTGTAACTTGAAATGACATTCTGATAAATGTTAAATACTCATTGAAATTCTTTATTAATACATCTATTGTTCTAATGGATCAGTTTATTCTTTGTGTGTGCAAAATTCCCTTTTTTCAGCATAGCACTCTGCATTGCCTAAACACATCAAGAAAATATACATAAATTCAAAATTATGCACTGTACAAAATTTTCAAAACTCCAACTGCAAACCCAATGCCCTCTCAGAAACCTTATTTAGAGGAACAAACTGGTAGGAGAATGGTACCTTCTCTATTCATCAAGGGAAGCCTTGAACACCTAAGGAAGAGGCCATATTTTTACCCAAAATAGTTGCCATTCTGCAGTTTCTGTTCTCTTTTCAACTGAGATATTACCGATCTTGAAAACCTGACCCCTGGATACTCTGCAAGGTTAAACTAGAGTTAAACTAGATAAAATTATTTATTTAAATTTATATTAACCCTAGTGTTAGACAATGAGGTGATTAGAAACTTCACTTTCACATATCCTGACACTTGTCCACTTGAACACTTTGCATTTAATTTCTTCGTTTATTTTCTTTTTAAAGGTAAAAAACCCCCCACTTATGGTTGAAGGCATAAAGGTGATAGTCAAACTCCCCTCTAATAGTAATCTTGGAGAGTGACCAACCCAAATATATTTGCTTCAAAATAGATATTTACGTTTTTATTTTATTTTCTAAGAAAGGTGTGAGAAAAGGAGATCATAATGGAAGCTGGGCTTCATTCTTGACCAGGTACTGGGAAGATCTCACAATGATTTATGTGCATATATCTTATATTTCATTTCCTTATCTTTTTAAATGAGTTGTGAATAATTCAGAGAATGACTGTTCGGATAACAGAGTTTGCACACCCCTGAAGATTGAAATCTTCTAATTACCCCATAACAGATACAGCTTGGAAGTCATAACACCAGGTTTCCTTATCCCACCTACCCCCGGCCCAGGGCTCATCCCTATGCATGAGCCCTTTGCTATCCAGCTCCCAATTAGTTCTCAGCTTGTCCTTCAAGACATCCAACAAGGCTGACAGTGAAGATAACATTCAGAAGAGGCCACTTGCCCTGGGGGAAGTCAACTGTCACTATCAAACTTGTTCCAGAAAAAAATTAAATATTTGGCGTATGATAATAACATACCTGTCACTATTCCCTCAGATCAGCCTGCAACCTCACCAGAGCAGGGGTCATAAATCCTTATTGAGCTCTTCTTATTATTTCCCAGTAAGTCCTCCTCTTTGAGCATTAGCTCTTGAGCTCATTGACCTGAGTGCACACTTAAAAAAACTCTGTTAGTTATCTAAAAAAAGATAAAATTAAGACAGGCAGAAGCTGAGTTAATCACTTGGACATATGGAAATAATGTGGCAATGCTGTTTATATGCAGGAAGGCACTTCCTTAATAGCATCACTGCAAAACACTCAGGGTTTTTTAACTGGGGGAAAAAAACCAAAACAAAACAAGGGCGCTGCATAAGATAGCCAGAATTTGATGGATTTGATTGAAAGCTCTTCTTCTGCTTAGTTTGCTGTGGGCATAATAAGCACGATCTGTAATTGCTACACAATGTTTAAAAACTACAGCCAAATTCAAGCCAAAAAATGAGGCAATTTTCAGTTAGGAAAAGGAGACTGGTTGGACAAAGGAAAAACATCGATTTTGCCATAAAACTCTTCCTGAAATACACTATAATAGACAGTCCTGGCTACTTAACCTCTCACTTCAAGTGCTGTAATGGAGACGAGAGATAGGCTTGGCTTTGGTGTTTGGAGATTCAGGTCCCACATAGTCTACTCCATTTGGTAAGGCTGAGGGGAAAATTAGCCATTTTTTTTCTCCTGTGGCTACTCACAGAGTGGTGGCTCCAGAGCTGTCCTCTTCTGATGCCAGGAAACCTTTCATTCCAAGTCAGGTTTACCCTGGGACCCTCCTACCCATTTGTCTTTCTAGAATTACCCCTTGATTTAAGTCAACTTTGTTTTCTGGCATTTGTTTTCATGATAATTTTTGCAGAAACCAATCATAAAATTATTAGAGATGTTCATATCGATCCAGAAAGGGCAAAAACAGGAACTGCGTGACTGACGTGATATAAACAGCCAGGGAATGAGGCGGTTTAAAGGCGTAAAATTTCTCTCAGCACGTGAATATCAAACATTTGGGGATCAGAGGGGGGGTGGGGTGTTTCATTTGATTAACAAGAGAGCTCCCACTGCTGGGCTGGGCTCATCAGCTGCCAGCGCTGATGGGAGCAGCAGAGCACTTGGCACAGGCTGCAAAACCTACCCAGGATGTGACTGAAGCCCAGCAGGGACCTGAGCCCAAAGCAGCAGGCCAGCACCTGGGTCACCATAGCGGTGACACCCTGCCCCTCCACCGAGGGTGGCAATGGGGACACTTGGCCAAACCTTGCTGATCGAGCAGCCCCAGTCACCACTGCAACACACAGAGCCTTGGACTCTGTTTGCAGGGTGGCCTGCAGAGCCATGTGCTTAAACTTCTGTTTGAGGCATGTCCTTAAACTTCTGTTTGAGGCATGTCCTTAAACTGCACAGCTGTGAGTCCTCAGCCTGCTGAAAATGAGGACGTCTCTTTAGCAGCTGGAGTACCACCAGACTGGAAAGTCCCTGCCATAGCAACACCTGCAAGAGGGAAATAGGCAACCATGGGTAAGGTAACTTTATAAGGAGGTCTCCTCTGCAGACTGAGAACAGAGATTTGCTGGCAGTAACTCAACTTGCAAGTCACATCTGAAGCGGTGAACTTGGGTTGGATGTTTCTGCACCATATTCCTTTTTCTAGAACATTTCCTAAACTATTCAAAATGAGGAAAGTGTTTGCATTTGATTTTGCCACTAAGTGTTAATTTGGGACCTGCTATACCTTCTTTGTAGTCTCTGTTTCACTAGTTTTAAAACTGGTGGGATTAAATAGAAAAATAAGGCTAGAGGTTAAAAAAGGAACTGGAAGATACAGTTCTGTCTTTTAAACCACTCCTAACTGTTCTGTATATATTTTAAGCTCTCATCTGACGGTTTCCATCAACTAGCTCATATTCGATCTTAGTACTTTGTAAGGTTTCAGTCCTAAATTGTGGTCTGCTAATATTTTAAAAATTGAGGAAAACTGCATATGGGCAATAAGTCAATACAGAGAAAACACCCTAAAAAACAGTACTCAGCTTGGAAACATGGATTGCAGCACAAGAGACAGAGTCAGCTTTGAAGACTAGGCAGAAAGCCAAGCCATCCCTAGTCATGGTTGGAATTGGAAACACAAAGGATTGCATCCCACTCCTCCCAAGTCACTGTTCCCTAAACCCTTGCTCAGCTTAATGCAGGCTGTGGCAGCTTTGCCTCTGCAGCAGGGCTGCTGTCATTTGTAGTAAGTTGCATTCCCAAGGCCATTTGCATGTTTCACCTTTTTTTAATCTATTTTAGATCTTCCCTCACACACTTCTGCCCCCACTTGCCTCTATTCTCTGCAGGGATTCTCCCAAAGCTGGCTCTACAGAAATCTCTCATCCTCCTTAGCAGAGCTCTTCTGTGCGAATGCTTTGCCAAACACACTCATCTTTTATTCCTGCCTAAGTCCATCAGTCAGGCTTTTCTACCTTTGTTTATATCAGTAACACCTTCTTCCTTTTAAACCTTTCTTCTCTTTTTATAGAGGGTATAAAAAAAATTGAGTTAAACTACAAAACCTCATTTTGTAAAACTTTGACCTAGATTGCCAGAATCAAAGAAATTCTGAGCTAATGATGAATCTGCCTTGTTCAGCTAATCATGCCTAATTGCCAGAGTTCACGGGCACTGAGCTGTCGGTGCAGGAACAGAACAAAATGATCACAGAGTGGTGCTTTCACTGATTTGTGCTGAAAAGAGTAATGGAGTTTTCTTATTTGGAAACATAAAATTGAGATAAAATTTGCTGGAAGGTGATAAATTTGCAAAATGGGTCAAATCTCAGGCTGAAATATTTAACAGCAACCTATTCACTCAGCAGGAAGTATACCAAATTCATTAGAGGATCTGCAGGTAAAAGGACTTTGCCAATCTAATAGAGTAAAACTGGAGAGATTAAATAAATTCCCAAACTAGTAGTCAACAGTGTGCAGCCAGCAATAGCCCTAAAAAATGGTTCCATTTTCTCACCAATTAAGCTGTGTGACCTAATGCTGGCTCCAATTGTTATTGTATTAACAGTTCATATTAATTTAATCTAGAATTTGGTCGAGACAATACCTTACATGTTGTAAATCTCTAAAAATACCTACATTGCCATACAAAAAGCAATGACCTCTGGGTAGTATCTTAGGATCTAAAGCTGCGTGTGAAGTTCATATTGTTCTAGTAATTAACAACCTGCAAACAGATTAGCTTCATACTTCATCCTTGAACCAATGACATCATTTGACTGGCAGTGTGAAATAGCTTGCATGTGATGGACATTAATTGCAAGCAAGAATTTGAATTCTTCCCTATCCTATTAAAAAGAGAAACACTAAATTACATTCCATTATTTCATAGTAAGCAATGTACTACAAAAGTCTGAAAAGGGTACCTAGCTATATATATTCTATTAGATATTACTTTTTCATTTATACATACCCACTAATGGCAACAGCTTTGCTATGAAGGAGCTTTTTGCCTCAGAGAAGGAAGGTTATTTTTCCCCAAATAGCAACTACCTACTGTATGGAATCAGGACTAATGTGTCTAAGTACAGAGCACTAAAATGACATTATTATAAATATTGCTTCATAAAACTTCAAACTATCACAATAATTTAACATCAGTGCAATCAAACTTTATGTGACTTTTTGTGCAGGCATACTTCTGCAATTTAGAGCTTCTTACTTGTACTTTTTCTGTGAGGGAACTCCTGCAATAGTTTAGTAAATAGTAACTGATGTCCTAATCTAAAGCTCTCTATTAATAGTTAGGTTCAAGGAGATGCTCTTTGTAGAACAGGTAAATTGTGCGTCATGATGTATAAGAAGAGATGGATATTAGGTAAGAAGGAAAGACAAAGGGAGAGGAGACATGGTAGGAGAAGAGGGCTGGGAGGGATCTCAGTATCAGTCCCTGGTATCACTTTTTCTCCCTGTCTCAGACTTTGCACCACATTACAGCCCTAAGTCCAAAACTTAATGCATGGATCTTTGCTGGGAACAACCCATGTGCAAAGACTATCTCTCATAAATCTGCCACATTTTAGGCTCAAGATGGCTGGATACCAGTGGTGGATGAAATGACTGCTTAAACTTACATCTAGTATGATTCTGCTCAGAGGTGGACAGCAAAGCTCTTCTTGAATGCAAGAAGATATGAAAGTGGTGCACTCCATGTTTACAATAGCAGTAACTTCTGAGACGAAAGCAGCATTTCAGGAAAGTTGTGAGGCAGAGCAGTGGATGCTCACTCAGCACTCATGACCAAGGTAGACTTCCAACAGATGCCTCACCCCAGACTAAGTATCCCCAGCTCGAAGCTCAGGGCAGCCTGAGCTGTGTCTTCCTTTTTGCAACCACAGCTCTGTGCTGCTGCGAGTCAGGCAAGGCTCAGATCCACACTTGCAGCCTGGTGCCTGAGCAGAGCACGGAAGACTTTCCTCTGTGCCCTGACCTGAGTGATTGTCCTGTCTTAGGCAACACAGAGGATAAAGCTGCTTAGTGAAAAATCAACTCGTTATGACAAAAAGTTGGTTCTTGTAGGAATGGAGATCTGGAAGAAGATATATCATTGGCAGCCCTCACTGGCGAGAGAAATGGATGAGCTGATGTACTGGTTTGGGCCAGGTAGAGCTCATTTTTTTCATAGCTGCTCATATGATGCTAGGTTTTGGATTTGTGACACAAAAAAATGTCGATAACAAAGGAACATTTTAGCCATCACTGGAGCAGTGCTTGTACAACATCAAGATTTTTTTGGCATCTCACCCCACCCCACCAGCGAGCAGGCTGGGGGCACACAGAGACTGGGAGGGGACACAGCCAGGAAAGCCAGCTTCGACTGTCCAAAAGGAACTTCCCAGAGAAATTGTGGATGCCCCATCCCTGGCAGTGTTCAAGGCCAGGCTGGATGGTACATTGAGCACCCTGGTCTGATGGAAGAGGGGTTGGAACTAGATGATCTTTTAGATCTCCTCCAACCCAAACCATTATATGATATTTCATACCATATGGCATCACGCTCAGCAATAAAATCTGGGGGAAGAAGAAGGAAGGAGTTATTGTTTTTGGCATTATTGTGCTTGTTTTCTCAAATAATCATTATGTGGGATGGAGCCCTGCTTTCCTAGGGATGGCTGAACACCTGCCTGCCCATGGGGAGTAGTGAATTAATGCCTTGGTTTGCTTTGTTTGTGCATGTGACTTTTACTTTCCTGATCAAATTCTCTATATCTCAACCTACTAATTTTCTCACTTTTATTCTTCTGATTCTCTCCCCCATTCCACTGGGGAGGGGAGCAAGCCAGTGGCTGGTGGGGCTGAGTTCCCAGTTGGGGTTAGCAGATGAGAACAGAGATGAAAAAGGAGCAAGGACTGCGGGACATGAAAACCTAGAAAAGTCTAAGAGGCACAAGCTGGGCCTGACATGCAGAGAGAATAAAACGGAGAGGAAGGGAGCAGGCAGGACAAGAAGCGGGCAGGAGGTACAGGGTCATGGTTACAGGGAATGGGTAGGAAAGCTTAGGACCATTAAAGCACAGCCTCCTGAAGAGCCCTGAGCTGTTCCCACAGTCCTGAATCCACCTTTCCTCTGCAAACCTGTGGGGAAAGTGCTCTCTCCTCGTGCTGGGTTGGCTGAGGAAGCGGAAGAGCTTTGCTTGCTGTCCCTGTTATCTCAAGAGGTCACAGAGGTCAGTGCCAAACCCAATGGCAGCCGCTCAGATGATGACTCACTGGGGTGTCACCATGATGCCACACCACCGAGTTTCCTGTGCTGGGGCGTGTAGTTCTGCTTTCACCTTTGTGGTAGTAAATTACAGGATTGAAAGAGCAATGAAACTACAAAGTTCTGCTGGAAAGCACAAAGTGCTGGAATTGAGGGGTTTTGCCACTTTTATTCCCCTACTTCCCTTTCACAAACCATCACCACTACAATCACCACCCTATTTTGTGGTCCTAGCATGGGATCACCCTGGTTTTTTTCAGTTTGTTCTCTTCCCTGCTGCTCTGGGCACGAATTGGTGTGGTGAAATGAAAGAAATGCTGCACAGCTGATGTCCTTTCTTCTTTTGCATGAACAAGGCAATGCAGAGTGAGTGATATAGAGGCTGAAAGAAGCAAGCTGAGCTGCCTGTCAATGCAGGCCACTGCAGCCCTGGAAAACAAGCGCTCGTGGTCTCTGCATGGAGCCCTGTGTAGGGCGGGACTGACTGCTCAGACACAGCTGTCTACAGGCCCTGACCCAGGGGCTTAGATTGGCTTTCAGACTTGAAAGATGCTGTTACTGACAAAGTGTCTCTGCACTACACAGTTATGATTCTGACAAATGAAAATGTCTCGGATCGAGCTCCCAGAAATACTGCTTTGGACTTCAGTGCACCTCGGCTCATTTTGTGTGGCGAGGATAAAGCATGTCCTTAATTCACTGTGTGTCCTAAAAAGAAAGCGGCATTTGTGAAGCACTCAAGATACCTAAGTGTCATAGGAAAATTTGAAGAAACTAGTAATTCTGACTCTGAACAAGAGCTGGGTAGTGGGTAGTATGGATGGAATAATGAGTTCAAAAAGAAAGTTGCAATGAAATATTTAATACACTGATGGAAAGATGCTGAGGGCAGTATAGAGTGAAACAAGACAGTGTCATGATGTTTTGCAATCACATTTGCAATAAGTCAGACTAGAGTTTCATGGATTACTTGTTTGGGGTTTTTTAAATGTTGAGTACTTAGTTTTGTAGCCCTAAGACCATTTTTCTGCAATAGTATTTTCTGCATGTGCAAATGTTTTAATATAGAAAAGGATAATAACCTGAGCTACTTAAGAAATTACCTTTCTCTACAAATTAATTCGATGGAAAATAAACAAGCAAGGCTATTTTCACACTTTAACTATGCTTTTGTAACTGTACCATAGCGCAACATATCTTCTTTGGTACTAAAAATATGTTTTACTTATTGACTTAATTTACTGATTGAATCTATTTGTCTTTAATTCTTTAATCTATTTGTCTTTGTAATTAGTAATAATATAAGATGGACAGCATCATGGGGACTGATTGTCAGGGCATCTGGTATGTTTGTGTAGGACTTTTTATTGATTCATATCTAAAGAAACAAATGAGTTATTAGGAAATATCCATCAAATTTTATGCCAAAACCCTTGAGAAACTAATTTTGATGATATTGCACAGAGATACCTAGAGGGCTAAATACTTTGCGCTAAAATTTCATTTCACAAGATAGTCAGTAAAACCTTTCTGAAATTGTGTTTATATTTTGTCTCCTAACAAAATGTCTGGAGGAAACGATTGTTTTTAATGTATGTGTAAAGAAAGCTGAGAATAAGCAGAGCACATTTGGCAAGTTCTGAACAGCAGAAGGCTTCCAACTTTTCCAGGTTGTATATTTTCAGGTAAATGTGAAGTTAGCATGGAGCAGAGGGGAGCTATGGGGGGCCAGGAAAACCAGACAAACTGAGTAACAACACCGTTGCTAGAAAAACTTAATGCCCAGGGAGCCCACAATCAAATATTTATAGCCTTATGGACAACAAATACTCTGCAGGACAAGACTACAAAGCAGTCCCATGCACAAGTATTCTCTTTGCTCTCCCTCTATCCATTTCTTTTCCCCATACCCTTTTTCAGAATACTTACTACACTGACAGCATTATTATTGCCAATCCCACTGCAAACTAGTAAAATGGGGAATGCTTTTTAATGCCTTTTTATGGATTTCTCAGTTGATTCAGTTGGTTCCTATTCAAATATTGTGATCATTTAAAATGCCACAAATTTTTGGGCATGACTTTTGTTCAAGAATTTCTTTTTCAAATACATCATATTTAGAGATCTAGAAATAAAGAAAAAATATTCCAAAATAATTTTGATTAATTTTCAGATAATTAGAACACTTTTCACATTGTACTTCAACCACTATTTTAGGAGTTGTTTCTGTCAGGAAAAGGCTGCACTATGAATAATTCTTTCAGTATTTCTGTGGATGCTGACTTCTAAGGCAACTGAAACGAAAGCAGCTCTTCAGAAATCTGTGCGAGATTTCCCAGTCAATGAAACTTCTACGAAAAGATCAAAATGACACCACAAACGAGGCTGTGGTACCCACTGCCAGGCAGATCTAGCTTTGCCCAACACCTACAGGGACGCTGGAGAGGACAACTTGCAACATCTTTATGAGGGTCACTGGTGGCAATGCAGGGAGATCTGCTTCTCACCTTTGTTTCTGTAGCATTGCTACATGGTGCTGGTCTCCACAGGGATGTGGGAGAAACTTAACCCCCTGCAGTAAGGCACTGGTTTTGGGGGTTTTCTCCTGGAGTTTAATAGTCTGAGGGCCAAAAGGGCTGTGCTGTGCTCTGAAGTGTGTTTTGCCCGTTACAGTCAGCAGTCGGATGGAGAGTGACACACTCATTTACTGCTAGACAACAACTGGGCTTAATCATCTATGAGGCTGTAAGAGGTTCTCTTGGAGTCTACCTTATCAGCAGCTCTGCCATTTATTGGGATTCTTGTTCACTTCAGTTCAAAACCCAATTTATTACTATTAAAGACATTACCAACTCTTTCAAATATCCTCTGACTGCTTCCCAGGGATACTCACTGATAGGGGTTCTTAGAAAACAAAATCTGCCAAGTACTTGAGTCTTCATGCAAACTCCCTATAGCAAACAACATCAAGAATCTTTGGAACCCCAGTTTTTTATAAAATTCATCATGTAATTCATTACTTCACAACCTTGTATTTGGATTTCAAAAAAACCCCAACAACATCAATATTTTGGAATTGTAATGCCATTAGGAAAAAATCCCCACGCACCTTGGTATGTTTGTCTTGCAGATTTTAAAGATCCCCCCACTTTACTTGAAAGTATACTACCTGGTTTCCTAAATGTCAGTCAGGAGAACCATGGCATCAGCCTTCACTGCCTCTGTTCACTTGACAGTTTTATGTTCATGAAGCAGAACTGCTGTGGTTCTACCACAGTCCTGTGTCAGATTTCATTTAGTAAAGTGAAAAAAAAACCAACCAAAAAACCCAAACAACAATAAAACACCATAACCCAAACCAAACAAAAACCACCCCATGAACAAACCAACCAACCAAACCAAAACTATGAAATAAAAAGAACCCAAACCCTAATTGGACTGCAGCAAAACAAGTGTTCCAGTTAGTTTCAGGGGAAAACCAAGCTGTATTAACAGGTAATTCTAAACCCCAAGACTGTGGTTTTAGTGTAGGATGTTATCATCTGGGAACAAAAATCTGCATTCACATCATATATGTGCTGCAGGACACAGCCTCACCCTGCTCTGCACTGACCTGGGCAGGTGCAGGGACTGCAGCCACTGCATTGGTCACTGTCCACACATCAGCCCCACACCCACACGGGCATCTCATTTGTCAATAAGGTATGGGGTCCTTTCATGAACAGTTTTTAATAAGGTCTGTGCTTCTGAAGCTGAGCAAGTGTGACAAATGGCTGGGGGTTAAGAATTTTCTACATCAGTGACCCTCCCCACCCCTCTCTCCAGCCCATCCCAGTAAACAGAACAAATGCCCCATACCTCGAGACATTTTGATGCCTGAATTAATAAAATAAGCATGATAATGAATAATCTATGTTAAGCATTTTCTTACCCTTTATTTTTTCATTATGATCAGAAGAGGAATATGATTAACAGCAGTTTAAACTTTAGCAGTACAATTTCAGTATTAAATATAAAACTACACTGGAAGTTGATGTGTTTTAAAAATGGTTATGTATACTCTAGCCTTAAATTTATGTATCAAATACAAGTAACTCAATTGTTTCTTGCCTTGACAATTAACATATCTAACAGGTTTCAACAAGCCAGACATCCATCTTTTCCATTAAAAAAAATAAGCAAGCACACCAACTCTTATTCATAGCAAGGGGAGTAAAGACTCAACACTTTCCTGAGTGTTGTGCAAATAATAACAGGTTCAAGAAAGTCAGTTAAATAAATGTAATGATAAACCTAAAGCTAAGCTGGAGGACCTTTTGATTAACTTCATATTTCATGTATTATTTGCATCAGTAGAGAGCAACATGAGTTACAGAACTTCCATGAAAACAAGCCACTTACAAGCAGGTGTTTAAGCTTGATCAGTTTATTAAAAGGATTATATGACACGGTTGCCTGCAATAGCAGGGGACTGGATCTGATGACCCAGGAAGTTCTTTCCAGTCCCATGTTTCTAAGCCATGCACCAAGTGTATCCAGCCCACACTTTCACATTTGGAAAAAGCCAAAGCCACACACACACACACTCACAGGAAAAAAAAATTTAAAAAAATTTAAAAAAATACCTTGATGACACCATTTCATTTTTCTAGTTATTCACTATGCAGAAGGGAACAGAGCTTAAGTCCTGTACAGAGGATACATTTACTCGAGGTTGATGTGGTACTGAAGTCAGTTAATAATTAGATACCTCCAGGCAGATTCAGTTACAGGGCATACCAACACTGCACACTGCCAGACAATTTCTAATCAAGCCAAGAACCTCTTGCAGGATGAGGTCTCTGCTAGCAAGCACAGAGCACACTGAGTAAGCTAAAAGCAGCTGTTCTTAGGTGAACTACCCTACCAACCATGAGTGAATGACAGATAGATGGTAAGAAGCATTTACCTACTAGACAAGATCTCTGCACACCCAGGCAGAATTATTTCAGAGCTGCAACCATTGTTCCTACCTTGCCTGTCTCTTGAGTACGTTCTCTTTAAAAGCTGGTCTACAGAATCAGTGCAGCCATTCTCAAGCACTACTGAAGTAGCAGTTTGTAGCTGCTATGCAAGACTCTACTTTCAAATGGTAGTCAAGACATTCCCATCATTGAGGCCAGTCTGCTAGAACAGCATTCACAGCCACGGCAATAAGCCTTTGCAACAAATAGATATTTAAGCAATTGCCTACATTCAGCCCATCTAACTTTTAGGCACTTGGTTAATGTGTCTGGGTCCCTTGGCACCCAGAACTCCCCCCACCCCCCAGGGAAAAAAAAAAATTAATCACTGAAGGCAGGTAGTCTCAATTGCCTTCTGGAGGTGTCTCTTGACCCCCCTCCGAGCAAACCAAGTTCTTAACACACGCACCTCAGTTAGACAGGATGAATGGAGACTTGCATCTCTTCCTAGAGACAGTATCAATACTCTCCAAAACCAAATGCAATCAAGCAATTACGGTTTGCAACCCGTTACATTTGGAAACAAAAACTTACAGTCAGTAATTATGCTGTAGTCCCTCCCTCCCAAGCATAAAAGCCTTCCACATGGAGGCTCTGCTTTAAAAAAAAAAAAAGAAAAAAAAAAAAGAAAAAGAAGCATTCTTCTTTCAGACAAAGAAGAGTGCACAGGGCTGCTTTGCCACTCATTCATGGGGAAGCTGAAGGATCAGAGAACACTTATTCAGAGAACTGGAATGACTAAGCACTGCTAGTGCATGCAAAGCAGAAGTAACAAGATAGTTTTTAAATTAACCCTAGTCCTCTTCTCCACCTCACAAAATTCATGCAAGTGTTTGAGAAGATAAGTCAAGACATAATAGCCCCAGTTTCCAAAAAGGCTTAGTTTGGTTTTTTAAATCATATTGTAAAATGTCCTTTTGTTTTCTTTCTGCGGGTAGATAAATGCATTTTTGGCATGTTTGAGAATCACAGATATCTATGAAGTCCATGCTGTTTGAATTCTCCAACTAGTTTTTGTAACCTGTCAAAAAAACATAAGCAACCTATACATGTTTCCCCAGTATTGACATGCATGCTCAGAGCTCTCCACTGTAGTGAAATGAGGTGTTACTTCTGTGCTGATAGTTGACGAGTCAGCATTACACGACTTTGAGACCAACTAAATTAACATTGTCGTAATATGAAAGGCAAGCACAAGTTCATTTATTTATAGCAAAGGTCTTGGGTTACAGGAGGTCAGTTCTTGCCATCTTGAAAAGATAGGGGATAACTTATTGCATACATGTGCATTATAATTTAGCAGCAAGTCATTCATAGAAACACTTCCCTCCTACTGCTTTTTTTGGTTTATTATCTCAATTATATATATATATTTTAACTTTACAAAGCATTTAACACCACCTTTAAGTTAATGGTCTTTTATTGGAAAAAAAAGACTAGCATTTACAACTTGGAATGGACATAAATTGTAATATCTTGAACAGCAATGTTGATAGTTGTGCTGAAGTCCACAGGCTACTCCGCCAGCTCCAAGTCATGGTACAGAAGGTTTTAAAAATATGAGAGTCCAAAGATGCTCCCTTGGTGAAGGTTTCTTTTAAAAATTTTGTGAACGGTAACAGCCTGACACCCGTTTCACTATAGTGCAATGCAGACAATGTTAAACCAGTATTTTAACACAGACATGCCATCCATAGTTAAGATCATCGTATTTTTGGAGCACACTGCTACGTACAGGAGAACCATTCAACCTTTAGGGCATTTTCCTTAAGTTTTGCATCCTTCAACCATTTTGCTGCATACCATCCTGAGGTATAAACCAATTTTAAAGTAAACCAGCTATGACAATTTATACTACAAATTGAACTAGAATCCACTGTTGAACAAAAGAGTGGATCCTTAGGTTTTTTTTCCTTTTAATACACATGTCTGACTGTGCTCAATTGTCAAGCTGCATGCATGAAAAACTGGCCAGCCCAAACAGTGTAATAGTCATTAGCAAATGGAACTTTTGAGTTCACTAAGTGCTTCCTTTTTTTTTTTATTTTCAAGGTAGTACAATTATTTATATTGTAAAACTGATGTTTAACTTTATCTTTTGGGGACAGGACCACCAACCATTACATGCAGTTTGTGGACAGAAGGTAATTTGACATTCAGTTTTGCTATACAGAAACAGAATGAATAAATGAACATTTTTTTGCAAGAGGTAAGTAAAAGATTCAATTTGATTCTTCTAGAGGAAAAAAGGTGTAAAGGAGGTCTCTTCACTTTGCAGTCATCATCTGTACGAATTCTGAAAAGATAAAAAGTCACTGTGATTCACTGTCTCCGGAGTACTTCAAGTCAAAAGCATCTTAAATACTGTTGGCATTAAAAGAGAACCTTTCACAGCATCGAAGGTTTTGTCCACAGAAGTGGACAAGCAAATAAACTAGTGTCTCAAGCATTAAAAATCAATGCCCTATGCAACAGGCCTTCCTCAGTCTGAATAACGGTTTTTAGTCAAGACAAACATCTTTTTACCTTCATAGTTGACTTGCCCATCCCCGTCAATGTCTGCTTCTCTGATCATTTCATCTACTTCTTCATCTGTTAGCTTTTCTCCTAAGTTTGTCATAACATGGCGTAGTTCTGCTGCACTGATATAGCCATTGCCATCCTATGAGAAAAGAGTTGCACAAGACCATGAACAACAATCCTGACGTTGACTAACTTGAAAACTACACCTAGGTTTCCAGTAACTGCTTCTGAAGCAGCCTCATGGCACTTGGAGCAGATGTACAGAGCTGGCCCACTGTCCATACTGCAGTATGTACTAGACCCACTGCCTTCTGAAGCATGCATGACACCATATCCTTCTATACAATTACTGTGCTGTAATAACAACTGCATGCCTGACTTGTAGTTGTGATAAGGTATTTTAAAGAGCTTTCAAAAATAAACACAGAAACAAAACCAAAATGTTTTTGTTTAGTCTCTACTGCCTAAGCAAGGCCAAAAAGAGACCCATTTCCCCAGCAGCAAGAATGAAGTCAACTTTCTCTTCTGCGTTAGCACTACCTCTATAACCACACTACAGGTGGTTATGTCAGGCTTCTTGGATAAAACAAGATAGAACAAACCAAAGAAAACATTTAAATTCTACTCATAAGGGGTTTTGAGAAGTTTTATGGCAAAATTAAAAAGAGAGGAAAGAATGACATTTCTAAGCCACTGTCCCCATTTGTAATATCCAAAACCAAAGCTCATCCTGAGCCACTTCAGAAATTCCATACACTGGAAGAATACACTATCTCAAAGCACGGTATGGCCATCAGCAGTAGATAACCTACCTCAGTGGCTTTAAACACTAAGTCTGCAGAAAGACCCCCACATTTGCAGCAAAGTACTAGAGACTGATACTTTTTTCTATAAAAAGTAGTAGTAAGGTCTTCTTCCACACAGGCACGTGCATCAGCTTTGCAATTGCATCAGCATCTACTCAACGCAATTCTTGGGTAACATCTGTCATATCCAAACAGCCCAAAGAGGAGAACCCCTGCTCTAGAAAACTGACATATGCCCAGGTATTCCTAAACAAGGTCAAGGGAGCTGAGCTATTAAGTTTTCATAAAAGCAACTTCCAAGTTCACATGTTGAAAACAGAACATGCAATACTTCGTGTCCCTCTAAATAGCGACGATACCATCTTTACTTCGAAAGCTTTCATAAGATAGTGTAAAACCTTGTGGATCTATGCAAATATTTCCCTGTTCCTCCCAAAGTCAAAAGGTACAGAAAAATCCGCCCCCCTCTACCGACACATCTCAAAAAAACCCCACCCTCCCCCAAGCATTAAGTTCTTCTAATCTCTGTTCTGAAGGAAGGGCCAGAACGTTTTCCTTATGAATGAGCCTAAAGCTCAGACCTTGCTGTGTAAAGCAGGTAGAACCAAGCTGCAACAGTCCTGGTTCTATTTTCAGAACAATCTCTGCTCTGTTTCCAATTCTTCTGCTTCTACTAGAGGACTTTTTCTCCTTCTAGACAAGAAAAAAGAAAACACTGAGGAAAATAAAGACATCATATTGCTTCTAAAGAGTAGCTGTACTTTTATTAATACCTTGTCAAAGACTCGGAATGCCTCACGGATTTCTTCCTCGCTGTCTGTGTCCTTCATTTTTCTGGCCATCATGGTTAAAAATTCAGGGAAGTCGATAGTGCCATTGCCTTAATAAAAAGAAACTTCCAAAAATTAAACTTCCATGCTTTTCTTCATTAACCAAAAAAAAAAAAAAAAAAAAAAGAAAAAAAAAAAAGAAAATTCTGGCATTTAACTTAGTCAGAGACAAGACTGACAGATCTCTGTCAACTGTTCTTATAGAAGAACTGGTTCTTCTCTCTAAATTGCTACCACTGCCTTTTTTACTATTACTACAGTAGGCACTCTGTTTCAGCATGAATCAACTGCTGCCTTCTCTCCAGGTCAAGCCACATCATTTGCCACCCAAACTACAAAGAAAATGACAGCCTGATGCTTCAAGGTTAACCAATAACGAAACTTATCTTTACTTCAAATTGCTCCCACAAAATTAATCTTTTAATTTCTTTATCATATCTCAATTGCTGCGGGATACTCCAAGAAGAAAACATATTATAAAGCCAGCATTACAAATCCAGGTTATCTAATATCTGGGAAAATTACACTCCACTAAACTGTACATAAATATTTTTTTCTAAAATCAACTACCTTATCAACTAAAGTTGCACATCATAAAAGCAACATACCATTTCAAGGGGCAACAAGGATCTGCAAATTCCAGTGACGTGAGAAAAGCTGCCATTACTTGTTATTATTGATAAGCTCAGCTGTAGGTGCTCTTACAGGTATTTTACTGCAAAACTGAAAATCCCTGCTGACATCCAGGCCTCACCCCTAAGATTAAGTTTTTTATTCAAAGTAAAGATTTAAATTTCAGGCTGCTCAAAGCTAGGAAAAAAGTAGAACAGTGAAGAAACTAGATTTGTATAGTCAGGATTCAGCTCTATATGCCAAAAAGGCACATTAAGAAGTTCACAAAACCACATTAAACAGTTCACTGTGCAACTAAGATCTACCCACTGATTTAAAGAAGCATACAAATTCATCGTGCAAGTACAGCAAAGAAGCCAAACAAAGGCAGTTTAAGAAAATCCTTGCATCCTAGGGATTCCAGCCTGAGACATACACAGCTATTTATCATCACGGCCAACTTTATGTACCAGTTAAATACAAATACAGGTCTCATATTCAGCTTTGAAAAAATCCTCAATGAACATGAAGAATAGCAAAGCATTCTGCTGTAATCAAAATTTAAACAGTTCAGCAGGCATACTTAATCTGAAGTCCTCAGTCTCCTCCTGTTTTAAATCTACCAGAGCAGCATTTGGTCTGCAGCCTAAAGAAGCCACAATACACAAACTCTACATACCACTGCAGACCCTGAAGCTTTTCAGTTTCTGCAAAGACTTAGCAGTTAAGGTCAACCTACACTTTTAAAAAAGCAGTTTAACTAATATGGCCTGATAGTCAGATAATTTATACTCTTGCTAATACACTTTCACTCTTTTACAAACACATTAAGAGAAAAAAATCACTATTACAACCAACATACAAGACCAAAGGTTTGACATCCACTGAGCAGGGCTAATATTTTTCCTTTTTAAAACTGTTAGCCTATGTGGAGTTCAGAAACACAGCATGTAGCCACCTTTTCTGACATCCATTTAAAATAATTGTTAGCCTTGATATGGGAAGGGTTTTCTGCCTTTGCCTCCAATAGCCCCTCTCCACCGATTAAGGATCTAATACATTAGATAGACTATATAGTCTCTTCCTGTTGTGCTGAACTTTCAAGAATCGAAAACACTATTCCACTCTTAACACATTTTTTGCCTTAGACAAAACCACAGACATTGGTAAAGCTATCAAAACCAACATGGGCTGGCAAAACACATACAGGAGAGCTGGATAGAAAGAGGTTAACGGCAGGTCAGAGCAAGTCAGATAGCAATAGGAAGCCTGTGACCCATAAAATATTAAAGACAAATAGCATAACTTTGTCTCTGCCCATCGCCTGTTTTAGTCTCACAAATACTGCTAGCAGCTTTGACATCCTTCTGAGTTTAGATTCCACCAAGTATTTTGAAACTGCTTTAAGAGATCCATGTCACAGCCTTCCCTATGCAGTTTAAGCCCTGGTGTGGAGGTCATACATATAAAAAATGATCACAGCACCTTCCCAACACTTACCATCAGCATCTACCTCGTTGATCATATCCTGCAATTCTGCTTCTGTTGGATTTTGACCCAGTGACCTCATGACAGTTCCCAGTTCTTTTGTTGTGATAGTACCATCACCATCTTTGTCAAATAGGGAAAAGGCTTCCTTGAATTCTAGAGGCAGAAACAGTCCCAGTGTTTAGAAACATCACCAGCAGGAGAAAACCGCAGACTAAAAATGCACTCCACTGACAAAGCCTGGTACAATTCTAAGAAACATTTTCTCTTTTTATCTAACTGTCCTTGTATTGAGAAAATTAACACTCTCAAATACAAATAAAAAATTACTTACAGTACCAACACATAATTTGCACAGTATATTCAAACTTATTTCATGTGGCTATTATCTGCATTACAACTCTGTAATTCATTTCCATGCATCTGCATCTTGCCTGAGGCACAGTTGCTCCACAAACAGCAGCTGTTTGAATTAAGTGAAAGGAGCCACTGGGTTCCCTTTACAATTAACAGACTTACAGGAAGAAAAGTGTTGTCATTTACCACTTATTTTTAAGTCAGCAGACAATAAGAATTAGTGTCAGCCACAAGTGGGAGACTGGTCTCCAGAAGGTCAAATAATGCTCCTTCTCCTAACCAGTCTGATTTACAGGCAGTCTATTAAAAGTTTTATTTAAAAGACACTGGCTTGTAACATGTGCAATAAACCCATCTGTGGTTTATTTGTTGCCATTTCACTTTTAGTTTATCTTCACTCTGTTAAAGAGTACCTAGGTCTGCTTTGACTAAGTAGTTCATTTTAGTCTAGCAATTATTTCTGTTTGCAAGAAATCTAGGAGGACTTGGCTCAAATCTGAAAGTCTAAAAAAAAAAAATCATTATCTGTAGTCCAAGGAATAAGCAGTCTAAATTAAGAGGCAGTGAACCAGTAATCTTCCAGAATATTTTTGTCTGTTTTTTTTTAGTTTGGGATTTTTTTGAGTGCTTTTCAGAAGTGGTAGTACAGATTTAAAATTGTCAAATATGTTTTTTTTCCACTATGCTTGAGATAATATATTTTCTTTTAGTCACAAGAGTTAGCAAAAAAAAAAAAAAAAAATTCTCATCAAAACACTTACCAGCAATCTGTTCTTCAGTCAGCTGATCAGCCTACACGAAGAATAGAACATTTTAGAATACTGTTTACCTCTAGCTATGTCAAGCCATGAGGCACTTCCTTTAAATTTCAGTAGTGATTTATCATTATTTTCACAAAGTCATTTTCAAACCCTGGAGTTCTGTCACCTACAGCATGCAGCTGTTTCCAAAAGCACACAGGAAAACTTGGTTGGAAACTGTACATGACAAAGCAAACACACCATCCTGCAACTTGGTGAATATGATTTGGCTCAGTGAAAGACACAGGGGAGGCTCCTCGAAACCCGTCAGAGGCACAAAATCCCTAAAGCCATGTGTTTGGGGTTTCAGATCACATGCCATTCCCAGCGGTGCAGCACCCCAGCACTGCGTGGGGGTACCGCACACGCGTGGGCTGCAGTGCCTCCCACCGCTCCAGCCCTGCCCGCAGCAGCCACCAGCCCTCTGCCAGCTGCACAGAAGGGGCTCTGCTGCCATATTACAAATCACATCTCGGTATTAGAGAGATTTTTGCCACCTCTGACAAAGAAAATTACAGTTTTCATGCAGTGTATTATTTTTTCATTCAACCAAGCAGTTTAAGGTGCCTCATCCTGACATGCAGGTTGTTTTATACATAATTTTAAGTAGCAAGATTTAAAATGCCTGCTTATAACCTTCTGTACATCAAAAGGCCACTCCCGCATACAAAGGTATACAGCTCAATGGGCAATCAAAGGGGCTTTCTAAAGCTTAACTGTGATAGCCACATCTTTCCAGAAGACTCTCCCTATGTATGGACAGAGCATCACAAAAAGCTCCACTGTTTGGACTCAAAGGAGCTAACTAGTTCTTCATGGAAAAATACACCTTTTCCTAGCAAAGGGGAAAAAAAAGGATTGTACATGCTTTATCACAGATACTGAAGAATGCAAGGTATTAACTTGTTTTAAACACATTTTATTGGATCGTTTTTACTAACAGAACAGAAAAATTTGTAGGTAGGCAGACACTTTTTGTCCTAAAATATTATTATTTAAGCATAAAAACCATCTAACAGCAGCCAAGAGCAACAAATACAATGGAAAATTAAAAAACAGCTATGCAATGTTAAGCTCTTGCATATGGGAATAGGGTAGGATTAAAAAACTGCTCCATATGTTAAGGGAAGTACACAGATCACATCTGTAATTAGGTGGGGGGTTTTGTTTGTTTGTTTTAATGTCTGTATGTAATGAATAAACAATTCCCTGTATGCAGTGTGTTGGAGGAGAGAGAAAAGGGCAGAAATGCTAACAGTGAAAGACAGTCTTCTTTATTAACATCAAAAAGCTTGTGCACAAAATCCAGCTCAACTTCCTGCACTCTTTGTGATTTTCTAGAAAATGCGAGCTTTCACTTAAAAATTATCTAAGGAATTTACATAACAGACTCACTGCCCTGCAGAACAGGAAACAGAGCCACACCTTGGCAAAAAAACTCCAGCCCACAGCACCAGCTCCTGGCCCCATTAATCAGAGCTCGCTGGATGTTTCTAAAAATCATATTTCAAATTTAAAAAAAAAAAAAAAAAAAAAAAGAACAAAAATCCCACAAAACAAAACCCCAAAACCTTCGCACACCCTGCGATGTCCGAGGACACAACCCGACCCTACACTGCCAAGAGGTTCACCTTCCCGAGCAACAGGCATAGCCACTACCCCCTTGCCACAGATACACGACAAAGATACCCAGCCAGGGCTGGAGCCATCACCCCACCCAGCCAAGTCATCAACTCCTGTCCTGGTGATGTCAGCCTTCTCCTACGGGAACGGGAGATGGAGGGAGAGAGTCGAGGAACACCCAGATTGCCAAAAACCGATTAGAGGTCAGTCTGCAACTGTTTCGCCGCTCTCGCAGGAAAGAGCATCGGGAAAATCCCAGCCCTTCCTCTTGCTGTCTCTTGCGAGCAGCGCTGGCTGGCCCCGGCAGATGATGCGATGCGTTCCGGCGGGCATCGCCCGGCCGGCGGGGCGGGAGGCTCGCAGCCCGCCGGCGCAACAGGCGCCTTTCCCGGCCAGCAGCCACCCACTGCTGCAGTGCGTCCCCGTTTCCCCTCCCTCTCTCTCCAGCCGGCGGCCACACCACGTCCTCATCCTTCAGCCGCGAGGGCGCCCGGGCTCCGCGGCCAGCGTTCCCTCGCCATCCCCTTTCCTCCAGCGGGCGGCTGGGGCAGGGGCTCTTCCCCGCAGCCCCCGCGGAGAGGGGAGGCTGCGCCCCTCCCGCGCCGAGCCCCCCATGCAGGCGCTGGGCCGCTTCCAACCGAGCAACACGCACTGCGCCCCGGTCTCCGCGGCCGGGGGGTGCGCGGGGGCCGGGAGGAAGAGGAGGAGACATGATGTAATGCAGACAGCGATGGGCTTCGCCGCCGCGGTTGCGTTTTTTTTGGGGGATTGGGGGGGACGGGGGGGCGCAGTAGCTGCAGCGCGGTGCCCTCCCCCGGCTCCCCCCCCCGCTCCCTGCGCAGTGCAGCTGGTGCCGGAACCGAGCGGGATCCTCGCCCGCAGACCCGCGCTCCGCCCCGCAGCGCGCCCTGCCCGGCACTGGGGCCGTGGCCCCGGGGAGAAGCGCCCGGCCCTTTCCGCAGGGGAGGGAAGGCGAGGCGGGGCGGGAGGGCGCGGGGCCGGGGCGCCCACACGGCAGGCCCGGGAAAAAGGGAAGGAAGCGGCGGAAGAGGAAGGGCCGCAGCTCCGCGGCGATCCCGCGCAACGCGGCGGGGGGTGGGGGGAGGGAGAGTCCGCAGCCACCAACCCGCTCACCCCGCGGGGACCCGCGCGGAAAGGGCCCCCGCGGGGCACCCCCCCACCCCCGCTCCTCCCCGGGGACAGCCCAGCTGCACCAACCCGACCGTTCCCGGCTCCGCAGCGAGCGGCACTGCGCGCCAGCCCCCGCGCCAGCCCGGGTACCCCGAGCCGCGCCCGGCCGGTCGAGCGAACGAGAGAGCGAGCCCCCTACCATGGCGCGGCGGCGGCGGGCCCGGCGGCGGCTGCACGAACTGCGCGACCACGAGCGGCGGCGGCTGCTGCTGCCTCCTCCCGGCGCGGCTCACAGAGTGCTGGGGCTGTGAGCTTGCGCCGCCCGCTATATACGTGGGGCTGTATCCCTCCGCCGGAGCGGGGCCCTTTTCCCTCCTCCCCGGCGCGGTATGTGCGAGGTGACTGCGGCGGGCGGCCCTGCCCCCTCGGCGGCCCGGCCCCTCCCCCGGCGGGGCCGCTCCCGCAGCCGATCACCCCCGGAGGGGCGAGGGCAGGCCGGTCCCGGCAGGGACTCTTCTCCGCCGAGCGCTGGTGCCGGCGCAGCCCGCGGGGAGCTGCCTCACCGCCGGGTCCCTGCTGGGTCCCCGCAGCTCTCCAGGCTGGAGCCCTCGGAGTGAGGGCATCTCGGCCAAGTTGGTACTTTCTTTTCTTTTCTAGACAGCATCCCCGCCGGCGGGGCGGGCCTGCGCTCTCTCGGGGATCCCGGAGCGGCACCTGGGAGAGGATGATGGCGCGGGGACGGGGGGAAGCGTTAATAAAGCACTTTTTTTTCGGTGACAAGACGTGTGCGGCAGCGACTGTAAAACTAAAATGTTGAAGTGAACACAGCTGCTTTTTTATTAATCATAGGGGTTTTGTCAAGCACCAAAATCCAGACGACGGCGAAATTCAATCCAGAATCGGATGGTCTACAACTGAGGTGTCACTTCAAACGCTTCAGAAGCCTGCAATTGAGAGGCAGCAAAAGCATGTCCTGATGTGAAAGTGTTTTCTTCATTTCTTCTCTGTCAGCTCTGAGGATTTTGTCCACACTGGTAATCACCCAAAAAAATTGTAGTATTCACACTGTACCTCCTTTAACAGGTATGGAAGCACAAACAAACACGGACCCACGTTGGAATCTAGGATTTTGGTTCCATTCATGACAGGTTCCCTTAGATTTTGACATTTGTTGTAGTTCAAGATATTTTTGGCTGAAGGTTTTAGTTTGGGCCTCTCTCTGGATTGGGAGGCTTGCAGTATTTCCAATGTGGTCATAATTCTGATGAATCTGCTTGCAGTGTAGCACTAAATCTTTTAAAATTCATTTGCCTATTCTGTTTTTGAAAAATCACGCATACATTCTGTGCTTGAAATAAAGGCAAAATCAGTTTGGTTCTGTTTGTTTAACAATTTCAATAGCTCTGCCACTGAAGTTACAATTTATTTGCTTGCCTTTCTGGAACATAGTGATAGGTTGGCAAGCACAACTGTTACCTGTTTGCAATGTAGACCGATTTCTCAGCAAACAAACTGCATATTTAATGTTTTATAGTTTGGTTCTCAGCCATTCTAACATTTGTATTGCAACGACTGTATGAAATAGTGTCAGAAAACCAATTTGCAGCTGGCTAGTCTGCAAATGATAGGTTTATAGACAGCTTCCATTTTAGATGTGGAATGCCCAGCCTCCTATTTTTAATTTTTTTTTTAAACTACCAAATAGTGATGCTGATTTTTTTTTTTTTTTTTCCCTTTGGAAGAACAGGCAAATCGATCTTTTGTTTCCAAACCAGACCAGCAATTTTAAGCTCTTACTTTCCTAGCTTAGTTTCTTTCTGGAAAGCATGGCACAATGTTTGATTGGTGTGAGCTACAAGAGTGTTTGCTTGGATAAGTGAATCTTGGAACTCTCTGAGACTCACAGGGACATGTGAAGAAAAATGTTCATGCACAAATCATTCAGCTTATTGTGCTGGTCTTGCACAGGTGAAGATCTCATTGTTAAAACACTGAATTCTACATAAATATTTGGCTAATAAATTAGTACCGTTATCTTGCAAAGAAAAGGTATTATCAGAAGAATAATCTTGCCAACATTTAAATGTGACAGTTTGGAATGTGGGTGCTTTATTTCAGTATCTTTAAAGTTAATTTTAAGCACATGTAATATGTTCTTCCATTGATCCAAACCTTCACTTGTTAAAAAGTGATTAGATTTATCTGTTGAGGAGAGACTATGAGACAAGTAATTAAAATTTATGTAGATTCTCTTACAAACTATCAGCATTACAGCGCTTGGACATACGTGATGAAATTTGGAAATGTGAAGTAGAAAGCCACCCAGTCACATTCAATGAATGTTGCCAAAGATTAACAGGGCCTTTGAGTAGAAAGATTGCTGTGCATTTATTCCTCTTTCTTTTCTTTTCTTTAACTTTTTGTGTCTACTTTTCCTAACTCTGGATGATTCATGTTAATAATTAATTTATATTTAAAATTCAATTTGGAAATAAAGTTACTTTAAAGTAGTTTGGAATATAGTTATCTTGCTTTATTTTAAAAAATTTAGGATGATCAAGTAAGGTGCCAGAGTTGGGTTCTGCTGTAGTTTCTGTTTAAATTGCATCATTCTGTATTTGAAAATATTTCACAGCTCATGTTCCAAAATACCATTCTGACTAAGGGGATTTTTTTTTCCTAATTTGACATATGGCAATGATAAATGTAAACAAAACAGAATGCTAATCTATTGCTGCTTATTTAATGGAAAAAAAAAAATCTAAACTGGCATCTGCCTGCTCCTTGTAAATTTGCTTTCACTCAATCGTACAGCTAGATCTTGATCAGTATTCTTTGTTCTTTTAAAATTTACATTCAGTTGTGGCCAGGCAAGAAATGCCCCTGTCATTCCAATGATATACAATGTCAAATGATTTGCCAGGATCTTCTAGTCTCATTCAAAATCTCCTGAATCTCAGTGGGAGCTGGACTGGGCCACGGAATTACTCAGTGTTTGTGCCTGACACCATAGAACTTGGCCATCCCATTGCTAAAGAGCTTTTCTATGAACAGAGGGCTATGCAATAGCTACTAAGATGAATTTTGACTGGATCAATTTACTGTTCTAAATTACTCTCTAAGCATACTCTTGTTGACTTGTGTTTGAACTGTAATAGTAAGAAAATATTATTTTATAAATTTATTTATAAAATAAACAAAACTGTTGCAGTGGAAGGCTTGCAACCATTCTACCTAGTATTACATTCCTAAATTTTGCCTTAATGTGATAGTAAGATTACAGTGTTGGTCTTTGTTGCGGCAGAGACTGAGCATGTCCATTCCTTAGGAGCAGCCAAAGATGTAAGGAGGATATAAGGAGGAATTCTGTTGAGAACCTGACACAATAATAAACCTTACTACTTACATACTTGCACGTATACCAATTGTTTTCTTATATTATATATGCCTAAGTTTAAAAAACCCTAAAATATAAATTGAAACATTTCACAGACATCTGTCCTGAAAGAACGGATGTGAGAACAGATGGACAGAAGTTTGTCATATCATTTAATGCACAGCTGGGAAGCTGATATTATGGCAATAAGCATAAATAACCAGTTTATAGTAAGTTAGAAGTACAAGAAACCAAAATCAAGTATATATGTGCATGCAACATCTGTGCAACTGGAAAAAATTAATTATTAGTTTTCATGGGTATAATATTGCTGGTTATATGTGTGAGCTACCCAAACTAAATTTGTTGTACTGATTTTCAAGTCAACTGGAATTCTGTTGGTATATCAATTTTTCACACTGTCTACAAAATTCTCTTCATATAGGCAATGTTTTTGGGGGAGACCGTTTTCCACAAAAATTAAGGATTCTAAATGCCAATGGCAGCTGTGAAGACCTAAGCTAGTATCCTTATAAACTATAAGCATCACTAAGGTTGCAAATAAGTGGGTCGAACTCCATTGAAATAAAAAGGTAGAACAGAATTGACTTGGACCACATTTATACAAGAGGTGAAAATAAAAATTACTTTCATCTTAACTTCTGAAGTTCCAGACCCTGGAGCATTTTTAAATGGGTACATACATGTTCCTGTAGGTAACCGTTTTTCTGAGAGAGATTAAAAAAAACCACCCTAACTCCCAAATCTTTTATATGCTTGTGATTTTTTTTACATTTGTCTCATTCCCACTGGTGTGCATCAAAAATTGCACACAATTATGGATTTTCAGTGAGCATTTAGTGTTGGAAGGCCATCTACATAATCAAATAATCAGTGATTGTTACCTACACTGTGTGTCTGTTGTCTTGCAAAGTTTTAGATGTTGATATGAAACTAATTTAACCATTAGTTAGAACTAAATTATTTACACATTGCATTTAAATTAGTGAATCCTTTTCCATGTACCTATGTAAAATGGTATCCTTGAGACCCAATAATTTGAAAGGTTTCATGTATTAAACTTAGCATAGTTTGAGTTGGGAACCTTACAGATCCTATCTTAAAAAGTGTTAGAAATATAGGAATTACAGACCTGCTCCCACACATAGTCTCACTTGTATACCTTGCACATTAAACATCATAAATTCTTTTAAATCAAAGTGATTTTTCCTGCTTTTTTTAAACACTTGCCATGTATAATAAGTGAAAAAAGAACAAAACTTTTCAACCCAGTCTTAAAAAAATCCCAACCTTTCTTCATAGTCCTATGAAGAGTTCTCTAGAAACACTGGAATATGTGAAAACAGGATTTTCCTTCTCAGTTTTTGCAATTGCCAGTTTCATAGAAAGATGAACATGATGATTCATGATTTAAACAAGTTACTCGCTCCATTTCTCTGTGTTTTGTTACCATGTTTTTACAGATAAAAGCCAAATTGTATCCACTATTTTTCAAGAATCAAAGGCAGAAAATGAAAGGATATTTATGTATTATGTGTTTGCTAAGTATTTAATATTTTTACATAACACTGTCAAACATACCTAGGTCTTGCTTCTTCACTGATATTATATTCCTTGCTTCTTCACTGATATTATATTCACTGAACTATATTCCTTGACTATGAGTCCAGTTAATACATCTGACAAAGGAAAGTAATATATTTTACCATAAATATATTTTAAAATATTCTGCATAGAACAATACTTTTAAGAATGGTTATTCTAATGATAGGAAAAACTCTGTTTCTAATTTCAGTAGATGGAGTCCTCAAATTCTGAAGTGATATAATGTAACAAACCAATTTTTGCCAGATTTACCTTATTAGGAATGTCTTGAGTTTGCATTTTATTTCTTAAGACTATGCTGGAAAAACGAGTGGGCCAAAAGCCGGTTTGCTTTACATGTTCAAATTTCTGCATTAGAACTGATAAAAGCTGAAAAGCTGTTGCCATTAGCTACAGATTTTGAACTAATATATAGCTTATAATGGTATAATAAACAATGGTAAACAAATATTCTTCAGATTGAAGTGCTGAAGAAAGGTTGGAAATCAGTTTGTTCATCCCCAGTAATATTTCTCATGACAGTCTGTCCTACTCAACATACAAAAGAAATCTTCACAAATATTTAGGAATGCTTTTTTACATAACAGAAATTGTTAAATGAGCTGTTTGCATTGTTTTTTATACCACTCCTTTGTCCATGAGTAATTAGTTTTCATCTGAATACTCCTGTGGGGCAAACTGGGATATCAATTTTGCAATAAAAATCCCAGATAAATTTAAGAATATATATGATATGGGCAGACAGGTATTTAAAATCCACAGATACATCCTCTAATGGCCAAGTCTCCCTCACTTAATTCCAAATTGTAATTTTGTAGTAGGTCTATGTTAAATGAAATTTCTTTGGGTCAGGTGGAGCTGTCTTAAGTCTTCATGCTACAGCTAATGGTAAAAAATTCAACAACTCCACATATGTGCTTCAAGGGTGATCATAATTTTACATCAGAATCATCATTTCAGGTACAGATTTTCAGCAATGTAAAGATGCCCTGAAGTCAATAAATCCATGTTAATTTGCATCAGTTAGGGATTTATTTTCCCTTCCTTTCCCTCATGACTTGAATTGAGGCATTTCAATAAGTTTGGGATAGAATCTTATCTTAGGATAAGAAGCTACAAGATCAAAACCACCTGAGTTAATAATGGATGTCAAATATTGTCATCCAAGACACATCCAGCATTCTAATCTGCCATACTGCAAAGCTGGCCTGAGGTGGAAAGTATAGATATGTACCAAATTACAGATGCTGGAAGCCAGGACCATTGCCAAATGACACTCCTTCCTTTCTTACATACAGGAAGAAAATGATGGAATCATTACACTTCTTTGAATAGCTGTTTTATGTTGTTTGTGAATGCACCAGTAAATAAACCCACCCCGTGACGAAGTAACTTCTCCAACTTCTCACCACTCCTGGGAGGAAAGAACCCTACGTTTTTCAACAACCTTGAAGAGAAGATGCATTTCTAGTATCAGTTCCCAGACACTATAAATTCCAATCTCTGTGGCCTATTGTCAGAGATCCAATAGACTGCCTCTCCCCTGGGAACATTCCATGGCAGTACCTAGGAAGTCCTCTTCTGAGGGCTTGTCTTGTTTAGTCTTTTGGGGAACAGGGACATCTGATGCCTCCAGAATACAGGTTCTGATATCCCCCTTAAGGTCCCCTTTGATCCCATCCTTTGTGTAGAACTTTAGGCTTTTAGTTTTGGGGATGCTAGCACATGTGAAGTTCAGCCTCTTAAAATGTCTAACCCTCAGAGTATGCGTAAGCATCCTAAAGCACCTCCCATCACTGTTGAAATTCCAGAAATTGTACCAGGAAAAGCCATCTTTGTAAACTTGAAAAGTACAGCTGTCCCATGGGGCTTCATATTCTTCCGTACGCTTTTGTGAGGGTACAGTTCACATCAGCTACTTAATTAAACCTCTGTTCTGCCTGCTTTATTCTGAGGCTATCAGCTTCTGTGGAATAAAAATATGCTTAAAATCCAGTCAGTCCCCAGGCATGTAACACTTTGTGCACACCTTTCCTGGCAAGCAGCATTGACCTTCCCCACAGTATGGCTATTTGTTGTTATTTTTGTGGTAGCAGAAGTATTCTAGATGCTAATGAAGTACTTATATTTAGTAAGTACACTGTTATGTGCTGGCTGTGAAGCTGTCAGCAGTGCTGTTAAAGAGCACAAACCTAACACAAAGGTGCACTGCACTGAGAATGGGGGGTTTTATGCTGTATAGAAGGGAAGTACATTTAATGAGTTTATTTTGGTTAGCCTTTGGTTTAGTTTCGGGTCTGCCAATACTGACATCATTTTTCCAAGCAGGGAGCACCATCTAAGACTTCTCTGCATCACTATCCTCAGGGTGGGCCTGTGTGTGGGATGATGCAGTGCTCAGCACTCCAGATCATTTCACTTTGGCAACCATTCTGCTTCTGCTGTCTCTATCTCCATATTCTATTTTAGGGGCTTACGGAGCACCAATCCTCTCAACTAAAATATAACTGAAACAAGATATTCAGCATTAAATAAGCAAAAAGCAAAAGACTCAAAATAGGCTATTTTGTTATTATTATTATGGGGTTAAATCACTTAAACATAGATATCTTCCTACTCATCCTCCCACTTCTTTCTTTAGTTTGTCTCCTCTTGTTCTCTCAGGACGTACTGATGGCCCACAAGCTTGTGCAAAAAAAAAAAAAAAAATGAACCCTGTTCTGTGACGGGCCCAAGGATGCCAAATAGTCATCTAACTTAATTCTTGGGAGAAAAAAAAAGTTATTGCTAGAATTTTGTCTGTCCTGAGATCCTTGCACCAATCCCTCAGCCTCCAGTGGGGCCAAGGAGCATCCTTTAGAGAGTGATCTCGCACGGCAGAATTGTGTTGGCAAGAAAACAGTTACACCTGAACCTGCACTTCAAAGTGAAGTGTAATTATTACTTGCTCAGCGGGTATGGGGAAGCAGGTGGATTTTTAAGCAGGTACACCTAAGGAAGGATACAGAGGAGCAGCTGTCTATATGCTGGGGACATCAGTTTGCCACAGAAGATCCAAGTTACTTGGTAAGACACCAGGCTTCCCTCATGCCCTGCCCCTCGCACCTCTCCCCGGAGCCGCCCGGCACTGCGGCTCCTGCCGGCGCTCCCGAAGGCGCTGTGGCGACATCCGCAATTAACCGAGAGAGAGCCACTGCAGGGCTCTCAGCTGTGCCTCCCGCAGATGCCATTTGCCGGCTTGGCACAGGCAGCTCTGCAGTTCCTCTGGAGGCACTTCAGGATTCGCCTGAACCGAAGCTTTGGCTCGGCTCGGCGCTGGTGATTCTCCCGCTCTCCACGCAGGAACTGCCGATGGCGATTAATGTTACACCCAACAGCAGGGGCCCGGGCGACACAGCACAAACAGCCTCGCTTTCCCGGAGCCTCCTGCGGCCTCCCGAGGGACACTCTTTTCCCCCCTTTCCCCCACGCAACGGGGCCGTAGCGAGAGGGGTCTGTGGCGGACTCGGCGGCCGTTCGCTGCCCGGGGGATGGCGGCTGCATCCCGCACGCTGCCAGGTCCTGCAGCGCCAGCGAGGGGGAGGCAGCGCTGGCACGGCCGGTCCGATCCCGGCTCCCTCCGTCCCTCGGCGGGCAGCTCCCGCCGGCGAGCCGCTGGCCGGCTGCGGGACCTATATCGTCTCGCGGAAGGTTACCGCTGCCTAGCGCGACGGCTTCCGACGAGAGCGGTGCTGAGGCATCTGAGGCAGCACTTTGTCAAGGAGCGCCTGATTGGCTAGCGGGACTCTGCAATGGTTATCTGGTAAGAGTCAAGGCCTCTGATTGGCCGCGCGGTACCTGCAATGCGTCAAGTGAGGATGCTGGGGTGCGCGTGCTAGAGCGCTGCCGGGGGGCGGCCGCGGCCCCGCCGGCAATGGCTGCCCGCAGCCGGCCCTGGCCGCAGCGCTGCCCGGCTCCGGGGGCTCTGGGCCCTTCCCGGCAGCATCAGCAGTCCCAGCGCTAGATTTCCCGCCTCCTCGTGCTGCTGCAGCTTGCAGCAGTAGCAATTGATTGGCTCATGAGCCAGAGCTGGCAGGAAGAAGCTGTTCCTCAGTCAGTGACCTCTTTAGAGCAGGGTTTCTACATCAAAAAGCAGCAGAAAGACAAAGCCTCTTTTCTCAATCCTTTTCCACAGCGCAGGGTGCCAGAGGTGCAAAATGTGGCAGTACAAACCTGCTTATGCTGCCCTTCCACTGCCGGTGTGAGAAGCGTCTCTTGGACCGCTGCTCCAAGTGACAGCTTGAGTGGCAGCTGGGGGAGGATATGCACGGCGAAGTGATGACTGATCGCTGAAATATCTTGCTGAAACGCTGCAAAATCTTTCAACACAAAGAGATGCTTCTGCAAAATTTGCCCTGAGCTGCGAAGCTGTGCCAAGGCACGCGAGGTTGGCCTGCATCCATCTGAGACTGGTAGCCCCCTTGGACTTGGCCAAAACCCACTACAGCCCTATTGCATAAGGAGCTGCGGAGATACCGTAACCACTTGTGTGGGGCTTTTTGTGTGTGTCTAATTGAAATAAGCGTAGATAAACCAGAAGCAAACAAAGTCATCTCTGCGCCTATTGGTGACAAGAGCAAAGAAGCTTAAAGGACTGCTTTAAAAACGATGGGGGTTTCAAACCAGCAAGAACTTCCAGGCACATCTGTGAAGCTTGAGACAAAAACTGTCTAGAGGTAGAAGTAGGTTACGGACACTCATTATCTAAATTCTTCAGTATTTCTGTTACTGGAGTGTTTTCATTGCTCTTTTTCAAAATCCCATTCTTGAAGAGTGAGTCAGCAAGAAGCCTGTGAATGTGTCAGGGAGCAGTGTTTTAAATAAAGTTTCACTGCTAAGCAATTATTAAAGAGCATGTTTACATATGAAAAAATTGCAAATTTGCATATGAGCATAACAGCCCAATTTTTTCACTCTAGTGAAAATTTTCTTCCTAACTACGGTTTTCAGGATAACATTCCTGATGTGCTAGTGGAGGGATTTTGAGTTAAATTCCTTGGTAATTTGTTTTCATGATTCTATTTGCTTGCTAGGAAGTAGATCAGCTTTTAATTTAAAATTATTGTGATTTCCTTTTCATAGCCTTACTGAGTACAAACTGCTTTCCTGCTGCTATGAACACATCTTACTGTATTTTTTCCGAATAACTCTTTCAAAATATTAAAAACAATCTAGCCACTTTTCCTTGTAATCCTAGCCAAGTAGAACAAGTGCAATGAAACCTTTATGGGAAAACTATATACCTGTGTAATTATAATGTTTATGAGTGCAAGTTTGCTAAAGTGAAACATAAAGTCAGACTGCAAACTCATTCTGTTTCTTACCTGGTCATTTAAAGTATGATAATGTTTTTGAAAAATTCGCATTAAAAACCTTAGGTCTAAACCAGCTTGAGGTCTTAACAAATGGAAAGAAAATTGGTATAAGCATTGCTAAAGGCATCACCTTGTTCTGGAATATTTTCCAGAACAACCTTATATGACTCATAAAACAAATTTGTTGTATTAATTTACTATAATGACTGTACAAATAATAGAACTACATTAATGTCAGAGAACATGAAAAAAAGGTTTTGGAAGTTACATCATGCCATCATTCAATGGGAAATAAATATACCAGTCTCAGGGTTAACAAGTAAGTCATGTTGCCCCAAACAATCCCCTGTAAAGCAGACTATTTGAAAGATAACCTCAAGGGCTTAGGTGTGTTCAGGGCAGCAATTATATTCTAAGAGTTAGCTTACATTGACCAGAAGTTGTCGAATGAATCAATGGGAGTAAAAACCAATTACATGTTTATTAGAAAGAATTACATTGATCAAGTCATGGTAGTTCCCAATCAATAAGTTCTGAGTGATGATGCCACCTTTTTTTTTTATACAGGTGCTTTATGTAGGCCATGTCCAAAGCCATCAGGGTGTATGGCAAAGGCAATATGGAGTAGTAAGCAGAGTTTGTTACAGTTCTAAATATATCACATTCAAAACTTCCTGACTGAAAACATGTTCCATCCATTTAAAGCAACCATTTAAAAGCAATGTATTTACAGCAATGTTGTTACACCAACATCTGTTAAATGTATGCAGGTCTGCCATCTTATGGAGCCTTCATGGTACTGCCAAATAACAGAATCTGGAGCTGCATGTTCATACTAGGTGAATAGTTTGAATTTTGCCTTTATAGGTAATGTGTGCTTTCTTCTAAAACTTGCACCATTTGGATGCATTGTTTCTATTTGATTTGTGTATTTGTGGGATTTATGTGTGCATGCAAGTGTACATATGTAAACACACAAGCAAATAAAGGTGTTACATTGCAAGTTCAAGCATATAAAAGCTGGGAAGAGTTGAAGTTAAAGTTGGTTGTTTACGTTATATGACAGCATGGAACAACATTATCATATGCAATTTTTTGGGGAACACTGTCTAATCTGATTCATCATTCAGGTTTGATGATGCTATTTAGTGAGTAGCTGTTCAGAGTTTTGCTTTAGCCTCTTTGTTTGGAGTGTGACTGTGCTGTATTTGCTGCAAGCTAGTCAAATCCTATTCTAAAGATGAAATTATTAATTCCTCTATGGGCTTTTCTGCAGCTGTTATTATTAGAGTATTATTGTGAACATTTTGAATTAAGTTTGTATAGGCCAAGGAAGACAATCATCATGGCCATTTTCAGCCCAAGTGATTAAATTTTGGCAAAGCTGTTAAAGTTGCTAAAATGATGCTTGTTTGTTTGTTTTTATTTTCTATATTTATAAAAGCTGATGTCAGATAAACTTGATAAGTGACTTTTGGGTCAGCCAAGAACAAATGCACAAGAACACAAGAATGTTATAATTAGTACATCAAGTATTATTATACATTATTTTCTCTTTAACTGGTGCAAATTTATTTTTAGGTGAAAAGGATTCTTCAGGAAGACCTTATTATTTAGCTTTTGAGAAATCTGAGGTGAATTGGGAAAGTGGTTGATCTAAGTGGTTGTGATAGAGTCAGATATTGTAGTGGAACACTTAAGCAAATTGTCCAGCATTCAGTGAAGTTTTGCAGAATTTTACCAGCTGCTGGAAAATCTAGTAGTACCTGGAATCTAAACACTTAGGAGGATGCCTGATTTTTCTGAGTTATAACTGTACTAGAAAATACTCTGCATAATACTTTCTCCATTTAGTGCATTTGCAAATACGCAAATCTACTCTTGCTGGAAAAAGACACTAAGCACAAACTGCCATTTAGATTACTGTCAACTGAATTTGATGATGTGAAATACTGCTTACCACAACAAAGAAGACTTAGTATAATTGGTTTTCACTACTTTAATCAGTTCATTGTTGTCATATATCAACTTTTATTTGTCTTTTCATCTAAAGGTTTTCCAGTTTCAGACCGATTTTAGGTAACCTTGTCATTTTGTTTGAAAAAGTCATCTTGTGTCTCAAAGGTCATGCCACATGTTACTTTAACAGTACAGACTAAGATTATTGTCTAAAACAGTACAAAACAGGACTATTTTTTTTCAGTCAACAAGAAGTTATCCTGTAAATCTGTAAACTATAGCCTGTAAACCATATATATCATATGACAACAGCAGATGTTTCCATGTCCAAAATTTATGTTATCTTCAAAGTTGATAGTTCTGAAGGTGGATACAGACATATATTCAAACCCATTGCCATATACACATCTCACTGGAGATGTGCTGCCAGATGCACATACCAGAGAAGTATTTCATACTGCATAATTCTGAGCTCTAGGGATGGTCAGGCAGATGCATCCTCAGTGTCACAGCCACTGAGCATAGTGTTTGCTGAGTTCATTGATGGCATGTGTATTACAATGCAAACAATCTCCTGCTACTGTAGGTATCCATATCTTTTTATGAAATACTTTAGGAGTGACAACAAATTGGCAGAAGGGTATGATTTTTATATGAGTGGCACTCATCTGACAAATTCCTAACAACTGAAATATTAACTCCTTTGTAGCTGCATTATATAACCCTCAGTATTATATTAAATAGTTTTAAGCTATCCTCCATTGAATTTACCTCTTACCAAGTTAGGGAATATTGTTTCTAAGATATGTCTTTGACTATTTTCAATGGCTATCCAAATTTGATTAACCTCATATATGCTAGTTAGTTGAAGTAGAATGCAAGATAAAGCACAGCTGACTTCTTGTGGTATGGTTTCAGAGGTTAGTAATGGGCACCACAGTGACAGTGTGTCACTAAAGGTGCCAGGTACCTTGCCAGTCTTCTTCTGGAAGTTTGTAAAGCTGTTGGTAGCCAGCTTGCAGTCATTCTAGTTATCACAGCTTTCAATTCTTACAATATTGAGAATCTATTTGCTACAGTTTCTGTATTAAATGAATTCAGTGTTCCTGATCCTACACCAATTCCACCCAGCAAAGTTTGCATGGTACCTCTTTTATTCCCGTGTCCTATTGGTGTGTGTTTTTGGTAGCCATCATAGAGAAAGACACTATATTCAGCACGAGTCTTGTTCCAACTAGTGCTTATGTTGGCTGAGTTCAAATGTGTGTTCATTTCATTAATTTTGGAGCAGTAATCATGGGCTCTCATCCATCACACAGTTGCATTAAGTAAAGAAGTACCTTTGTTAAGAGGTTGTTTTGGTTGTTTTATAAGCAATTCTACTTGCATATAAGATATGCAATCAGGAACAAGTGGTATCTTAATTTTGTCCATTTGCATTGACTTCCTACTGATTATTAGCAGTGTTTATGGAAAAATGTCTGAATATTATCATGTTGTTCTCATTGTTTACAATTTGAGTGTAATTCTTAGGAGCCCTTCAAGTATGATTGGTTGTTTTATATGTCTGTAGTACCCTCTTAATGTTATTGTTAAAATAATTTGCTGTTTCCCATCCAGTATTACATATAGTTAAAGTCAGCTTAATTTTAGGTTTTAGGATTACCGTTACATTATCATCTACTATCAGTTCTTGATCTAGTACTAATCTGTGAGAATGTATTTCCAACCTTCAGGAAAGACCAATATAATCTACTTGATGAGTTTCTCAGAGTAGTTTACCTTCCTTGAGATGGGCAGGCTGTTGCTTGTTTAACAGGTACTGTACCATTTTAAAAAAACCCAAGAAACAAAAAACCAAAACAACAAAAAAACCCCAAACCAAACCACAAACAAAACAAACAAACAAAAAAAACCCCCACCAAAACCCAAGAAGGTGTGTGTCTACAATATGTGTTGCCAGCACTTTTGTCACAGGCAATCCTCTCCTTGCATCCTGTTGAAATAAATCATAACTCTGAATGTGTCTTAGCCGGTCTGGTGTCCACTTACTAGCCTTTCTTAGAAGGTGCTTGAATGTTTTGTATCTCTGTTAATACAGATTCTGGAACAGTTTTGTGTCCTCCAATCTATGAGGTACATTAAACTGCAACTTCTTGACTTGATCTGTGCCATTTAAAGTCAACACTAATATTTAATTCCAATAAATGCTGGATGATAGCATTCATACTTCAGTGAACCATTTCCTCATGTACTCCAATTAGAATATGGTCTGTATACCGTAAAATTGTTGCTCTGGGTGGGAAGATAATTGATTCCAGCTGATTAGCTAACATGGCACAGGCAAAGATGGGGCCATGGTTAAAATCTTGGAGGAGGTGATAAAAGGTATATTGTATTCCAGCCCAAGTAAATGCAGACTGTGGTTTCTCTTGCTCTTGTTTTGGGATCATAAAGACCATCGCTTATGTAGCTGATGCACCCACCTACAGAAGAGCATTGACTGTGCTGGGAACCAGGGGCTCTTAAAGAGCCAGTTGCTTTATGGAAAGCCCCACAGTCAACAGTTGTGTGTTCCATCCTGTCTGGTTTCTTAAAATTAGGCTGTTGTATAGTGAGCTTTTTCTATAGTACCCTGTTGTTCCAATTGTTTGATGCAATTCTGTCACAGGTTTTATGGCAGGGGGTTATGGCTCTGAGCCTTTTTTCATTGTGGTGCTGGTTTGAACAGTCTCAGCATGTGATTGACTTCCTGGATATAAACTTCGACTTGTTAGTTATCCATCCTAGCATAGATTCCACGACAACAAATCAGACTGATACAGAGCAGGGGCTTTTGGGATTAATCCATTGGATAGGAGCAGGCTTTTGGTGCAACTGGTAGCACAAAGCTCCTGTCCCCAGACTGATGTGATGGATGTGCAGGAAGATACATGCTTCCACATGGACCCTCTTATGCCACTTCTATACCTGTGTCCATATACTGAGGTACCAAATTTTATCTTGCTTTCCCCATCTCCAGAAAAAGAAGCCATCTTCATTTCCTTATATGCCTACACTCCATCCATGTCACATATCCAAACTTGTCTTGGTCCCAGCGTCTTGGAAAAGGTGACACTGACTAGGTTTCTGCAGTGAAGGCAATGACAGTGCAGAGGCAAGAGCTGCTAACCGGGACAGCAGCATAGCACAGCCCATCAGCTGGCTGGTCTTAGCTGCTGGTCATCCACAACTCCAGGGGTGGAGGAGCTTCTAGGTTGCAGAGAAACTGCTCTGTGCCAGAGCTTACTGGAGATACAGGAAGATTTTGCAGTGGGAATGGTTAGTGACTGCTTGGAGCTACTTTTGCAGTGGCGACTGCACCACAGCTCGTGTATATTCTACTTGTAGCCTTCTTTGCTATTTAAAGAGTGTTAAAAAGGCAAAAATAATGTTGTTAATTAACAGGATTATTGATCTTGTCTGAATCAGAGACCAATTCAGTGCTTAAACCCTTGCTGTGTTTCTCTGCTTAAATTGGTCAGAAGCTGGCCCCAAATACAAGTGGAAGCAGAATGTGGATTAAGTTTTTGTGCAGAGCTGCATTTTAAAAAAAATCTGACTGCAGAGATTAAAACATAGTTGCATTACTATGTTGAGGAAAAAAATCTATAAATTGGTGTCATTATTTGTGTACCTTATTCTTAAAATGGTTGTTACTGTTAAAGAAAAATGGCAAAAAAAAGTAACTGAAATTGGCATCCCCTCTGCTTTCTGCAGCTCCAAAACAGCAGGGAGATCACAGGAAGCTCAGAGGTTGTTATGTAGAAAATACTGTTCTGCATCAGACTGGAGATGAGACTGGGTCAGTATCTTTCTACAGCTATGGCAAGATCAGGTGAAATACTTGCTGCTGGTAAGAGGAAACAGTCCGTCTCCATGAAGGATTGTATTCTAAATCGTAACAGTAGGATATTTTCTTAAATTTGAAGCATGACATGTAAAAAGGCTTCCAGAATTATTGTGAACAACTGCAGCTGCAGGTACTTTGGTATTCATGTACATTTTCAGAATTTACTCAGTTCTTGACCTTGGTGGATTTCTGTAGCAATATGTTTGACCATGCAATTACTTATTGATTTGGCAAACAGTAATCAAGTACATTCTTTCTTCTACAAAAAGGATGCAAGATTTTATGTACCATTACAAAAGAGGAAACATTTCAGCTTTCTTCTTTTGTCTGAGAAATTGACATACAGCAAACTGCCTTCAGCTGGCTGTATCTTTTAGCTTAAGATGCCATGTTGGGATTCTGGTGTTAATTTGCAGTGTCAACATATCTTAGGGTGGATGCTTAGTGTTTTACTCAAACATAGTGCTTTCTGGGTTTTCTAATAATTCAAACCAGCTTTATCTAGTTATTTTCAGCTTTCATAATTATGTGTATTTTTTACCTTCACGCATAAATCAATGAATATAATTTAGTCCAGCATTTGGTTTACTTCTGTTTAATAAAAGCCTGTACAGATGGCTGCAAAACAGAACCCTCAGACACAGTTGGATTTGTACATTTGTGCTGATTTCTTGCTTAAGGGAATTCAGTTCAACATGCTGTACTGCCAGATCCATCCCTGCAGTAATTCTCTTGGCTTCAGTAGATGGCCACATGGGATTGCCTGTGCTATCTGGCTAAGCTAAGAGATTCCATACAATTCCAAAGGGATCTGTTTGACAATATAAAAAAATGAAGTCTGAAGAGCATGCTAACTGTGTTGGGCTTTGGACAGTTCAACCATTTTGTTCAAAGTGGGGACCATGAGAGCCACTTTCTGTTCAGAGACCACAAGAAACAATTACAACTTCGATTTACATAATGGGCAATAGAAAATGTTGTGCTCACACTGGATCACATGCAGGTGCAGACAATAGGAAGGTCAAAGAGTTCAGCTGATTTTCTGAGGATTTAGAAATAATTTCAGAACTGAGGAAGTCATTGGGAACCTGCTCTAATTCTGTGTAGCATCAGAAATATGGAAGGAAGGAAGATTTTTAGAATACAGCTGCCTACAGAGAGTTGGGAACTACACATAAATGTATTGTTCCTGTTCATGTGAATTTCTTTGTGCTCCATAAAGCAGGTTGTAATGCCCATTATTCCTAAAAAACAAGGATCATGTCAAATTTCATCAATTCCTTTTCCTAATGGAAACAACCTTAAATATGTAGAAATCTGGGCAACTCTTGGGGCCAAAGAGAATTGACACTTCTAGAGAATATAATATTCCACGAGATTGCAACATAGGAACATTCCAGCAGCCTGTTTGGCTTCATTGGTATTGCTTATACAGGGCAGGCAAAACACACAGAACTGCAAGTTCTGAAGCTAACTTATTTTTATGAAGTTGTGCACCTTATCTGAATATATGCAAAGAATGAAAATAATTAGTTGTGAATTTTTGATGATCCGTTAAAGGCAAAGTGTGATAGCCATTATGTTAAAGTAAAGTTGCTTGTGCTCACTTGTAAATTGGTTTGCTTTTCTATGGCAAAAAATGTTCTTTTAAAATAATCTAAAATAGTAAGCACATTTATGGTGCCATCCAAATAAAACAGAATAATCAGCTACAAAGCTACTATCCAGCACTAAAACATGCTTCCACACTGAGAGGTGGCTGTTTTGTTACAGTTTGTAGGAAACAGCTGTTCTTGTAAGCACTGTAACAGACAACCAAGAAAGAGTCACCTTATAACTTCAGCTGAATCCTCAGTGTTATCCAGCTCAGTTGGGCTGGAGCTGACCCAAAGATGGAATGCTTCCCAACATCCTACTCCTCCTAATTATAATGTTTCCCTTCTCTTTTGCAAGTAATACTTTATAGTGTAAATGCCTCACTGGTGGTGGCACCTATGACATTTTGGCCTTTTCATTCTGCTCCCATACTTTCCTCCAGAAACTGGCCAGGATTCTTGCTGTTAACGTTTCAGTGCTATCTCCCTAGTTCCCCGTAGGAGAGTTTGTTGGCTCAGATATCCAAACTGGATCCGTGCATGTGTATCGTGTTCACCTGACCTAAAAGGCCTCCCATAATCCTGCCTGCTGGGGATCATTTCCACATGAAGGCGGCTGCTGCTGGCCTGGAGCCCGGCTAGGTTTGAGCTGTTCCTGAGGGGAAGCAATGTGGTGTGACTGCAGCATGCTGTCTGTCACTCCCCATTCTGGGAACACGGTGAGGAAAAACTTAAGCTGTTTTTTCACAGAGGCCACTTGGGTTTGACAGAATTTGTAATCTCTGTGTTTCCAAGCCAGGCACAGTCTTGCTAGAGATGTTTGTACAATCGTGGGCTTCAGCTACTACCTATGCTGGATGCAGGGTGGTTAGTTTTACATTTGTGGCACAGATAATCTTCAGTGAAGATAATCTAACCGTAGATAATTGAGAATTGGCTCAATGGGTGTTACAATCCTGCTCTCAGTTTTGATCTTGAACAGGCTCAGGCTGTTATTTTACTGCTGTCCAGGCACCACTATCAGCATGAGGTATTCCTGCTTCCCTGCTCCTGTTCCCTCTTCTGCCTGTGGCATGCCAGCCATTCAGTTGTGCTAGCAACTGAATGTGCTAGCAATTAGCAAGATCAATAATTCTTTTTTAACTCTAGTCAGTTCCTTGACTTAGAGCTGACAACTTTTTAATGGACCTTATTTAAGAAGCTCTGCAAGCAATTGTGTTGGCACAGCTGAGGGGCACAGGAGTATTAAGTACAGCCACAGTTCAGCTGTACTTCTGTAATTCCACTAATTTTAATAACTATACCATTGTAAATTAGGAGTAATCTCAAATAAAACAATGTTTTCATGATCACCAAACATGCTTTGAGAAGGTGAAATGTTTAAAAAAAAGAAAAAAAGAAAAATGATGGTAGGTAATTGGAGATTTGAGAGAAAACTTTTTCTCCCTTGCAAATAAAATAATTTAGGAATGGCATCAATAAATAAAATTATTTGATTTCAGCTGATGAAAAAAAGTATTATCTTCATTTTAGTACTGAACCACCGCTTAGAAAACTGCAGGGCTACAAAATTACAAATCCCACACAGTACTCTGAAAAATTCAATTGCTTCACTGAGCCATGTGCCACTGTGCACTTCATGGCTTGTTGGTAATGAGAAACGATGGAGCCTCGGGTTTGCCAGTCATTTTTGGCATCGACTTGAGTGGAGAAAAGGCTACAGATAAAGTGGTCGCGGGGGCCCTCTGCCCCACAGATGGGTGTGGCAGGGCCAGAAATTGCAGAGAAATAAATGCCTTCTTGTCCTTGGAGTTGCCTCTCTCACTCCGCCCCACTCGGGGCAGGGGTGGGGGAAAATAGGGTGGAGGGAGACTGATGATCAGCAGGCTTCAGGAATCCCTTCTAGGAGCGCCACGTGATAGGTCGAACTGTGGTTTTCCTTGAGACGGTGGGAATTGTTGCGTGCAGAAAATATAACTCAAAAGGAAAAGAAATCCAAACAAAGGGAATAATTGCAGAGCAGGCACTTTGACAAGGAGCAAACAGATTCCCTTTTGACAAGCAACGGAACTGATGACTGTCAAGCTCTTTCCTTGACAGGGAAAAAAGTTGTCAGAATCTGCCGCTGGAGAAATCTCCCACCCAATCTGACTACCAAAACACAGCTGGCAACCCCAGGGAAGGAGAGCCCTGAACAACAGGGAAAAACAATGTATGAAAATACTCTATTTTTTTTTACTTGAGAAGAACAAATTTTATCACCAGGAAACTCTTTTTGGCTATAGCTAATAATTGACAGTGTTGGCATTTTCTAACTCTGGCCTTTCTTACTGCTTTCCTTCCTCCCTCCCTTTTCTCCTTAATCTCTCTAATCACTCCTCCCCATTTTATCTGTGTTCCTGACAACTCACTAATTCGCTGTGCAGGTTGTCTGAATGTCCTTCTCTCTGGGTTTGTCTGTGACTGCTAGTCCTAGTGATTTACCTTTTTCAAACAGTTATTTACAGGATAGCAATAAAAAGTAATTACTTCTAGCAGCCAAAGAAAAGCCCTGATCTTAGCATTTTAAAATAGGTACTTTACAAAAAAGGTCTTAAAGTCTTCAGGGTTCATATTTCTGTAGTGGTACTCTAATACAGGGCCTCCATTAACAATTATGGCTGTTCAAGCACTTCTGTAATGTCAACATTGGAGTCTTTTTCCTTTCTAGTATACTGTTACTGATTTTTTTACTAACAAATATGGGATACCAACTCACAGAGTGAAGGTAGAATGTTCTATAAATGAACTTGGATGAACCGAGCAGAGCCTGCTTTATGTAGCTCTTCCTAAATGAAGGCTGCTTTGACAGTGTTTAGAGATTCCGCAGTTCATATGAGGCTACTGTGTGCTTCTGCCAAAGGCCGTAACATAGTTTGGGGTGGAGTGCAGCTTCCCCTTTCAGTGTGAAGGTGCCAGAAGTTTTTGATTTAAGCATATGGTGTACTTTCTTCATTAAAACAGCAATGTGCATAGCTCAAGAGAAGTACTTAATTCTAAAACTCACTGATAATCTTTTGATAGCAGAGTTCGTAGAATACCATTTCAGTGTTCTTTGGATTTTAGGACTTTGAACAGTCCTAAAGATCAGGAATCAATGGTTGTGATTCCTGGGAAATACAGGTGCAGCATTTTATTGATTCCAGCACAAGGTTGTCTACCATAATTAGCTGTACTTTAATGAAGTTGTTCTGGATATACTGATGAACACTAATAATAATTTCTTAGTCATTAATTAATTGCATAAATTGTTATCTGCCTTTCTATTTACTTCTATATTGATTTTCTGTATTGTTTTATATATATGGTTTCTAGTTTGGAATGGTAACCTGATGTAATTGCAAGGCTAAATTATAGAAAGAAGAGCTTATATCTAATGTGAATAATTATGAAAAGAGTAGACAAGAATTGTTTATCAAAGCAAAGTGTATGGAATAAGAAACTGTCACTGAAGCATTTTAGAAGTTTTCCATATTTGCATGACACTTCCTGTAAACAAAGTGAAGTCAGGAAAATAGGTGAGAAGTCCTCTGTCCAAAAAAACCCCTTATAGCCAGATGGGTAGATAGTGTTTCAGATAATGGCTGCAGTTGTGAAAATGAACTCAGTGTTCATGAAAGCCCAACAGCTTTGAACAAAATTTATGATCTGAAAGTAATGAAGAGTCTGTGGGGAATTAAAAAAGAAAGTAACATTTATTAAGGGAGGAAAGAGTATTTGGGATAGACAGTGAGATAAATGATTGGTGTACAATACTGAGTGTCTGGAAAAAGAAAAGGAACAATATATGCCTGGCCATTTGTGAGCATATGGTCATGTGTGGCCATGATCATCCTGAGTTTGGGTACCAAAAAGTGAACAAGTATATATGGGAGACAGATCTGTGCTGCAAGCTTTTTGACAAAGGGCTGTCATCTGGTTTTGTGCATGTCTGGGTGTGGAATAAGGCTTGTAACAGAGAGCATTCTAGAGAGAGAGAGAATTCATACAACATTATAGCTTGGGGAAGAGCCTTCAGAATATCTTCTAGTCCAGCCTCCTACTCACATGGGAATAAAGATGGTGGCAAACATTTTGATAAAGTTGTGCTAGTATTCATGTTTGTGGCACAGACTAACAGATTTTTGAAGTACTCAATTTTCTTGGGAATTCATAAATTTCAGACTGCTCTACTCCTGTATGTGTGTATAAAATAAGCTACAGAACATAAAATTGTATATATATTTTCACTCTTAACCTTGACACAGGTACATGAGCATTCAAATTATTTTGATTTTTTGGTGCTATTCTTATTCTTGCACTAAGAACTAGGCTTGAATTGCCATCATCCTTTTTCTCCTAATCCATTTAATGCATGTGCAACTGGTTCCAGCCTTCTGAGCCAAAAGCTGGTTTTATGCAATTTAATGGGTGTAGCAAAACACTGAGGGACAGGTAAGGTGAAAAAGAAGTGCATGAAAGAAGACAGACATACCTTTGAGAAAGAACCATAAAAATAAAATTAATGTCCTTTCTTCTCTACAGGAAAATTAAATTTCCAATTGCTGTTATAGAGCTTACCAAGCATACTTACCTATGCATTCTCCTCTTTCCAAGGTTGTGCAGCATACTGATGCTTTTTGGGTTGAAGGGAACAGCACATCAGCAGAATAACTGCAGTCTGTATGATAGGACTTTCACTGCTTGTAAGACAGAGGATTAAATTTTAATAAATATATAATTTATTAGTCCCAGTTAATATAGTATTATGACTTAGTGATGCCATCCATAATTTAGGTATATTAGGTTGGGTTTTTTATAGGCTTAATAATCTTCAGTGTGCTGAAAGAACAGTGTAATAGTTGAGGACAGCAGGATTTCAGGGCATTGTATTGTAGATTTTTCTTTGTGTATTTATCAACTAGCTTCAATGCCTGTCATATCAGTTGTCTAGTGACAGCAATCAGCGTTCTGGCAGAGGTGACATTGCATGCAGCGCCAGCATTATACAAATTTTCTGTAATAAACTTTTCAATACCAATAATGGATACCTATGTGATATTATTTACAAATTGGAATTTTCTAGAAAACTGAGGGAAGTTTATGGTCTCGTTGGCAGCTGGATTAATGTAATTTTGCAGCACAAGTGGAGATTGAAGAAAGGAAAATCTGTAGGCATCTCAGCTCAGTTGTTGGTGAAACATGGGGATGAGGAAGATTTGTGACAAAGTTGAAGAGAGATTTAAAAATGCAGCTGTCCAGTGGAAAACATGGGCTGCTAATGCCACTACAGGTCAGATACTTGTGTAAGTGACAGCAAAAGCTTTTTTTTTTTTCCCCCCCAACTGGTGCTATTTTAGACTAATTTATGTAGGTAGTAATGATAGGGAGGAAACTGGTTGTGTTTAAAGTAAAAGCAGAGCAGTCCTCTCTCCATCCCCACATGGCTGAAAAATCCAAATGAAATGGAAGAATAAACAAAACTGCTTTGACAAAGTTTTAGAGGGCCTTTTTAATACTATAAGAACAAATGTTGATAAATTAGACACAGTAATTGAAGTAATAAATCAGAGGCTTAAACATGACAGAGATCTGAAATTTATCTAACTCAGATACAAAAAATGTCTGGAATTTACATCCCAGCTATGAAAGAGGAATGCATAACTACCTTCACTGTCAGAGTAAAAACAAGGAAAAGGTCTGTATAGAATGGAGAAGGGAAATGAATGAATGAAGAAAGCCACGATTTGGAGACTTGGAGGTGCAGACTCAAGGAAGATTTGCCAAACCTAACTCAGAGCATGATCTTGCAGAAGACTGAAACAAAAAGCAAAAGACTACTTAGCAATATAGGCAGCACATTGCAACAAGCACATAAAGAAGGGGGAGCCCTAAAGGTTTTGTATAATCTAGTTGCATTCTCCAATCTAATGTGTGATTGTTGCAGCTTTCAGAACAAAGGTGTACAAAGGAAAGTCAAAGCTAGAAGAGAATATACACAAAGTGAAAAGAACTGTGGGATGGAAGCTAAACTAAGAGAGCTCAACTTGTTCGAAGGGGTGAGGAGCATTACTGACTAATGAAAAAACTAGGGAATGAAGTTTTATGGCTTGTGGTAGAGATTTTAATCCACCGGTGGTATTGTGGTGGTGCTATATAGCAAGCTTCACTTTTATGAACATTTGCTATAATTGCAATTATTCTGTTAGTCTACAACAAAACACAACGCTTTAAAATAAAGTTTGAAATTAATGAACAGTGTAGAAATAAATGGAAGATGGGATAAAATGCAGTTCATGTTTACCAAAGATAGACTGTGAGTGTATTTTAATGGCAGCAGAATTTTTATGATGGAAACCTGTTAGATACAATTAATTTTTATCTCAGTAAAGCATTTGACAATGTAGTACTTGTGAAATTATTAGGTGAAATGGGAAATAGCACAAGAAATGTGGGTTAGATAAAGAAGTGGCCAAAAGAGGGATGAGAATAGGTCTGTGCTGCAAAGAGGACTATGAGACCTAAGAGGGAATTCAACTGGGGCTCCTTATACTAACATTTGGCCAATATTATTTAATAAAAGCAATGACACAAAAATAAGAGTGTGCTAATTAAACTTGCTGATGGCAAAACCAGATGGCATTGCTCACAACGAGCCATATAAAAAATCTGAATTCTATAAAACAGGTGATCAAGCAGCCTGCAGTAGTGGAGGTAAAGTGGAATTTAATACAGGATAGAAGGCAATGTCCGTAAGGATTAATAACAAGATTTTCTGGTATAATAGGGGGAATGCATATAGGGGAAGCAATTGTTTGGAAATGCCTGATTATAATTATTAATTATGGTCATTGTGAGCCACTAGCGTGATTCAGCCAAACGTTAAATGCAGGGCTGTAGAATATTTCCAGTAGGGATTGAGAACTACCACTGTGTCTTGAATACTGTGTACAGTTCAAGTTCAGAATATGAACTGAGAAAAGCACAAAAAATTCGGTGGACTGAACAATGAAAATTTTAAAATTGCTTAATAGCAGAAAGGCTGAGTGGCATATGATTACTGTCTGTGCATAGATTACATCCAGGTTAGCACCCTCATGAAGCAGAGAGCTATTTTAAGCCATAGGAAATTGCTGGCCTAGAAACAGATGGATATAAACATGAATTTAATTAAGGAGGAAGTCAGGATGTCTCTAAGAATTGGAACATCGTGGTTCTGGACCTGTCTCTTTACAGAAGTAGTGGGTAGAAAAGCTCAACAAATTTCAAAATTGAATGTATGAGCAGACTTATGTGGTGAGGTTTTCTGCAGAGAAGGCTGAAGACAATGACACAGACCATTCCTTCCAGACATATGTTCACAAAAAGTTACAGATTAGGGATAAATGGCAAGATAAACTTTATTTGGGGAAAAAATCTAATGAGAAATTAGCGTGGATTTTACATAAGAAATCATTAAATCCAGGGAAAATGCAGAATTGCTAAATGCAATAGAAAATGGAAAATCCTGACTGTTTGTGTAGCTTATTTATTTTTTAAATGCTGACTATTTAAGCATGCTGTTTCATAGGCTGCATTTTGAAAGTTTTGTTAGGAATGTGACTTCTCCCGCAATTAACATCTGATCCTACGATCCCAAGACACCAAAAAACCCACCTCATTAAAGTAACTGGAAGCTTCACCTGTGGCTGCATGATAAAGCCATAAAATCACCTCAAAATTATGCAGTAAGTTGAATGTTTTCTGACCAAATTGCATGTAACACTTGTTTTGATTTGAGAATAAAAGAAGTATGTCAAATGTATTTTTCTTACAGGAGGATCTATTCCTGTGGTATTTTAAAAAGAAATATGGCGGAACTAGAAAGTACAAAATATAAAAATAGGCCACAAATAAGGACAGATGTGGGATGGGTTTTTTTGTTTGGCTGGTTGATTTGGTTAGTGTTTTTTTGAGGACTAAAATTCCTCACCTCTTTTCTCTGCAAAAAGAAACTGGATAAAATTGCATGGGTCTGGATATGTACAGGAAGTTCTGATCATTCTAAATTTCTTAAAATTCTCCAGTCTTCTCCCTGAGAAGGCTTGTATAAAATGCTTGTGGGCCTTTCTAGCAAGAAAAATGCTCTGCTTATGTCTGCAAATTACCTCCTTCCTCTCCTACTGTGTTTTGTTCACAGTAAATGTACTGGGAGCAATATCAAGACCCTCATTTTTTTGTAATCTATACAGGAATACAGATTTATATTCACGTATGCATACATGCATGTGTAGCAGAATTAAAATACTTTACAAGTCTGCGGTTTATGTCGAAGCACCTAATAGACCTGTCTAGAGTATGGCTTTGTTACAGATTTTTCATATTAATTTTGTTGCTATTTCTGTTTTGTATAATGGAACAACGTATACATATTTCAGACTTGCCTACAGGATCAATCTTACAATGGCTTTAATTCGAAGTTCAAGAGCAGCACTGCCATGCAGCTTGAAAAATCAAGTAAAAAAAAATCTCCACTAGGTTTTTGAAGTATAGCCTCAGAATGTGTATCTGAACTGAACCAGTTATCTTTATTACATATGTCCATCACAAATACACCTGTAATAACTGATCTACCCAGCAAGCATTTGATAGCCCAGCAAGCTTTCCATAAGTGAAGATTTTACTGATAGAACTTGGATCAGTAAATAAACCACCAGATTTATTAAAGCATTCATGGCCTGACAGCCTTTGTGAAAATATTAACAGTAATGCATCGATCAGCTTATATATATTTATTTTCTGTTTAATTTTATCATTTGGAGGAAAAATGTTTGCACCTTTTCCATGTAATTTTATATCCCTGTTTTATCAATAATTTAAACCTCTAAGATTTTTTTCAGGTATTGTTCATTACATTGTAAGGAGAAGGTGGTAGAATTGCATTTTTATAATGTAATTTTCAAAATCTCAGTGTAAAATACTCTAGGAAGCACATACATACTGACCTGCAAAGTAGGTCCTTTGAGGATAAAATGTGACACATCAAATGTAATAGCAATATTATACAATATAATCACCTGGAATACTTACTGTGCATGTAATATAATATATAATTAAAAACAGAAGAGAACATTAGAAATTGGAATTTGTTGCTAAATATTAGTTATTTCCCTTTAAAAATACCTTTTGAAAGACAGGTGTAAAATTATTGTACCTTTGTATCCAACTATGTTCAGTTTTGATCTGTCAGTTTTGAGGATTGGAAGAATTTAAGAAGAACTTTTTCTTGGAAGACAACTTTGTGAGCTGCCTCTCTCAAACAACAAGCGTGAGATGATGGAGAGCCCTATATCTTTTCCTCTGTGAAACGCCCCAGCCATGCCATGGCTGATGCAAGCAGCATGAATGTGGTTACTTGGGAAAGAAAGCAGGCAGGGAGGAGAGCCAGCTGGAGGTACCTCCAGTGTTGGGGAGGCCAGTCCTCTCTGTCCTCAAGTGAGCAGCACAGGTGGGAAGGGTCAAGGGCTGGGAAGTACAGCAGCAGCTTTGCAGGGAAGGAGAGCAGAGCCGGTCTCAGTTCCCCACAGCCCTCCCCAGCCACAGGCCCCCCAGGCTGAGCAGACTTGTGGGCCCATGTCCCAGCCTGTTCTTGTTCCCAGGGTGGTGCCTGATTCCCGGGCTGGGGCTGCCCCTGGTGTTCCAGTGCCCTGCTCCTGACTGGGGAGCTCCTGTCCTTGTTCCCAGGGTGGTGCCTGATTCCTGGGCTGGGGCTGCCCCTGGTGTTCCAGTGCCCTGCTCCTGACTGGGGAGCTCCTGTCCTGACCCGCACAGCTCCTGGGCCCCCAGCCCACACAGCACCCTGATAACAGGGTAGAAAGAGGAAATAAAATAGCTACAGGGACGTTATCAAGCACTATTGAAGTCCCAAATACGCGATGGTCCTGCAGGAGATAATTTCTTCTGTGCTGTTCTCCTGGCAAGGCTGGCCATGGGATGGTACTGAGGTTACAGCCTAGCAGCCCCATGTCACACCTGGCAGAGCTGAAAACAGAGTTGTTGTGTTTCGGCCTGCTGAGTGGGTATCAATAAAAAATTAGCCCTTGGTAAAATTACTGAGTAGATCTCAATGCATTTGGCATTGACATAGACAATGCTCTGGCATATGCTCTGGCATAGACAAAAGGAATTTTTAGTGAAAGAAATCTGAGGAAGGGCTGGGAAAATGTAGAGTAAGGCTGGAAACTTGGCATGCCATCAGAACAGGAACCTGCGCTATTGGAAATCCTGTTGTGCTCCACAGGTCTCACTGCAGGGAGATACAGCTATAGCTCCCTCCTTTTACATTCGCCCAGTTTCTCTCACTTTTGGAACATGCTAAATGTGTCATATTAAAGCCGCGTATGAGTGAGCTGCATAAGCATTCTAATCATGACACAAAGTGCATCATCACATGATGGTGGGAGCACTCTGTACATCAGCGAGGTTTGAAAAGGCTGATGGACACTAGCACAAGCCTGCTAGTCCATCACATTGGGGTTGTTCAGGGGAGGCAATGTGAATGTGAATACATTATTATTCACATACATATGTGAATACAACCAACTGTCCGTCTGGCTCTGGGGCCAGAATAGGGATCCGAATTACTGCTTCATGTGGCACCCATTTCACAAATGTCAGATTCACAAATATCCACTACAATTTCATTGGAATAAGGAAAATGTTGTGGACCTCATGAGAGGGCTTTTTTTTTGCCCCTAAATATAGTGCTATGATTTTTATCAAAACATACAAAAGAACTCAAATCTTAAACCTGCTGTAAATGATCACTCTTGCATCTGTTTAGGCAGTTCAGTACCTTACTCATAAAGCTTTTCAAAGAAGAAAATCCTTATCAAAGAAGAAAAAATCCTTAAAATTAATTAATTTTTTAAAATTAACTATACCAGATTTTAATACATTAAATAGGTAGAAACAATGTAAAAAGCAGACTAGAGTGTTTTTAAGGGATTTGTTAGTCCCTCTAGTTGCTTAGTTCATTCCTTCTTATTAACAAGGAACTCATATTGTATGCAGCTACTGTGGTTTTGTCTGTACTGTAAAAGGCTTGATGGGTTGCTTTTATTAGGATAGAACTGAATAAACTATGCTGAGTGTTTCTTTAGACATCAAGAGATCCTTTGCTCAGATTTTTAGTAAATCCTACGGAAAAGCTTGGCTCAACTGTGTTGAGGCAACAAATTTATTTAATACATTAAATACATTGCAGAAAACAACATTTCATTAGAATGGGCACTGCTCACGCAGTAATTCAAGGAAATGTCAAAGTAGAAGATTTTACTACAGAGCCAACTTCTACTAATGTTAAATACTAACTACTTGTGCAATAATCCAAAAGCAACATTGACACAAGTTTAACTTCACTTGTGATAATGGGAGACATTGTTTTCAATTATGTGGTAGTGTTAAATATGTTTTTTTTTTGTTTTTTTTTTTTTTTGTTTTTTTTTTTGTTTTTTTTTTTTTTTGTCACAGTAACAGTTGTATGGCAACAGTAATGACACAGTTTGTTAATGTATCCTTCTCTTTAGCCATAATGTGGTGTAAACTTTCGGGGACACAGGGCCTAAATCTATACCTAGGATTCTTATAAACTCTCTCTTTGGTCATTTGCTTTACTCTCAAAAAGCACATTTTCTGTATTCTCTTTGTTGAGAAGCCATCGCTTTGAGCAGCTGAGAGACATTGTGGAAAATGATATTCAGCAAATAAACTGAATGCTTTTTTATTAAATGTATTTGGTTTATCTTGCACTAGAGCATCAAAAGCTTGAAAGGGCTTTGAGTCTCGCTTGTAAGAGAATGGGGAAATAATTATTTTTCTGTAGAGAGGTGGTAGTTTTCCCATTGCTGAGGTATGCAGAATAAACACATTTACAGATTTCAGGAACTATCCAAATAAGATTATAACAAATATTTCCATGAACAGGAAGAGTTCTGACTCAACTTTCTCAGTAGGTCTGTCTCCCAATGTGAACTGCATGCACACTGGAGTTTTGCTCCCACTCAAAATCCTGCTCTGAGTTGCTACCTGTTTTCATCTGGTTTGCAGTAATGTAATAACCTGTAACCCTCTTTTAAATTTGGTTGATACTGATCATGAGTTCTAAAACTACCTGAAGAGATTATGCCAGGCAGACATAAAGACAACTGCTTGTGCAGGTTTCATAATTACATAGTTTTTCTGTTCTCGGGATAAGGGCTAAAAAGTGCATGTGACAAGGTAATTATTTTTAATTGTCTCTTCAAAATTTGGTCACAAATTGGTAGTGTGCTTCTTTTAGATTTCTTCCCTATCTTCTGTGTCAGTTCTAGGTAGATACATATTTCTATATGTTACATACTACATTTTCTACATTCTAACATTTTACTACAAAACTTCATCGATGTTGACATATTTCAGCAAAATCTTGGCTCTGCATCAGTAGGTAAGTATGCACTTAAAACTAAACTTTTCAAGTTAGCAATTAGGCCCCACTCATTTGATAACTTCCAGACTATCAGTGTCCATGATCACTATTTCATTCTGAATTCTCTTCTCTCTTTACGTATATACTTATCTCATGTGGATGAATAGCTTTTTATTGACTAAAACTAAAGGTAGGAAACAAGGATTAAGAAATAACTTTAGAGTTTTCTAAAGGATGAAGTCATCAACATCTACAAAAAGGCTGCAAATGGGAGTGACTGTAGAGTTGATAAAGTCTGTAGAAGTTGCAAAGTATTCATGACAATCATTGGGAAATCTGACTGAGAATGGTCACTGAAATATTAAAAAAATAAATTATAAAATGACCAAAAAATCAGTTTGGTAGATTTGAAGCAGTGTGTATAAGGAAGCTAATCCTATAATCTACACACCGTAGTTACATATTATCTTTTGCCACTCAGAAATGATCTCTTGACAGATACTGTAGTGCAGGAGAAGACAAAAGCCAAATAGAATGATCAGAAGGTATTGGAAAAGGAGCACAAAACAAACCAGTCATCATAATTCCATATAATCCCTAAACTCACTATACACCTATCTTAATAATTTAATGAAATTCTGGTCATGCATTAGTATTAGTGTAAGACATACAAAAACTACAGAAATTCAACAAGGAGACTATTATGGAGTGGCTTTAGCATACAAAGAAAAAAGGCAAACTTTTCAGTCCAGGAAGGAGAATACTGAAGTATGTTAATAGTGTATAAAATTTTGCAGAAAAAGTGAATAGGGTGCTTATTTTTTCCCTCACAATGCAAGAATCAGGCATTGGCTAGAGAAAAAAAAGGAAATACTGTTTCAGACAATACATAATTAAGAAGCGGAACATCCTGCCCAAGAAGGCATAAAGTGTAAAAGCATAAAAAATTATTTTGCCAGTTCCTTTGTGGAGGGCAGGCTCATGGATGCTGTCAGACACGATGGGTGACTCCCCGGTCAGGACACGGAGACAGGCGCAACTGCAGGAGGTTATTCGCTGCCCGTGCCCTCGCTGACGGTGTTGAGAGGCTGCCAGGGCACACGGGCCTCCAGGCACACACTGGTTACCGACAGAAAGGCCTCCTGGCCTCTTACGGCATTATCTTTTACACAGCTGAGCATTCCAGTCTCCCGCAGACATCGCTCGGGTGTTCCGTCCCGGTGGAATTCATGAGGGATGAGGGCGGTGGGAAGGAAGGGCTGGCCCTGGAGACTCCATCCCGCCTCTCCGCCAGCGGTTCCCTCCTCCAGTCCCGCAGTGCGGCGGCGGAGGGCGCACGATCGGCGGAGGCCCGCACAAGGCCGCCCCTCCGCAGCCGCGCCACGGCCGAGCCTTGCTCCGCTCCGCCGCCATCTTGGCGCAGGCCGGAAGAACTACCGCTCCCGGCACGCTCGGCGCCACGGCGCCATCTTGCCGCCGGGCAGCTCGGGCGGGGGGCGGCGGCGGCCGAGACATGGCGCTGTTCCCGGCCTTCGCCGGGGCCGCCCAGCCCGGGGAGCCCCCCGCCGGCAGCTCCGAGGGCTCCACGAGAGGTAAAGTCCTGCGAGAACCGTCTTTGCTTTAACAGCTCTCCAGCGGCCTTCGGCGCACGGCGCCGGCCCCAGTTCGGCCGCCGTGCTCGTCTGTGCTTCGCCCCGCCGTGAGCGGCGGAGGGGGCGGCGCTGCCGCTGGGCCCGGGCCACGGCCCATAACCATCGCCCCCGGAGGCCGCGGAGAGCAGCACGGGGGCCTTGGGTTCGTTGTTGTTTTTCTAAATTTCTTTTCTTTTTTCTTTTTTCCCCACTATCTTTGGGTATCTTGAGAAGTATTTTTTCAATTCCTTGCTTATTAAGCAAAATTTTAGTTTTAAAATACTTTTTTGGAGGTTACAAGTGAGATGATTCATTGTATCACATTGGCTATTGTAGTTACTGTCTTGCAAGTAATACTTTTATTAAAATGATAATATTAAAGTAAATAACACTTTCTGATGTAATGCCAAGCAGTGAAGTAGGTACTACGTTTATTAATTCTACTGGACAGGATTTGAACTAACCTTTTTGCTTGCCAAGTTCTACCACACTTAAATCCTCCCATTCTCTAGACACCAAAGCAAAGAGTAACAAGAGAATTATTTACTTAGGCTAAATTTCTTGTATGTTTGGTCCAGTCAATATAGTGCTTTAGCTTCTTGTTCTAACCAGTTCTGCATTACGCCTGATGGCATAACAGTGGTTGATACTCACTCTGCCAGTACAGGGATGTTCCAGCTGCATTTAGGAGCCTTTCTGGCAATGTCACTTGGTGTAGGGAGTACTGAACATAATATGATCCCAAATTACAGCTTCTAGGAATAGAGGAGCTGTTCTGCCGGGCAGAGATATAGTAAAATTCTCTGGTAATGAGACCTTAGTTGTATTTTAAAACTCTGGGTCTTTAGCCTTTAAGTTTGTTATGGTAGTCTATGTCACTGCAGGCCACCTGTCTGGAAGATCAGATTATACAGAAAAAGATGTAAGACTGACTTTTGGATCCAGATTTCAGTTGTTAACACTGTTTATTACTTATATTTTGGTATACTGGAAGCCTTTTGTGTGAGAATTATTGACAAAACTGGAACATAATTTGTTTGGTTTATGTTTTGGTAAATATTGTACTTTGTTGTTGACAACAACGTTTTAATCTAAGTTGTAAAAATTAAATATTAACTCAGAACCACATTTATGGTGGTGTATATCAAATTTCACACATTCAGCTTGTGAGAACTTGAGAACTTGACATGCAGCTTTGGTATTTCTCTGATAGATGGTTCTCTGCTCAGAGCTGATGTGAAGCCAGAGTGCATCATAATACAGAGATCCCGGAATATTTTGATTGTAATGTTCTGTAAAACTGAGTTGTCTTTAGCAGACATTTAGGAGTGCTTCATAGCTTTATTATAAAAGCTGATGTAAAAATGTATACATGTTGGTCATGTTTCACTCTGCCAACCACTCTGCCTCATACTTTTAAAAACCTGCCTAAACCATTTCTAAAGTGAACGTGCCATCTGAAACAGAAATAGAAGTGGTGCTTACACTTCTTATGTTTCTGGATTGCTGAGTTGCAGCAGCCTCTAGCGTGCTGCAATTTTGTATATGCTTTGTTGCAATTATGTTGTCAAGCTTAATGAGTGTTTGGTGGAAGATAAATTGCAAATTTATCTGTAGCCATGAAGAGAGCAGTGGTAGTAAGTAACCCTACTGACATTAGTAAGCACTATGTACACCATTATTTGCAGTCCAAACTATGCTATAGGTCAGACAATGCAGTTAGTTTTGCTGAAAGTAGATTTTCAGGATCCTGAGAGGCAACAAAAGGCTTCATGTAACTCTTAAAAATTGTCTCTGTAAACATGCACTGTAAATTTTTAATTTTTCTTTTTGCTTGAGAAGGTATAAAGTGAATGCCACTGTACTGCTGCTGCTCTTGTGCTCATAAACATGTAATGAGTAACACGCATATTATCGCAAAATAGGTCTTTCATATCTGGTCTGCAAAAATTAAAAACTTCTTAGAGATTTCACAAGAAAAAAGCCAAACAAGTGAAGAGATAGTGTTTTAAAGTTTGGAATGCGTTGTGATGTTTGAAATGCTTGTATCCACCTAACTGATTCACTTAAGATACACAAGCGGTTTGAACTTGCATGTTGCATAATGGCAAAAATTGCTCATGTCTTCCTAGTATTAGGTCAGTTCAATTAAATTCTTGAGAAAATACTGTATCTCGAGAATTCTGAACTTCTCTGCTGTAGCCACAGAGGTATATTGACTGTGCTACAGGGCTTGGTTCTCACAGAGTGGTTCTTCAATGCATTGAAGATGCAATTTGGTCTTATCTGCTCAGGCAGAACCAAGCTAAAGGAACAGGCAGGGGATTAATGTTTATGACTCCATTTTTCCAGGTGAGTTTTCCTTGGAGGCCTTAAAACAATTCAAAATGGAAAAAAGCCCTAAACCTTTCTCTGCTTGTGCTGTTCGAATGATATTGCACCAAGCTAGATTTGATGTCTCTAAGGGAATAACAGATTATTTCTGGTAAAATTAAGTCAAAATGACATCTTGGAAGTTTTTTTCTAAGAGTTAATGATTTGGTATGTTTAAGGCAAATTTTGTATGGAAATGGATCTCATGCATGCTTTCTATGCATCTGTCTGCCAGCCTACTTCCTCAATATCTCTTTTCTTAATACAGAACTCCCTTATAATAAATTTATTTCTGTCAAAAAATAATACTAGTAAATGATTTATTGCACATTAAAATGGGAAAAATGCCTTATTAAAAAGAATAGAAACTCAAAGGCTACGGCATGTATTTGTGCTTGAATGTAAGTTACTGGAGATCTGGCTGAAGACAAGTTAGGTAACTTTTATATATCTTTGTAACAGCTATAATAATTTAAAGGAGGTTTGTCTAGCTAATAAGTTATAGTTTTGTGTTGTTATATGACGCACCTTTACACCAAAGACTCTGCCAACCAGGACATTTTTCTGTTTTGTTAGGTCCATCTGGGTAATAGAATGCAAATCAAAATAAAGATGGTTTGTTTTTTTTTAAGGGGAATTAAATGTCTTTTATAGATTAGCTGCATTTGCTGAAATCTGGCGTGTTCTGGATCATTGTACTTTCTGTGAATTTGACTGGGTTTATTGAAGACCAGAGTGTGACCAGTGGAAAAACATTGTAGAGTTGTAGTTTGCTCCTGCATTCCCTTACACTTTGCCTGCATTACTAAAATTAGCAGAAATAATATAAGGAAGAAAATTTTTCACATCAATATCACATTTTATAAGTATACCTCAAAAATCTCAAGTATAAAGTGGCACCCGGTGCATTGCATGACATATAGTGAATAACAGCTCTGATTTGCTTATGTGGCTGTCAGGTATATAAATTTATGTAACTCCTGTGTGGTTTAAGCATGTAAAGACTTAAGCATGACATGTAAAGGTTTAAGCATGATTACAGACTTATCCATGAGAAACATTTTGATATTTCATGGAAAATACTAAATACAGTACTTCTAAGAAGTAATTCTGACTTCAGGTTAGTTCTTAATACATCTCTTACAGGATTGAAATAAGAAATTAATGTATTGTTGCATGACCCTTTATTCCCCAGCAGAGGGAATAATTATTTTGATAGGCAAGTGAAATATTGGTTGGATGTTATTCAGCATAAGACTTTCTCCTTTAAGTCTGCCAGTTTTGGAAGAATGCTTTGTGGTAGATGTATAGTTTTAAAATCATAGATACATCCTTAAAAGGAAGGCATTTGTGCCAGGGTGGAGTAATTGAAAGTCAATAGTAGACTTATATCATATTTTAAAAGGGCAAGTGGGGATTGCAGTTTTAAGGTTTTAATTTTTATTCTAATTTTACATTCATATGTCTTAACTGTTTTCTTGAAAGGAAAAAGAAATTCTTACGTTGATTTGCAACCAACAAAGTATGGTAGTGTATTTTCCTTAGGTTTGGTAATTCTAATTGCCAGGAATAAGGTCACAGTACTATGAATATTTATTATACAGCTGGATTTTTATTTTCAGTCTCCATTCTATGTTTTGGTGAGCTGAAAAATGGTAAATGGTGGTGTTCTGCAGCATAGTGGTTGGACTGGTCATGGGAGAAGTGTGTTTTGGTCATGACAGTGCCGTGAATTGTGGATTCTCGCATACTCAGAGGTGGAGGTTCAAGACGAGCCAGGGAGGTGACCCCTCCTCATGGGGCCTTTTGTAATGGGGGCAGACTCTTGGGAAATACAAACTGGAGCTTTGCTTTGTTGTATGTACCTCTTGATGTGTTTAACCTAGGTTAACAAACTGTTTTGCAGCCTGCTCTGCTTTAAATCCTTTTGTGGACAACAACTCAGGGACATGAGACAGCGGAAAGCTTTTCATACCCAAATTCTATTTCTGAAAGAAATACTTTAGAAGGAGCAGAGGTATATGGCTTGACAGACAACGAGTTCATGCTGTTTAAGGAGTAAAGGTCAGTGTAGTCAAGAGCACAAAGACAAGACTGTGACAGGAAGAACATTGAGGCAAAAGTGATTGTAAAGAGCATGGAAGAGAGGCAGGGAGACCAAATTTGTTCTTTTTGTTGTTATTTCTATCACTGTGACGCTGAAGTGGCTGCTGTTAAATTCTCTACTTAGGTGAAATAACTTCTGTTGTTTAATAACTAAGAAATTTCACATACTTAAAAGAATTATAGAAATGAAATCTCTGTGAAAATAGTTATAAAAATTTTAATATCAGTGAAATTGGGCATAAAATTTCCCTTCCATATCCTGTCAGTGTCTGATCTTTTCTGGTGACTGAAGTGCAGAGATCTAGATGCAGAATGCTTAATGCTGACTAATATATCAAAATCAGCATCAAACAGCTTTCTTTCACACTGTTGAAAAGTCTAATGATATTTCAGTGGTTAGAGAATTGTGACTCCAGTGACATGTTTTGGCCATGTATAAAACACTTGAGTATTCTTACCAGTAATGGGTGTCCCTATCAATAAAATTGTGTTGAGAATATTTTCCACACAGTCAATAAAGTACACTTTTGTTAGTTTGTATAAGTTGTATTTCATTCATTAACTACACCTTTTGTTTAATTATGCCTTTCTGGAAATTTTTCAATTTCACTTTTTAAATATGCAAATATTTCTATTCTATATTGTATATAGTATATTAAAATTAATGTATATTATCATTAATATATAATAGTGGATATATTATGATACAGTAGGTGATCTTATACATATATAAGACATTTATACAGTATATAAATATAAAGTTAGAATTTTTAAATTATAAAAATGAATATTGGATAGATTATTTTATGTATAGAGCTGTGTATTAAACATGGAATCTGCTTTCCGTATGAACTAAATGGAAATTTCATGGGCTGCTTTCCAATATGCTCAATTATTACACATGACTTAGTGACATTTGCTGTGAATTTAGCTGTCTGTTGACTAGATTAATCCCCAGCTTAAAAAACACAGCAAGCTAATTTGTACTCATCTCACACTTTTTTTTACCTGCAGAATTAGACTGGCTGAGTAACCCAAGCTTCTCTACAGAAGATGCACTATTACTGCACCAGCGCACTACAGAAGTTGCCAATCTCATTCCTGAAAAATCACCATTAATAAGGTAGACTGTACTTCAATGTCTTTTAAAATAGCCTCTTTCTTTTGTCATGCTTATCTTTTCTTATATGAGACCCAATTCAGGAGGTAAAAGCTGCTTTTCCTTCTACTGTTCAGTATTGAAAAAGGCCTGAACTGAGTCATGTATAAAGGTATGAATAATGCTTCCATTTCTTTTAACTTTAAATAATGTGAAATTGTACTTATGCAATTACATTCCCTTTTTCTTTTTCTCCGAGCTGCATTTAAATGATTATTATTTTGGAATGGAGAGGGAGCTGAGCAATCGTGATTTTTCATTAGCTTTTGAATGTCTTAAGTGACCCTTGAAATAATGTAAGGATTAAGCATCATCTTTGTGATTTCTCTTTGGAAACCAGAGAAATGAGCCATTTCACAGTAAAAAATGTGAAAACTTTTTAAAAAAGTTGACAATGTGAACTAATGAAATATTACATATATCAAGTTGTGTGGCTGTAGAACATGCTGGTCAACTGAAGTGGGTGATTATATCCTTTTACAGAAATGAGCTGTAAGCAGCCATGTTTGCTGAAGAACTGGTTTTAATACATTCACTAGTCTGGTTGCTATACTTTGCTTATCTACACTGGAACTAGCACTCAGCAGTGAATGCACTCAAGCTGTACTTGTCAAGTACAAAACCTTAGTTACTTTTAATTTCATACAAGCTCCCTTGTTTATGATGATTGGTGGCCATGATAGAAAATATCTTTATAATACCAAGCACACCTGAATACATCTTTTTCTATACTTATTCTTGCATTTACATGCATTGTGTGTTTAAAATGCAATCAGTGTTTTGTTCATCGGTCATATAGTCTGTGTATGTTTCTTCAAATCTTTTTAGGACTTTAATGTCCTAAAACTAAGGATTTTGCAGGTTACCATCAGATAGAATGACATAATAAACCCACCATATTGATTTTATCTTTGGAAAAGACAGTCAAAAATAGTGTGCAGAAAAACGTTTGGGTGTTTGTTGTTTTGGTTTTTTTCCCCTATTACTTGGGTACGTGGTTTAATAAAAACAAATTTTTTTTTATCTCAGTTCAATAAAAACTAATTGCTCCAACCTTGTTGGCAGTTTTGAGAGGGTTTGCTTTGCTTCTCTGGTTTGCAGAAGTGTGCATGTTTGTTTTAAAGGCCTGCTAATGGTTCTTCTTTTGTTTCTTTTTCCTTAGTGTCCTTACAAAAATTGTGTCAGGGCTGTCACTTGAGATGCTTTTTTTCTGAAATACAGTATTTTCTTTTACTGACATATTAGGAATACTACGAGTTGTCACTCCTTTCTTTCACTGATAGACTACAGAAAAAAAAGGGTTAAAAAGAGCTTGTGCTTTAATTAAGGGCTAGAGAAGACCTCCATTATTCATTTGATTATTAAGTGTGGGAGTTTATGTGGTATGTACAGTAATATATATGTGTTTTGTCAAGACTGTATCCCTTGTGTGATCTCTCAGTAACTTGGTTGTTTGTTGTATGTAGTGTTTCTGTATTACATTATATTGTATTATATGATAGCATTAGTTCAGTAGTCATAAAAGATTGTTTCTTGATTGGTAAAATTTGATTTTCTAATCTGGAAGTGATTTTGAAGGTGTGGGTTTGACACTTCTTATATAAGTCATAAAAAAATCAAGGAAAAAAATTCAGACTTTTTTGTTTTGCGGGTCACAGTGAAAGATTTCTCAGTCTTTTAGCTTGACCTAAGTTGTTTAGCAAGGTTAGGAAATTGTATCTGCTTGGTCACCTTGTTTAAATTGGCAATGTTAACAGATGGATATTTCTACAGATCGCACATCAAAATGCCTTGACAATTAAAACATTAAGGCTGGCTGTCAGTAATTCCTGCAGCTGAAAAATATAGTTGTTATTTAATGCAGATTTATATCACTTTTGCTGTATATGTTACTGCTACCTTCTCAAAAAAATACAGGGAAAATAAAGGTAAAGAGTAAAATGTTCTGAATTTTCTTATGGTGGTATTCCGTAACATTTTTACTACTTAGCTGTATAGGTGCATATATAGATGTATATACTTTTTTCCAAGCAGGACTCCTTCAAGATCTGAGTTGTCAGAGGAGAGTGATACAGATGAGAGTCTGAAACAGGCAAGTAAGAAAAGGAAAAAGAAAAAGAAAAAGCATCATCACAATAAGAAGACTAAAAAGAAGACCAAAGGGGATTCCAGTAGTAGCGAATCAGATGTGGACACTAAGCACAAGGACAAAGGAAGTGACAGAAATAGAGAAAAGGAAGCAGCAGCAAAGTATGTACATATTAACACTAAGCAAGATGTAAATTCATTGTGTTCTTGTGCTTGTCTCTTCAACTGAAATTTTTACCATTGGCTGATCATCTTTTTCTAAGCTTTATATGACTAAACCTGCATTCAAAGCAAGGGAAACAGATTTAGAATCACTTGTTTAATCGTATCGAAAAACTGACTAAAATATTCAGTGAAGTACAGTTCTGCAGATCAAAGCGTGGTATGGTGGTTATGAAATAAATTTTTAAAGTCACGTAGAAGCTTATGTTCAGTTTTTGTAAGCATCTTGTTTCCTTTCACAGATCTTTTGTGAGGATTTGGAGAGGGATTGCATTAAATGTTCTTAATTAGTGCAAAATTATTTATATACAGCTTGGTTCGTCTTGTAACGTAGCTTCCTCCTCACAGAGTTAACATTTCATTTTTTTCATTTTAAGACAAAGTTTGTTGTATAGTTTTAATATTTCTTTTATATCCAGTCATTTATTGCTCTGTTTGCTTCATACTTTCTGCTTGTAATACATCTATATGGGTATTGGAGCAATTGAAATTGTTTTGTTAAATCTTCTTTGTTAATTCCAGAGCTCTAAAGTACTGTGTAATTAGTGGAGATGTCTTTTTTTACGGAGCAAGAAAATAGGCATGTAGTGACTATCATGATCTTTGAGCAGTGAAAGATGTTCTGTGAATGCAGTGAGTATCCAGGTTTGGCATATGTAGCTGTGCTTTCCTCAGCCTGTTGGGTTTTTAACATTTCAAAGTGGCCCTATCCAGTTGGCTGTGAGAGTCACCTTTTCCTGGTTCTCACCATGTTTGCTAGTTTGAGCAGCCATTTTGCTCCTCTCTGGTTTCCTAGTTCCTGTGTTTGGCATATAATTCACCATACTGCAGCTACTCCTGTGGATAGAGTGAGAATTTGGTGACACTGAAGAATTGTTACAATTGGTGTAGTCTGGGTAGTCTTTGAATTTCCCCTGATTGACTACTTTTCTCAAGGCAGTTGAATCAGGAGCTGAAAGCAGAGGCTTGGGGACATGTGTCTATGCCAAGGTAACACTGTTTCCCTGTGGAAGAGTGGCAGTGGTACTGCAGGTGTGGTCTGGGACCTCTAGCCACACTTAGCTCCTCCTTTATGAGAATTTTTTTGTTGGCTTGTGTTGGCTGAGGCTTACTTGACTGTGAGGAAGGACTGTAAAAATTACTTGGGTGCTAAACCCATTCTGCACTGTCCCACCACTCATCCTTGCTGGAAGAGTGCCTGGGTGTGGTTCTTAAGCTGTTTGCTAGGTTGGGCCAGCCAGCCAGTGCTTTGCCCAAATAAAAGTGTTGAAGTTCTTTCATGGTGTCTATTTTTACTACTTGCCATAAATTGTTGATGCTGAGAGAATATTGAGTTTTTGAAGAAACCTGAACCACAAAACTGCTCTGAATGTGAGAAGTCTTGTGAAATTTTAGAGAACTTTTCAAGACTAAAACTCACATATTTGTACTATGAATTCAGATTGGAAATTGATAGTTGTCTACAGCTCAGGGGCAGGTGGCAATTTCCACTTAAGTTCATTTGTATAACTGTAATCCGTAAACACTTTGATACTCTGTTTTATCAAATATGTGGGTATAATTACTGCTAGTCAGCACAATACTCTTACAGATTATCCTCTTTTTCTTAATTGTAGCATCTTACTAAGACAAAAGTAAATTTTGGAAGTAGTAATATGTGGCTTTTGGATTATAGCGTGCAAAGCAATTGATTGGATTGATGGGTTAAATATGGTTATTACCTTTCATAATCATAAATTCACGTTTTGGAAGTGCAAGGACTTTTTGTGTTTTGATTTGATTGTTCTACCAGTGTATTTCTAATTGGTTTTTTTGAAGTGTGGACTGACTTTGCAAGAGTGGATCATGTACTATGACTTTGAGTAAGTTAAATTATTATGAACTACAGAAATGTAATGTTTCCTGGATTATGTAAATGCTGAATATGTGCACAAATGCTTAGAATATCCTCTTTTTCCTTTTGTGCAGTTTAGGTAAGAAAGCATCAAATGTTCCCAGCAGTCACTCTATTTGGCTTGATGATATCCAGGCTCCCTCAGCAGACACCTTCCGAATAGACAAGAAACCAGACCCTGCCAACTGGGCCTACAAATCCCTGTATCATGGGGACATAGCAAGGTAAGGACTGTTGGTTTCTATTGGTATCCAGGCCATCACACAGTCACTTGAGTCTGGCTGTGACATTTTTATAGAGAAGATGAGAAAAGATAACTGAATAGCTTATTTCAAAATTTGGCTTGGCATTGGGCCAGTGTCAGTGACCCTTCAGAACATTTCCTTGCGTTAATACAGAAGCCCTTCCAAAGGAACCTACCCTTGGCTCGTACATTGTGGATGTACACTTACTTCTTGATTTTCTCAGGAAAATTGTTTACTGTGAATGCAAAAATACTGTATATAATTACTTGTGGAGGAGGGAGGATTTATGGCTTATATTTTAGTAGCATTATATACCTTTGCAGTAAAATTGCCTGGTTGCAATTCATTTCAATTTTATATCACCTTTGGATTGTCAGCTATTTTCTGAGATGAAAAGTATTATTTTAGCATTGCACATCACTATATCTGCCACTGAAATAACATTCTCAGTAATATTTGAAGATGGTATTTTCCTGTCTTAATCCATAGGATTCTTGTGGCCTTTATGAGCAGGGCCTCTCTTTTTCTTTTCACACCCCTCTCCACTTTTTGGTATATAAAATGGACAGAGGCTTAGGGATGCAGAAGGAAATTGCTGGACTCAACTACTGGTGTCTTATTTTCGGTTTAAAATAACCTAATCTAAGTAAACCTAAATAACACCTGTTCTTTCTCCAGGTTTGTCTACCTGGCTTAAAATGACAGAAAGCAAGAAGGGTTTACTTCTGCTTGAGTATGACATATATTGTTGAACTCAGAGGAAGCTGATATTAAAAGTATGATGGCACTGAAAGAATATGTAAATTGAAGTCTTAAATAAGCAGAAAATTACCAGGTTCTTAAATTTTTGAAGGTCTGTGCATACATTATTTGGGTCAATTTGAATAGAAGTATTTCTTTCAAAAAGGAGATATATTTTCTAATGTGTATTTTAGAAGATGTTTAATTGTATTTTCTCTTCCAAGGTATAAAAGGAAAGGAGACTCCTGTCTTGGTGTAGATGCAAAGAAACAACTTATAACTTGGGACAGTTCTGCATCAAAAAGGAAACAAGTACAGAGTCGACCTGAGCGCTACTTCACAAAGAACAATGTGAAGATGCTGAACACAGATGGGATTCTTGTTTGTAATAAAAATTCTCCATCTGACTCACTTGCTTTTATACCAGTTTCCCAAGTGGAAACTGATGATTCTTCTGAGACAACTGAAGTAAATCCTCTTGGGATTTATGATCCATCAACTACAGTGTGGCTACAAGGAAAAGGATGCAAGAGTGCAGACAATGAGACTGTAAATACACAGCAAACAATTCAAGAGCCTGGGATAAACATGAACTCCATTCTAATGACAAAAGTGGAAGAACATAACAAGAAAGTCAGAGAAAACCCAAGAGATATTAATGCTTGGATGGAATTTATTTCTTTTCAGGTATGTAGTCCAACAGACTTTGTTGCTTAGTGTAAGTAATAAATACATGTCCATTATATTGTAGTTTCATTCGTTTAGAACTGTATATGTTCTGTTGGTGAAGAATGAGCTGTTAAATCATCTTCACAAATGTCAGCATTCTTGTGATTCTAGTGGTCATTCTTCCTAAGGTTGTAATGATGTCTCTTTTTGTTTTAAGGATGAATTAATGGGAGGACCTAGCCCTTATGCCAGTAAGGGAGAACAGGAATTAAGAAGAAAATCACTCAAGTTAATCTTGGAAAAGAAACTGGCTATTTTAGAGAGGGCAATTGAAAGCAATCCAAGTAATGTTGATCTGAAACTTGCCAGGCTGAAGCTTTGTGCAGAATTCTGGGAACCACCAGCTTTGATCAAAGAATGGCAGAAGCTAATTTTTTTACATCCCAATAATCCAGAGATGTGGAAGAAATACCTTCTGTTCTGTCAAAGTCAGTTCACTACCTTTTCTGTTTCAAAGATCAACGGTCTCTATGGAAAATGTTTGACAACGTTGGCAGCTGTACAGGATGGCAGCATGGTATCCCATCCTCTGCTGCCTGGCACAGAAGAGGCTATGCTGGGTAAGGTTCTTTCTGTTTCATATTATGGTCAGATTGGTCTTCATAGGGTCTAACTCCATTAAGAACAGATTTTCTTATGTATTGCATGAAGCTTTTCTTCAAAATGCCTGGCATCCTGATTTCTTAGCTGAGAATTAAAGCAGATACTCCAACCAAATATGGATATAGCAGATCCTTCTCTTCCCCAGCAGAGTTTATGATACAACATCCAGTAAAGTCTAATGTGCTGAGTGGTTTATAGTACAATGTCAAGACTGAAGAATTGCAGCCAACAGCCAGGAGATGTGCTTTTGTAGAAGGGAAACTTGTGAAAAAGTAATTATCTATTTTTCAAAAGTTTTGCAGCTGATTACTTTAATCCAAAAGAGAGAAGGAACATGGCAAGTCTGATGTGAAATTTTCCTTATAATCCCAGTGTAGATGGAGAATTCTAAGCTGTAATACCATGTGCTCATGCCTTTTGTATTTGTTCTATGCATACATCTGCCACTTTATAATTTATTATATAATTATCCCTGGAAGGAAAGTAAGTCAGATAGTTAGGATGCTGGAGTGGATTCAGGGAAGAAATGAGTTCATGCTCAGTTTTGGCATGGTCTTTAAATTTATTTGGAGCTAAATGACTTAGCCTTTCCCATTTCAATTTTGCTTCTCTACCTTGGTGTGCCATTGTGATTATTAATCTGTGAGTACATTGAGGAGGGGAAGTATTAGTGTCACCATGAATATTTTTGCTTTGGGTTTTTTCCTTTTAAAATTCGTTTTCAATCTAAAAGAGACTATTACGAAGGAGTCCACTTTTTTTCATGTGCATCATAGTCCAAGAAACCTCTTGTTTTTATCCAGTCCTGGAATTCCTGTTGGAGCAATGACGCTATCTGTTTTGCAATATCCAGTCTGGATTTATAGATTGAGATGCTGGATTACCAAATTACTTTCAGGTGTTCAGTTCTCATACGGTCTTTGGCTGATTCATCTTGGATCAAGCACTGGAAAAAGTGCTGCAAAGGAAAAATGCTCTACTAGCCAGTGGATATTGTACAGCCTGATAGCTACTAATTGCTTCTGCTGTCTCTGATTTCCAATATTTCAGTCACTTGGTACACTAACCATGATGAATGATTCTCAGGACAAATGTTTTGTTCAGGATCTATTTTCAGAAATGGGAAGGTTTTTCTTTCATTTTGTTTTCCTGCATATATTTGAACATATGTGACTCGTGAAATCCTGTTTGTCAACTGTTATGAGAATGTTTTTTTTAAACAGAGTCCCTTTAGCTAGTTAACTAGTATTTATTACATTGATGTTTTCCTAAATACTTTTTTGCTGGCAATATCCATAGATAGGTTAAAATGAAAATGCATTCAACTTCATGAGTGGAACAGAAACAGAGATAACTTATTGTTGTTCTGTCTTAAGCCTACAGTGATTTGTTTATGAACACACGCAAATATTTTCTTTTTCCCCTTCAGAATTCAAATGATAGGAGCAGAGAAATTTCCACTGGGAGACTTCTTGACTTGAGATTTCTTTATTACTGACTCAACTCTGTAATTCTTGGGCTGAGTAGTAATTGACAGTGTACTTATTAGGAAGGTTGCCAAATTGTCACAAATAAATTGTGATGTGAGTAGCAGTGTAGATGTACATTAGGCTTGTATCTTCAACCTTTGACCTTTGCTAAGGACAAAGTGTAAGAGCTCTAATTTTGAATAGTGGGGGACTGTGCCATCTAGTGTTCAGTTCAGTATGCGGTACTGTCTACTTGGAAATAGGTGGGTGTTTTTTTAAAGTATTTAAAAATTTTAAAAAGGTAAAACTGATTTTAAAATGATAGATCATTTTGTAAATTTTGATAGATCATTAGTAAATTTTGAGATAAGAATTTATTATACTTTAAATTTACTAGGAACTGTTAATATAGAGCAGATGAATATGAAACATTCTTGATTTTTGCTGTGTAAAGGGAGTCCTGTTTTTCAAATTATACCTATTGGCTGGGGAGAAACATCCTTATCTTTTAGGTCAGTTCAGCTGCAGAAGTGTCTTAGCATCATGGACTGAATTAAGTATGTATTCATGCTGTTTTCAGTCTTTGCCACAAAGAAAATGCTGATCTTTCCATTTTTTCAAATACCTTTTTAGTTTTTATTATGCACAAAATTTTACGCCATAATTTATTTTTGGCACCAGTTTGGCAGCAAATCCTGATGAGATATTCTCTACATTCAGAGTATTTTAAGCAAAGTTCATCTCTGAAGCTGAGACTAGGAAAGGACAATTTTTTCAGTGTCAGTTGGACATGGTGCCTGAATTGGTTAAAATGCTTGGGAAGACTGTATTGTATACTTAATCATTGTTTTAGTTGTTTCAAAATCTTGAGAAATCTCAGAGTCTTTGTTAGCAGGAATAATCATTGACTTTGCAGAAAAAATTGGATTAAATGCCTAATTTGTATATTCTAGCTGAATTCAGGTTTTTATGGGCATACATCTGATGTACATCTAAATTCAGGCAAAAGGAGTAAATAATTTCCCGTGTATTAAATTTGATGATGATTAAGAGCAGTTGATGCTAACCTGCGTTGTTACATTTGTTTGTCTAGACACCTAAATACTGGATTGTTAAAAACCCTCCAAAGCCAATGTGTTTGGTGAAGGAACAGTAATAATTGAAAAACTTTTACTGTATTTCAAGCTGTCAGTGGTTTATTTAAGTCTTTGTGGGCTTGGAGTTTTTTTGCAAGTTGATGATGATTTAAAGCAATTTGAACAGCCTCTATTTTGTGATCACTGAAATGTCCTTAAGCTGCCTCAAAATAGAGGTGTTCATAATACCTGTTATTTCTCCAACTCTTTCATTTAAAACTCTTGTTGCAAAATGTGAATAGAGACTCTGGGACTTTGCTTCCCTTTTTAAGCTGAGACTGAGGCTCAATGTGCAGTAGGGATATGGCAGTGGTTAGACAAATAATTTGTTGAAGAGCAAGGGATAGGGCTCTTCCTTACTTTTAAGCAGTAATACTTTGACCAAAAGACTGGACTTCTCTTAACTCAGGTCTTACATGAAGGGAAACAAAAAGGGAATGACAGCTGGAATGAAAATTACATATTGCCAACATACTATCAGTAGAAATATCTCATGCAAAACTGAAACAAAAAGGATTTTTGTTATCACCTACAGGGTGCATTGCGATAATGCCCAGCATCTTCAAAGAGGGCTTTGACCCACTATCAGATGTTGGATACACTGAAGTTCAAACAATTGTGTCTAACTTTTCCATCAATAAGGACAGTGCATGTATGGCATGAATAAAAAGTCATCTCTTTGGCACATTTAAAGTGGGCAGTCTTAAAGTTAATTAGGCTGAGATAATTTTGACATGCATTTATGCTAGTTGCTCCCCATTTTTTTGATTTTGATACTGCTCCAAAATGCTTATCTTCCACAGCACTTTGTGTATGTATTCTTCTCTTTATGGGCTGCAGTAAAATACTTTGAAACAAAATTTGAAATACTGAAATTTTCTCCTCTTCTCTTTACAGCTATATTTATTCAGCAATGCCACTTTCTGAGACAGGCTGGCCATTCTGAGAAAGCAGTGTCTTTGTTTCAGGCTCTGATTGACTTCACCTTCTTTAAACCTGACAGCGTAAAAGATCTGCCAACAAGGGGACAGGTAGCAATTTCCATTTAAATGGGTGTGTGTCTTTATGTATTACAGAGAATGCTGTACCAGAAAAATGTTGATGAATTTTAAGGACATAGGGAAATATTATGGATAACAACTTACTTAGAGGTTCTTCAAGGTGATGCTTGCATTGAAAAAATGCATGTGGGTCCTCTGGAACTACAGGCCAAAGAGCTGCTTCTGGTGTCTGTAATAGAAGTGTGATAACCAATTGTTTCATGTAGTTTTTTAATAGTTAAAAATGGAAAAAATAGAGCTAGCTGACCAATGTCTGTGTCCAGTTAGCACTTGCCCTACTTCTTTTCCCTCAAAATGCTGTTGTTTTGTTACTGTTGATGGAAGGAGCTGATAGGACATAAAATCTTTAAATTCTAGACAGGTTTTGCAAAAGTTTTTTAGGTTCTCTGTTACCTATTTCCATTAATTTGATTATTACATTAGGAACACCGTAATGTTTTCCAGTGCCCTTTATTTGACCCATGAGATTCTGTTCTTATAATGGTAAATGCTGAAGTACTAAATCACTTTTGCACTTCATTTGTTCAGGAGAATGTTGCACAGGCACCCCACTAATAACAGAGAAGTGAATATTTAGATACCTGTAGCATCATCCCACTGAACTGTTAGGAGCTATTTCCTTTTTAATGAGTGGTAGAGAGGCCACCGTTTAGGCAGCTGGGCTACTGTAGAGGATAAAAATTGAATTTGCTTCTGTTACCTACCTTGCCATCTTCCCCAGAAAGCACAACCAAGACTCCAGTTCTTGCTCTCTTGATTAATGCTGTTACCCATAAATAGAGCAGTCTTACAGGTTAAAAAACAGTGATGTCTTCTTAAAGAGCTGAAATTTAGAGTTCAGTCATAGCTATCCTGTGGGATTTAGTGTAGTTGCACAGATACACATAGTTATAGTTCCAATCATTTGAAAAACTGCATGATTATCTGTAGTATTTAAAAGTCTTAGAGCAGGATGAAAAGGAAGCTCAATTCAAAAGGAGGGTGTTTAGGTTGGAAAGTGCAGTTCTTGAAAAAAAGGGAAATGCCAGATTTACAGCTGATCACACATTCTGCTGTCTTACAGAAGTGTTATGACTCAGTCTGGAATTACTTGTTTCCGTACTGTTTTCACAGTTCACTTTCTCACTTGCAGCAAAGAATAAATCCACGAGGAGCAGAATTAGATTTTGCAGTTGCTCTAAGCCCTGAATATTCTGATGTGTTGATGCTTGATTTTTCTTGGAGTAAATTTTATTGTTAATATTTGTATTAACAGTCACATCTCAATGTCCAAGCTAAGGGGTGGTACTCAGCAGAGGCATATAATAGGAGAGAGATGGTCATTAGAGCTAAGGATACACAAAGCAGAAGAGGAGTTGATGAATCTAGAGATGACTGATGACTGCATGCAGGCAGTCACAAAGTCACTAGGACTAGAACCCTAGACTTCTGATTCACTGGAAAGTGCCCTGACCTTGTTGACCATCCTTAAACCTGAACGATGAAAGTCCTTACTGGTCTTTTCCTCTTGTCCTTAATCCAGTCATATTTACATACAACTGTAACATTTCAATTTGAGCATAGTTATTCTGTTAGCCAAATTCTTCATAGTCCCATGGAAGTTAGGGAGCTGAGGAGTTTTGGCTTCTGAAAGTGACACCTTCGGATCCTTGAAGTATCTATAAAGGACTGTAGGCACAAAAGTATTTTGCTTTCTTTAAAGCCTAATACCTTTTAAAACAATCTTTAGCTGATGACAGCCCTTGTGTGCCACAGGCATAACTGGAGTACTCAATTGTTCCTGCTGAATCTTAAGCAGCATCTAATAAAGTCTTCAGATACAGAAATTATACCCAGATAGGTGCTTGTAGGGTCTGGAAAACCTAAGTTGACACAGATGATGTCTGCACAACAGCAAAAATTATTTTTCTGTATGTTTTGTTTTGGTTGGTCCTGTTGAAAACAATAGGTGGAATTCTTTGAACCCTTCTGGGATAGTGGAGAACCACGAATTGGAGAAAAAGGAGCAAGAGGCTGGAAAGCATGGATGCACCAACAAGAAAAGGGTGGCTGGGTTACTCTTAAGCCTGGTATGTATGTGTCAATATGTGTAGCTGTATGTCCATGTGCTCTTCTAAACGTTTTGATTAGAATGATATAATCTGATTCTTGTCATGTGGTTGCATACAAGTTTTAAAAAATATTTACTGAGCTCAAGATAATGCATATCACACTTCACCGGGAATAGCATCTGTTCAATGTTCTATGTACGATATTGTTTGTGGAACATTTTTGTCCTTCCTACAATGAGAATTAAGGGAGAGGATGGCATATCCTTCACTTTATGCTGAAAAATCTAAAGGTGTGAGTATCTGGTGAAGATTCATGCCCATCAAAAGTGAATGGAAGCTACTTCCCTTAAGACCCTTTCATCATAGGAGATCATCAATAGGAGATGAGGTGGGATTATATTATTAGATGATAGTTGACTCAAGGATACCTAGATTTATGATTCTGTTTCTAGAATCAGATTCCAGTTTCTTAAGCAAAGGGATAGTAAAAATAGGAGGAAAACCTTTCCTTGCTCTTTGTGACGCAGAAAATGAAGTAATTACACCTTCACTTGGCTTGAGTGCTTCTGGATGAGCAGGGATGCAGAAAATGCTCCCTGCTGCTTAGCCTCACCTTGTGTTGTGGTCTTCAGTGTTTCCCTTCCTGTCAGGGACTATTTCTCAAGCAGATAAAGCTTGCAGAGAAGGAGGAGGCTGGAATGTGTCTGACCAAAGATGAGTGTTCTTTGCTTTTGCTGCTTCTGCTGCTGTAGCAGCTCTGATGAAGCAAGTTTGGGTCTGCTTTTAGTAAACAAAGGAACTAAAAGATAATTATGTGCCTCCCTTGTCCCTGGATTAAGATGGCATTTCCTTGGCCCTTAACTGAGGTCAGCATTTATATTTCTGATGGCTCTAGACATTTTCTTCACAAATTGAGAAGACTCAGTATAGAGAAGAAGACCACTGCCAGTCTTGGGCAGATCCAGTGTATACCAGTGCTTTCCCCGTATGTGTCAACCCCTAAAGTTCAGGTGCAATCTACAATTGAGTGTGATCATTAAAATCTGTCAGGTTTCCTCAAACTTTGATTAGATTTTGGAAATGCTGTCTTTTTTTCATAGAGTTGCTGACTAAAGGAGATATTATTGATCACAAAAATATAGAGAAAGTAAAAATCTTGCAACCACCTGTTTTACCTGAAATTTAAGAAGACCTGGGATTGGGAGTGTTTCACATAGTTGATGGCAGATGTCAGGATCAAGAATCTGGAGTTGGTGTAGAAATGGCTTGATTTTTAGAATGCAGGTAACCATTAAATTTTGAGGGCTATTTTTTTCCTCAGCAATAAAGAAGAATCTCTACAAGCTTTCCCTTTGCCTATAGGTGCTCATCAGTTTCTGCATAGAATTAATATATTAATTTATGATTTATATATTTGTTTATAATATATATTAATGTATTGCTGTCAGAGGAAAAATAAGGTAATTTTATCCAATAGCCCAGAAAGATTATCATAAAAGTGGGATGTGGTTAAGCACTTCATTTTTTCTGTGTGTGTAACTACATGGGTTGTTTCAACTGCACATTAATTAAAATGATGAAATACCACTTATTATAAAGCAAAATGGCCAAGCTTGTTTTGCAGTGTTTAATATTGAAGTACCACTTTTTATGTACAGTGATTTTTTCAAAATGTTTTATGCACATCACTATTCATAGAGCATACTTGAAATGTTATGGCCAGGTGTGAAGTGAAGAATCTAAATTGCACAAAAAGATGACTGACTCTTGGCTGTTGCTTGCAAATTGTTGTTGATAAAAGTGGTCCACAGCCTGTCAGTGTTTTCTCCTTTGGGAAAACGTTTGAGTGCTGACACTGATTCACAGATTCTAAAAGTTCAGAAGCTTCCTACCTTCCTATTCTTACAGAGTTGGTGTCAAAACACAGAGCTGTGATGTGGAAATTCTCAGCTATGTCTTGTGTCTTGTTTTATTAACACTGTATTTATTTCCATTGTTAAAGTAGTTAAATTATATGCCACGTCTGGCCTTTGGATTTGGTGGATTACTTTTTCTTTAATATTTTTGTGTGTGTATCTTGATTTTAGATGATGATGATGATGATGAAGAGATAGACGAGGATCAAGAAATAAAAGATAAAACTCTCCCCAAGTGGCATATTTGGTTGGATATTGAATATTCCCGTGAAACAAGGCATTGGTTACCTTGGAGGCCAGACAAAACCAAAAAGGAAACTGAAGAAGATTGTGAAGATCCAGAAAGACAGGTCAGTGTGGGGAGATGATAAGACTGTTTATCCTTTAATTTGAATTCATTGCCAGTGGATATTTTAGAAGAGTAATACTTTCCTTTGTTTAGAAAAATTATCTTTTCTTTGTTTGAAATTCGAAGTTTGCCGGAGGTTTTGTGCTGAGACTTCTGAAATCCATGGAAAGCTCATGGTAAACTTTGGAAAGTCTGCATGCAAATAGCCTGTCTTTGTAGTTCAGTGATTCCTGTCATCTGTTGGGAGAAATCTCACAGAAATACGTGTTTAAGAAGATATGTGCATTAAATAAACAAAGGTTTCATTGTCTTCAAGTCAGATAGTTGGATACTTTTTATTCCTTGGGAAATAGGTCAAGTCAGACATTGATTTTCAAATAAGAATGTGTTAAATGGCTTATGCAGTAAAGTCTTCCAGACCTTCATTGTGTAAGTTTTCTGTGGAAGTCTTTGTTGCTCACAGGCAATGAAATCTCTTGATAGCAAATTTACAGTCTGACTGGAAAAACAGATTGCTTGTTCAACTTGTCTGTTTTTAATTTGAATGACATTCTGATACCATTTTATAGTATTTCTACATCCTATCCATTTGAAAAGTTTCTTTAATTACATAAATTACAGATTTGCTGCTTTTATTTGATTGCATAAATTAATGGAATTTGTTTTAATTTGGATTTTTTTAGGTGTTATTTGATGATCTTGGACCATCTTTAATCCGTCTTTCTAATCCAAAGCTTCAACATCAACTATTGTACTCTTTTTTGCAATTCCTGGGACTTCCGTGTGCAAGTAAACTCTTTCCTTCCAGCCTCTATATTGCCATGGATGAAAATAACATCTTTGACAGTGTGCTTTATGATGATAAACCACTGACTTCTGTTGATTTTCCACTTTCTGGATTCAACAGTATTGGTCATATGGATTCGATGTTACGAGGGCGACATCAGATAGGCCACTGTAAAGAAGGAGAGGAGTTCATACAGAATGTCATCCATGTTCTGTTCCAGATATTTACAGGAAAGGAAAAATCTAACCTGGCCATTTGTTGGCTGCAGTATGAAATATCTAAGGTAATGAGGAGTCTGCATATAATCACTTCTGTGATGTATGGCTTTCTTCTGTATTAGTGTTTATATTGAATTAAAATAAATATCGATGAAAGTTGCCTTGAAGGACTAAGTATTCAAATCAGGAAGTGCCACTTAAGATTGCATGGAGGTGGGGGGGGAAGCAAACAAAAAAACCCCTAATCTTCAGTACATGTTACAGAGTGGTATACATGTAGCAAACAATTTTTTAAATTTTGGATAAATGTTAGTATATGATACATTGTGTGCTGGACAGGAATGGCTGCAAGGGATTTCTTTACAGCAAAAAGAGAGTCAAGTACTGCTAAGTGGATAATCACTGATACCATAACAAAAACACCTAATAAGAAACTTTCCGCTTCCTATACAAGTTACGTTTGTAGTGTTCTTGAACTATATAACATGGTATCACTTGCTCCAACCCTGGCAGTGTTCAAGGCCAGGTTAGATAAGGACTTGAACAGCCTGGTCTAGTGGGAGGTGTCCCTGCCCACAGCAGGAGGGGTTGAGGGACTAGATGATCTTTAAGGTGCCTTCTAACCCTTAATATTCTATGATTATCTACATATGGATTTACTCAAGTAAAACTGCTCTAATAAATCCCCACAGGAGGGCAGAGGTTCCAGATTGTCCTACTAATTCTTTAGAAAGTTTGATATTATGTTTCCTTATGGGTAAGCTTTTCTCTTACCTTAAGGCTACCTGACCAGAAGAGCTCATGACCTGTAATCTTCCCATCCAATATCCACCTTTGTCTGTCAGCATGTTGCCTTCTGTGAAAAGCTACTTGGGTTTATTTGTGCTAGTCATAAGCTACATAATTTTTTTTTTTTCCTTTTCTCAACCATTACAGGTTAACAGCTCTGTTTGAGCAGTTGGCCTTTTAAAAGAGTGAAGTTTGATATTATTACTTAATGTCAGCAGCAGGAGTAAGAATGATAAGCCTTACTAATTTGACTATGTTGGAAGGAGCTGACAACAGGCAGTTGTGACAACAGTACTCAGTAGCAACAGAGCTGGCTGGTGGTGAAATATGGAACAATATGAAAACAAAAACCACAGTAATGAAATAAAAAATGTGAAGTTTTTTCCTGCTTTCTTCTTCTACCTGTCCAGAAATATAGTCTCTTTATTTTCGCCTGCAGGTAGTTCAGTGTCTCCAAGCAAAAAAGAAAAAGAAGCTAAAAGCACAGGGGAGAAGGAGTAAAAAGTTGGCCAAGAATTTCCTTAAAGCACCTGACAACCGAAACAACCTTTGTCTCTGGAAACACTATGCCTACCTAGAATGGCTGCTTGGTAACACGGATGATGCCAGGAAGGTGTTTGACACAGCACTTTGCACAGCAGGGACAGGAGGACTGAAGAGTGCCCAGCTCTGCAGCCTCAGTCTGCTTTATGCTCAGCTGGAAGTGGAACTGCTAGAAAGTATAGAAGGAGCTGTTATGTCACGCGCTGTTCATATATTGACCAAATTGACTGAAAATGGACCATATGTGCCCTATAGTGGACAAGTGTCACCTGTGAATGTCTTGAAAGCTCGTAAAACATATGAACATGCACTGCAAGATTATTTAAGTAAAACACCAGTGTTTGATCAGGATCAGATCAATGATACTGATCATCTGGTTAACCTGGTTGGTTGTTATGCACTGTTCCAGTATTTGACTGTTGGGATTGATGCTGCAGTATTGATATATACACAGGCTTCAGAAAAACTTGAAGCTTCTGGTTCACAGAAATGTGACAGTACTGGAGAGAATCTTGGTATTCTAAATTTTCCCACTGCTCTTGAAGCTGTCACACTGCTGCATACAAATTTACTGAGATTCCACATGAAAATCAGTGTTTATCCTTTGAATCCTCTGCGAGAGGCACTAACGGAGGCTCTGAAACGGTATCCTAGCAACCAGTCCCTTTGGAGGTCATACATCCACATCCAAAGGAAGTCTCACAGTGCTAGCAAAGCACGAAGATTTTTTGATAGTGTCACAAGGTCTACTAACGCTTTAGAGCCATGGCTGTTTGCAATCCAAGCAGAGCAGATGAGAAAAAAGCTCACAGAGAAAGTCCAGAGGTAGTACCTTGCAGCTCCTTGCAATTATGCTTTTTTGAATCTGTCTAATCACTTAACAGAGGAGAGAAAATGCTATCACAGTTCTCATTTTGCAGATGAAGAAGCTGTAGCTGGAGGTTTTTTTCAAGGCTGAACAGGGAGTCAGTGGCAGAATCTTGAACAGAATTGAAGCCCTAGGTGATAGCCTTATGCCCTTTCTGCTGAGCCAGATTGTGTGTTGCTTTGTTTGATTACTTGCTGGTGGCATCAGGATGATACACATTCCTTTAAGGAATTTTTAAATAACGAAGCCTGCTTAGATGGCCAGGATAGATGCTGTGAGCTTAGAAACTGCTGCATTTTAGTACTACAGCAATAAAGAGCATAATACAGAGCTATGCTGCAGTTTCTGTCTGAGCTGGCTGCCCTACTTTACTCCTGAATCACAGAATACAGTTGTGGCAGATCTGTTTCCATAGTGAGTCCTTGAGAGTTTAGTTTTCATATGGGGTTGTTGCTAGGTAGAAGAGGCTGGAAATTCCATAGATTCACAGTGGTCTGGGCTCAGATTTTTTGCTCCTGAGAAAGGAGAAAGGGGTAGGAGATATGGGGAACAAGGTGTGGATTCATTCTTAGAGCTTAGTCTCTTAACTGTTGTCTTCTCATTGTTTGAAGCTACCTGTCCACCTGCATATCTCCAATGATATTGACAGCTTGGTTGTTTGTGTCTGCACATAGCAGCACATTTCTAGAAAAGAGTTACAAGGAGGTTTTACATAGCTGTAAGCTCACAATATTCACACTTGGTGAAATTACATAATTATCAGTATACTTTGAAATGGCGGTGCACCCACTTCTTTGATTGCTGCAGTCTGGCAACAGGCATTCAGACATGATAGTGACATTCTTGAGCCATCAGTCTGTGTCATCCTAAGTCATAATAAGAATTCTACAGCCACAAAACATGAAGGAGGATTGTAATTTGATTTACTGTTAATTACAGATTAACACTATGATAGGTTTTCTTGATTGTTACTGGGAACTGAAAATTTCATAATGATGATTTTCTCTGTGACATGGAGTTCCTTTCCAGATTGTTCACTGCTAGCATAGCCTTTCCTGTAGATTATATTTATAAGGGACAAGTTGCATGTTGGAAGAACAGAGCTGAGCTACTGCAACAGCGAGATAAGTGGCCTGCGAGTGATGCATGAAACTAATGTTTTGTGATGTTGTGACAAAATAAGAAAATGTCTGTGCTATTTCATATTGTGGTTTGTATTTCTGCTTAAGTGCATGGAATTCAGATGAAAAAATGAAGGGTAAAACAGGAACGTGTGTAAGTCAGTGTTAGGTACAAGGCTTCAAATGTCTGACTCCATGTAGAGTAGGTTACATAATTTTCCCTCGTGGCCAAGCTTAAGATGAGGGGAAAAATTACTTCAAAAACACATGAAAAAGAGACAGGTTAGGAACCAAGCGTTAATGGTGAGTGGGACAAACTGGTAGGCTAAGAAATCATTCACAGATGAGTGATGTTTCCATGAGTACTCCAGTCTGTTGCTTCAAACTCAAGCATCAAATGTAAGCCAGTCTTCTTCAGCTGTAGAAGGAAATCAATGCTTTGGTGCAAAATATATACCTGCTTTTGTATTCTGCCTGGAATTAAGGGATTTGAATCTCTGGGTGAAAATTACTATTGCAATCGTGGTTGAGATCCAGAGTTGTAATTTTGACATTGATTGAAGACCAGTATATAGCCTTACAAAAGTGAGGGGTAAATTTGAATAAACTTGCCTGGGCACCAGAAGATGTTCTGATCCAGACTTGAATTTCTTCTGAGCTGTGATGCCAAGCTTAGAATGATAAATAATCTTGAATGTAAGACATTTTAAGATCATATAATAGTGGATTATCATATTCAAAGAGAAATTATTTTTGAACTTGCTAGATGAATTTTCACAAAAAGACTTAATTTTTTACTAACTTTGCTATTTAGAAATGTGCTAATTCCATTAGCAAGTGCTAAAAATGTGGTTTATAACATTGAGTTTGTAGCAAGAATTACAAAAACCTGGCTATATACTGTTCTGTCAACAGAGAAAGTACATCATTCTTTACCCTTTCTTACCCAGATGTGGTCCCTTGGCTTGGGTTTAAAGGACTGTTTTTTCTTCTCTATTTCAGGGCAGATGTTGGTGAAATACATTGTACCATTCCTGAAACTGGATTAACGAATCGGATCGTAGCTCTATTTGAACATGCAGTTCAGAGTGAAAATGGTGCCCATTGTCCACTGCTATGGAGAATGTATTTGAACTTTATGGTAAGAAGAGTATCAGTTTCATTTTGTTTTACCATATTTGGAATTCTTACAAACACAGCTCGAATACTGCTTAGAAAAATGAATACTAAATGCTGCCACACCTTTGTCATTTGTAAGGTGATATATTTGAATTGTACTGCTCCTTATTGCTGGGAACATTAAGAAAAAGGTAATGCACATGGATTAGGACTAATAGCTTCTGACAGTGTAGTCTTAACGTAGATGCAGACAAGTTATTGTGCCTGCCATCTTACATAGATAAAAAGCATGTCATAAGGTACCAATACATGTCAAGCTGCTTTCCAGCTCTGAGTAGACTCCAACATATGCTGGTGCAAGAATTTGCACTTCCTGTTGAACTTTGAGGTTCCTGTCAGCTGATTTCTTCATTCCATTGTGATCCCTCTGGATGGCAAGATGACCCTCGGTGTATCAGCCACTCCTCTCAGTTTTGTGTCATCTGCAGGCTTGCTGAGGCTGTACTCTGCACCATTAACACAAGTGTTAAATGAGATTGGTCCCAATAGTGTTCCCAGGGCTACTGCTAGTCACTGACCTGCAACTAGACTTGTTTTCACGGATCACCACCCTCTGGGCCCAAACTTTGATACAGTTTTCAATACATCTCAGTGTCTGTGCATTCAATTCTTTCAGCAGCTAATTTTTAGGAGGCTCTGATAGGAGGCAGCATCAAAGGCCTTACTGAAGTCCAGATAGACAATGTCTACTGCTCTCCCCACATCCACCAGGCCACTCATTTCATCATGGCAGGTTTTTTTTTACTGAGTTGGTCAGTCATGACTTTTAGTGAATTCACAACATCTGCTGCTGATTTTCTTTTCATTCACATGCCTGGAAATGCTTTCCAGGTTTAGCTGCTCTGTCACCTCCCCAGGGCACAAGGTGACCAACCTGTAGTTCCTCGGGTACTCCTTTTTCCCCTTGTTGAAAGTAGGAGTGATGTTTTACTTTCTGCAGTCTTTGGGTGCTTCTTCCAGTTGCTGTGATCAATCAAAGATTGTCAAGAGTGACCTCTCAGTGACAACTGAGGTGCAGTTCACATGCAAAATAAATGCATGGTAGACAAAACATAGCTATAGCTTCTATAACTTGCCTTCAGTTTTGACAGTCTTTTGAATCTTAAAAGCTGCATATAAAAGTTATGTTACTGGCATTGCAGTTTAATGCTAAAAAGCAATAATGTTTGTTTCTTCTATAGTTCCCCATGGAAGTACATAAATAAAATCAACTTAATATAGTCAGCTTTGCCATCTTGGTTTTCATGCTTCTCCAAAGTACAGTATGGAAGATGAAAGCACAAAAGTAATGACTTCCATTCCCCAGTGTTACTCCTCTGTTCATGTCCCCTGGTGTAATAAATTGTCAGAGGGGGATCAGCAATCAGAAGGCTGTGAAATACAGAGGAGGCAGGGGAAGGAGAGAGCTTGTTTTATGTTTGAGAAGATCTCTTCTGTGGAGCTGTTAACTGTGACCATTTCTACACAAATACGTGCTTGTAAATATTTTTTACAACTTTGTATGTAGGAGTGTACAACTGAATTACTGTTACTCTTTACAAACCAACAATGAGAAGAACAATGAGGAATATTTACTAGATGCTAATAAAATGGAGGAAAATACTGTTACAGTAGTAGCTTGGAATAACATTGTTTGGAGATGCAAAATCAATTAGAAATGTTAAAATTTTCAGATACAGTCATAGAAGAAGTTGTGATTGTTCAGTATTACCCTAAGTTCTGTAGATCTGTTTTGTCTCTGCTGATGAAACATGGATTAAGTAAGTGGACAGTGATGTGGGCTGGACTCTGGCTGAACTGCCAGGCTCAAAGGCTTGTAGGCAGCAGTATGAACTCCTGCTGCAGGCCAGCCACTGGTGCTGTACCCCAGGGATTGAGACTGGGACCAGTGCCCTTTAACATCTTCAACAATGATCTGGATGGTGAGAGTCTGTACCATCAGCAAGTTTGCAGCTGATACACAATCAAGAGGAGTGGCCAAAGCATCATATTCTGCCCTTGGTCTGTCCAGGTTCCTTTTAATAGTTGAGAGCCTTGAAAATGAGTAAGGGATTGGAGCATGAGGCTCCTGGAAGATACTGTCAATGCACAGAAATACCTCATGAGAGGGTGTGAATCTTCTCAGTACTGCCTAATGACAGGACAAGGGGCAACAGCCACAAGTTGAAATATATAAAATTCTATTTAAATATGAGAAAAAGCTTTTTTTACTCTAAGGGTGATGAAACACTGGAATAGATTGTCCATAGGTTATGTAGTCTCCAACCATGGAGATGCTCAAAACCCAGCTGGATGTGGTTCTGAGCAGCCTGCTTTTGCTGACCCTGCTTTGAGCAGAGGGCTTGGAGCAGATGGTCCCCAGAGCTCCTTTCCAGTGTTTGCAATTCTGTGAAAAATGCAGAGGCAGGATGCTGCTGAAAGCTCTTTGCAGAGCTGCAAGCGAATTTCTAAATTTCAAGAATTGACAAGGGAAGCTTCTGATTTTTAGCAGCACTACTGATGTAGTCAGAACAAAAGAAAACATAAACTCAGCATCAAAGATTTCTTCTCCAAAGATCACAAAATATTCAGTATATTTTCAGTATTTTGAAATCAGTGGCTGTAAAATCCCATTTGTTAAGTGTTTTTTGAAGTATTTCAATTCAAAATATTTCTTCACAGGAAATTGTAATTATTTCTACCTGTAACAGGGATGACTGAAGCTAAGGAGACTGTTCAGTACACTGACCTCTGCTGCCTTTCCCTTTCTAAACTTCATGTTAGCTGCGTACTCTCTATCTGTGTCACATAGTTAAATGGGTGCTTTGAGGGAGAAGTTTTAACTCCTTTCAGACGGTTGCTAATTTTTCATATCCATTTTTGTATGGAAAGAGGTTCAGCTTCTGCTGAGTAAGAACATGTATGTGCACAATCTGTTCAGTGCACAAAAATATTTTCACCTCCACTGTACAAAAGCTGCTCTTTGCAGTAAGTGTGTAGTATATCAGGTGAAGTTTTGGTTAATGATTTGCACTGCTGAGTATTATTGTCAAATCTAGGCAAAGGCACTGACTTTAACTGAAACATTCAGCAAAGGCTCTTTCTGCAAGTCCTTTTTCTCTTACTTGTCTTCCAGTAAAGCCTTGTAATTCCTTTAAGACATCTGAAGAGTGCAACCAGTGTCACCTGACAAATTGCATAGCTACCACAATATATAGTAAAAAGGATTTCTCAGCAGAAGAACATTGAGCTTTTCAGCAATCATTTCTTGGTTCCAGAAGTAATTGTTTCAGTATTTCAGCTATTACTGCACTGAAGTATGAACTTTTTTTATCACACAGGCTTCACTAGGAAAAAAAGAAAAGAGTAAAGGATTGTTTTATAAAGCCCTTCAAAACTGTCCTTGGGCAAAGGTAAGCACAGAAAACAGGTAAACTTGTCATACTTTAATTTTTCAAGTTCTGTATTTGAAAAAGAAAGTTAGACTTTAGTAGTTGTTGTAAGGAGCTATATGCAAATGAAAGGAGAGGTTTCTGAGGAAGTCAGAAGTTATGTTAGGATTTTCTGCAAATAAGAAATGCATCTTGGATGGAAACACGGGCAGTAGTCAGTGCTGCTTGTGTTTCAGGACAGAAAGGTATTGCATTGAGGCACGGCAGTAATAAATCCTGTGTGACCTAGAAATGATTGAGTCTTTCAGATTGTTTTGTCACGAGCATGGCAGTACCCAAAATATATAGCCAAATAAAAATGTATTTATGTAATATTATATAAAATTATTGAGGAGAACCTGCAACTCCTCAGATCATGCTGCAAATGCTCCAGTGCCTCTTGATGTCCATTTTATCTTTTTGAATAAAGTTATTTAGTAAGAGTTGAAAAATACTTGATTAAACATCTACTTGGCTGTCACTGTAGAAGTACTAATTCTGTTTGTATTGCTTTAAAGAATATATGATATTTCCTATGTTCTTGCTACAGAGTTGTTGCTGTCTACCTACTTCTTTATACTATGTTTCTTGCACTGGTAGAAAGGTAGCACAGAAAATGTTCTTGTTGTCTTTCCAGGTACTCTACATGGATGCAATAGAGTATTTCCCTGATGATCTGCAAGAGACTCTTGATCTAATGACTGAAAAGGAATTGAGAGTGCGGGTACCTATGGAAGAGCTGGATCTACTAATAGATATTTAAAAGAAGACTGTAGCAGAGAAAGTACAGAAGCTACTTCCAAAGCTAACAATTAGATCCATCTCTTTTCATACAGGAGCTCTGTTGGGACTTGGGTACTATGTACTTGATTTTTTTATGTTGCCAAATCTTTTATATAAATTGCTATCAAAATGGAGTTCTAGTACCTACAAGTATTCTGCAATCAAGGACTGGATTTTGCTCACAAAAATAGATCCATTTCTCTGAAGTATTGCTGGCTCCCACAGAAGGATATCCTCTTTAAATAGCCTCCTGTTGAATGTTGCCTGCGTTTCTTATTCTATTGTTTGAAATTACATTCCCTAGGGTTCAGCAGAGGTTCGGTAAATGCCAACTATGGCTTGGTGAGCAGCACAGGAAATAAACATCTGCCAAATGGATGCTCTACTGTCCTCCAGTTGGCAGACTTCAGTAATTTCCTTCAGTTTGGTATGTGTGTGTATGTATAACTACCAAGTCAACAGCCATTACATCTGTACATATACTGTGAGTAAAATCTTTGTTTGAGCAGGCACCTATTTTGGTATGCTTTGGCAGATGACTATTTTAATACAAATATTTATGAAAAATATACCTGAATATTTGAAAAGTCAAAAGTAACTTGTTTTTTATTTATTAATTCAATAGAATTCTAAGCATATTAAAAATGAAAACATGTCCATAATGCACCTCTAATCAGCTCACTTCTAAACAAGTTTTTGTAACGGATTACTTGCCTTGGATCCAAATCCAGGCAATCATCAGAATTAGAGGTTTGATCTGTATTTGATTCTCATGAAGGCATAGTCTTCTATGATTGTTTAAATAGCAGTTTCTATTCCAAGAGACTTCAGGGCAAGCACCTGGAGAAGACATTTGAAAATTTCCAGTGATGGCAGCAATGACTTCCATATCTGTCACTTTTCTATTCTTTTGTGCATCCTGTCCCCTGAGTCCTTTTCTTTGCAGTTTCTCCCAATGCAGCACTTGGGCTGCTTCCTTTATTTGGATGGTCAGAGGCTTCTTGGAGCTCCCTAGAGTAAGTCCTGCCTTTTAATTCAGACTCCAGTAGCTTTTTCTGTTCTTGTGGGGAACATCCTTGCTGTTCACTTTCTCCTTACCTTTATTACTTTTGTCTTGATCTTTGTGACTCAAGTTCAGAAATGTTGGCAGAAGTTGCAGAAGTTAAATTCTGCTGCAAAAGCTGAGAACTCAATTTTCAAACGTGTATTTTTCAGTTCCTGTGGTGGCAGGCAGGGTACTAGAACAGAGTCCTTGGGTTCATTTAATGCAATGCGGCTGTCCTTCAGGGAGCTGAACCCACCTCTTTGTGGCTGTTGCTTCAAGCCAGCATTAACAACCATGTCCCAAATAAAAAGCGCCTTGCCACACATGTCAGAAAGCTCTTCAGCCCCTCAAGCAACAATGAGATCAACTACCATGATTAGAAAGTGCTAAAAAATCCCAAGCTTTTTGTGACCTTTCCAAGGAGACAGATCTCCTAAGGTTTATAAGAATGGGTAATAAAACTTGTTTTTCTAGCTCCAGATGAAAAACAATTCTATTTCAGGGTTTCTGTCATCCAGATTAAATAAAGGACTCCATTCAGCTGTAGAGTTTGTTTTTAACAATAAGCCACATAATTTTTACATAGAAAAATAAAATCTCTTGGCCTTGCTGCTACCATTGTTGTTCATGCAGTTAGCAAAGGCACTGCTCTGGGTGTAACTCTCCACCGTCTGTTACTGGCCTGCGTTTGCTCCCACAGAAAGTTCCTAGAACAAAGACTGCATGTTGTGTAACTGGCTTGCATGTGGAACTTTTATATAAACCTTAAAGATCACATGCACAGCACTTGGAAATTAATTACTTAGAACTTTACAGACTTCTCACAGAAGTATACTACACAGGGTACTTCATAAGTAGTATATGCACAGCTACAACTGAGCCAATAGACATCGAGGCCCCATGGGATGGAGCTGCAGGCAACTGATTTGTGTAGAGGGGAAGAATTCAAGGTTATGCTGTAGAACACCAAGCATGGGACATGTAGTTTGAATTTCTCTGTACACATCTGCTGCATGACAGACCCTGCACTTCTAGCATTGGGGCTGGTGCCTTATGAGCATGCACATCCTGCCTTGGGCAGCATGGGGCCCTCAAACCCATTCCTACTGTGTTGGTTCCTTTCAGAGACAAGGATGGATGGATGTCAATGTAATGAATTGCAACATTTTTGGAAAAAAACAAATTTATAAGTCTAATCTTACATGTTTAAGAGTTTAAGGTAAGATTACTAATGAGCGTCTATCTCTCTTACAAGCTACAAGCGCTAGAGACGGCTATCTTTAAAGTGTATCTTATTGCTACTCAGGGTTGCATACTTGTCATTGATTTTCATGTATAAATGATAACATTGAGTTTATTCAAAAGTGACACTTGTCCTAGTTAGCCCCTAAAGGAAGATATAAGAAGGTAATGAAAAACAACAGCAATGTTACAGTAGGTGTAAGAGACTGCCATGCCTAAGGAGGGCTAACAGTTGGAGCACCTGCATTGCTCCCTGCCCCACATGGTGAGGGTCACTGAGACAAGCACTCTTGGGTCGCCAGCACTTTTTCTTGAAAGTAAGTCAGATAATGCAACAGAGAGTTCCACATCAGCCCTTTCCAACAGCAGGGCTTTGCCACCAAAACGGTTCAATTCAAATAAAAGTTTTATTGGGAAGTGAAGAGTTACACTGACTGAAAAGCCACAACCCATCAGCTTTTAACCTTTTCATAAATGCAAATTCACTGTGTGGTTTTACACAAGACTCTCATCAACACTGAGAGTTCTGTATAGTTCCCAAAGAGACAGATGACTTAAAGATACAGTCCCTCGGGGGTTCCCTCCTGCTTTTTATAGAGAACATTCTCTTTAGACTTTTTGAAATCTTCATTTGTTACTTTCATTCTCCGTTCCCTCAAAGCCATCAATCCAGCCTCTGTACAAATTGCCTGCAACACAAAAAGCAAGAATAGTTACAGTTTCTGTGCAGCCCCTTCGAGCCACACCCTCAAAAGCAGCTGCATCTTCCTCCTCCTCCAGTAAGTGTAGAAGTGTTAACAAAATCTACATTCTTAAGTTTGTTGAGTAGCACTGAGGCAGGCTTGATAAAGCCAGATGAGTGTGTCTAAAAGGACAGAAGTAGTCAGTAACAGTCGCCTGACAGACGGGAGCTTTGTAACAACTTTCCTGCTGCAAGGACAGACACACCCAGCTGTGTGATCCTTCTGCAGGGAGGTGACAGTCACACCAGGGTGGTTGAAGTTCATGAGCGTGGTAATTGTAGCAAGGGCTCTATCTGCTTTAACAAACAGACTGGGTATGGTTGAAGTTTCCTAATACCCAGTTGCATTTTTAGTCCCTAAAAATGCTACTGATCCTGCACTATTTTAAGTAATGTTTAAGATTGCACAAGATTCCACATTCTCCCTATAGTTTCTACTTCGCTACTTTAAAAATTCATATTCAAATAACACAGGTAACATACTCTTACCAACACAAGCTTCCTTATAATCATGATTTTGATAATTTCCCATTTGTAAAGCAGAGTACCTGGCACTCATAAAAGGTATTTTAAAGCCATCCCACTGTCCCTCGGTGATGTAAGCACAGAAAATTGGAGAACAGTTCAACAGACACCAGTTTTGGATGCACCAAAAATGAGATCTGATTTTTGCTTTGAAGTATAAACAATGGTGATGTGCACTGACCTTAATATCTGCACCACTGAGATCATCTTTTGCCATAATCAGCTCATCCAAAGTCACATCATCTGCCAATGTCATCCTACTTGTGTGAATCTGAAAGATTCGTTTCTTCGTCTTTTCATCAGGTAGAGGGAACTCTATTTTCCTATCAATACGTCCTGTGCAAAAGAAAATTGTCTTAGGTTTTTGGCACACAGCTGTTGGAAACACGAAAAACACCTGAAAGTTTGAGTGACAGTAACTGTTAAGAGGGAGTGTGTCCAGAGAAAGGCAATGGAGCTGGTGGAAGGGTCTGGAGCACAAGTCTTAGGAGGAACATCTGGGAGCATTTAGTCCAGAAAAAAGGAGGCTCAGGGATTACTTTATCACCCTCTGCAAGTACCTGAAAGGAGGTTGTAGCCAGGTGGGGGTTGGTCTCTTTACCCAGGTAACTGGTTGAGAAAATTGCCTAAAGTTCACATGGGGAGGTTTAGATTAGGTATTAGGAAAAATTTCTTCATGCAAAGGGTTTTCAAGTATTGGAACAGGCGGCACAGGGAAGTGGTGAAATCACCATCCCTGGAAGTGCTCAAAAGAGGTGTAGAAGTGGCACTTGGGGACATGGCTTAGTGGTAGACTTGGCCATGTTAGCTTAATGGTTGGACTCAATATCTGCAAGGTTCTTTCAACCTAAACAGTTCTATAATTTTTCCTGCCTCAATGAATCATGTCTTGGAGTTGAAAGCAAGGTCTGACTATTGGAAGCTACTGGAGCTGAAAGATACCACTGCTGAAACAGTGTCACACTGCAGGCAAGAGACCCCTCACCTGGGAAACATGAGAAACCTTCCTTGAGTCACATATAAATGTAAAAAAATCCCAATGTCTCACAGCACAGGAAAAGTGTTAATGTGCTTATGTTTTTGCAATATATTTTATTTTACACTTAGATTACATTTACCACTTTACTTTTCTGCTACACACATGCACACACACACACACAGGGAAGAGAAATCACTGTGCCAACTTGAATAACTCCTCCTACCTATAAAAAAAACCTTTAAAAAAATCCCTTAAAAATATTTTTTAAAAACTATTTTTTCTGTAAAAAAGAAGAAAAAATATTTTTCAAAAATAGTTCTGTTGGAAGATCCTACCCACTGTTTCCTCCATGTCAGTAGGGACTTTGGATGTTCTGGTACCCATTGTTTCAACTGAGCAATCTTTTTAAAGGTGTTTTCCATCTACAGATCCCTCCTGTTCTTCTTTACAACACCTTTTCTAAAGAGGGTGATGGCACCACATAAGACAATCCAGACTGTCATAAATCCAGACAATGGTAAATCAGTCTACCGAGCTGCTCTAAGTGCCCTGGTTGTTTACTCAGTAGTTGTAATTTAAATACCTCATACACCAGTGTACGAAGTTTCCTTCCAACAATGTGCAGATCATCTTAGCTCTCTTTCAATACTGCTATAGTATCATCTCTGTACTCTAACAGCACTAGGTTTGAGCTGAAGTGTCTGAAGCTAAATGATGACAAAGCCAGACCAAACACACACCTCAGCAACTTCATACTGTAGAGATATTTCAGCTTATTCCTTTGATCTCTGTGTTACTTTCTACCTTCCAATTTAACAGCCACCACAAATGTACTATGCTTTGGTACATTTTTAGTGGTCATTTAAAAATACTATCTGTGCCTGCTCAAGCTCAACATGTAACACACACATCTCCCTCACTCATCCCCCAAATGGCAGAAGTGTGCCAGGTCAGTAAAGAGCAGCCTGGTTTCCTTGCACCAGAATCCAGGCTGTCTCTGGTAAGGCTTAGGCTTTCACACCCCCAAAATATGGGTGGTGCTGCCCCACCGTCCCCAGCTGCTGCAGGTGTGCTGCTGCTGCATGCAGCTTCCCTTAACAATTACTTAAAATGGCTGTGCCACCTTAATAGAAAAGAAGAATATTCATATTGTTTCTGTAAAAAATTAACACAGTTCTCTTCCAAAGATTTGTCTCCTATTTGGAAGCTTGTGAATGGGTTCTGATTTTAACAGATGCACCAGCACAGATGAGATGGTGAATAAAGACAAACAGTAACTTGCAGTCTTTTTACCAGCCTGTTTGTCAAGTTATGGCAAGTCCTTTCACGAGAAAGTAGCTTAAGCATACACAGCAGGGAAATCCCTTACCTGGCCTAATTAAAGCTGGGTCCAGTGTTTCTATTCTGTTTGTAGCCATGATAACTTTAACATCCCCCCGGGAGTCAAACCCATCAAGCTGGTTCAGCAGCTCCAACATTGTGCGCTGGATCTCTCTCTCACCCCCTGAATTTGAGTCATACCTTTAAAAGAAAAAAGCATAGTCAGAATATGCACTATGTAACTGCCACAGAGGTATAAACAAAAGGGGCAGAGGGAGAGGGGTATTTTGTTTGTAAACAACTGTAAGAGATTTTTAAAAAACATTTAACATTTATCCATATAAACAAAATACAGGTTTTCAGAATCATGTTGTGACATCTAGGTAAGTAAAGAGACACAGAACTATTCTTGTAGCTGGGGAATGTAACAGCCATCATGTGAAGGAAATCTGTTCTTTTTCCATTTTTGTTACATATTTGGAAATATCTTTCCCCCACCTAAAAAAATTAACATAAAAAAGGAAAAAACCTAATTCTTAAAAGCACATACATCCATACATAAGGCAGCAGCTGCCTATAACTGGCACTTCAGGCTAGTGGCCATGTAGCAAACATGTATGAGCACTTTTTATTTATTTAAAAAACACTGACTACTTTAAAGACTACTTACATTAGACAGTTCCAACAAACCTACAGAATTTTCAAAGTAATACAGTTTGCATACAGGTGCAACAAGAGTTTAGTGTGGCACAAGCAAGGCTTTCCATGACATACACTGTGTAACTTCCTGTAAAATACTCTCAGAGCAGAAGTATTTAGTCACCTACTTGAGAGGCAAACAACAAATGGATATATTCTATATTAAATAGATTGCTTTACCGTTGGATCACTAAAGCCAATTACTGTATATGGATTTGTAGCTAGAGGATCCCATATACACAGTGTCTCTTTCTGGTTTTGACACCCTCTCCTAGAGATGCTGCCAGGTGGCAACAGAACAGAGATTGTCTCTGGTCACGTCTATTTAGTCTGACAAAGTTGTGATAGTTTCAACAGAAGTTATTTGAGTGTTACTTGTTACAAATTGAAACAGTATATGAACATGGTAGCAGAGGGAGTCTCAGTATAGTTGCAAAAGAAGTGTTTCTAGTAAAGCTTTCCTTGTCCCTGGCAATCCCTGTGTGTGGAGCACAGATACCTCTTTGTACCAATAGCATCGATTTCATCAATGAAGACAATGGACGGGGCGTGCTCCTCAGCCACGCGGAACAGCTCACGCACGAGCTTTGGGCCATCACCCAGGTACTTCTGTATGAGCTCTGAACCAACCACTCTCAGGAAGGTTGCTGACGTTTGGTTTGCCACTGCTTTGGCGAGTAAAGTTTTGCCTGTTTTTAGGTGGAAAGAAATACTGTAATTAGTTTGCAGAGAAGGGAAAGAAAGAGAGAAAGAAAAAAAAGTGCCTCAACAAAACAAAAGTATGAAATTTGAAACAGGTTTGGCAATACTTTAAATACTAACCAAGCTTAATTTATTTTACTTGTATTATCTCAGCACGGGTGTTACTGAACTGTAAAATACCTGTGCCAGGTGGGCCATACAGAATGACTCCTTTGGGTGGCTTTATACCCATCTCTTCATAATATTCGGGGTGGGTGAGAGGAAGCTCCACAGACTCCTGCAGCACGAGAAAAACGAATGTGTTTTTATGAGTGGTCTCCAACAAAGATCTGTGGGGATCTTCAGAACAGCAATAATGAAAGCAGTGAAGGCAAAAAGACTTAACTGATTTCAAGACAGAACTTGAACAGGCTCTTTGCTGCCTCCAATTCTAAGGCAGACAATTACCCTATCTGCACAGGCCTCCCTATTGCTTCCGCTTGACGTGGTGGAGCAGCAGTGAATGTTCCCCCTCCTCCATCCTCAATGCCTCATCCCACATTTAGAACCCTGGAGTTCCTGAACCCCAAACACTCATGGATGACTTGGGGCTGGGGAACCCTTTATGAAAGGATGCCTTCTGTAAAGAGTTACCAGACACTAGAGGTCAGTATTTTAAGAGCATTTGTGGTTTTAGACACTTACCAGAACAAAAGGGTTGAGTTTTAGCAAGGTCCAGGTAGAGTTCTGCTGGTACAGTAAAAACCAACCAACCCAATCCAATCCACCCCAACCAAACACAAACAAATGCAAAAACAAAACAAGCCAATCCCCTTGACAGACTAAATCCTTAGATTGCAGGGCATCAGACACTCTAATGAAGAAATGCACTATAACAAGATACAGGACACAACTACAGGAACTGCAGCTAGTCCTGCTGTTTCCCTTTTGAGCTCCTAGCCCAACAGCTTCATTGCTGGCTTAACTCTGCAAATGAGTAACACTGAATACCTTGATTTCTTGAATCTGGTTGTCAAGGCCACCAATGTCAGCATAAGTTTCTTGAGGAGCTTTTTCTACTTTCATCACAGTCACTAAAGGGTCTGTGTCATCCATCAGGACTCCTATCACAGCATGAACCTAATTCAAGAATTAAGAGTTGTCAAAGAAGGCAAGCAGCATTATTAATACAAGCTCAAGTCTTAATCCCAATGCCCACCTATTTAGGTGTGTGAAATAATCAGCGTTTTCTCTTGTGTGATCTTCAGAAAAAAAAGGCCAGTAAAAAACAGTACAAGAACTTTTAAGAAACTTCATATTTTAAAAAAACCTCACCTTATGATTTAGCAAAACAGAGCAGCCTGGCTCTAGCAGGTCCTTGTCCACGAAAGACAGAATACTGACATAGTGTTCTGATCCCACTGATGTGGACACGATGGCATGGTTATCATCAATGATCTCCTCCAAGGTACCCACAGACATCGGTGTTCCTCTCAGATCATCCACCTTGGATCTTTCTTCCTGTCGTCAAGAAGAATGCAAGAAACAACTGAACAACACAGGCAAAAACATTTTTGTACAACACTGGCTCAACAACTCAGACAGAACATAGCAGAACCAGTCTTTCCTATTGTTGTTTCACTGCCCCAAAACGCATAAAAGCAGAGACCAGTAACAAAATCCACTATTACGTTAGTCCTACCCTATAAACACTATTATATGTATGTGCATAACCAGAATACTCTCCGCTGATGGGTATCTGGGAGGTGCACTTTGACAGAGCATTAAGAAACAAAAAAATTCCTGTGGCTTCATCTGTAGTGATCCATGCTTGGTCTAAAACAATTTAGCCAATTAACGAGGAATTGTGATAAACCTGGTAAGTTTGTATCAACTTGCACACTGTTGGCACCTTATTTCCACTGCTTTGGTATGAAGTAGTTCGCATTAATTAAGAGCATTTACTGTAGCATTAGAAGTAACAAGTCACTCAAATCTCACCTCTTGTTTTTCTTCCAAAGGTTTCATCTGCTCTTGATTTCTGATAAATTCTTCCTCCATTAAGAGGTAATCTTTAATCCTCTCCAATTTCAACAACTTGAGTCTGCACTGTGTGTGAGGAGTCACTGCAACCAAAGCAGAATCACAATACTTTAGAGCAAGTTTGACATGGTACCAACTATTCACGAATTCATTACTAGAAATCCTACTCTTTTTTATGGACAGTAACTTCTACCATACTTATCCTGGTGAAAAACCATATTTAAAGATAATGTTCCCCCTGTGTTTTTCCTCACTTCAGTTTCTCTCTCTCTTACTTGGGAATTCATGCGCTGCATCTTGCAAAACAATAATCTCATTCTGGGGGGGGGGGGGTTATGTTAGTTAGAAATAAAATTACATTTGGCTTTGTGCTAGTGACCAGCACAGAGCCAGATCTTGAGGAGAGAAGAGCTCTGAACTTCCCAAAGAGCAAACAGTTTGCAGCACTGCTGGGGAGGCAGAATGCTTACCTAGAGGGAGTTTGCTGGCAGCATCTGGTCCCTTGGTCTTCTTCTTCTTTTTCCCCACTCTGGTTGGAACTGGAGGTTCATATTTCTTCTTCTTATCCTTATTCATAAAAAGAATTCCACAAGAAGAGAAAGAAATCAGGATAATAACAATGAAACAATATACACAGGTGTTAAGTGCACAGACTGAAAAAGAGTTCAAGATGAAGGACTTCATACAAAAGTTTGTCCTTATGAGCTGTATGAGAAGCCAAAATAGAAATATGACTCTTTTTATTTTTTACAAAAGTTCAAAATTTCTTCTCCTGCTTATTTACATCCCTCTTTCTAATCTGCTGTCAGATTTTGGGGAATATAGAACATGGAAGGCTCAAGACTGAAGTAAATCACAAAAAAACCTAAAAGATGAGATGATGAGGAAAATACTGAGACTCCACCTTTCTGCAGCCCTTCAATCAATAAATAATACACATTCAGTTTCCCAGCTGGGACACTGCTTGCCGTGTACATTGTACTGCCAGCTCCAATAGAGACCAGAAAGGCCTCTGACGTCCCACAATGTGAAGTACAGACCTATTGCAGATCACTGTGTGATGTCACTTTCAAGCCAACAACACTTCCTTAAGTGACAGCTTGAAGGCAACTAAGTCTTTACTAATCCCACCACGTTTACAGTTTTATTTTTTTAAAAAACAAGCCACTGTCCAGAAATTTCTGTTTATCTTAAGCCTCCTTTTCTATTTATGAACAGCACCTGTTTTCTCCAATGTGCACCCAGAAATAACATTCACCAGAGCCAGCAAGAGCGTAATTTTATGCAGTTCCAAATACAAGAATAATTTGAAAAAGTAAATTAAAAAAGCCTACTGCAGCCAGGCTCTGTAGCAGCACACCTGGATGTCATTCTGTAATTATTTGTTTGGGTTTCAGTTACCTTGTCATCCTTCTTGCTACCACCAGGACCGTGTCCGCCACTCTGACTTTGACCCTAGACAAAAGGGGGGGGAAAAAGAGAAAAAAACCCCAAATATATGTACTGTTCTACGAATCGAGAAGCCTAAAGACAGTTCCACGTTCAGAAATCCCGTAATTGGATTTCTCCTGTCCAAACCAAGCGCTAACATATTCCAACTTATTCCCAAAAATAAAAAGAAGTGTCCCGCCGGGCCCGGCCCCACCGCCCGCACTCCCCCCGCCCGGCCGCGGCCTGGAGGCGCCGGCGGTGACTCCGCAAATCGCCGGGCGCCGGCGGCGGAGGCTGAGGGAGCGCGGCCTCCCCGTTCGGCGCCGCAGGCAGAGCCGCGCTGTGCACCGCCCCGAGGCCGCGCTCGGTCCCGTCCCGGGCTGGGGGTGCCGGAGCGGCTCTCACCATCGCGCCGCCACCGCCCCGGAAACGCCCCCGACGGCTCCGCCACGGGACGCGGCGGCGGCGGCTGCGTCACTACGGGCGGCGGCGAGGGACAAACGAGCTGGCGCGGCCGAGCGCGGCGCGCCGGCAGCTGCTCGGGTGTCGCGCCCGCAGTGGCCGGCAGGGGGTGGCGTGTCCCCGCGGTGTGTGAGGGGAGCGGTGCCCCGCGGTGTGTGTGTGTGTGAGGGGAGCGGTGCTCCACGGTGTGTGTGTGAGTGAGGGGAGCGGTGCCCCACGGTGTGTGAGTGTGAGGGGAGCGGTGCCCCGCGGTGTGTGTGTGTGTGAGGGGAGCGGTGCCCCGCGGTGTGTGAGTGTGAGGGGAGCGGTGCCCCGCGGTGTGTGTGTGTGTGAGGGGAGCGGTGCCCCGCGGTGTGTGTGGGTGTGTGAGGGGAGCGGTGCCCCGCGGTGTGTGTGTGTGAGGGGAGCGGTGCCCCACGGTGTGTGTGTGTGAGGGGAGCGGTGCCCCGCGGTGTGTGTGTGTGAGGGGAGCGGTGCCCCGCGGTGTGTGTGGGTGTGTGAGGGGAGCGGTGCCCCGCGGTGTGTGTGGGTGTGTGTGTGTGTGAGGGGAGCGGTGCCCCGCGGTGTGTGTGTGAGTGTGAGGGGAGCGGTGCCCCGCGGTGTGTGTGTGTGAGGGGAGCGGTGCCTCGCGGTGTGTGAGGGGAGCGGTGCCCCGCGGTGTGTGTGTGTGTGAGGGGAGCGGTGCCCCGCGGTGTGTGTGGGTGTGTGAGGGGAGCGGTGCCCCGCGGTGTGAGAGGGCCTCCCGCAGCCGCGGCGCCCCGCGCTGGGTGTTGTGTCCCGGGTGGCCCCGCAGGTGACAGCGGCGGCGCTCCTGCCTGCAGGCTGCTCAAACAGCGTACGAATGACCCTTCCCCTGAGCTCGCTGGAGAGCAGAGCGGGTTCTGTCCCGCAGGCAGACACGCTGCCGTCACAATTCAGCTACTGCTCACGTTTCTCCACCTTTTGAATACTATTTCAGATTAATAATACTTTTCACATTTCTTTACAGAAGAAACACGTTGTCATGGTCAGGTGGAGAAGACATTTTAAACAGTCTGCAATGGCAGCTTTTGCCTGCTTTGTGTGCCTTCTTAGGGAGCAGTCCTGCCCCTACCAGGTGTCTTGGGAGGTTCTTTAAACTATGCTGTCATGAAGAATTAACCAGTCACAATTTCACCTTGCACATACTGCAAGCTCTGTTTTAATTTGTGGCCTGCTGCTGTGGAAGCAAGGTGTGTGGACACTGTAGCCTGAAGCATGGGGAGGAGAAAAACTAGAGCTCATGTTTTCCAACATCCACGGAAGGATCTCTACTGAGACCATGTCTGAACTAGTACACTGTGCTGGCAGCACATTATTTCAGAGTGCTCCTGGTGCTGGTGGTTCTCCACCTTTAGCTGAGCTGCCGTGTATTTTGACAGTTCCATCAACAGGCATTCATTCTGCGTATAAAATGTCAGTAGTTCTTTCAAAAGTTTGTTTTCCTGTGGCATTTTTCATTTGCTTTTTCAAAAATAAATGAAAGCATCCAGCCTTGTTTTAAAGTTGTTTGCAGAGGGAGTAACTATAAAGGCTTCTCTGTAATGAAAGAATGGAAATACAAATCAAAGAATGAGGGCAAGGGTGTGTATGTATGTCTAGGGATGACATCTAAGCATCATGAGTTTTAATTGCGAAGAAAGAAGACACTGAGACTTTTCTGTTAAGACTTCTTGCTGTCAACTGACCTCTGTTTACAGAGTTCACGGAACTGAAGCAGAGGAAGAAGAGTGTCAAATCTTCATGCCCTATATTTAAAGTTACAAGGGTTTTTTCCTATAGCTGTTGCTTCCTTCCATCTCTTGCATCAGTAAGTTAATATGAAAACATTGGTTTTGTGTGTGCTGTAAGAATTGTTTTTCTTATGGGCAGCACTTTAAGAACATGGGTAAAGTTTTCAGGAGATCCCTCCAGAAAAACATAACTTCTATATCTACAAAGAGCTCTACCCGTCTGTGGTATTCCTGGGGAAATGCAGTAGAAATTTCAGTGTCTACTTTTGGCATTTGCAAAAGTGAAGCTCAGACTGAACTCGAGCATGTGCCCAACCCCAGTTAAAAGCATTTTTGGGTCAAGCCTGTTTTACACCATTTCCTTGCACCAGAAGCCCTGTCCGTATTTGGGGCCACAGCAGCTGCTCCATGTCTGCCCATCAGAACCACAGCTCCTGCTTCCTGCTGTGGGATCTTCAGACACTTCCACTGCTTTGGGCTGAAAGAGCATCACTATCAGCAGAAAGGTGACCGTCAAGATAAGGCTATAGTCTAGAAATAGTTACAGCCTGCTTTCACCCAGTTAACCAGCATAGAGATTATATTTACATCCATCACTGAATTCAGTGTAAAGATCAGAGCATTTGTGAAAAGAGGCTTCAGTTTACAGCAGTTGGTAGGATGTGGGATTGTTCTGCTTTGCTTTGATGTTGTTTTTTTGTTTTACACTTTTTCTAGAATTCCTAAGGAGGGTACTTTATTTATTAATTATTAATATGACTGGCTGAGCTGTGCAGAAAGGTGTGAGGTTTTGATAATTTACTTTGGTTTGGTTCCATTTGTTCACAAGGGTTACTGTTGTGCACTGTGGATTTAATTTGACTTTTCTGTTGTTTTTATTCTTTTATGAATTAGCTGCCTTTTTGTTACAGTATCAGCTGTTCTGTAACTTTGAAGGACATTGAAATTAAATTAAATATAACAGATGTTCTATGCTTTAGTAACACTCACTTTTTGGAGTTTACTGTCTTACAGGATTGAATCTCTATTTCTTTTAATTGTGCAGTGTGCAGGCACTACAACATTCTTTCCCTCAAGCAATTTTTCCTCCCTTTAACCTCTCTTTAGACTCAGGCATACCCGTATTTATTTCAAATTATACCTGTAATTGGTAGTTCTGGTTATGATTGAGAATTCTTGTCACTTTCTTCTTAGGAAAGCTTGATTTTACTGGTGTGTAGCTTTGCAGTAATTTTAACTGTGTGGATTATGGCATAAACTGACCTAAATGACAGGGGTGTAGGATGAATGTAAAAGCTGAACTTTGCATTTATGAGCTGACAAGACAAATCTGTGACAGCATATCTGGTTTTATAGTTTTTAGGAAATATTAAGAAATTCTATATGAGAGCAATAGTAAAACGATGTTGCCAAGATAGTCTCCCACCTCATTCACTTAAAGACATACTATGGAACAGCTGTGACAGAAAACGTGACCCACAGAAGGGAATTGCTGTGTTTGGGGTGATTCTGGCTTTCAGTTCCTGGGGTGAATAGTGCTGGCAAACTGGAAGTGAAATAGAAATGCGATTCTGCCACCTGGCTGCTTGCCTTAACTTTGCACATGCAGAATTTTGGTTTGGTTGCAGAGTACAGTTAATGTCAGATTAGGAACTTTAAACAATAAATATATTTAATGATCTAAGCATATCTGAGTTCTAGGGTTATGCTTACTAGAAAAAAAACCAAAAGAGGTTACCAAGGGGTAACAGGAAGGAACACACAGTCCTTTCTTAAAGATGAATATAGCCTCAGGGGCATCAAAAAGCTTCTCTTCATATCAAAAAATATCATGAGTTGTTCAGGGAGGGTGGGGGTTTTCTGTGTTTTGTTTTTTCTCAGTGTTTTCTACCCCTCTTCTTTATTCTGCAGTAAGCTTACTGCTGATCTTCTAGTCGTATTGTAAAGCCCCCAGCTCTGTTCCCAGGCCTTTGAGGAGGAAGAGGGCAGCTGAGGGCTGGGGGAATATTGGGTTTGGGATTAGTACATAGCAAAGAGGTTTATTTTCCCTTTGCACATACAGGAAATTACTAGGATTGCTTATGTTGTTGATGTTAATTTGTCTTTCTTAATATATGTCCAGCTGCCTAGAGCTTTTTATGTTTGCATAAAATGAAATAAACCTACAGATTGGAAGATTGGAATGCTGAAATTTTTCCTCAAGCTTTCTTTGAATAAAGAAATTAATTGTAACCAACGGTTGCCATAGTCTTACTTTCGGAAAAAACACCAACTCCCAAACACTTCGCAAAGAAAAATTTCAAAATGTCCAACCAGATACCCTTAATTAGCTTTGGGAGGAAGCGACATGTTTGTTCATTTTCCATATTAACAACTACTTCAAATAAAGTTGAGCAAATCTGGTTTTGGTTCTGTAGCCAAAATGACAAAATTTACTACATTAAAGATTTGTTGGAAGGGCAAATGATGCCAGCTTGGAGGGAGTAGAAGAAACAATTTCTCTCTGAAAAGGACACAGGTCATTCTGACATATTGTTACAGTGAAGGAAAGTATTGCACTAAAACGCGTGGATTTGAGAGAGGGAGATCAGGAAATAAGGAAAAATTATCAACTGCTGAATATCAAGAATCATAAGGAAATAGAAATATATGTTTCTTTCTTAGCTTAATAATTGTTAAGGAGACAGCTGAGCAGTACAGCGAATGTTCACTTTCACAGTTTTATTAATTCCACTGTGCTTACCTACACTGTAAATAGGATGCCATAATATTTACTTCACCTTTCTGTTCTAGGGGCTGAAGTGTGCTGGCATGTTGTAAGATATCTGTACCATCCTGTTTACCTGCTGGCCATGGTAAGTGTTGATTAGTGCCACAACTGATATATTTAAACCTATTTTTTCTGCAGGATCTATTCATTTGGGTAGCTCACCGGAGTTTCCAGCTACTGACTCATCTGCACATCAAGTCCCACTGATATGTGCTGGTGTTGTGGTCCGAGTACCACTGAAAAGCAGACTTCTTGGAGCAGGAATTATTCTGAACTAGACAAGCAGAATTCAAAACATCTGAAGTGCATGGATGCTTTCAAAAATTTCGGTAATAAAATTCTTGGGAATCTTTCCATGCTGTAGCAAAGTCTGACACCTTGAAGATGGTTTCATACATGTTTTCAGAATACTGCAGAACAAGTAATTTTATTAAAAGTTATGTTTATAATATCCTATGTCTTTATATGATCTCATTTGGATGTCTCAGAGCAACTCACAATTCTCCTAAGTTAGGCCTCACAGTCTTGCAGGCAGCCTGGTAGCTGAAGGAGACTGTCTCAATCTTACATCCAACAGCTGAAGTGAAACTACTTCTCCTTTACTGTGAGAAGTATCAGAGACACCTCATTCACCTGGTGACAAATATATTCCCATAAGTGACGGCAAAGTTTGATCCGAAGGATTCCAAGGAGTGAGAGCAGAATAAGAGCAAAGTGGAATCCTAAACCCAATGGAAAGTGAGTGCAAGAAGAAAATAACTTTCTCCCTGTGCAGAGGTTAGCAAAATACCAGGTAGTGTGACTTATTAGTTCTCATATTTTGGTAAGAGAAGATCCTGTGGAACTTCAGCAGTGAGCACAGAATGATGTTGCTGTGTGTGTGTGTGGCAGGAAAATGTAATAAACTGATTTTTTTCATAAAGTCTAACATGTTAGCTGGTCCAAATTCTGTAGAGTTTTTGGTAGCTTCATGAAAGCTGAAGCAAAAGATGGTGGGATAAGAAACTTACTACATTTGGGGCAAAGAGAAAAAGAGAAGTGATCAAATACGGAGTTACCATCTACAAGGAACACAGAGTTCTTCACCTCGCTAATTAATGGTTGCTGATGTTGAAAAGATGGCATCCCTCAGTGCTCCTCAGAGTCAACCCATTGATATACTAACAACTGAGGATGGTTTTAACAAAGTCAATACTTCATCATTAATTACCTCAACATTCACATAAATTAGTTCTGTTCACTTTGCAGGACTCAATGAAACGATGAAGAGATACTGAAATAATTTTTATGGAAAGAAAAAAACATGAAATAGGCTTTTCTGTTCATTTCAGAGAAAGCAGTATTTCTAAAGACAAAAATGCTTTCTAAGTATTCTACTGACTACTACTTAGGCTGTGAGTCTGAAATTCTTCGACAGTAATAAATGTTTGCCAAATCTGCGCCCTCCATTGTTTTATTAACTGCTAATGATTTGTAAGTTTTCCATCAGGAAAGGGCAGAGTTGTTATAATTACTCATCTCATGCTGCGAGTGCTCCTGCTTTGCAAAACCCAGGAAAGTCATTATGCCTGCTCTGGGTCCTCTCCTTGCAGTGCAGCGCACAGGGAGGCCAGAGGGCAAAGCACATCAGCACAAACACACCAGCAAAGCCTTCATTAAAAACAGGAGTTTGGAGGAGAGTCTTGAAGTCAGAAAGCGTATAGGGACGGTCCCAAAGCCCACTGTAGCAGATGGAAAGAAAGGCTGAATCTAACAATGAAGAGCATAAGTGGACTGAATGCATTCGAGTACTAAAGGGAGTAAAAACTGGAAAGGAGTAAGTTATCACCAGTGTAGGAGAATGGAAAGTAATTGTCTGAGACATCAGAAAAACAAGGTCCCTGGTAACCTAGGAGTCACTAGCTTCACCACCTTGCTGCTGGAATGGAAGACATGTTGGCTTTAATTGCTCCTCCCTGAAGTACAGGTTCTGAATTAATCTGTTGGCTATAACGTAATGTCTCCTCTGTCATTTCCTGCAGCTCTGTAACCTAATACTGCACAACTGTCTCACCATGTTCACATTCTCTGTTGAGTAATTGTGGCTTTGGTTTTGTGATGCGTAGTCTGTTCAATCATTCTGTAACTGCAGCACTATCTGGAGCACTACGTAGTTGATATATCTATGTAATTATGTTTATTGTTAATAATGCAAATTGAATCTGTTGAGTTAGTCAAGTCAGTCATCCTCAACAAGCAGTTTCTACAGGTGATTTCCTTAGCTGCTGAGGAGGGGTTTTTTTATTTTTAATTCTCCTTTGCTCATTCACAGAAAATATACTCTTCTTGAAAGATAACTTTGAAAATAGGAACCAAAGCCCCATTGTGGAAGTGTCAGCGTGTACTGTAGAGGCTGTGCAGAAATCTTGTCTATCCAAAGTCCTGAATTCAGTCCAGTGAGTGTGGTACTGGCATGCGGAGTGAGAAATGAGAAATGCATGAACCCCTGTTTGCTGTGGGTATTGCTTCATATGGGCTTGTCTAATAATTGGCAGGGTGGTGAATACACAAGCATTTGGAGATGCTAGTCTTGTCTGGAAATGCATAGGAGCTGTGCAGGTGCTGTATTTTATCTTCTACAAACATGCCTGTTAAAAAAAACTTTGTCCCTCCCTGATACAGATTTCTTTCCCCCCCAGTCTCACATAAAGTCAGCCTTGGCAAAGGTTTTCAGATATAGGTTTATGGTTGATGAAATTGCCTGTATTCCCTGCTATAAATACAGCTCTCTATATCCATTTCCTTCCTATTACTCAAATGTTACATCTATCAGGATAATATACTTAATATTCTATTCAAGGCCAGGTTGGATGAGACCCTGAGCAACCTGATCTAGTGAATGATATCCCTGCCCACAGCAGGGGAACTGGAACTAGATGATCTTTAAGATCATTTCTAATCCAAAACATTATATGATTCAATGATTGTAGTGTGAAGTGTTTAGACTGTCTGCTTTCTAGTAGTATGAGGCACATAATTTCCTTCTGCTGAAACCTGCTTTCTTGGGAATTTTTTTGTTAAAAGGAATTATTCATTTTGTGGTCTTTTTATCTCAGGATGCTCCTTTTGTAAATGAAGAATTGGTCATGCAGTATGAATAACACTTAAAAATGCCTCTCTCTCGCACATTTAATTGAGACTGAATATAGCACTGTTGTAATAAAATAAATTCAGTTCTGCCTCCAACAGGTGGGAACATTGCATTTTACATTACACAGTCACAGAGTTCTCTTCCCTTTTCTGCATTTAGGTGGCTGTTGGCAACCATTTGTTGGTCCTGCATTGTTGTTCTGGGCAACTGTATTGCCTGGGGCTCTGTAAACTCTGAAAACAGCTCTGAGTTCAACTATTTACATAACGACTGTGGAGTTTTCTTGGGAAGTGCCCTCTGAACATGCAAATCTCTCCTCAAGTTGCTGGTTCATGAGGTCCTTCAGCTCTGACTGACTCCAAACATCACTTTAGGCTCTTATGTGATGCCAAAAGGGCACCAAGGAAGACTGTCAAACATGGAGCATTCAAGAGATAGTGTTATTTTGGTTATACAAAGCTCCTACGTACCCTCAAGGCACTCCCCCTCCATCCTCCTGTCTCACTGCTGGCCAGCTGGGTGGAGTCGGCTGTGGCCATGCAGCAGCTGTGCAGAGGGAAGAGTCTTGATGGCAGCTGTGGGGCAGGGTTACAGAAAAGATTACAGAAAACTGTCAAGGGCAACCTACCAAATTTGATATTGGTTCCTTAACAGCACTGTCAACCTTTTCTCTACTTCATTCTTCTGTCTTCTGCTTTTTGAAGTTTCAGAGTATTCAAAAGGACCTCAGGGTATTTTCCTAATCAATCCAGGTTTTTGGCTATTCAGACAGGAGCATTGTTACTACTTGAAAACTTCCTCGTTGGTGTTATTGCAATTCCATGGGAGCCCTCACTGTTTCCCTGGAAGGTAGCCAAGAGCCCTCTCCCATTATTGTGACACCCACTGTTAGTCCACCTTCCCTCTGCTCTGAATGTGGCATTTTATAAGGACATGAAATAATTTCCTTCTCTACAATGTGAGTGACAAATTACATTAATTTTTTCTCTTTTTACAACTTCTTGACAATGAGACACTATTTGCCTTTTTTACTTATCATAAGCCCTATTCCTCTGGAGAAACAATCGAGACTTTGAAACTGAGTATCTCAACAAAGGTGAAATCCCCATACCAGGGCTTGGGCAAATGCAAACCATATTATCTACAAAGTGATTTTTTAAGAAAATTTTGCACTCCTCTGGAACCTATACAGCAATGGCATGTTCTCAGAAAGCTGATGAGTCTCGAGAATCTGCTGTGATCAGTGAGAGTGAAAACTTGGGGTTTTTTTGTTTCTGGTTTATTCTTTAAAGATGCCACACTTTTCATACTGAAGATAATACATAGCATGTCTTAAACGCAGCCCAACACTGTCAATCTTGTTTTGGAGGTTCTGACATTTTCTAGGCATTTCCCACAGCCAAGTCAAGGTCATGACTTCCAAGAGGTGACAAGAAGAAATTCACAATCCTGTGATTCCAGAGGATTCACGTGGAATTTACATTTGGTGAATTTCTGTGGTGGATTTCTGTTGCCCAACTTGACATTTAGCCATTTGAGAATCTAGATTTATGGCCTTTATAGTAACTACAGACTGCCCTGTACTAGTATGAACCACCCCCAGGCAGATGAGAAGCATGCATGGTACTGTAAGTAATTATGATATTTAGGTAAAAGTCTTAACAGTAAATATCTGTTCTTCAGCCAGAAAAATCTGTAGCATATATAGTCATGGTATTTTCATTTATGCTAGATTCCAAGCTATGAATAAGCTGTCTTTAAGATATAAGGAAATTAAAATGCTGTCTATAAGATATAAGGAAATTAAAAAAGAATCTGACTGATTGCCTGGTAAGAAGACTGTCTCTCTTCTTATTAACTAACTTCAGTCTGTGTCTCCCCAAGATATTTGGAGCAGCTGATCTGCCTTTCACCTCATAACTGGGTTATTGGCTGTATTCCGACAGGGTAAATGTAATAAAAACAAATGGTACACAAATGATACATTTATACAGCGAAGGGGAGCAGTGTCAATCATGGCTTGTGTGGACTTCAGTGAAAGTTTTCAAATTGTTCAATATCATAAGCAAGACAAACCAGAAGCAGGAATCTCTAGAGCAGGTGGATTTACTAGTCCAACCAGATGCATTTTTCAGAGGTCCTACTGCCCGTTAAAAAGTGATTGGCTGTGTAATAACGGATATGATTACGAATATTAGATCAACAGGCTGACAATAATCATGGCAGCCAAATTTTAGTCTCTGGCAGAAATGAGATTAACAATTGAGAGGTTCTTTCATGGAGACTAACCAGATTTCCTGTGCTACATAAGAATTCTTTATTAAGGTTGTCCAAAGCAAAGGCCAGAAGACATCCTGAAACAGCAGTTTGTTTTATTTGTCTTCCTCTGAACAGGTCAATGTCTGATGTTCCCATCAGTTTGTTCTCTAGACAACTGACTGTATGTAGAGTGGATGCCTGGTTTGGTGAGCAGCCCAAACATGGCAGGGAAGGCAGCAGAGCTGGATGACTGCTAGGTGAGGTGTCTCATCTGAATCTGAAGCAGTGTGGATTCTGGACAAGCAGTGGGAGGCTGATGCATAGGCTGTTCAGGGCAGCAGCCAGGTTTGAATTGCAATGTCAGAAGTCACCAGTTTCAACACCAAGCAGGCAAAGGTTTCGGCTGAAGGCAGTGCCACCCCCAGGGAGGCAGCCAGCACCATTCACTCGAGTCTGCATGCTCACAGCACTGGGTACCTTCTGTTCCTGCCACTTTGCAGAGTCCACTCTGCCCCCAAAGGAGGCTTAATCCATTCTAAGAGGCTTTTGTCAGACTTGTGTGCTGCCTCCTCCTGGTAATTTTTCTGTGGGAGCTGCAGACAATCCAACCCCACACTAACAAAGGCTCACTGCAGGGCTTGTGTATAACATTCACAGCACTTCCAACCTCAAATCCCAAAGCCATGCTGTAAACACTGAAATGAAAATTGCAATATTTTCCATGATTTTTAGAAACACATTGTAATGGTTCCTCTGCCCAGAGTTTTATGACCTTACAGAGTGCATCAGGACCTTGTGTTCCAGCTTTTCTTTGTGACCATGGCAGAGTACTTTCTTTTGTAAAAGAAAGCTGAGATTCATCCTGGATGACAGTGACACAGGGGCTGAGAGTTCCAAGGAAAGAGTTCAATATGTTCAATACACCAATAAAAGCATGGTCCTGACAAATCCCGTGATTATTTACGATCACTTCAGGAGCACAGACCTTGCAAGTCAGTGATGAAACAGTAAGAACTTGTTGGTTAGATAAAGGGCAACAACAGGTGAAGCAATGAAAGGAGAGGCAGGGGAGCAGAGCTTTATAGGGCTGTGTTGCCTGGTGCTGGCTGAAGTACAAAAGGATTTCAGTTGATTCCTGTCACCTATAGCCAGAGAGGTATTTCTGTAAGAGGAAACTAAGAGTCTGGAGGAGATGTATAACAGTGGACAGAAAAAAATTGAAACATCCTTTAATTTTCATCACTAGCTTGTGGTAGGAGCACTGGAAAGTCACTGTTTACATGCACCCCAAATAAAAAGGAGCGTTAGGCAGGCAGAGGTCTGACATGTATTCAGTTAACACAAAACCAGCAGGAATGTGATGTCACTGTGCTCTCAAACACCTTGGAGGTGGCAAACATTGCTGCAGGAACCCTTAACCATCTACTAGCTTTAATGTCCTGAGTTTGTAGACAATTCGATTCACCCCATGGTAGGAGATGCAGTTTTGGTTCTGGGGTGAGATATCCTGACAACACTTCATGTCCTGTAGAGCCAGCCTAGCCAGGCTTCCCAGTCACTCAGGGCTACTGGAGAGCTCCTGTATTCACTGCTGCCAGCTGAAAGGCAGCATCACACTGAAAGGACTAGGAGCTCTTCTTTTTTCCTTATTCTTTCCATTCTCTGTGCATTATGGATCAACATACTCACTGACAACCCTGTGACTGAAGATTTCTATACATGCAAAAGACAGCCTGGATTTCATCCCTAATTGAGTGACCTGAGGATATAATTCCAAACAGGCAGAAGTTCAGTTTTTATGGCCCTGTCTCTCTTAATCCTTTCCCCTCAGCTCAGGTGGTGTCCAGCCACTGCAGCTGTAAAATATCCTGAGGTAGGAGCATCAGCCCCAGATGAACTGGGGATAGACGGCTCACTTCCCAAAACAGCTGCAGAGGAGCAGCCAGGTACTGAAAGCAGCCAGGCTCAGCAACCACCTGGACACTTGCAGTGACCAGCCCAGGGGGGAAATCAGAGACTGTCACCCCTGTGCTCCCAGCTCTCCAGAACAGCCAAGTAATAAGGAGGAATGGAAACTCAGTAGCACCTACAGTGTCAGGAAGCTCCCTGCACATGCTGTTCAATTATAGACATATATACAGATGGGCCACTTGACATACTGATGTAATTTTGCATGGGTGCACTGGGAGCAAAAGAAGAGATGAGAATTTCCTCTCATGTGGCTTGTAGCAACTGATTATTGCACCAACTCATTGTGAGAATATGGAAAACACAATACCTGTTGAAAATATGTGAGATGTTTGTTGTCTTTTTGACCACCTCCATGTCATCTCTGGTGTAGCAGAGTTCTCAAGTCCTTTGTCTACACAACTAATTGAAAATTAATCACCACTCTCCAAGCATGAATGCAACATTCAGGACCAGAACTGGGTTTGGTCATTAGGCTAATTCAACTCTGTGAAAGTAAGTCTGCATCAGGACTGGCTGTAAGAGTGCCTGCAGTATAGGCAGTGGCCAGAGCTAAGAGCTACGATGAAATTCCAGAAGCAGCAATAACACAAATACCAGAAGTTTTCTCACTAAAAATTGGAGCTCTGTTAGAGGCCTGTTAATTCTGTCGGTTAAGCTTAAGTGTATTGGACCAGAAGCATTTCATGCTGCTTGAGGATTATGTCATTGAACAGCTATTGTTATGATTAGCCTTAATAGAAAAATCCTCCTGAAAGTACATTTCAACTCATTGTCTGAATTTTGCCTTTAGCTCATTTATTCATTTCCTATCTAATTACCAAGTCATATTTCCTCTTTGCTACAAATCCCTTACTATTTTATGCCTTAGAAAGAGCCAGTCTAAATTTTCACATGTTTACTGCTACATATCTAACAAGTAAATTGCTTCAGGAATTCCCTTGGGGCAGTTTGTTAAGCAAACCTCATTAATTTACTTGCCTGGATTGCCCACACACTTCTCTGCAGCTGCAAGTGTAGGTGCATGCAAACACTGGCGACACCTTTTGCAACCTAATCCTTTCCCTTGCTGGCACTGGTGAGCGAAACGTGCACTCCCTTAACTTGCCAGAGTCAGCTCAGAGCAGCTCCTGTCGCCTGGGCTGGCAGCTACAGTGCCCATCTGTCCCGAGCCAGGCATGGCCGGGGCTCAACTGCCTCTGTCCCCAAGATTTTTAGTTCTAGAGTCAAGCAAAACTTTACCTTGTGCATAGGAATGGAAGAGCTAACAAGCGCATGACATATTTCAACACATTAAAAAAGCTGGAAGAGGCTGTTTAGGTCATGAAACCCAGTCCCTGTGATCCCAGGCAGCCACAAAATAGAATTCTCCAAAGCATCCCCTCTGTGCTCTATCTCTAGCATGGAAATATTTCCCTATTTCCTGTGATAAATATAACTTCTTTTGTACCCATTACCAAAAGTCCACAAGACTGTAACATGCCACAGCAAAAAGGCACAGGAGAGATATGGAGAGACTCACCACAGTCCCTGCAGCAGTGGGTCTTCAATGGGTGAACATGCCAATCTGATCTAGAAACTGATGACAGCTCATCTCCCCTTCAGTTTGGGTTTTCCTCTACAGATTCTTCCTTTTGTCACTTGGAGTCAGAGAATTTCAATGAGTTTTTTCTGGCTGTAAATTGGATGGTTTTGTTGCTGTGCTGCCATCTTTGTGCCCAGGGAGTGCCCTTTTTCCCATAGCTGGGCTCAGGGCAGTCACCGATCTCCCTGCAGCAGCTGGTTGTCTTCTTCTCATTAGGATGGAAAGAAAAACTGTGGTAATACAAGGGCTTTTACGTTTTGTTGACCCCTAAATTTGCAGCAGCTGCTGCTGCTGTCCTCGAGGTACTCAGAGCTAGAGATGAAAGCAGAAGGAATAACTCATTCCCACAGCAGCAATCTCCAAACCTTCAGTGTGAGGTATGAAGGAAGGAGCATGCCATGGCAGAGCAGGTCCCAGGATTTTGAAGGACGAGATGTCAGCACATCTGCCTGTCCATGGGAGGTGTGAGTGGTTAAGCGCAGTGAACAACCTTACATCTATTTCATATCTCGAGAAATCACTCTGAGAAGTTAGCACAAGTAAATCCTCACAGGTTTATGTGCCACCACTGCTCAGGATGCCAGCTGGGGAAAGTATTGGGATTTGAAACCTCAAGCAAGGACTGAACTGCCTCACAAAACTGTGACAGCCATGCTGTGAACATCCTGCAGCCCAGGTCCCCAGCTGCTCTGCAACATCTGTTGATTCTCACAACATGTCATGGTGTTGTCTTTTATTGCTTTGTTTTTGCAGGAAAAACCAACATGAAGAATAGGTGACAGATCCTAGAAAGACAGCTCTGATGTGTATAATTTTACCAAGTTTGTAGATATCCTTCTTAAACACTGAAGGAAACTTTACATACTGGTGCAGAGCTGTGAGGTGGGGACAACACCAAAACTGGTGTCAGCAGGACACAACCACCCCCCCCCAAAGTGCAGTGACATTGCCATTGGTACCTAATGGTGCCATCCATTGGCACAGTGTGGAGAATGGAGGTTTTTAGAGAGAGGATTTCCCTGGTCCAAGGCAAAAACACTCCCATAAATAACTAAAAAGAGTGTTCATGTCAATCTGATGCCATTATGTTTAATGGAGCTAAATGTGTGACTTCTGCAGAAATAAAATACTCTTATAGCAGAAGGAGGAGAGAGACACACACATTTTACATTGTATGAGCCCCATGGGAAAGAGAATAAAGGCTGTAGGTGCTGTGAGTGTAATCATGCAGCTGTGGTTATTTTGTGCTTTGCAAAACCTGGGATTGATACTTACATAAATTCCCTGGGAGAGCTGTGTAAAGGTGGAGTGAGTGTCTCCCTGCCTAGCATGGCCCAACAGGCACATGTGTCTCTGGCTCCTTTTGCTCTGCTTTGGGATTTCTCTTTGCTTCCAATCTGATGCCACTACAGAACTTTTATCATCATGACCAAGGCTTGGTAAAATTAACCTTCTTAGCAGACCTCCCAGCTTCTCTCCTAAAATTTCTGAATTTTTAAAATGGATCAGTTAATAAATTGTTGCTTGTACTCTCTGGCCACACAGCATCTCACAGTAGAGTAATAATTAAGCCACTAAAGGGTATCTAGCCAGCACTGACTCTCTGGTCCCAATTTTTCTCTCCACCTTTCTTCATGGGGCCAGACTTGTTAGCATGAGTAATAGATCCACGAAGGATTCATGTGCCCAAGTTACTACAGCAGAAAGTCTGAGATGCTAAACACAGCTGCTTCCCAGTCCTGGAGGTGCCTGAAGGGCACTTGGTCATTATGCCCTCGGAGAGGGTCTGCAAAAGGAGCAGCGTTTTGGCTGAGCACCTGTCTCACACTGTGGGGCACTCTGCTGCTGCTCCAGCTGTTTTCCTGCAGCTGCTCCTGGAGCATACCTGGTTGGGCTGGGGATAGAGTGGGCCTGGCAGGAGTGGGATCTCTTGGCTACCCTTCCTCCCAAAGTGGCTGTGTCTTAGCACTTTGAAAGCAAGAATTAACACTGGTTTGCCTTGGATGCCAGACTTTTTCTGCCTACCCCCAAAAGCTTAAAAAAATCTGTACTCGTGGAGGAAATGGTAAGAACAGCCTCTCACAAAAGCTGCACAAAATTCTAGTGTTTATGATGTGCAGATTATGCATATGCTGCTACCTCCCTAGATCAAGGTTCCATTCTCACCCCAATTAATGACTGTGGCCTCATTTTAGGACCATGTACCTGGGCAGAACAGTAGTGATGTTGGTACAGGGCAGGAAACATCCCAAACTAAATGTGAAATAGATATTAACTCTCAGACACCTTCCAGAGTTGGATATCTGGAATCAAACCACATAATTGCACAATTTTTTGAGGAAATAATGTATCTGCTGTCTGGCTTTGTATTATGGTCCACTGCATTCACTCCTTCCTCAGCACATGTTTTCATTGTACCATTCATGCAAATTTTGGGACAATAGATGACAATGTAACTGCTAGTCAGTTTTTTCCCTCTCTTTTGCTATAATTATGGGTCTCTGTTTAGTTCCTTATTACTTAAGGAATCTTTGGTTTTACATGACTATTAAATTAATCCAGTTACTTTCTGAATTAAAAATCATGTCTTCAATTTCTCCATTTCTCTCTAGGGTGGGAAACTGCTCAATTAGTTTTAAAGGACAGAATTCTCTGAAAGTCTGATTATAGATCAGGTTCTCATCACTGTGTTGCATCTATCACTTGAGGCTCAGTTGCTTCCATGACCAACAGGAAAATTAAGAATTTTGAATTTAAATGGGCAAATTTAAATTTGTTTGTGGGTTTGGGGGTTTTCTTCTGTCGTTAACACAAAGTTCTATCTTTCTTTTCCCTGGGGAAAACCCTCACACAACCTTTACAGGAGATGATGTATCAGTATAGCATTATATTGATCAACTTGTATTTGATGAGTCCAGTTCTTCAGATCATGGATAAGTGTTCTATCAAGAAAGGAAACAGTACTTTTTTTTTCCTTTGCTTATTTATTAATGGTATGATTTACCATGGGTATAAAAGCAGAACACTAACAGGCATGAAGACCTATTTAAACATTTAATCTGTTTAAAGACCTAGGTCAGCCAGTGATTTTATCCCTTAGGATCTCAGTTTGACCTTCTTTGTGAAATTCTGTCACCTCCAAGGACCACAGTGTGCTTTGTCTGGGAGCTTGTTGCTCCCACAGGGTGCACTTATGCTTTAAAGATCACAGTAAAATGCAGAAAATACACAATTAACATGCTGTATCCTGAGCCAGATCCTGCAAGGACACCATATGCTCCCACAGCTTGCTGAGATTCTCATTTTGTAAAACTTTCAACAAAATCATGTAACAGCTGCAAATTTAGGGGGAAAATAGTCTTGTCATTTGGACTTCACTGTGAGCCTTTTGCAGGGATTCACTTTGTTGGTCTGACTTAACTCCCCTGGCTGGATGAATCAAAGCACCCCCGTCATAAAGAGAGGAGCCCTGGCACAGTGCCGCTGCCAATGCAGGCAGATGTATTTGAGATTAACTGGCCAGGAGCAAAGTGCTCTGACTTCTGTTTGGTTACAGTCAACACGTCAGTGAGGTGCAGACCCTGCAGATCAAAACAGCCCCATCTGGAGGGCTTTTGGTTTTGTCCTGGGACTTCCCAAGCTGACAACATTAAAGTAACAGCTGCTATGAGAAGAGTTTGTGCCTCCCATGCTTCAACAATTAAGCACATGGATTCCTGAGTGAAATGGACTCTGCTGTTGAGTCATGCAGTCTCTTATTACAGGGTTTCATCCAGAAGAGACTGCATTTACTACTCCCTACAGGTCTTTATTTATTAGTCTTAAGAGTCTTAAAGTCTTCAAACTGTCAGGCAGAAGCATAAGAACACACTGGAATGGAGTAGAATTAATATACTCTCTCAACAATTATACTAACTTAGGAAGACAATTTGTAATTGTTTTCAGGTCCATAAATATAGATCAAAAGCTCTTAATGCACAACTGCAGTGTATAAAAGCTGTTTACCATTGGTGGTTTCCTTCTGTACATCTCAATGCATCCTACAAAAGTGAGCTACTGCAAACTCTTAGAGAGGTGGGGAAAATGAATTACAGGGAATTTAAGTTACCTTTCCAAATCGCTGCTTAGAATCAGCATTATCCAAGCAAAGTCCAGGCTGCATAAATCCATATCCATAATGCATGAAGTGCTAATCTCACATAGAAAAGCAGCAAAGTTGTGCTCCAAGCCACAGCTTTCCCAGGTCAGTTTGGAGCCCACTCTACCAATTTCCCAAGCCTCAGGTGCAGTGGTCTGTTTGTGTGGGCAGGTGTGCTGGAAGGTGTGGGGTTGCACCTTCTCACTGCTCCCTCCCCATGACTCTGGCTCCCACAGGGCCTTCTGGTGAGGTCCTGCTGAGATTCCTGCTGCTCTAAGTGAATCGATTCTGTTGAACCCTGAACACAGAACTCAGCCTGCAAAAGAGAAACATGAAAGAGCCACATAGCCAAAACACATACACTGATTTATTCATTGTACAGTGGTAAAATAAACACTCATCTGCATTTGTACCTATAACACCATAAGCCTCACTGGAAGTCTATTCACACCTCATTGCAAGGTGTGGGTTCTTTAAAAACAGTCAGTGTGCTTCAAGGGAGATGTAAAGGCCATTGTCAGTCAGCAAAGCTATAATTAATTATGATTATATTGGCTGATGATTAATTGGCAGTTGAATTATTATATTATTCTTGTTTTTCAATCAAACCATGGGAGCTTTTAGTTCTTGAAGGGAAATAGTAGCTGCGATCTAAAGATACTGAAATGCTGCGATATATTCTGACATTTGGTGTTGTCATTTCTGTGTTGGTTTGAGTTAGTTTACTGCTCATGGCTCACTCTTGCAGAGATGGCTGGAATTTTTGCCTCTGAATGTTGCTGTGATGCTGGAGGGTCAAGAGTCCCTCAGTTACAGGAAACCACCGCAAAAAGCAACAGCAACTGAAAGTGAGTACAGTTGATTTCCTCTCCTGCACAGGTAACCAACCAATCAATCACTCTCTGCAGGAGCTGAGTGTGTGCTTGGGGCCAGACAGCCACCCACTGCTCCTCTCTGCTTCCCCCACTGGAACTTGTGGGAGATGGGGATACAGAGTGAGTTAATGGCATAAAGATGTTTTGGCTACACAAGTAAGATGTCAATTCCAAGGATATTGGCTTGATCAGAGACATCTTGTTGGGCAATACTAATTTTTACAATAGAAGATTAACTGTCAGTCACAATAAAATCTGTACTTAGTCATAAATATGTCCAAATAAAGACCTTAAGAGAAGGATCCTAAGGTTTATAAAATGAGACCTGGTGACTGATTGTGTAATTGTTAGGAAAAAAAATTTAACATTTCTGATTAAAGAACATCCAGTATTATTTGTATTGCAGGAAGTAATTGCCCAAACAGGCCCAGTGGTTTGGATCAATGCAACAGCCATTAAATCCCTGGGGACACGCTGTAATTATTCTATGTTTAAACAGTGGGTGGAGTCTCAACCCCCAACATCCTGATCAGAACTAACTGCTTACAATGAGGTCTCTCAGTCTCCCTTCCCTCACCATAGGTGCTGCCAGCACACCTTGCTGTCCCATTTCTCACAAGCCCAAGTACGCCTGGCTCTCTTTGCATCAAGTAAAGGGCACAGCTGCTGCACTGGGGCCTCTCAAGGGAACCCAGTGAGGAGCTGCTTGCACAGGTTGGATGGTGTAGCCCTGGGGAAGGATGTGAGAGCACCAGCTCCTGCTGCCTCCCTCTCTGCACTTCACTCTACCAAATCTGCTCCATCTCACACAACACAGCAGTTCCTGCACTTCTTTGGACCATCAGACTCATTTTTGTTCTCATGGTATGTTTTAGGAGAGGTCTTCCACAGCCAAAAGGGACTGTGGCAGTTGCTCATGATGCAGAGCCTTCGGCACACTGAGGTTTCTCAGAGGAACTGGCAGTGCTGGTAAGAGTGGTGGATTTTCCCTCCCCACACTGAGCCTTTCAGTGCATATCACCCTGCTTGGGACTCAACACTAAAACCACAGCAGAAGAGGCCATAATGCTGCTGCTGCCATCACTCCTTCACCTCTCGGGGCAGAAGGTATGAGAGTAAGAGGCAAAGCAAATACAGCTTTTGCCGTGCCCCACCGAGGAAGCAGTCAGCAGTGTAAGGCATTTTGGTGTATTTGTCTGAGGACCAGAGTTCTCCTTTCACAAATTGCCATAGAACAAATTGCCTGTACTAAACAAGGGATCATGGAGGCTTTTCTCAGAAGAGAAAGACTTGCTTGCACACATAGTTTTTACCTGCATCACCTAATTAGCTGCTGGCAATCCAGTCTGCATTGTTTCAGAACCTGATATATCCCATATCCGACAAAGTCATTCCTGTTTCTATGCCATGCTTCAATTGCACCAGTTTGCAGGAAGTATTTGGATGTTAAATTTGATTTAAGCCATTATGTTTCATTTTTATTGAGAATCTTTGACTCACCATTTATTTAGCTGCTTCAGTTGCTTGTATGGCAGGTTGCCCATTGCCAAGGCATCTGAGTACCTCATCACTAGTTTAAAAATCATTAGACTGACAAGCCCCAAATCTTGAGAGACTGGGCCAGATTTTACAAGGGATGGTTCATCTTTCAGTTGATAACTTCCAGCTGCTGATATTGGGAGGTTCACTCCTCTGCGTTGACAGCACAATTGTCTCAGCCAGCCTCAGTCCTATTAGGTGATACAAAGAGATAATATTTAACTAGTTGATCCCTGATGTGAAAGGACCTGCCCCTGTTTATTGGTAATGTCAGGAAGGCTGTGTGCTCTCTCTAGTGCCACTGATAGCCCTTGACATCAGTGACAATGGAGCAGAGGCTGTGTGTCATTTTCTTCATCTGTGGTATCAAGACTATGAATCAAGACTAAGTGTGAGGATCCTTGTGGTAAAGCAGTAGGTCTGGGAGCTGCCCAGAGGAACATGCATGGTGCATTCCTTGGAGCCTCAGAGGTCCTAAGTTAGCAAGAAGCTTGTGGGAGATCCTGGGGTTGTTTTCTAATGGTCCTGATGGCAGTTTCTCTAAACAGCCCTGTTGAGAGGCAGAATCATTTCACTAGGCTGTGTGAAGAGCAGACATTTTATGGCACATTATGTGTGAGCAATGAAGTTGTTTTACTAGTTGCAAATATTGTCAGATACAATGAATAGCTGAGATTTTCCAAAATAAGAGTATTTTTTAAAGTTGTCCTTAGAAAGCCTCAGAACCATTAGAAAGAACTGCAAAACCATATTAGGGACTTCGGAGAAGCTTCACAAAGCATAATGAATGTTAGTTTTACACAACTGTATAGGGCATGTGGACAACAACCAAGGGCTGCATGGCATGCAGCATCTTCAGTGCTCTGATCCCCACTGCTTGCAGAACCTTCACCCAAGAAGCTAAGAGCAGTGCAGTGTCACACCTCCACAAGGTTGGGAAAAGGTAGTGCCGTCCTTTTTGGGCAATGCTTACGGCAGTCTCCACAAAGCTTTTCTGCATCCTATGAGACTGTACTTAACACAAGCTGTAAAGCACACAGGATCATCAGCACCTAAACTGCTGGACACTCTGGAGGCATTGCCTGGTGTTTCTGGGGATTCCTGTTCTCTTCACCAGCTGCTGTGATGGCTACACCAAGGTCTCAGCCCTACATGGGGCCATGATGTCAGCTTGAGGCTGCTCCTGCACAGCTTCCGGACCCCACCAAATCACAGAATCTATTCGGTTGGAAAAGACCTCTGATATCATCAAGTACCACCTATGACTGAACACCACCACATCAACCAGACCATGGCGCTGAGTGCCACGTCCAGGCTTTCCTTTAACACCTCCAGTGACAGTGACTCCACCACATCCCTGGGCAGCCCATTCCACTGTCCAATCTGTCCAATCACCCTTTCTGTGAAGAAATTCCTCCTAATGTGCAACCTAAACCTTCCCTGGGAATCCAAGAAGTTGTCCTCTGTTCACAAGGCAGCATACAGCATTTCGTCCTCAAGGGTCGGTGTCACAGAGGACAAAAAATCAATAGGGTGCCAGAATTGCAGGATATGGGTCTTATGAGTCACATAAATTTTATAGCCCAAATGATTACTGATGTATAAATCTGCTGAACTGTATAAATACCTGCATCAATGTTTTGCATTATTTGGACCCAATTGCCTGCTTAGTGCCAAAACACTTGTGACAAACTCTGGCTTCTTTCTTGCACCTTCTTTTCACAATTGTATTTGAAATACATAGGAAGAAGATGCTTTAAAACTGTTTACATGACTAATTGAAGCATCATTAATATTAAATTTGTACAGAATAATGAAGTAGAGTAGAAACTAACCCTGATTTTGGATAAAGTAATTTCTTAACACCTTCAGCTGTGGAGGGAAAAACCACTTCTTTCTGTTCTACAACTTTTGATGGTGTTTTATTCAAAATCCTATTCAATCAGAGTTGCATCCAGGCATGCAGTTTCTGGCCCTTTCCCAGGAAGGACTGGTATAATTGGGCTTCAGGGGAAGGGTGTGCTCTTTCTTGGATTTGGTTCTTTCACCAGTTATCCTTAGGGTAGCAGAATCATTTTTTCCCTATGTCTTAGCTCAAATATATAAAAGTAACCACAGGGAAAAATAATTTTATTGGATAAACAACAAACAACTAAAGTGGTTTTCTGCCTCTGGACCTGCCTACTTGCCTTCCTTAAATTAACAGCTTCTCAACTGAAATCCCAATACTTCCTAGTGTAAAAGCTGCCCATCCTGTTTATTTACATCTAGCAGGGTGAAGAGTTCACTTAGTAGGCTCAAAAGGAAATCATTGTAAGCATCATCTGCGGCTGGAGAAAGGTTTCCCCAGGGCTCTCTGAAAGTCTTTCCTGTCTCTGTCCTTCTGAGTCACACACTGTGACCGAGGCAGCTGGAAGGTGTCTGGCAGTGGCAGAGCACACAGGGCAGCGTTCCAGGAGCCAGGAGACTCAGGCTGCAATTCACTGTGGTGTGGCCCTGGTCAAAATACCTCTTGCCCTTCCTCCTCCATGGGCTGTCTGCTGGTGGGACACAGTGTTTGTGAGCAGGGGCAGGATGCAGAAGAATGAGCAAGGATGCTTCCTGCAGCCATGGAGCAGAGGAACAGGTCTGCCTTGCCTGTCAGAGCTGGAGGTGGCCTCTCCACAGCTTGGAGGTGTTCACTAACCAAACACTGCTTCACGAAGTGAGACTGGGGGGAGCTTTCAATGTGCTCCAGTCATTAAAGACCACTGGCCCTAAATCTGAGTTTTAAAAAATCCAAATAGTTTCTCATAACTGAGCAGAACACAGACAACTAACTAATCCTTTTCTAGCCATCTTTACTCACTTTGAGGAAGTCTTTCTAAACTCTGTGCTAAGCTACCTTATGGTAAAGGTCTGGATATGAATGTCAACAGAAGATTCAACATTCACGTTCCTCACCATAAGCTCAGTTGATAAAATATACCTGCTTTGGTATGCACAAGTAGTCAGTCCCATTTTGGTTGGATTTGTTAATGCTTTTACCAATGTAACTGCATCCCATCTAGGCTGTCCTGTTTGCATGTAAGTAGGAAGGTCTGGGATAATACTCTGTTCAGAGAAAATAACACCTAGCCTTAGTGTAACCTGCAACTACTTTCATTAAGCAACCTGTGAGGAACTTGGATAAAAGAAGGTACCTTTGTCCTAATACTCCTCTAATTTTCTTGAGACAAATAACAAAAAAATCACAGAATGGGCATTACATTGTAAATACCCACTTTTTGTGCTTTGGAGTATCTTTTAAAGGAGAATACTTAATTCAAGTTTCATTTAAAAATACATAACTGAATACCCACTGGAGCTGCTAAGCCAAGCACAGAACTGATGGAAATTCTAGCCTGTCTGATCATGACTTTTGTCTCCTTAATCAGGTGCATCAGGCTACAATTTTTTATTTTATATGAATATTAAGAGAGTTTGATAGCCTTGACCAGAGTCCCTTCTTTGCAAATAAAAATCCGAACTTTCCGAAAGTATTTATAGAAAATTTTTATAACAACAAGCAAAGAACAGGCCCACTTCTCAGCTCCAAGCAGATGAAGCATAGCTACATGATATGCCAGCCACAAATCATGGCAAAGCAATGTCATTCCTTTCTTCAAGAGGAAGAAGAGAAGAGGTAGGAGAGAGAAGAGTTAGAAACCATTTATCTTTGCAAAGCTCTGATGCCATCTTTCCACAATACTTTCAAAAACAATCTAAGGAAATGTGCCCAAATTAGACTGCTTGAAGGTGAATTAGAACTGACTGAAAACTGTTAGAGATGCAGCTCACCATCAAAATGCAGGAAAAGGGACTTGGTATGATTCCACATTTTCACCAGTGAAGAGGTCAGAGTTAATGCACTGTGAAGTGTTCTGCACACTATTAATGTCACATGCACAGCTCCTTGTGCAGTATAAACTTGGCAATCCAAAACTGCACAAGGATACTGTTACATAATCTCCTGTAATTTAAAGATATTTGGGTAGGTTCCAAACCCCTAAGTTTAGGGAATTAAGTTACATAAAATATTAGCTACGTTTTTGAAGACACAGGGAGAAAAGTTGGGTTGAAATTTTTTTTGTTTTATCAGTAAGCTACTGTGGGGCATTGCAATCAGTGACCTGACCTAATCATTCCTCTAATTACTGTAATCACTCTTGACATCTGACACACACATTTTCTTGTATTGAAAGGAAAGTATAAAATAATGGTCTTAGAATTATTTCTGAAATACAGGTCTGTCTGGTTTGAGCGACTGCTACCTTTACTCTCAGCAGTGCAGAAAGCCTCATGCTGCTGTTTGCAGAGAACTTGGGGTGAGGGAGCCACAGCCTGATCCCTCTCAATGCTTCTGCCCTCAGATCGTGGCTGTGTCTGCCATGCACGCCTCAGAAATATCGTGTGACATCTGTAGTGCTCACCCCAGAGCTTGCCCTACACTGCAGAGCTCCTGATTGTGACTGGCACACAGCAAAGATGGTTTGGGAACCCCTGGTGTAAAATTAAGGAGTGAGCCCAGAGTAACAGCCTGTAACACTGATGATGCTCATTAACACTTCTCACTTATGATTTTGCCTACAGTAAACTATGACACACTGCAAACATGGGACTAAGATTTAATGAACAAATGCCAAAAACTCCCCCTTCCTGCATGTTAAAACTGGAAAGCTGAAGTGATAAGCACTGACTGTACAATTGCTGCTCAGGGGAAACATGTCACTGGATGTCTTTCCCAAGGACTGTCACAGGAGCTCAAATTCTTCTCATTCGAATTATCATTAGTCATCTGCCTATTTCATTACCCAGGAACAAAACCTGGAACTGTGTGTCTTGTTGGAGTAGTAATATAAGGAGACTTTATAGCACAGGACAAAAAATGCTGAACTGCAAATACTTTTACAAAGAACTTTTTAGACCAAGAGCCAAAGCTGAGAAGACTTGCTTGAAACCATTACTGGTGGCAGACTGACCCAGCACACCAATGTTGTGAATGTCTGTGCCTGGCACAATTTCCAAAGCTGTGGTACCTTGGAGTGTCTCACACTACAGCGTCAGCCTTTCAGCCCCTAAATCATCCATACAATGTGCATGTGTGCATGCGTCTCTGTGCTTCTTGACAGTGCTCAAAAGCTACCTGTTCTGGTTTTTTATTACTCCAGGGTAACACCCAAGAGGACAAAATTACCTTAGGTCTTGTTCTGTGGCAGGTTACATCCAGGTTGTTCCAGGAATAATAAACACCTTCACGTCCCTCTAAATGGGTCACCTGCACCCTTTCTCTGTATGTGGAACAATGTCCTGCTGTTACTCAATGTATGGCTGTTCCATACAGATTTGTAATGATTATTTTTTTGAAAACTTTCAGGCTGAACATTTTGCAGGGTCAAGTCCCACTATCCTCAGACTATTTGTGACCCCTGGGCTGCTCATCAGTGTGCTGTAGGCACTGCTCCCAGCCATGGAGGAGGATCCTTCTTTCTCTTCTCAAATACAGTGATGGCATTTGTCATCAGGACACCAGACCAGGGGGAAGTGTATAAACATCAAAATCAAGCTCCAGCTTTTCTTAGCCACTTGCAAAGCTTCTTCAATCAGTATATTGCTGGTTCCCTTTACACATGAATCCAAAGGTTTTATGCCCACCATGCCACTGATTTTAGGCCTAAGCTGGGACAGAATGGGAACATGCAGAAAAGATTGTTTCAAAACAATAAACCTGTCCTTTGCATGAAGGGTGTGCACCTATTATACTATGAGAAATCAGAAAGCAGTAACTGAAATACACAGTCCCGTCAGACATCTTAAAGTGAAATTATTAATAATTTAGTCAGAGTTCATAAAACTTAGGTAGTTTTTTTATATGAAGTATGCCTTAGAAGAAGACAATGAAATATCTTTGTTCTTTTTACTACTACTGCTATCAATTATTATCTATATGTCATCTTGCCTTACTTTGTTACTGACTTGACAAAGTGTTTAGCTGAAAAGAATATAGGTGTTTACATAGGTGTAATAGAAAACCATTTATTAAAAATGAAAAATGTGTTTTCCCCATAAAATTGGAAGAATGAGTAAATAGGCAAATCAACAAGGCTTTCCTGCCTCAGGAAACTCTCATATGATGAGAGTGAAGATGGGTGAAGATGATTCAGAGCTTTGATCAGGAGCCTTTTTCACAGGAACATCCCAGTTTTAGGAGCACAGGCCTTATTCTGAAATTGCTTTTGTCCTATGAACTTTGTGCAGCTGTTTAAAATGTTCCACTCAACACATGAAACTGATACAAGGTTTACACAGACCAAAATAAGACAGTAACATCCATCTGAACATGAGAATTAGATATTAGATGGGACAATATTCTAAGCATTATATACTGTAATGTTTCTGGACATAAGCTACATTCTAAGTGAAAGATATTAAAGAGATGGCTCCCAGATAAGCAAATTATTTCATAATTATCGATTAATAGAATTCAGTCACTCTAAGGCAGCTTGTACTGGTTACTGCCAGACCCAGATCTGAATACATCATTCATCTGTATTCCAGCACTGTATTCTCCTCTTCCCACAAAGATAAATTAAAGTCCTAGTTGTTTATTCAGGATTTTTTTTTAGGGGGGTGAGCATATGAAATGAGACAAGGAGTTGGAGAATTTATGGTTTTGAAATTTTTGTTTCGAGCTGCTCCCTTCCACCTCTTAACTTCAAATGCATTACAGTTATAATAGAAATAGTTTACTACACTTCAGGGAACAAAAAAAAATTATCACCACATCCAAAGAATTTCCAACATTAAAGGCATTGGAAACTGGATTTCAAGTAGAGTGGAAGAAAATTGTGATAACATTTTCCTATGCAAGTCTTGACATTCTTTTAAATACAGAAAGGCATTATTTTAAGAGAGAGACTGACATGACAACAGGTTTTGAAGCCAGACATGCTTCTATTGGAGTTGGATGGGATCATCATGCCCAGGATGCCTTTATACAGCTTAATTGAGTAACAAGAGAAGCAAAACTATGACAGGCACCAGCACTAACTGCACAAGCCTGCCAGAAAACTTTGGTATTAACTCTTGCATAGGGCATGCCACAATATTTATACTGAAATTGTCATCCAGTCTCACTTGGCTGAATGCAAAGGGGGCTGCTACAATGTCCATAATCACAGAACTGATAGCAGACCTGAGAATCAGTGAACTGCAGCCCTTTGAGCAGGATTCTATCATATCCAGCACCGAATGAAAGAAAAGACAAAGCACAGACAAAATGCATATTAGCTTTTTTCCCCTTTCAATAACTAGCTGAGGAACAATGCACAAAGAAGTGGTGGCTCTGAAAGATCAGAGGCCTGAGATATCCCATCTGTTGAGCATCACCTAATTTCCAGAAGGCAGGTTACTCTAGGGTCAGCATTCTTCTCCCTTCCTTTTATTGCAGCTCTACTAAATCTTAGTATATGTATAGAATATTTGAACAGTCACAGTGCAATAGCTTGGCCTCTTAGGCAACCTAGCAGGTGAAATATCAAGTTTTCATACCCCATTATGGGAAAGTAAGTGTCTGTATATGAAAAATGGGTCAGCAACAATATACTCCTTGGGAGAAGGAAGAAATTAGTTTGAGTACCTGGGTACAAAGTGAAGTTAGATCTCTTTCAAGAACCATGTATTGCAACCATCAGAACTATAAACCACTTTCAAGGCTAGCAGTAAGAAATACGGGTTTTTTTATTGCTTACTTGTGACCATTTGGCCAATATCTGATTTTTATGAAGAAGACAATTAAATTTTTCTTGTCTTGTCAATGTACTGTTCTGTTAAGCTTGCATTATCTGAGAAGATAATTACGGGAAAAGGTAAGTACCAAGCCCTAGATCACCGTGACACCAGGAGCTGGCTCTGAGCAGAGGCAGGATCAGGAAGAGCATTCCCACCCAGAAGGAGGTGTGTGGGCAGAGCACAAATGCAGCAGCAGAAGAGCCCAAGCAGGCAAGGAAGCTGGTGGGGCTGAAGGCTACAAATGGCAAATGTGGGCAGCACAACACAAATTAATTCTGGCATAGCAACCTCCCAGTTCGTGCAGGGAGGGATATAGAAAGGATTGGGAACATGCTGATAACAGAGCTGGACCAGAGGGCTGATGCAGATATGATCCATAGTTGGCAGGGCCAGGGAAGTTCTGAAATGTTGGCACAAGTATGGAACAGTTGAAGGAGAAAACAGATGGCACACCTATTGATTAGAACAAAATGAAACTGAAGCACTCAACTGCTGTTGTTTAACCACAGTTATAAGAAAAAAGTGTCTCCAGCTAACATCACAGAAGAAATATTATTGATCAGTAAATGAGATCTTCATACTTGTAGTTCCAAGTTGTCTGGGTTAACCATAGACAGTCACCACCACAGCTCAGCTGCCTCTATGTGAATGCATATTTGAAGATCCAGTTACTTAATGGCACAGCTGTAAGGAAAAGAGAAGCAACAGTTTCCTTCTGAAGTGTTTATCTGAGGAGCAGAGAATGCAAACGAGTGATTTAGTAAGGGAAGAAATCACCACCCTCCCCTTATGAGTTCCATTGTGTATTTATCAGAGCCAAGCTGCTCTCTGAAGGCTGAAAGAATTCTTGTGTCTTTTGCTCTAGACTCCAATAATTTTCCCTATGAAAATATTCAGTTGAACCGCTTGAGATTGATGAGATTTCTGAGTTGTCAGGAAGAGATGTAGCTGCAATAATTGGTGAACAGAAATTGCAGGGTCTTACTTTGATAAGCAAAGACAGTACAGGCTGCCTGAGATAAAAATAATTTCTATAGCTCATTGGCTTCAATACAGTTTTGAATTTTCCTTGTTTCATGTTCAGAAGAGGTGGTCTGACAAGGCCTGGGGATGTTTTACCAGTCCCTGTCTTTGTCACAACATTTACACTAGCACAATGATGAGCACAGAGCCACTTGGCTGTTTCAAGTTCTGATCCTTGAAGACATAACCTTTAATTTTAATGTCTTAGAAGGATTTTTTTCTTCTCTCTCCACAACCCTACACCCACAACCTTGTCTAGCATTCCTACCCACAGCCCATATTCAGTGTGTCTGTTAGAAGTGGAGTTTGATTTAATTTCTCTCAGATAGATCAGTTTGTTGGCTTGAATGATTCCCTGCCAAATAGGAGTACAGGCCACTCCAGAGAAACACCAGAATGATGCAAATGCAAAACACTTAATACACTTTACCTAAGTGTGGATGTAACTCATTACTGCCCATGGTTAAATTCGACTCCTCACTCCCTGAGAGGAGTGAGGTAAAGAGCCAATATTCTCAGAATTCGGAGATTCATTCATCGAGATAATACCTAGTGGCAACAAAAGAGAAATGTCTTAAATGCACCAGGGAACCATCTGCACTGTGGTGCTTTTTAAAGCAGTTGCTTGTTTAAACACACTTGCAAGAGGCAGAATATCTACAAATAACCTTGCAGATTTGTGACATATTCTCAGAATACTAAAACTATTATAGATCAAAGCTATTTAAAAAAATGTGTAGTTAAAGTAGTGCTGCATTAAGGATAATTGTGTACAAAAAGTGTCTGATTATACATTTAATGGCTGGATCCCATTCTTTTAATATTCTTTTAATATTGAAAACTGTATTTGAACTTGCTCTTATATTTTGCTGCAAGTGGAATTGCTCAGCTTTTTATTATATAGCTAGAGCTGGAGCAAAGTTAAGTCCTATTGCTCGAGGAAAAGGTATCCGATAACTGTAACAATGCATGGTTATGATCACAAAATGCTGGGTGGACATCAATTTGTTAAAAAGCTTAAAGGTAAGGGACACTGTCATCACATTTTCTACTACAGATACTTCTGTTACTTCTATCTTCAGGAGCTGAAATTATAAAGCAATTTTAAGTACTTTTGCCATCAAATTTGTCTGCTACCAAATCATTAAGAGGTAAAGAATTCTCGAAGTTGGGAAGAGAGATACATAGCAGTAAAACCAGTGGATGAGTGAAAACGAAAAGATTATGTACAGTGAACATATTAAGATTTGTTTAGAGCTAATATAATGTACACACATACATGCAAGAGACATAATCATGCAATTTTCAAAGGCAGTATAGCTGAATATGTCTCTGAGATATATCTCAATTATTCCTCTTGCACAGTCTGGGCTGTGAGCTTATACTGGAGATTTCAGTTTGGCCTCATTTCCTAGAATATGAGAAACCTTACAGAGTGCTGCTGTTTAATCTATTTAGTATTATTCTCTTAAGATTTGGCTACCGTCCCAGGAAAAGCACATAGATAAGGGAAATATTTGCAAAATAAAGGTGAAACCATGGAGGAGTTAATTCAAATAAGCTAAACTGGATTGTTTTCTGCAAAAATATTAGAAAATCCAGCTGCATAGATTCAAGGAACCTTAATACATAGAATTTGTTTTTACTGTACGTATGACAGTACCACTTGCAAATAAATCTATGACTAGTTTTTAAATTAGCTATCTGGACAACAACAGCAATGGAAACACAACCCTTAAACACATTATCAGATTGCCTGTACATAGGGCAATTGCATAGGCAGAATCCCTAGGCACTTTGTGTTCTGGTTCTTGGCTCACAACAAAACCCAGACTGCCAGATCTTTACTCTGCTGTTTTCCCTACTGCAGTCATTCCTGAAACTTCTTACCTGAACAAACTCCAGATATCCTCAGTGTTGTTACTTTTAGCTACTTTCTTCTGGAGGGCAAGAAAAAAAATCCATATTTTTGAACTGTGTGCATATAGACTTGTAAAGATGTGCACTCCAAAATGGCATAGACATTAAATGGCAACTCCAAAGAAACATGCTAAAATTTTGTCTAAGGCAAAAGACTTGAGCTGAAATCCCATAACTCAAAATAACTTTTTCTTGTAGCTGTTACCAGAGAAGACAGAATGAAGTATTCTGTGTTTTCTGCAAATAAAGAATGGAAAGGAGAAACATGTTTCATTGTTCTTTTTGAGGTCAAATGTCCTATCATAAATTCCATTTAAACAGGCTACAAGAACCCTGGTGTAATAATCAGGGAGAAAGGGAACCTTCAATCATTTCCTTTTCAATCAAACATTTTAATTTAGAAGCAGGAGACTGGGGTACAGGAATATATGGAAACTCATTCTGCTCCTTTATATCAGATAACTAATTCATAAGAGTGCCACATCTGCTATATGCAGGAGGAAGAGGGAGTGTCATAAAGGCAGAGGAAATTGCCGGTGTATTAAGTAACAAATTTCCATGGATGTCCTCAGATTTCTATCAATCTGCATATCTAGACTTCCTCTGAGTGCAGCTTCTGACATTCAGATCAAAAATAATGGTCAAGAGAGGTAAATGAGACCACTCGCATTTATTTTCATCAGCAACAAGTGGATTTAAATTATCACAGTGTCACTGACACACTATGAAAACCTCTGAGACAATCAGGAAGTAACAGGAAGTAATCAATAAATCGAGGGAGTCTAAAATGTAAAAAAGAGGACAAGTTTAGCAGGAAGTGTGTGAAACTTGATGTGAAGAACAATTCTCTCCTCAGATGCTCTCACTCTTGGTATAAAAATATCTTATCAAAAGTTAGTTTAATCTACTTGACTACCCCTTAGAGTAGGAATAAGGTTTTCAGGCATGATTAAAGTAACCATACCAACTAGAAAACATATAAACTGAACAAAAAATCATCCAAAATTTGCCTCACTTCTTCATTAGAACTTTACTAATAGGCATGAAGAGAAATCAGTCACCCAATAAATGTCAGAAGTAACACTTTGAACTGAAAAAATAAATGGCAGAACTTGTGATTATTGCATCTGAAGACAGATTCTTAGAATTCAAAGACAGAAAAAAAAACCCAACAAAAGAGGTTGCTGACTAAAGGAATATAGGTTAGAATGCAAACAAACGAAGAGTATAAAAATCTTTGCACAACCTCTTCTATTCTGGAGCACAGTAGAGCAATGGTAGAAAATGTCACTTAAGGAAGGGGATATTTCTAGCCTGAGATTGCAAAGGCTGAAATGAAGTATTGTAAAAAATGCCTTTCTTTCAAAAAGGAAGGGAATATTCTGTTCTCTGTATTCAGCAGGGCTCAAATGCAAACAACGTGCCTCAACTGCAGCAAGGGAGAGTTAAATTAAGCATCTGGGAAAATGTTTAAAATTAAGATGCTCTGCAATAGGTTGCCTGGGACAACTGTGAAATCTCTAACACTGGAAATTCATTAGAAGCATAACAAAGTTCTCCATTTTCTTATCATCATGAACTGTGGTTTGTGGATTCTAATTCTTGCCACTGCACAGACCTATTACATGGCACCAAACAAGGATCAAATCTGCAAACAGGGTGAGACATTTCTGTAGTTTCAGTTGCCCATGCACAGGGCCTTATAGCCTTAGGAATCCAAAGGAGGTAAAAGAGCAAAGGGTAGGGATGGAGCTTTGACTAAAGAAGTTCAAATCCTGGCAGATTAAAGGGATCTTTTTTTTAGAGATGCTAAAATATCACAACACTTGCTGTTTACCCGTTGCATCTATGCTGCATTCTGAGGAGGTGTAAGCTCTGTTTGACACCTTCTCAGCTGATGGGGCATTCAGAGCATCATTCTCTCTCTGTGCCTCACTTGCTTTTCCTCCTGACCTGCTTTGTGTCATATACATACCATGATATATTTGGCTAACAGAAGGATTTGATGAAGTGAGAAAAACATAAATGGAAAGAAAAAAAAGAGGGGGAAGGATCTTGCAGGTGTGGATGGAGAGAAGAAAGCTGAGGGAAAGAACAAGCTGACACAAGCAGTCAGCACAGAGTAAAATCTACCCTTGCAAAACTGCAGGAAGTTTCATGGAAAATGGGTTATTTGTCAGGGTTTTTTCAGCTGAGGAAATGAATGGTTACCAAACAATTCCTAGAGATAATAATCTGGATACTTTCAATTTTAAATTGGTCTTCCTTAGAAGTAGGTTATTATTTTGTGAACCAAAAAATGGTTCCTGGGCAATAACTTAAAGCAGAACACAGCACTGCATGAGTAGAATTAGCTTTTGCACAGTTGGTGGTAAAAGCAAAGCAAAAGGCTAGTCGCATTTCTTTGGATATTTTGTAAAGTAAAATTAATTCTTGTGAAAAATGCCAGAAAAAGATTCCAGAAGCAAAGAATACTGATTTCAGGGGAGCAGAATCCATTCCTGAGTGAGAACCCAGCCTAATCCAATGCGTAGAGCCAAGGTGCCATGGGTTGCTTGCCAAGAGTAATATCCCTGCCTAGGGGCCTAGGGTAGACAGACTGACTGACCTGTTCAGTCCTTGCCATCTCAAACTAAACTGCCAACAGCAGTGATACCTAGGGATCAAAATACCTATCTGCTATGTGTGAGGATGTAGCATCCAGACAGGATGCTGTTTACAAAGAAATGTGTTTAACTTAGAGGTAAGGATTTGCCCAAATGCAATAGTTCAGAGGAAGGGCTGTCACTTTCTCTCGTTAGGGTGGTGGTCATTATTTAACGCAAGAAGGGCACTGTCAGTGCACTGTGAACAGAGTGCAGAAGAAGTACCACCCAGCAAATTAGATATTTGCACTGAGATGGGCAGGAATGAGCTAGGCCTGCTTTGGAAAAGGGTTTGGAGACTGGAGGGCATCCAGAGGCATCTTCCATGGTAAATTATTCTGTTTATCTCTGAACTGGTGGTTCTGGCCAGCATTCTCTCTGTCTGCTTCTGGCCCTGGGCACTAAATGCAGACCAAAGGACAGCCAGAGGTTAATGGCCAGCAATTGCTGCTACTGCAGCACTGAGGACTCTTCTGGACACTGCACAGTGTCTGCCTGGCCATTGCAGAGATGAGAACAATGATTCCAGCCTTTTGAATGCTAACAAACGGAGCACAGCACCCACTATTCAGACCAGCAGCTCATTGCCGCATTGAAACAGATGAACAAATACAACTTTAAAGTTCTTTCATTTGACACAGTTGTGACTACTCACTAATTAGACCAAACCTCCTTGGTGAGTTGGAGAAATTAAACTCTGATGGACACTTCCAGATAAGATAAAGAGAAGGATTTCAGCAGCTCCAAGCAGTACATGTAAAGGTTATGTAAGGTCATTTTCATTTTTCCTCATGTGCATCTTTTAGATATCAAAAAGCAAGGTTGAGTTTTCTCAGATAAGACAAACAGAAAACACTGACAGTGATCTATGGCTTTAAAAGGGAGCATAGCTTTGAAAAGCATTTCAAAAGATAACATTTGAAAACTAAGCCATCTTCTCTGGGAGCCTCTGCATGTACCTAATAGGAAATCCATTTGAGTCCAGAAACTGCACCCTTGCTTGGAAAGAGCTGATTCTGCCTTTCATCAAACTTCCCCTTTAGAGAAAGCTAGGCAGCCTGTGGAAAAGAATATATCATTTAAAACATATCTCACTATTGTGCCTCTCAAAATCTTTGCAAATTTGTATTTATTCTATTATCACATATAATTTTGAATAATTAAAACTGCAGGCACATATTAGAGTGAAATTGTAGAAAAACAAAATATAACATAGTGTATCTATTCCACAAGATTGTTCTTAGATTTACTAATTCTCTTAAAAGTTTGCAGTGATGTGGTTTTTGTCTGGTTTGACCTGAAACAGCACTATAAATACAGGCTATATCAAAAAGCTTCTAACTATTTGGACCTGAAGTGTCATTCTTTGTGTTCACGCTATTTCTCTTATATCTAATATTAAAAAAAAAGACTGTGTTCATCCACCTTGATGAGCAATGGCTTTAATTTTCCTAGTGAAATGTGACCTTTCAAGTAATAAGCGGAGTATTGTGTAGGTATTGTTGCCAATAGATGTTTGGAAAACAAGGAGTAAGGAAGAGATTGTATTCTTATTTCCTGGATTAAGCAAAAAGCTACTGTGAACATTCTCAAAAAGACACATTGTACTTGTGTATTTGGCAGCATTTTCTGCCCAAGGGAAAGAAAACACTTGGTGATTCTCCACAGCTTGTACATGAAATTGGACAAAATAACTTTACTACTTCTTGAAGAATCTAAGAAATTAGTAACTCAGTGTTAGTAACCTAAATCAAAACAACAGAAGATGCCAACTGTATTGCTTGGAAATGCTGAGCCTTCTCTCAATTAAAGCTCACTGAGCTTCTGTTCCCAGCGTGGGGACATCGGCAGGTCACACAAACAGCTCCACTTCCACAGCTGCTGGAGAGGAGTCATCCAAACAACTTAATACCCTCTACCTCCAGCAGAACTTTAGTCAAAAATAATGTTAATCAAGAAGCTCTTTTCCCAGCCTGACCTCTTTCTTTTGATTAATTCAGTTGCAGAAATGGAGCTGGTTTGTTTTTCACGCCTAGCCTAACCTTCTCTTTGTTCTTCAATTTGTAAATGTGTCAAATATAATTAAAACTGACAGAGGCCAGGTTTAAATAAAACAAAATGTAAACATTGTTTGTCTTATTTGCTTGATGCAAAGCTTTCACGATAAAAGGCTTTTAGATAAATGAATTCAGCTATTAGAGTGCTGCAGCACTGAAACTGCTCCAAGTGTTTGAACTTTTCAGGGACACTGTCAGGTCAGTTTAGATTCAAAACATGGTTGGGATTCTGAAATTGTCTAAGAGAATTAGGTACCTGACTCTACTGAAGCTCAGTGCGTGGTGGGAAGTGAACTGCCTTCCAGCAGAAAGTAGATGTCTTTGAAAATTCTATTCATGTCCTTGCAAAAAGAGGCCCATGTCCTTCATGGAGATAAATGAATGTAACTGCTTTCAGACCTACATACCAGCGCAGCATCTGATGCACTCATTTTACAAAACCCGAACTATCAAAAAAACCCTAAGAGCTAACTCTACTTATTTGATTGTATTTTGGTTAGCACTAGATATTTCCTTTCAATATACAATAATTATACTGTTCAATAATGATATTATTAAGTTGTGGTAAGAATATAAGACTAAATTTCAGCAGATTACTCCATTAGGGGCTTTCAGTTTCAGCCTGCCAGGCTGCAACCTGCAATTTAACCCAGTGATTTTAGTGGTGTTCCTGACCTCTTAAATACAGATTTAGAATCTCAATACATCCAAGGTTTTCCCCCAAACATTTTGGCTTAAAACCCCCACCCCCATATCTCGGTAGCCACCATGAAAATTCATGGCAGGCAATAGGGAAACTCAGTACTTTTGAAAGCAGGTTTCTGTCTTGTTGACTGAGATTTTAGTGTTAAGCAATACAGCATCAAAATTTGCACACCTTTGAAAATAGGTCTCTGACTATCTCCTTTAATTCCTCATTGCTACTTTAAACAGTAATGTGAGAAATGTGGCATTATCTGTATTTTTATTGTAACTTACTTTTCATACAGGATGGGCATTTATCACTCCTGTTTTAAATTCTGTTCATTTTTGGTACATGTAAGTTTGTATCTCCACTTGTTTTACAAACTTAATAACTTGATACCACATTAGGAACAGTTTTTGGGGTTTTCTTTCTTCAATGCCTTTAGAAAAAACAACTGTAGTAGTACCATGGGACTGGAGTCCCATAAGAGAGAAAGAATCCCATCAGAGAGAGAGAGAAATTTCTCTCTCTGGTCTTAAAAGTCTTATTTATCCACAGATACTCTCTAAGAATTCTATGGGTCTCCTTGGCAAAGCTACCTCACTCAATATTGAGCGTGGCTGCCATAAGGGGACCTCAATGACAAAGCCAGAGGTCTTTTAGGGACAGGATGACATCATGATACAGGATGGCACAGGAAGAGAATACTCAGGTCCTTCATCTCTGGCAATTGACATCTGAATAGAGATGGTTAGTGCAGCTATTACCTCATTATCTTCAGTGGACATGAAATCCAGCCACAAAATCAGCGCAGAGATTTTGCACCTGGCAGGCTTGGGTGATGAGGAAGGCAGTGCTTGAGTGAGCAGAAGGTCAGGGCTGATCAATGAAAACACAGCTAGTGTACACTAAAGATCCCTCACAGCCTTGCCAAATCTCTTCAACAAAGACTGTTTATTAGTCTCTTGCTTTCATAACCACAGATGTTTTCAGACCTACTGAAAATAGCTGACAAAGATTCCTCCGTGGTGATGAGGTAACCAAGGCTTGATACCAGAAAGAATGGAACAGAGCAACACAACTGTCTCATGTCTTGAAACCATCTGAAGATCCTCTTGATGATTTCTCAAGCAATGGGTTACATCCTATACTATTTCTGCTGGTAACAATGAGATCTTAGGATTACAGGCAGTGAACAGAGGAATTTCTGAATGAATTTGGAAAGAAGGCTTCAGAGCAGTACTTTTCTCTTTTTATATCCAAATCTTTTTATTCAGTGAGATTGAGACAAAGAAGGTGTTGGGATTAAAAAAAAAAAAAAAAAGGTGTAACAATATAATGGATCTTGGATACTATAATTTCATCTAAAATAACTCAATGGCAATTTTTGCTAGTACAAAGCCCCCCTCCAAAGCAAATAAGGCTGCCTTTTTCACAGAAGTTAGGGTTTGGGAGCTGATTCAGATTTTACATGGATGCAAATACGAAGGGATACGATTAAGGCTGTTCCATTGCTGCACAGCTGAGTTGACAGGTATCAGAATTTGGAGTAATGACTTCCGCTTGAAGCTTTTCTTGTAACTAAGGTCAGCAGCATTTGACTTTAAATCAGGATTTTTACCTCTAAGAATGTCAAAAGGGCTTGCAATTTTTTCACTAGTTGAGTACATTTGTTGAATATCTGGGGTTAACTTATTATATGAAAGGATTCCAAGCTTCTGTTTTCAAATTCAAATATTGATTAAATAAATATAAAAATGTTATTCTACATTATTAGAAACCTAAGTAAAACAACTTTTGTCCAGAATCAAGAAAAAGGATATGATATTAATTCCTCACACAAATTAAACTGAACAGGCTATCTGATTTGTTCTGTATGAGAGAAAATGAGAACCACAGAACGGTATTCTAAATTTCCTAAAATTGCAGTATTCTGAAAGGCTTTCCAGCTGTGAGAAGACATTTAGTCCTGATGCACTTTCTGTCCTTTTCAGGGGATCAGGTCCTTTGTGACCAATTCTGCTTATTTACACTCTCATATATTGTTCAGCTTTAATGCGCTGCATGGTTAAAGCAGAATCAGGAATTCATCCCAGTCTTCCTTAAATTCTTGCTAGACTTCATGCTAATTTAATCCCTTATTTCTCCAGCTATCTAATACAAAGGATGATTTCACTGCCATTAAAGATGACTTCTTTTCCCATTTTCATGTTCTTCTCATCGCTATTATTCTTCTCATTGAAATTTCCTTTCTAGTCATTATGAACACTCACAGCATTTCATTGAGAAAAATGAGGAGTTAAAACATTTTCTACTTCCCCAATCAAGAGCCTGTAATTATCATCACTGAAAACCAGAGAAATAGCTGAAGAATGACAGAGTTATATGAAAGACAAAAAGGACACTGCCAAAGTGATTTTGTGATCACAGTCATTAATAATAACACTCTGGATGCTGGCATGGCAATATAATTGCATACAAAAGCCTGTTGTGCAAACCCAGTTACTGGTTGCATTACACAATGCTGATGCTTCAGTCACAATTGAGGCAAATATGAACAGAAATTTGGGAAGTCTTTGATTGCTATGTGGAATAATTCATACCACTCATCAGTATGTCAATTTTCAATTTAATTTCATATTTTTGAAACAGAAAGCTACAGTGATTCAATTCTAGAAGAAAGAGTATCCTTGAAAAAAAATAATGTTTTGCAAATGAAGAAAAGAAAACAAAAGTAGGATAAATTTTTATTCTATCACTTTTGACAGTATCCTCTCATAGGGAAGACTAAATTAAATTCTAAAGGCAAAATTCTCTCCTGATTCACATTACAATAGCTCTAGAATATACCTACCAACTTCCATACTATTTTCCATTAAATTAGATCTGCAATATCACAAAGGCTGATTCATCTTTTGGTCTCAGATAAGTTACTTCCAGGAAATAGGCATGATGAGAGTAAGACAGAAAGCTCCAAACAATCTTTGAATTAAGAATGTGTTCAGTAGACACACTTTGTTTCTTCCCATCCCACAGATTTCTTATCCTGAAATCTGTATTTCACATAAATGGAGAAGATCAGGACATAGAAATTTGATCTGAAGGCTAAATAAAAATCCTCCTGCAGTAACCTGCGTGAGGAACAGAAGGATGGGGAAGAAGGAAGGCCAGGACTGGTGCAATGCAAAAACATTAAGTGACAGCCCCAAAAAGATATCAAGAGATCTTCCATCAGGAGGTATGCCCTTCACCCTCTGGCAGCACTCTCTCTCTAGCTATTTCACTTGATTCACGTTGTTTCAATACCTGTTGAAATGGTTCACACTGTTTCACTGTTACTACTGTTATTTTTTTACCTATCCGCACTCGTCTCTGCCAGTCTGTTATTCATAATCGCTAGGGCTCCAACCCCACCAGAGAATCCATTTTGCTTTGAATTAGAGGTCATTTGCCTTGGATACCCATTAGCAGTTTCTGACAGCTGTTTCTGCATGATGGCCAGTGAGACTTTATTGGAGGCCAGGAAGTCTTTCATGGAGATCATCTCTCCGGACAGACGGCGTCCATCTGTGTCACTCTCATTGACAGCGTCAGTCTCGATGGAGATGTTTCTCCGGCTGCGCACATTTCCTGGCATTACCACATTCCTCCGTGAATGAAATAATCTTCTTTGGCATCTGTGGCAGCACTTGCAGGCCAGCTTCTTTAATATCCAGTTTATGGACTGCTTGATGACAATAGAGATCACATTAAATAAGGAATAGATGCAGCACACTCCCATGAGTATGAAGACAAAGTTGCCAAAGCGATAAAGGCCTTGGCTCTCATACCTGATGTTCTGGCTACTGACCAGATCACCAAAACCAATGGTGCTGAAGGCCACAAAGCAGAAGTAAAGTGAGTCAAAGTAACTCCACCCTTCAATCGGTGTGTACATTGCAGAGGCACAGCAGGAAATGATGAGGGATGCTACACATAAAATTAGCATAACATAGTACACAGAGGGCTTCCAGCCCGCCAGGCTGTCCACCTCAGAGCTCCCCGAGCCCCGCCGGCCGTCGTGAGGGAGAACCCCTTTCCTCCTCAGCTGTCTCTCATGGCAGGACTTCATGACGTAAGCTATGACAGTGATCAAGCGCTCCAGGAACAGGTTAAAGAACAAAATGGTCCCTGCACATCCTATAAGGCCGTAAAATATCAGAAAAATTTTGCCTCCAACGGTGGCTGGGGTGGTCATACCAAACCCTGGAAGACAAAACAGAACAGTTGAAAAAAATAAACCACTAAGTACCATGTTAGGACTTCCATCACATGCAAGACCGATGAACTGGTAGCAAATCCCTGTGATACAGCTTAATTTTAAGTAAAAAACATTCTCTCCAGCTGTTATCCACTTGTGCTTGACTATGTCTGAGCCATAAGGGGAAAGAACACATGCCAGCATTTCCTCCAGAATCAGAACGAAACAAAATGCAGAACAAAATACACAGGAAGGAAAAGAGTTTAGAGGAGGTCTGAACTTTGGTCTGGTTGCTAGGTTTACTTTTTCCTTCTTTGTGCCTAGGATTGCTTCCAGGCTTCGGGGTTATCGTACCCGCTTTGTTCTCTCTGATGTTGTTCTGCACCATGGGTCTGTCCTGGGGGTGGCTCTTGCCTTCCAGAGACCCATCCGCACCAAATCTTTGTAACACAAGGTGAAATTTCTCTGAGGCTCACTCGTCTCCTGCTGTTAGTGCAGGTGGCACATCACCCAGCACTCAGCACGCTCTGTAGCCTGGCCATGGTAACCCAGGCTGGGAGCACACAACAGAGGATGTAGCTCCTGACAGGATCAGCAGCCCCTCATGAGTGTCCCAGTAGGAGTTAAAGATGCCCCACATCTGATCCTGCTGTCTGTCACCCATTATCAACCCATTATTTTTAAATCAGCATTGCTGAAGCTTTCCTGTTTCTCAGTATCGCACTCCGCAGCTCAAGTCTACATGTGGATCTTATCAAAAGTCTCCTCTGGTCTGATTCCCTGTCATGGGATTTCTCATGCCAGAGGTGCTTCAGTCTACTCTCAAACCCTTCCCATCCCAAAGCCTGAAAATAGGAATTTTGTTTTGATTAAAGCTGTAATAAGACAATCTTGCTTTAATAAGATATTACTAAAGAATAAAGAGCATGTCCAGAACATCATTGAGCAAATTGGAGTAACACTCATGATAAATCTTTGCTGGCGTTCTATTAGGATTAATAAAGGATTACACAACTGACCAACTAAGCAAAAACATTCTTGTTGAGAGGTCAGAAAAAATCTGGTTTTTGTTTCTTTTTGTAACTATGAGATGCCAATTATGAAATAAAGACACTAGGCTCTGAGAAATAAAGGAAAATGTAGTCAGTGTGATACACTTGTGCTTTGAAGACAAGACAAGAGCAGTGTGAAAAGACCATGTTTCCAAGAGTGCTGAACTGTACCCCTCTTCCCTTCACTGGCAACATGCTACCAGCATGGATTCCTCTCTAACACTGGTCCTGCCTCACACGGTGAAGGACAGCCCTCACCCTCACCCCTCCTGCATGACCCCCACTAATGACAGCTGCAAGCGTGGGCTCTCCAGGGCCACCGCATTTCTGGCTGCATCCACAATCAAACGTCAAGTGGTCCTACAGGAGGCTTCAGCCTCCTCATTAAATTTCTGAGCTACGGAGAGCTAGACTGCAGCTCTGTGGTGTGGAAAACAACACAAGTGACAAACCACACAGACAAAATGTTTTTCATTACAAGAACTTTTTGCTGTTGTTCCCTTTGGCACACAAATATTTCCTCTCACTTTCCACTCTCCCTTTCTGTTCCAGGCCATGATCCCTCTATAATTCTAATTTTAATGCTTATTTTCTGTGCAGGCTGGCTTATACGCAAGTCATGACCTCCACCCTGTGGACAGACACGTAAAAACAAATGGACAAGAGGAATCTCTCTGCAGCTGGTGGGATCTGCCCAAAGCGCCTGTGGGGACAGAAGTGAGGGGCTGCCGCGTCCCTGGCCCACCCTGTTGCTTGAAGAAGAGAAGCAGCTGCAGACTGGGCAGAGATGGAAAGGTGGGGAGCCCCTGGCACAGGCTGAACAGCATTAGGGACTGGAGACATCTCCCACAGCATAAAGCAAGGGCCCTGGAATGAGAAATGCAGTTAAGGCTCACACACCCAGGGCTGTTTTATACCTTTGGGCTGCTTCCCACAGGTCCCTCTCAGGACCCTGCTTCTGGCATCAGTGCTGCAGCCTGATCCCCTCAGGTTGGTTTGTTTAGTTGACTGGATTTTGTTGCTAGGTCTGTTCTGTGAGCCACTAGCAAAGGCTTTACAAAGGCACCAAATAGGCATTCCGGAGAATCACAGTGAACTATGAATAAATGACTTAGCGAGCAATTAGAGCACCAATGTGACCCAGAGAGCACAACAGTGAAAAAGCAAGAAGTTACATTGCAGATTGGGAAGAAAATACAGAATGAAATGGTGAAATCATATAAAAGAGGAAATAAAAGCAGTGTCTGACACTTGGAGACTATTTGAAAATACAAAATTGCTTCTTGTGATGAAGAAAAAAAACAGGAAGCAACTGCAGGAAAAAAAAATGCTGGTGATTTTATGGTATGAGAGAATGCTGATTAAGTTCAGCGAATTTTATTTTACAAGTTGGGTGACATTTCTTGAAAGCAGTGTTTCAAGTAGCAATTGAGACTATAGTTAACCAAGTGGAAATCAGATCATTCTGAGTTGGAAAAACAGAATGTTTTTAAGGTCCTAAAAATATTTCAATTGATTTGTTAGATATATCTGCAGATATGGCATTGGATTATCACCACTGATAGAAATGCATGACAAATCCTAACTTTACCAGCCCAGATAAGAAGGCAGCCTTCTTAGTAAAAATTTCAGGGTCCTATTTTGGAATCAGTTTGATACTGACTTGCCTGTGTCCCATGATCCATTGACTACTATAAACTAGTGTAATCTTTCCTAATGTTCAGCTGAACTGAGCAAGTATATTCCTTATAACTTCAATTTTCCTTCAAATATCGTGGGGTTTTTTTAACCTATTGTTTAAGCAAGAATTCAGATTTTTTCCAAATATTCTTATTAATTCTCAATTTCTCTGTAGCAGATATACTTTTTAAGAAGTTGGAGGAAACTTAAACTCCAAGTAGAGTCAGTAAAAGTTTTCTAAACACACCTCCTTCTATGGGAAACAAGTTTTTACATTTTGTTTTGGCAGCAAAATTTCTATTAGGAAGTCCGGTACTGCAAAGCGCTCTAAAATTCACCTGTGTGTTCAGATTATATTGTTTGGATATTCCAAAAGGACACATTTATATAAAAACTAATGAAAAAGTGAAATCACATCAACAGTGTAATATCATCATACTTCATTATTTCTTGAAGTAAGTACTGGATGTAAGTGGAGAAAAGCAAGCAGCTGTAATTCTTATCAATAGCCAGTTTGATAAGAAGGACTGGGTCCAAATGGAAGTTCTGCTAAAGCAGAATCCTCCAAGAGACAGCAAACAGTGAATAACATCAAACAAATATTAACCTCAACCTAAAAGTAAAATGATTGTATTGAAATCTAACAAATCTAACAGGAGGAGACATGCAACAATATTAGGTAATTTCATCTTTTCTGTTGCAAACTGCTCCAGTGCTACCAACTGCTGTAAATGTTTCTCCTGGATCATTACCCACACTTATCTCCCTCTGCCTGGTGACACATGGTTCGGCATTTTATGTTTTAATTCTAGATGACCTGACATTCACAGGTTACATTAATTAAAACTTCAGTTTTCATTTCCTGGTGGACCTGGTGCCATGGAAGAGTATGAGAAATAGTTCATCAGTCCTAATCCCTCACGAGTTAAGCCTGGAGCACTCCACATAGCGAGTGTATAGGGAGATTGGGCAGACATATAGATTTTACTGTTAATTTTAGACCATGCTATTGGGTCTTTCTATTGTTCTCTAAAATACCCCTCTTTTCTGAGAGGTCTCATTTCCTTTTTGAATGTTTTCAGTTCACTGCTCCTGCCCTTCCCACAAAGAGGAAGCGGGTAGAAAGAGAGGACAACACTATAGCAACAATAATGGGTCGTTGTGATATTAGAAATAAAAATATCAACACAAAACAGTATTCCAGTTTAGCCTACAATCAGAGCTCTTTGTGATGTCATGTCTGTATTCCTGATGTATTTTATATTTGTTTCTTTTTCTCTGTCAGCTCGTTTTAGACACAACTCACTGGGGAAATGATGAATTTCCAGTGAAATATGCACTGGATAATAATTGAGGTTCATGATAGATGTGAACCAAACTAAACAGGACAAAGACTTTCAACTTTACAGTGAAAAAAAATTAAAAAAAAAGAAATACAGGAAGTCTTAGATACCTGCAAAGATGCTGACCCTCCTCCCCTCAGACACGTTCTGTACTGAACTGTCTACGTAAGGATGCTCTGTGCTTCTAAAAGAGACAGAAGAAACCGCTCTAACAGAAGCTGTACTTCAAGGACTTAATTGAGAAAAATGTCCTGTACCTCACACTGTTCCATTAGTGTGCAGACACCAATAATATGGCAAAATTCGCTTCTGCCATGATAGCCTACACTGGTGCTCACTTAGCAGAGCAAGTAGGCCTAACAAAACTACTTCTGCTGGAGTAATTCTCACCTGTAGGGACTCCTATAAGAACAGCTAAAGGACTCTCAGATCTTGTCACACCCCTTATGACACTGCTATGTCAGCAAGTTTGTAAAAGTGTCCTGTTCCAGAAAGGAAGGAGGATATTAAGTCCTTCTTTTCAGAAAGAGAAGAAATAGACTCATTTCTGTGAAGACTTCCACTGTATGAAAGAACACGTCCATGGAAGCAGATACGGTGCTGTCAGAGCTACCTGACAGCAACAAACCCGCACTTGGGTCCAATTTCTGATGAGAAAAAAATTTCTAGTGCTGTTGATTTTGCTAAGTCTATGCAGAAAACCACACACACACACACACGCGCGCGCACACACACACACACAGACACCTCTGATTTCCCATCAGTGGAAGAACAGCATCTGAACTGTGTCACTGGCTGGTGAGACATACAGCTGTGCATGTTGTCGCAAACATTAATTTCAATATCTTTATCTTCTCTCTTATGAGGAGGGGAGAATAAGCTAGTCAGGAAACTTTCCTTGATTGCAACAATTACTTGACAAAAGAATATTTTATCGGAACAGCCCTAGGGTGTGGTAGCATTTATTTAATTGCCAATGCTATTTTCTTGTGCAGATGACTAAGGGGTGGAGAAAGGCTCAGCCTGCCCAAGGAGGCAGGGATCCATGGCTATAACAGCATTTCTTTCCAGATTTTTCTGCCCGAGCAACCTCTGCACGTCCTGCCCGGCATCTCCAGCACTCCAGAGCTGTAAAACTGGGAAATGTCTCCAGGGCGATTTGAGCTGAGTCATAACTGCAGACAGACTGCTATGATGAGCGCTCAGCTGCCTGGTGACCTGGGACCTGCCCTGAGTGCTGCTGCTGCTGCTTCCATCTGTGCCAGTGTGCACCTGCTGCGTCATGCACTGGCAGGCTGAGAGAGACGGAACCTTCTGCAGACCTCCTGCCAGGGGTCAGTCCATTCCAAAAGGACAAACACTGACGCTGAAACTAATGGTGTAAGATGTCTTGATGAAACAATACATATATGAGGTTTTTTCCCTCCTCTAACTTGTCTGGAGACTCATCACACCTGACAGCACTCTTGACACTGTTTCAATGAGGCTGAAGGGCTGGTTGGAGATGAGGGTTTGAGGACTGCACAAGGGCTGTGCTTGGTCTGTGCCACCATGGGGATAGAAGACTTGTGTAAGAGATTGTGTGTAATATTTCATGCCCTCTGAGAAAAGGCTTCTGTAAACCTAACCCTGTGACATAGATGTAGGTTAGTGTCACATCAAGTGTGTGAATGGGACTTCAAGATTAGAAGTAGAAACCTTGGGCTTTCACTGATTTCTCCTGGAAAGTATGAGAAACTGGTTTGTATTAAAGTGTTTGAGGCAATGTCTGTATCTAGCACAGAGAGCTCAGCTCACAGAGAGTCACTGTTAAGTCGTGTCTGGAGAGCTGGATGCCTGTTACTGCCTTTCTCTCATTTCACACATAGAAACTGCATGTTCTGCCTTGAACGGAAACCTACCTTACGAAAAGTTTCTGTTAGGAAATCTAAAAGACATAAATAGAAAACATGCTAAAGGGACAACATTAAATGAACAATGCCATGTACAAATGAGTTTTAATAGACATCTTGAGGGGTCTGTTGGCATCTCTGTTATCACGTCTGTGTAGTCTTTAAATAATATATGGCTCTTTGGCAGTCTGTAATTTTCGTTCTTGCAAGATTTTCACATAACACAATCTGTGGAAACCTAGCCATTCTATTTTATATAATTAAGATTATATTTTATTTAAGGTTCACTCCAGGTCTTCTATAAAAAAAGGACACAGCCTTGTTACAGCTGCTGTGTCATCATAAATTCAATGTATAAAAGTTTTATGCCTACCTTCAGGTTTCTGTTTATAATTTTTATATCGTTTTTGATGCAGGATGTCCTATGCCTAGTGCCTTTTCATCACCCCTAGATAGATTTGTACCTCTGTACAGCTTTTGTGTTACTATAAGGATAGAACAGGGCTCAGTTTTGAAATACCTTATTACTATTTTCAAACTTCATCCTAACTTGTTGAACAGTTATTTAGAGGTTTTTATTTAGCCTTAAAACATATAAACATTTATCTAATTAAATAATAAATATGTTATTAGTCTTTGTATCTAGTATTTAACCACATTTTAGTTTTAATATGTCATATACAGAGGCACTTGTGCCTGCATGTGCCTGGCTCCAAGAGAACCTGAAATCCTGTGCTCAAATGTGCTTAACATCCTCTGCCTTGGTATGGGTATGGTAATACTGATGAGTGTTAGTTCTGTGGATAAGAATTGCATATATATATTATATATATATATATATGCAAAACTGAAAAATGTACATAATTACAACTGAATTAGAGACTTTTTTTGGTTAAATATAAACCTTTCTGTTGAATATTCTACCTTCCTAACAAATAGCAGTAACTCCAAGCCATAATTCATCTTGGCAGGGTAGAATTTTATCTGAATCATGAATGTAATTAACACGGTTTCAAGGGTTTGTTTGCAGTCATTCAGCCTGTGTAAACATAGTATCTCCAACTATCAAGGAATAGGAACAAAGTGCTGTGTACTCATTAAGCTATAGGTTTATCTACACTAAATTTTCCTTTAAAATAGTACAAAGCTGCCTGTATTTTAGGAATTTTCAAAGGGTAGCTTAAATTTGCTCATTACTTTTACTGTTGGCATATACATCTTTTCTCTGGAGCAAAGCTTTAGAGTGTCTTCTCATTTAGGGGTAAAACTGCGGGAAATAAGGAAGGCTTTTTGGCCCCCCTCAGTGCTAAAAAAACAAGTGATGCCTGCTTGAATCCTCTTGGTAATGTGAGCTTGGGGACACACTGTAAATGTAAAATTAAAGCTCTTTCCTGGCTTTAAATACTAACAATTTAATGCAACAATGTAACTCGTGTTTCACTAAAGCAAAAAGACTTCAGCTGTGAGTACTAAGCTCAAAAAAGTAAAGAAAATAAAAAAATCTGCAGTATTACAGACTGTAAGGAAGCTGGACACAGATAAGAACTTATTTTTGGTAAGCTGAAGAAACAGTATATGTGCAGGTGTGTTTGTGTGTGATTACATTTTCCTAACCAATTTCAAGCCTTATCTTGATGTCAGAGAGGAAGTTTGGTAGCCATCGCTACCAGAACCACCACGTGCCAAGGGCCTCAGCATCACTACCTCCCAGAAAACAAAAATATCACCCAGAAAATTAGGTTGGCCTGATGCTTGGATACATCAAACTGAAGGACAGCTCAAGGGAGCATAGCATAAAAGACAGTACAGACAATGATTTGGTTTCTTGGAGACTGACAGGGAACCCCAAAAAGCTAAGAATAAAGGAAAAAAAATCATAGTTCCCAAGCAGGTGCTGCAGGGACTACAAATACAAAGCAAAGCCCTTGAGCTCACACCGTATAGAAAAGGCTGTTGGTATGGTGTGTAGTAAGGATTTTGAAATATTCCATATAAAAGCAGAAGCAGATATTAATATTGTGATTAAAATTACCCAAACTGGCAGATTAATGACTGACAACACTTTCAAAGATTTCAGTGAATATTCATCGTTGGAGAACTGATGATGGAGAACTGACAAATCTGTGAGTGGTTGCGATGAGCATGTGGTGATGAACTTCGGTTTTATCAACTCTGAATTTCTTATCTGTTAATCTGTGTCTCAAAAGCTAGGAGTAATGAAGGGGGCAAAGGCTATTTCTTACTTTTCTGACATTTTGGAAGCAAAAACCTATGGGGTGGGGGGACTGATGGATGGACACTTGGGGAAAAAAATCTGAGTTTGTCAAGTAATCGGAGAATTACAGAATGGTCTGGGTTGGAAGGGGCCTTCAAAGATCATCTCATCCAATCCCCCTGTCAGGGGCAGGGACACCTTCTGCTAGACCAGGTTGCTCAACCTGAGTAATGTCAGGCTGCTCCAAAGGCTATACCACCCACAAAAAAAAAAGTATTTTGGCACCAGGTGCGAAAATGTCATCACAAACTTAAGACACCATAAAGAAGGAGAAAAAAAAAATCAAAGAAATGTGACAACAGTAGAAAGCACAGCGAATTTTGGCTCAGAGAAAAGAGTAAGTCATTGCTGAAACATTGTGCTGGCTTCTATCTGCACAAGAGCAAGGCATGTACCTTTGTTTTGAAATGTCTGACTTTTTCAAAACATAAAAGGGCTTGCTAAGTCCCTGGCTCATGGATGTCCTAAATGTAACACTTGTGTCCCTTCCTGTGAAGCCAGAGATGCTCTTTTAGTGACAGCTCTAGTGGCAAATGTCTGTAAGACAAACATAAATTCAGTGACTGAGTCTACTCACATGATTTTAACAGGTCCAAACATTTATGTAAAACAGGGCCTCTATGTGAAATATGACAGGGATGTTCAACACTGTGCTACTCCAAATTCTCCATAGCAACTTTGGCTTGCTGTCAAAGTGTTGTGCCATTGCAAATGTAAAAACACCCACAATACAATATCTATTTCAAGGGCTGAATCTCTTCTCACCTGTCTGGGTGATGATCAGTCCTGCTCTCTGTGCATCAGGAATATTCAAAATCTCAGCATTTGCCTTACCCACGCAAACAGTTAAACAAGGACAAGACAGGCATGCAGAGGCGGGGAGAACTGAATGAGATTATAGCAAGATGTGAAGGAGTAGTTAAAAGCTACAAAGCTAGGCATTTTCTGATATAAGTGAACAAGTGATGTACCAAGGGCATCCCAAAATCAGACAGTGGCTAAGGTTGGAAGGAATCTCTGCAGTCTGGTCAGTCCAGGCCCCTTGCTCAGCAGGGCCTCCTTTGCATGGTAGGTGCCCAGTCAGATGGGAATTCATCTGGAGGATAGAAGGGATCTCTAGCTTTCCAGTCAGATATTTATAGATTTATCAAAATAAAATAATACTTTAATGATGTCTGGAAACAGAGATGTTCATATATGCAAAGATAAGACTGCACTGAATTCTTTCAGAGGTGAAATTGCAAAACAGTTTCTGAAACACTTTTGATTAAAGGTTAAATGCCCCATAGTAGCTTTTGACAGACTCACAGAAACTCTTTATTTATTTTCTTTCTGATTTATGAGGTTTTTCTCTGCAAGTGGGTTAACTGAATTAACAGCTTTTGTTTGTGAGCAAACACTGCACTGCTGCAGGAAGTATCAGCCATTCTAGGGCAGCTCTCCCCTCTGCCCAGAGGTATCTGCAGCTACCTGGCCCAACAAGGGAGATTTCCAACAGCGTATTTGAGAGCCTCTAGAGAAAGTGAGCTCTTCTCTGATGATAACCCATGAATGGAAATCATAAGGCTGAAAAATATAAGAGTAAAAGCTTTGTAGGTGAAATGCCCAGCTGAACTTTGAAGAGGTTACATTCACTCTGGAGTGTAGTGCACCGTGCTACTCATTTTCTTGAAGCCTGAAAACTCAGGGCTATATCCTAGCCTTCATGCTAAGGAGCAAAGACTTCAAAAAGGCCCATCTTTTCAAACATTAGTGCTGAAAGAAGGAAACACATTTTAAAAAGCACAAAGAGAAATTTATCACAAGAATCATCACAGAGATTTCAGATTATTTTGGAAGATAACTTTTCCCAGTCTTTTGGAAGTGGTTAAACCTGGAAGCAGGGAGGTTCAGTGGTTGGCAGCTTGTGTACAACACTCAACTTTGTAAACACCTTTTTCACAGGTGTGGTGTGGTTTACTTGATACTGTTAATGATGATCAGTTAAATAACTACGTTTAAATAAAATTGTTTTTCACACTCTGCTTGTGCAAATGGTGAAGCTGAGAAAGCTTTTACTAAATATGTTTATCCAAAAACATAGTAGTATCACCTATTTAATTCATTAAGTATTCTTCCAGAGGAAGAAAAAATTCCCAATTTACTCCAAATACAATCTGCTTGAAAGTTTTAAAACCCTTGAAAAAATGACAAAGTCCTGACTTTCTAGAAGTTTTGAAGATGCCACCTGTACCAGTAATAGGTTTAAAGGTGTCTAACCTCATCATTCACAGTACTTATTTCCCAGCTGAACAGCACATTTTGCTTTGGAAAAGAAGCACATAATTAAATAATAGGATTTCTTAGGACTCTAAGTGTCCAGTGGCTAACTGTGTGAAAAGAAAACGGAATGTTTTGAGGCCATTTATCAAGTCTTTCTGCACTAAAAGGACTCTGTGCCATCTTTTCACTCTCTATAATGTCTTCCTGGAAGCGAAGTCCAAAACAGTTTGCCATACATGAAAAGGCAATAGTGCTTTGATACAGCATATAATGCACACGCTGAAAAATTGGTACAAAATCCTGTACCACAAAGGACTCCTTTCTAAAATAGAAAGCCTGTTAGTGAAGTAGTTGAAGAGCAGGAACCTATCAGACTTGTGAAAGAAAGGTTTTTGAACTACACAGAAAAAAATCACCCAGTCAGGAGCTGAAGAAATTAATGCTCTCAAAGTCACAGAAACTTTTTTAATAAGTAGAGAAATAACTCCCATTCTCCAAAAGAATTTTTTAAGTGAAGAGGGAAAGATTATGCTTCTATGCGGTGTTTTCAAAAAATTCTCAACACTTATGACAAAGAATGATGTACACAGAGAAAAATTAACCCTGTTTCAGCAGCATAGGCAGGCTCCCAACAAGTGCAAAATATAGGAAAAAACCCTAAACACAAAACCACAGCAGGCTGTTGTTAGGAGTATAATACGACTTAAACATATATTAACATTAGAATGTTGAAAGACCATATTAGCTGTCCAGCACAAAAATACTTTGTGAAATAACAAAAGGGAGCTGCAGACCAAAAATTGGCTAGTAATTACACCAAAGTACTTGGCTTCATCAAGGCTTTTAGAGCTCCTGGGGTGCTGATACTTCAATGAAAACTATGGTTGACCTGGCGATGCCGTATTTTGCTGTGTGCTAAGTGTTGCTGCCTTCCAGGATCTCTGGGAACACATGAAAATCTGTATCTCACACATTGGATTTGACAGAACCCACTACTGTCCTTTCCTTTCAGGCCTCCTATAAAATGAAAATTGGCTGAAGTACTTTTTGCTCAGTATACTTACACGTGCGTATATATATACGTGTGCATATACTTCTTTTTTTCATATATATTTGAAGGTGGGATTTTAAAGTTTGAATAAAATTTTGCTTTTAAACTGTCACAATGTATGTTTTCTTAGAAATTGCTAGAGAAAAACCAGCAGAAAAATAAAACCAGCCAGCAGCAGTCTTGCAGTCCCAAGAGTGATGTTTTGCTTACAAACATGACAATAACATTCTTAACCAGATGAATGTCTAGGCTTGCTAAAACACGTTTTTATGTAATCTTGACATATTTATGGCTTTATGTTTTCTTTATGTTTTTTGTGTTGTCTTTTTCAAAATGCACTTTGAGTAGTTCTCCTAACAGAAGAACTGGAACAACAAGCTTTAGGTAATTTAAATGACTGCTTGAGAGGTGGGTCTGTGCAAACCTCATGAAGTTCAACAAGACCCAGTGCAAGGTCCTGCACACAGGTCAGGGGGATCCCAAGAACAAATTTAGGCTGGGCAGAGAATGAATCAAGATTAGCCTTGGGAAGAAAGACCTGATGGTGTTTGCGGATGAAAAGCTCAACATGACCTGGCAGTGTGTGCTTGCAGTCCAGAAAGGCAACCAGATCTTGGGCTGCATCAAAAGACACATCACCAGGAGGTTGAGGGAGGTGCTTTTCCCTCTCTGCTCTTTAGAAACCCCACCTGGAGTGCTGTGACCAGCTCTGTGGTCCCCACACCAGAAGCTGTGGACCTGATAGAATGAGTCCAGAGGAGAGCCATTAAACTGATCAGAGGGCTGGAGCAACTCTCCTATGAAGACAGGCTGAGAGAGTGGAGGCTGTTCAGCCTGGAGAAGAGAAGGTTCTGGGGAGACCTTACAGCACCTCCCAGTGCTTAAAGGGGGCTTACAGGAAAGCTGGAGAGTGACTTTTCAAAAGGGAATATAGGGATAGGACATGGGGGAATGGCCTTAAACTGAAAGAGGGCAGGTTTATATTGGATATTAGGAAGAAATTCTTTACTGTAAGGGCAGAGAGACACTGGACAGGTTGCCCAGAGAAGCTGTGGACTCCCCATTCCTAGAAGTGTTCAAAGCCAGGCTGGATGGGGGTTTGAGTAACCCGGTCTAGTGGAAAGTGTCCCTGCCCATGGCAGGGGGGTGGAACTATATGATTTTTAAGGTAATTTCCTTCTGGTTAAGAAATAAAATATCCAAGGCTGTACATTAGTAAAAAGCATTCGAAGTATCTAGTGCAAAATCAAACATAAAATCCACTCTTACTTGAACATTTAATGACTATTCTGGAAGAGCCTGCATGGTTCAGGGAAAGAGGAATGAAGATGTCTTGATGAGCGAATGGCAAATTAAAACCTATCCTTCTCTGTGAATCTGCACTGGCAGATGAGCCCAAGGACATTAAAACACCTTGCCACCCTGAAAGTTTTCTGTTGTGTAAGATCTGTTATCACCCATATAACACTGATGGTAAGGTGTCATAAAACAAGATCTGAATACACTTGAATAACCTTTGGCTAACAATGGCAGCTGTTTCATATGCATGTTATAGCCAATTCATGTTGTCTTCCTTCTGATCTGCAGTTTTCAATATCAGGATCTTGCCAACACCCATTTACAAGCCTCACAACTGACAGTACACTGTTTAAAGCTGAAGATGTCTTAGCAGACCTTCTACTGAAGACATAACTCACAAAAAACCCGACACCTATCTTTGAGAAGTACCCCAGGAATTGTATTGTCAGTAACTGGTCCAGCTGCCTGATCATCTGTGAGTCCTTGCCACATACCCCACGCAGTACTTGTCAGTGCAGAAGGCCTAGCAATACCGTCACCTTCCCAAATCCTGGTACAGGTGCAGGCTGTAATTTATAATGTTTGGTTAGATCTTCACTGAGCAAGTGAGCTTATTGAAAGTCATATTAATTTCCTTTTCCATTTCCATGTCATTAGTAAACTTGTCTTGAAAAAGACTTGCTGTTGGACAAAGCGCCCATGAGGAAAGAAGATACCTTCTAACATCTACATCCAACGATTGTGGATGCTGAGGGAATACAAAGAGAACAAACGGATGACTTTGACCAGGCTTGCATTCCCGAATGGCATCACCTGCTGCTGCTGTTGGAACATGACACAGGACTAAGGGGACCATTGACTGGGCTTTGCTAGGAATTTTTCTTGTTTTTATAGGAGTCCTGCTTCCCTGCTTGCTTAGTCAGGATTTACACATTATTCTAACTCTGCCACACATTCTCTCCTTCCTCCCTCCCATCTTCTCCTTTCATTTTGTGTTAGATGTCATAATTCTGTTGTGTTTCTTAGCAAAAGTATTAATTCTAGCTCAGAAAATCCTTTTTACCTTGCTTCATTACTTAATAGCGCATGTATATTAGAAAATAATGACTAATGACTATGAAACATCTTAGAAACATCTCGTTAATGATCTTCCAGCATTTCATAGAGACTAAACATGACATACTTACTGACACAAGAAAAAACACAGAGGTGAGGGAGGCTGGGCTGACTGACATCATGCACATGATTGAATTTTGGGTACCTCCTCCTGACATGTTTTTATGTGAGAACCAATCTGTTTTCATAAAATTATTAAGCGATATTAGCAAACTAGATTTACTTTACTGCATGTCAATTAAAATTTGAGAACAAGATTCTGTGGCTAAATATAGCTTGAATGGCAAATCACTGTATTGTCTCCATACATTATTAGGGTACATATTTCCCTTCAACACAGAATAATAATGTATTTCAGTTTTTGTTCACAACTCAATTATGAAAACACAGAGTGCTCTGTAGATTACCTCCTACATGTCTTGCCACAGCCGAGGCCTTGGAGCTTGTGGGGAAGATGATGTGCAGTTCTTCCACTCTTGTCTTTCTACAAAACATTCACAATTTCAGTTGAACACTTTGCTATTTTTACCTTAGAACAATTGTGTCTGAGACCTCTGATGATTCAGGCAAAGACACCATTTGCTTTGCAGCCCATTCAGCACGTGGAATTATTTTTTTCAAGGATGTTGCTCATCTCAGGTTTACTGAAAACATCAATGCTTAGGATATATTACTTTTGGTACATTAGAAAATGCAAGTTTAAAAAACCCCAAACTTCCAGCGTTTATATATCACCATAAAAAGCATCCTTTTAAGAAGACTGTACAGTTATGCTTCTTACAGTACAATCGAATGCTGCTTTATTTGCTCTATTCAATTAGTAAATTCTGAGGTTTTATTATGGTATCCTCTGATTAATTTTATTTTAAATAGCCTGAAGTTACTGTTTCAAACTCAGCAATGTGAGGACAGGTAATTCAGCATAGTCACAACTTACTGATTGTGTGGGGAAATGACAGATTTATTCCAATGCTGTATGAGTAAGCACATGCCATCACAGTCTGCTCAAGGATCAGGTCTTCCACAACACAGTGACACCAACTGGAATAGATATCTTTAAAAATGAAACATACTTTACTGCTTTGGCTTGTAAAATGCTAACACATAATTTTAAAACTTCTGCATTCCCTGTTTTACACAACCTTTTGCTGCAGCAGTTCTCTCTTTGGTATGAGCCTAAGCGCACAGTGCTGCCTGTACTGATCCCTGAGAACTGGGTCAGGCACATAAACAATTTGACAGGCTGAACAAATTTAAAACCTTATACCATGGGTTGACTGATTTGAGTAGGAAGGTATCTGTGAGTAATTAAGCTTTTCTACCCACTGCACTGGCTGAGGAAAATCTAGGCTCCCACAACCATTTCCACAAGCTTCTCTTCCAAGATTTACACACCTACTGTATATATTCCAACTCTCTCTAAAACCCATGCTCTACATGACCAATAGAAATTAACTTTCCGTTTGAAAAGGAATAATATAATTGTGTTTCACCATGTTTATTAGAGATCTGCCACACACACTTCTGATTTGTATTTGGACATGAAAACAGCAATAGCTGTAAGAACAGTGATCATATAACTCCCTCCTATTAAGATAAATTAAGTGTAACGCACACCAAATAAGAAAATGAAGGCATTATTACCATCGATGGGTCAAAAGCTACAGATCCATGGTTTCACAGAACTGGCAAGTGATGGCATATATTGGGGATGAAGGAAGAAAAGAAAGAGAATGCCGAAGGAGCTTGGAGTGAGGATAAATGACCTGATGTAGAGTGTAGATCTGAGTCCAGACACCCCAACATGAATGTTGAGACTGGGACTTGAATCTCCAGGATCAGACGTGACAGATGCTGACTTTGTATCAGCATTACATACCTACTACCAAATCCTTTACACATTCAGGTGAAGGCAAATTTGAGTGCAGAACTCCAGGGTAAGTGAATCCCAGCTACCAAGTTCAGCTTGAGCCCTGTTGCTACAGCTACACCAGCATTGCCACATGGATACAGAAGTTGCCAGCTTCACTGACAAAAAAATGTAGCTTTCTCAATTTACACTGAAATTTGATAAGCATTTATCTCAGTGGCAATGGCAGCACAAGCAGCTCTTGCCCATTTGACCCTGGCATTAGCTCTTGCCCATTTTTCCCTGGCATTTGACTCTGGCATTGGCCTCATGCTGATCCAGAGGAGAGGTTAAAAATCATAGAATCATGAAATGACTTAGGTTGGAAGGGACTTTAAAGGCCATCTCATTCCAATCCCCCTGCCATGGGCAGGGACACCTTTCACTAGACTGGGTTACTCAGAGCCCCTTCCAACCTGCCCTAGAACACTTTCAGGGATGGGGTATCCACCATCTCTGGGCAACCTGTTCCAGGGCCTCACCAGCCTCAGAGGAAATAATTTCTTCCTAATATCTAATCTAAACCTACTCTCTTCAAGTTTAAAAATGAACCTTTTGTCAGATTATTTTTAACCAGTTGAGTCTCTTGATCCAACAAATTGCAAAGTCCTACAAGAAGCAATTGTGGGACTGGTGTGAGAGAGGAGGTGGTTCTGGGTGTGGAAGGGGTTTGCAACACTGAAGAACATCAAGGATAGGGTGTTTCCACCAGACCAGCTCCTAGGAGGTAAGTGAACCATCAAATGCTTTTGGTGTTGGATATGCTGTCCTCTCATTCCTGGAAAGGGTTGTTTTCTGGAGGTATGCTTCCTTCTGTCCTGCTCACCAGGGGATGCTCAGAGAGTGGAGCTCTGCCAGAGGCTCCCATCCTCCAGGGGAGATGACAGCACCAGGGGCCTTTTCAAACGGATGTTGCTACGGGCAACTGTATATAGGAGAACGTAGGCAGAGGCTGAGAAACCCAGGGGGATGGAGCAGAGTAGAAACAACAGCCCAGCAGGAGCAGCTCTCAGAGCAGGTTGTAAATGCTGATAAAACAGCATCTCAAGCAGTCTTTAGCAATTGCAAAAAACCACAGCCAACGCACCAATGGTCTAAAAGTTATTGCTCCTGGAAGCACATGTGAGTTTTCATCCTTCCTAAAATTAGGGTTCTGAGGATGGGGAGCAGATGGAGACGTGCATGGCCACAGTAAAGCAGTCAGCTCTGCACCTTCCTCTGCTGTCTTCTCTCCTGAAAGACAAGGAGGAGCTGAAATCTGCAGAGGAAGACTTCACTATCATTTACATCAATTTACTACCTTCCTCACATCTATCAGGGGAAAATTTTTTAAAAAATTTGTATTTTGGAACTATCAGGGAAATTCACATTTAGGTTCTTTTAGAGAAATTTAGTTTCTCTTGCAGAGTGTCTGACAGGCATTTGTACAAGCCAGTTTAACCTGAGCAGTTCAGCTGTCCAGGAAAAGAGCAGGTACCCTTCTGTGCAATCCTCCATTGAAGAAAAATCTTCATTCTTTCCATTACCACAAAAAGTAGCACAAACAGCTATTACACATCTACATTTAAAAGCTGACTTTTACCTCCAGTCGTTTTGCAACTGTTTTTAGGAGTGTAAGATGGACAACTCCATGCATGCCACCATGCCTCAGCATTGTAACCTTTCCATGTCTACAGCAGTGAGCCAGAAAGCATGGTGAAAGCAAGACAACAGCTATGTCACTGTTACTGCTGCAAACCTGTGACAGTGTTTTTCCTCTGTGTCCTCCAGTCTGCCTTTTCCTGCTGTCCTGGTCCTTCCTTTGGATACTGATGCAGGTGAACCAGGAGCACAATACTGCTGCTTCCGTATGAAAGGCCACCTGGACAATCAAGTAATTGGTTTTTCTTATATTAATATTGCATCTCATTGCTGTTTCCTCTCTTTTCCTAGATCCCAGATAAAGCATTAGCTTGCTTGCCTGTTTTATTTTTCCTTAGGCACTTTGCTGACAGAAGTCCAGGCAGTTCAGGAGGAGGTGGATGAACTAGGACGTTATGCTAATAGTCTCCTTTGGGACCCGCTTGTTCAGACTAGACTCCACCCACCTCTGTTTTATACGATGGCAGTTCAGCTAAATCAAGGTTTTTTTCAAGTATGGCAAATCACTTACTTTTTAACACAAACCCAAGTAAGACTAAAGTCTCCTGGGAACTTATTCAGCCAAACATTACTCATGTGCAGCTTTGAGTTTCATGCTTAATGGTATTTATTTCCAAGGAAAGAAATTGACTGAAAAGATAAACAAGAACTTATCCTGAAATTTGAAAGGAGGTCTTTAATATCTTACCATATCATATAATTTATTTTATTCTTCTACATCCCAGAGGATAGAAGAAAGCTCTCTGAAGAAGTCATAGTGAAATAGTCATTGATGGTTTATATTTCACTGCCATTTTGTCAACAAAAGATGATTTTATCCAAGCCAAACTTCAATAAATTGTACACAATCACATCAGGAAACGTCACATCTTCAGGTCTCCAACTATTTCCCACCATCATTAAACATTTCCTAGCAGTTCATAGAAAAACCTGAGATATCTTCTAAGTAGGTGTGATTCTACCTGAAAACAACATTCAGCTCTCCTTCTCCAGTTTTTTCTCTTCTCACATTTGTTACAGGTATAATCTACTAGAAATTAACAATCTCACATTCTTCAGATTTTAAGATTTGCTGTCCAACTATTTATGTGCAGGTAAACTAACTGTAACATTGAAAGGGAGAGTTACAGCTTTATATACAAAGTATAGAACAGGACAAGATTTCACTTCAAAGCAGGTGCACAGCGCATGCCCATCCACAGATGAAGTGCTGTGTTTTAGCACAGTGGGTAAAATGTAATATTGACACCAATAATTAAGAAGTAATTGCTACAGTTTCCCGCTGTAGAACAAGTAAACCTTTCCATCAATACAAGCTTGGTCTTGCCAATTTAAAGTAACAAGATGGAGAAAATTGCCACATTTACTCTTCAGAGAAAGTTAAGTATCTCTTCATGGGCAATGGACACTTTTGAGTTTTTTTCACACCCTAAAATGTCTCATCTGACAAAACTTTTTCCTGCCTTCCAGGATGAATCTGTCTGTGTGTCAATGAGCAATTTTGTACTACTGTGAAGAGATGCTTTGTTTTAGATTGACAGATAGAAATTAGAGCCTTTCAGTGGAATGTGCACAGATGGTATGTGGCTTATGCCTTGAAAAAAGTGAAGACAGGAAACATGAACTTCACCTCTTTTAGAAAGAAAAGCAGTTGTTGACAGCATGTGCAGATAAGAAGCGGGTGTTCAATGTGCTCAGTAATGCTGAGTCTCAAAGACACAGAATTCCCCTTGAGCTTCTCACCAAAATGTGAATGACAGAAAATATTGTCACTACTTTCAAAAACTTGCATATTTGCTTAGTTTATCTTATGGTGAGAAATTGCAGGCTTGAAGCCATGATAAATTGCAGTGCATGGGTGTTTGCTTAGAGAAATGAATAAAGTGATGGATGGCCATGCAATCTCACTGATGATTCTTCAGTGCACTTCCAGTTAAAATGGATGGATCTGGAATTTTCTTTCAGCAACACAGAAGTCTGATTTTCTGTGCTCTTTATTTTTGTAATGGTTTAAACTGATCCTGATATAGTTATAACGGTTCTCTCAGAGATAACTTTTTCTCTACAATAAAATTAAAACCAACTCAAGCATTTACTTTTCTTCTTCAATGTTAATTACAGAGTCATAGAGTACTGAAATTGAGAAGAACAACAACAAGAAAGTATTTCAGTAATTGCCATCTGTGTCCCTTTTCTGAAGGTTTTTTTGTTAGTTTGCAGTTAGTGAAAACAAGAGAGTTCTGCTTTTACATTTGGGCAGATTTCTGGGCAGCAATATACAATGCCATAATATTTTCACTGCAAACAGTACAGAAAGGTGATGATTTAAAAATATTTCCATTAAATAATCACCATGTCTGCTACAACAATGTCTTCATCAGCATATGAAGTGGTAATTAAAGGCTAGATTAAAACATTAGACTAGCTTTTTTTCTGTTATTTAGACTTCTATTTTAGAAGCTGGAGACAAATACATTCCACAGAGCATCTTCTCATGTATTTTGATGCCTAGAATGCAAAAAAAAAAAAAAAAAGGGAGGATTCACTTTCCCCTCCATGTATCACAAGAAGTTCAGAAGACATGACAAATATAAAAAGCAAAAACTGTTCATGTCTGAAAGGGAACACATTATGTAAGATAGGAGATTATGTTTAAAGCAACAGAACTGTTTAGATAAGAAAAGTAATAGTTGTTTACTTGGAATTATATCAATATTCTTGGCATCAATACTTCTTGACATGGGAAAATAATGAAATTTTCAGCAGGAAAAGAAACCCTTCTTCATAAATTCTGAATGAATGAATCCCTGTCCATGCTGATGGACAAATTCTACCATAACTCCAACAGCTAAAATTAAGGAAACACTGAAGGTCTTAGACGGCCAAATTATACAAACCCAACAGCTAGACTGGCTGTATCTAAAATTGCTTTTCTGTTTCTCATGCAGTCACAAAAGCATCACAGCCCCCTCCTTTTTCATAAATTAGAATGACCTTTAGACTTTTCTTAGAAAACAAATCTCATTATACCCTATTATTTTCATTACTTTTTCCTAAAAATTTTATCTTCTCTCTCTGCTCTTTGTCTGTTGCTTGAAGCAAGAAAGACAAAGCAAAACTTGACCACGGGAGAGAAACCTGGTCTCTCTAATGTACTTCAGGTGTTCCTATTAAAGAAAAAAAAAAAAGACAAGGTGAAAAAAACCAAGCAATGAAGAGGGATACTAAAGAGAGTCTGTCACAGAAAATGACTCAGTGCCCCCACATTACTTACTCTCAAACCAGGTGAGGCACAGAATTTGCAAAATATTTCTTAGTAATTTTAAACCTGTGTTGGGTAACTAAAAAACCCATTCCATTGGGTCAAGTGTACAACCCCCCTGCATTTGGAGTAAAATCTTGTCTTGGCTGAAATCAGTGGCAAAGAATCACTTTGAAAACTGCAGAAGCTAATGAAATGATGATTCGCAAGGCTTTAACACTGGTATTTGTTTGTACTTTTCATAACTCATAAACTCAAATATTATATTCCATGATGTATGTGATTTAACTGAATCTTGGTGCAGTTGTATTAGATAAGCATTTTGTCTAATTTGGCAGATGTTTAAAACTAAGACATAGGAGAAGCAAAGTCTATCAGCTAGAGGCAAAACTTCGACTCCCTTTTCTTTTAACAACTTACAGCACTAATTCTTTGACTAAGCAGATGTTCCAAGAGTATAAAGTGTATATCAGGAAAGCATATTAAAGTACTAAATGCAACAAAACCACACTGCAACTCATAGCATCTAACAAATTAATCCCACTGGCATAAGGCATCTGCATGGCTGACCTCTAACTGACTTCCCATGGACAAATTATTCTACATTTGACTGCACGTACGCTTCCATAGCTAAAGCTGCCATATGCAGTTACTGTGGTGGCAGAAAGGATGTAGTGCAAAAGGCCATGAAGAGCAATGGCTTCACATCTTCCAGGCCTTTCCCACAATCTCAGCCTCCCTAACAAGGAAGGATGTTAACCTTCCAGCCCAGGCCAGCCCAGCCCAGGTTTGTTGGCCAGTTTCAGTGGCTGCCCCCATCCTTGTGTGCTGTTCCCCATTTAGCACCACCTAATTATTTCTGCAATTCTAAAAGAGACACAGGTGCTGAAGGTCAGATACTCTGCCTGCTACACAGTACAAGGCAATATGTTCAGCATGGGAGCCCTGGGTCCCAAGCTGGAAAAGGTTGCAAATGGCATGAAATAAAGGCAAAAGCATGTTTTTAGAATTGCATTCACTTCACCACTCTTGTATTACTGTTTGGTTTCCCAGGGAATATAGATACAGCATTAAGGTGTTTGCATGCCCAACTTGGGGTTTCCTATCTCTGAAAATAACCAGCTAACTAGTCTTTGTAAAGGGAAGGGCTGCTGCCAGTTGCCTATAAGACAATATACCTATATCAATTAGAGAGGAGTTTAGTCCCCAAAGCATAACTATTTACACAGCTCATAAAAAAATTAATTCTACTTATGTATGCTCTCATCAGCCATACACGGATGTTCACAGAGGAAAATTTTACGCTAGCCAAAGAGTTCGATCTATGCTATATCACTTCTTTCTTATGCCTTTGTAAGTCCATAACAAAGGACTTACATGTTTGTACTGGGGAAACACAATGATGAGTCAGACACCAAGACAGAAAACTCAGTGACATGTAAATGTGTTGTCAACAACAGATGCAAAACTTTGCACAAATGACTCAGTATCTAGAAAACAAAATAAATACTATCTCATAAGGTTGACAAAAATTGGGGGAAAGCATCAAAACCCCCCCAAATAATTTCAATAGCCTAATTGAGTAATATGCTACATAATATTTCAGCTGCATTACTTTTAGGTTAGATAGAAAAAATATGAAAAGATTTAATATTCTGAAAGCTACATTGAGTGTAGCTTTTCTGTTAAAATAAAGTTAAATGGTGTTCCTGAATTTAAAGTAGGATTCTTATTATATCAAGATTTCTAACTCACTGAAGTTATTAAATTGGCTAAAATATATCATGCAGTAAGATCTGCATAACTTCTAAGAAAATATCCCTCACTGACTCATAACATTATCAAAAATCTTTTCCTGTGTAAGAAGCACGTCTTACTAGAAGGGATGTTAAATAAGTGCCTCTTCTGCTTATGACTGAGCATGTCAATTCCCTCAGCATTTACAAGGGTAGTCCATCTCACGCTTAGCTTGGCACAATTAAAACTTGGAAGGAAATAATGAGAAAATATTCACAAAAATTTTAATTGCTTAAATGTAACAGAAAATCCACGTAGAACACTTAACAGTAAACATCTTTTAGACCTCTGCCGATTCAAACCCACAATCTGATAGCTAATGATTAATAAAATTTCCAGTTTTTTCCTGATATTTATCTTATACTTTTCTTTGCTTAATATTAGCCCATTACTGTTAATCATGCTTTTTTCATGTTAAGTAAATCCATTCCTCCCATACATTTTTAAACACCTGTGGATTGTCACCACTTTATCCGGTATTATCAAATATTCACGGGCTGTTACATAACTGACTCTTGCCATGCAATTAATATTTGCCTTTTCAAAATCACCTGTCATCTATTTGCACCTCAACCTGCTGGAAATTAGTGCAGCTCTCCCTTAAGCTCCCTTTACTTGGTAACAATTTTATTTACAAAACAAATGGTCAAAAAAGCTCTGTGTGTTTATCCAGAAGATGTCGTGAGAAAACACTACAGGGCCCTAAAAGCCTCCTCCACTTTGGCCAGGTATGTGAGGGACTGGTCGAGTTGGGAGTTCCCCCAGCTCACTGCCCACCCTCTGGCACCATCTGTCTCTCCTCTGCCTGGCTGTGGGCAGGCACGGTGGCAGATGACCTGTTTGCTCCACTGCCAAACCCTGTGCAGCCCTCTGCTATCCAAACGAGCATCTAGGAGGCTTCAAGAGGCATTGAGCTGAGGGTTTTCTAGAGAAAACCAAATCCTGTGCAGCCCTCTGGCATCCAAACAAGCTTCTAGGAGGCTTCAAGAGGCATCGAGCTGAGGGTTTTCTAGAGAGGCTCTGTGCTAGAGAGGCAGTACAAGAGCTGGCACTACCCTGCTACCTAAAAGAGGGAAGCAGAGCTCCCGACTGCAGACATCTGCAAAACAAGGACATCTTTCCTCTAATTTCTTGTCCCTGCCACAAAACTCAGTGAACTGACTAAGCAATAACTGAGTTTTCTGGTTTCTAGAAGCACAGTGGAAATACATAACCTGACTTTCAAGAAACAATTGTATTTTCCTTGCTACTAAGGCATTCATCATGAGACCATGCCATTGGTGCTTTTAGTGCCTGTGACTCAGAGAGGGAAGGGAATTTTTGGGTTATATTTTAAAGAAAATACTTTCTTAGAAAAGTGTGGGTTTATTTTAGAAGTCTGTAAAATTCACTTTGATTCCTCAGAGTCCTTTCAAAATTACTGGAATGTGTGATACATTCATACATGAAGATATTTGTTAGGAAACTCATGCTGCCTGCAGTCTGATACTGTTATTTGCTCTAAAACTCAATTTCCACTGATGTTCATGTTCTGAACAATTATCTATTAGAGTTAACTCAGAGCAGCTCTAATGAGCATTTAGGAGAAAATCTGTATGTAGGTCCCTGTTAGAGCTTGTGTTGACTCTCCAAAATCCAAACAGAGCTTCAGTGGTAAACAGTTAATAGTAAATTTATCCCTCCAAGCAGCCTGAGTTTCAGATTAAACAGAATTTTTGGGGGTTTTTTTTCTGATGAAGACAGACTGAATTAAAACTTTATTTCTAAGCTTCGATTTCAAACCACCGTTTATATTTATGAGATATGACCACTACCAAGGGTTACTTAGACTGTAGGCTTTCTGATTTCATTATATATTCTGGCTATGGGCAAAATTAAAAGGCATACCAAGTGCTAAAACGGCAATAATACTAAGTATAGAGAGGCTGAGTTAATTTTATCACTAGCAGTTTTGCTGTTACTATGGCAAGTGTAAAAGCATTCGTTTTATTTAAGGCAGGATTTTGCAGTGCTACAAATTCTCATCTCACAGATACTTAAACCCTTTTTTTCATATATTAATTACTTCTACCAGCCACCTTTGGCTTTTCACTTGTGGAAAAAAATTTCCAGCCCATGGCCTCACACATCAGGTTGCAGCTTTCAAGACAGCTTCAACACAGCATTTGGATCTGATTCTGTCTAAAACTGCTTACATGAACTGGCTCTCCTCCTGATTATATCCTTGGCCAGGGAGATTATAATCAGACTTCCAATTTTGCCAAGGGAATAGCTCAGTAAAGAATCTCCCTGAAGAAAGAGAAATCTTCAGAATATGGGGAAAAAAACCCCAACCTATAAATGGAAGAAGCAGCATAAGCTATAATAAAAACTATTTTAATGCATTAAATTAGTGTATGTATGTCTCTTAACTAGCTAATGATTTCTTCGGCAAACTATGCCCAGCTGTTCCCTGACAATTTAAGTCAAACTCCATCCTTTGTCTTCCAGGAGAATAATCACAAAATATTTTCCCCCTAATTTTCTGTTGTGCTTCTAAACTTCTACCTGATCATTTTCAGTGGATAACTTCACACTCTTTCTGTCTTTCTGTCATCTTTAGGTTCCAAGTGTGTTAGTGGTTATTTCCTACAAAGCATCACAAGAGGTAAGTGGCAAACTTCCAAATGTTCCAATTTGTCTTCCTACCTGTTGCTCAAGGGCATATTGCGAAACAAAATGCTTCATCCTTGCATGGGAAGATGTGTGATGACAACCTCACGAGGGTGAGCATTTTTCTCCTGATTGCTTTGTACCCTGGCAGAATATCACAAATGATTTCTACTTGGTTAGAGAGCTTCTTAGGGAAGCAGAGAAAGGTAACACCAGCAGACTATTAATCCTACTTCCATAAAGGCCAGGGACTCAAATCAACAGCATTTATACATGTCAGAAAACACGAAGGACATTTGTATAACACCAATGTATTCACCCCTCACGAATACATCATAACACTATATACATATATATATATATGTATACTATTTTGTGTATCTCTTATATATTATTCCTTAAAATCATACAAGCATTTTACTCCTGCTACATTTCTGTAAGGCCAGAAGGCAATAAGTACTTCTCCTCCGGCTGAGACATTAAGCCAGCGTTTCCTCTATTCATGTGTGGTTGATGTGGAGGTAGGATGTGATGATCCCACAGCATTTAAAAGATGTGAGGAAGTCCTGCAGTCCTACCCATATCCCCACCTTCCTGTCAGCCAAGGCACTCACTGCTTTCACTCTGAGAAGGGGATATCCCAAATATCACTGCAGTATGAGATCAAATTTGGAAATATAGGTTGATCTGCAGGAAAGCATCGCTTCAGAGATAACTAAACACTAATTTTCAGTAGCTGGCAAATCATTCTTGACTTCTATAAATGGGAACTCTAGGTGACTGAAACTCAGATTATAGCATGGTTCACTGAAATTTAAATGGTCGACACCATCTGTAACAAATTGACAGCAACATCTTGGCTGCCACATCTGCTTAAGTGTGAGAATTAATTTTAGGGTCTAGTCTCTTGTACTGAGACAATCAAGTCTGTATAGTTCAAAAGGGAAATTTTATTCTATTTTTCTACTTAGAATAGAATTGTTAAGGGAGGCACTATTGCAAGATGACACTGTTCCGGTGTCGTAAAGACCTCAATCAAGTCACACCTTTGAGCAATATCTGGCAAGTGTAGCTTGCTGATTTCTTGGCATTGTTTCCCATTCCAAAGCATGGAGCTGATCTTAAGATATTTCAGGACTAAATACAAATCACCACAACTAACACAACTGGATGCATCAGTATAAAAATATTAAATTACTCATTCCTTAAATACATTTCTTTCCTTCCAGATACGAGTTTATTTTTTAAGAACAAAGGACCACTTCTCAAGGAATATATCCAGTAATACAGAGTTTGGAATAAAGAAAAAATACATAATCCAATCTCATGTAGGAGAGAAACTGAGACATCATTTTTCTCCTTCCCTATTATAAACTGACTACCACGAGAAAGAAGTGTTGCTGAGTTCTCAAATTCAGGACTTTCTAGGCTTAGCTAAGTACCATCAGGCTCTAATCTAAGACAATAGACTTGCGGCTCAAAACACACTCAGTTCCCAGCAACAATCAGTGGCTCTGCCTCTATATGAGAGGAACTAAAATCACCATTAACAGCAAATTTCATATCCAATGTGCTAAGCAAAAACATCACCATTGTAAAGTGTGCAATCACCATTTTTTTCCTAATGGCAGAGCAACTAATGTCATCGCAATATGGCCCCTAAAGTGAAGAGAGAAGTCTTAGGGTCATTTGCATTTCAAAATGGAAACAAGAACCTGAGAGCTGCAAACTCAGCTTCATACATTCATATTATTAGCACTGCGTTAGCAGTGATCTTTTCCTAGCAACTCTCAAAATTACAAGGACAGCACACTTTCTTGTCTATGCCTGCCATACTGTTCTTTCTAGCTGCTATTTTATGTTGGTTCTAAATGGTGGTTCCATATTTTAAAAACTATGAATACCTGGGTGAATCTGTGAATTTTTTCCATTCTTTGCATTTCAAGGCTTATTATTTGTCCTGGATTTTACCTACTGGCTACCGAAAGCTCTCGTAATTTATGAGCCTCAGGTTTATACTGGGGGATTCAAGAGTGACAATCTCCCCCACAATTTCCCTCAACTGACTCAAAGGCTGCTTTCTCCAGTAACTCTTTTCTTACAACTGCTAAGGAAGATCCATCATGTCCTTGATTTTCATTAAATGTGATCATGAGCAACGTGTAAGAGTCAAAGATGATTCACTGGATTTCATGGGGGAGAGAAACACAGCTGCTCCATTTTTACTCAGCAAGTTTTTTCATAGTCCCATAACAATGAGGAGAAATGGAATTTTTCAGCAGAAGAAACGATGGAGGTAACAATAAGGATGTCATATACTAGTGTCTAAAAGATGAAAGTAAAGTTTCATCTCACTCATTTTCATAAAATATTTCCATTTTGTCTTACCCATTTCCACTTCTGGCTCAGAAGTTGCTCAAGTTTTAATCCAAGTATTTGTGAATGTCCAGTCTATATCCTTCCTTCTTATCCTTTATATTCTAGTGTATTTAGACTTATTTACAAAGCAAAAATATTTTTAGACAAAGATCATAGTTTCCCTGCCTAATTCTGTCATGAGAAGCCCTCTCTAATTCTGTTGAACCTGCATGTGCACATTTACCTACTACATGTGAACGAAAACCTATTCTTTTCATGCCTAACTTGGTATCAGAACAAAGTAATTACATCCATGAATATGTTGTGAAGCTCAAAGCTTTCAGAAATCTAAAGAAAAGCTTGGCATGGTAAAATCCAGTAGTGATGGCATAAAAAAAAAAAAGCCTATCTGTAGTATTACTTGGGCTTTGGAATAAAATGGAGCTTATGTGCCCACTTGCCCCCATCTCTCTGATTATCTGTCAGTCATACTCTGCTTCAGTAATTTTTGGAGCTGTTGATCAGTCTCTGTCAAATCTGAAAATGGGCTAGAAATCTCCAAGATAATTATAATCCTACACATTTTCCGATAATATGAGTTTGGGTGACAGACAGAGATGCTAATTCATGTCATTCTAAAACAAGAGTCGTCTGATAAAACTTCTATATATTATGTCTGACAGAGATCCGCATATTCACATTGCCCAGCATGTAGCAATGTAACATCATAAGACACAGCGTGTGCTGACTTCTGTGAAATTAAGGGGATCAGAAGATATTTAACAGTTTCTGTAGAGTGGGATGGTGATGGAATAAAAAGAATAAATTAAAGAAAACTGAGTTTAAGTAAAACTTAAATATAAAAAGAAATCTGATAGAACTGATACAATCTTAACCAAATTTCAGTAGATCCTCACAAACACCAGGCTATTTAGGATGTTAACACATTCACAGTCCAGTTGAAACCTAAGTTATAACCCCTGTTTTATTCTAAAAGTTACTACCATATGTGTGAGTGTGCCAGGTACAAATAGAACCAAAATCTCCTCTAAACTCAGCTTCTCTACATGGACTTGACAATGATCACTGGTCTCCCTATGACTTTGATCAAGTACACACATTTTGATGTTCAATACAGGGATATTACTCCTGCATTTTGATTGCTTAACAAACACAGAAGTCAGCTATGTGATATATATGGTTTCTCGTGAAAACATCCTATCATAAAACAGGAAAATCCCATATCAAATACTGAAAAATTTGAGGGAAAATTTGCAGGTTTGGTTCATTTTTATGTATTTTTCAACTTTTTTGTGTGTGTAAATGAATGCAGGTCTTTTACATGGTGTGTGTCAAATACACAAATCACAGAGGTGTCACAACGCCTGGGCACCCTTCTCTGTAACTTCACAGAGATGAATGTAAGATTAGATGTAAGATTAGAAATCTTCATTTCTAAGTGCTGATGCACTGAAAAATGTAGTTTCTGCCCAAGATGAAGCCAATATCACAGCCCTGCACCAGCAAATTAGCACAGTCTGCAGGCACGATGGCCCTGGCACTCTGACTCCCAGTGTCACATCTGGGCAGCCCTTGGCAGTGCAGCACCTTGTGCCGAGGCTTCGTGACACAGCAGCAGAAAGGCTCCCAATTTAGGGTTCACACATTGGCGTAGAGTTTGACTAGTGACCATGAAACTGTTACTGCCATGGTTCATTATGTTATGTCAGAGGGGACAATGACTGTTTTTCCAACAAAATGCTTTTAATTTAATGAAACTAAACTGGTTTCAACTGCAATCCAGAAAGGTTCAAAGGAGATAATAATCTCTAAAATGCTGCAGGGTTGTTGTTTTTATTGCTAATTTGTGCATGTTTTGACAGTAATCACTGAACCCTGTGATGGTCCCAGAGGTTCCCATGGTGCTGCTATGAGAAGTTTTGGCAGATTCTGCAGTCGTCAGATCAGCAGTGGGAGGATTTACTCGAGAGTACCTACTGGGTTTATTCCTTTACTTCACACATCAGTTTCAAGCCTATACATTTTTGCCAGAATACTTTGAAAATTTTAACTATAAAATTAAATGGACACTTAAGACTTGAAATATAATAAATCTAAAAAATAGCTATTTTTTTCTCTTGAGATGGAGGTTTTACAGAACACTTCACTTCCTGTTTTGTTTCACCTTGCTGTCAGAAATGCCCATATGAAGAAAATGAGCTATACTTTATTGATCTGTGAAGAAATTAATGGAGAAAAAAAGGCAAAAATAATTTAACTACATTTATTGTATGTTTTGTGTGCAATTGCAGAAGGAAAAATTAAAACTCATTTCTGCAGAGACCTGTTTATATGTTTTACTTGCCCCAAGTAAGAAAGGAAGTAGTTCTGTTACTTCAGGGTGATTACTAAGGATGCATAAGACTAAGCATTTGCATAAGCTTGGAATGTATTTCAGACTGTATTTCATTGTTCTTCCACAAAGTACCCAAAGCACCTAAATATCAGTTGCTATGAATACACCACAGCGATTCAGCCAGACTATCCAAAACTTGCATTCTAGGAGTCGTGTAGAGAGATGTCCAAACTCTCTTTGTATCCTTAACTTGTATTTATTGACTTTACTAGGCATTGGCAATTATGAATTCTGTTCAAAGTTATGTGTGGTGTTTCAGGATTTTATTGTGCACAGTGGGCAAGGACTGAAATAACCAAACACCTGGGAAGTCAGAAGCTTCAACTCTAAGTCCTTCTTGACCATGGGGAACCTTCAAGCATTGCTTTCATTCCCCAGAGCAGTACCTAAACCAACGAATTTTAACACAAGGCTGCGACTGAGCCTTTTCTGTTCCTTCTTAAGGAACTTGTGCCATGGTGCCAACTTAACAGGAGGAGACATGGAGCATGGCCATGGTGCTGCCAGGGAAGATAATGATTGTGCTGCTTCCTCTTTGATTTTACCAGTATAGCTAAGTCCTGACACTGACTCTCACCACTTACAAATCCTGTTAAGGGGTCATCTTTCATCCCTGCCCTAGGAAAATGAGATTCTTCACATGAATCTGCTTCTGGAAAAAACACTCCCGTCAGCCCCCTAGCTTATCCCACAAGACAGCTGGCTCAGGTAAAAGCCTGAGGGAGCTTCTCCAGACCTCTGTCCTCGAAAAGCGCTCTTCAGAGAAGCCAAGATCTAGTTCAACACAGCCTGACCCTTGATCATGCCTGTGTTGTCATCAGGGGCAAGGTAATTGTCAGGAAATAATTAGTAAAAAAACAAAGAGGAGGAAAAAAAGGAAGATTGGGTGCAAAGTCTATGGTTGTTGAAAGCAATTTAATATAAAGTGGAAAAACTTTTCACAGCAGTGTCTGTTGAACTTTGCTGACTTCAGACCCCACAGCTTTACTGAGTCCTGAAACAAAGAACAAGGCCCAGGAAGGCTCTGAGACAGCTGTATTTCTCTGAACAAACTAGTAGCAAACACAGCATTCTCCACTTTAGAAATAAACTTCTGAAATTAAAAACCCTACTGATATTGCTTCTATTTGACACAAAACCGATTCCATGATTTCCGAAAGCAAAACCTAATCAGTTCATGTTATTTCTTAGTCTGATCTAGCGTTTGATTATGCATCTACTCTGCTGAGTATATATTTGTTCTACATTGCTTAGTTTTGTGGTATTTTGCATAAATTTACTTTTTTGGATTTCCTCTGAAAGGTCAAGTGCTAAAGACGGTACATGGCTATAAATCAGTACTCATATGCTTCAAAAGTATTTGTCATTCTTCTGATATGGCTGTTACTCCAAGTACTTAAAAGTTGTCTTTGATGTAATTGAGGCTTTTGCTTCTCTCTAGTCTTTTGATCACCTCCTAATTAATGCAGTAATGACAACCAATTACATTTACATCTAACACAAAGCATATTGTTAAAGTTTGCCATTGCCACTTTCCTTTCTTGCATGCTAACACAATGTTGTAACCTTAACATTTTCTGCCTCTGCTGCTGGGAGCATTAATCAGGAAAGTTATTTATTCCATTTTAACATCTTTATTAAATTGCAATTATATATGAAGAGATGAAATGTCTGCATAACTCATGACTCTCAGGATGCTTCTTTCAAGCCAAAATATTTAAAATGCATCAAGATCCTATTGTTTTCCTCTGAACAAAGACTCATTAAAACTATGAAAGGGAGCTACACACCTCTCGCAGGTCTACATCCATGTTTTATCATGGGTTTGAATTAGCTAATCTCTGAGTCAGAGCCCTGCAAGAGCACAAGCCTCAGAAATGGTGGGGAAGGCTGACTGCACTTTCTTATGTTCATGTTGATCAGCACTGTTGAGTTTTTTGCCAAGGAGAATTTGAATTTGGTTCTGTAGTTAAGGCAGAGGTTTCTGACATCCTCTATGGAGCAAAAAAGTTTGTTTGTTTTCCCTGGATTTAAGTAGGATTCTGTTGGCCACCATAGATGAACTTCACCAGGCAGAACAAACTGACTTTTTACCAAGTCCCATAATAGTTACTTGATGTGAAGAAAGGCCCATGCTGCCAGAGGCTTGATTCATTTCTAATTCTAAAAACAGACCATCTTTGAAAAATGAAAAACAAGAGAACAAAGAAAGAAAATTACTTATATTCTAATTGTTTCTGTGCAGTAGAATTAACCAGGAATTTTCTAACAAAACATTTTTTCATGAAATATAACAAAGCATCAACCCAAGCAATTCACAGAAACATTTTAGTTTTGACATATTTTTCCCAAAACAGAAACACGATTCTGACAATTGGGCAGCCATCATCCTCAGTGGTCTGCTAAAGAGCCTTGGTTTCCTCATGTGGGGCTCAGGGATAGCCCTGCTCTGTGGCTATCAGTCACAAAGTAACGCATAACCCCAACACGAGTTTGTCACAGAGCCAAAGGTTCGCGAGAGCCCAGCTGTGCTGGCAGTTCTCAAACACACAGAACTTCTCAGGCTCCCTTTGGCATGGAGAGAAACTACTCTTATTCCAGGAAAAGGTCCCCAGCTGTACCAATACCAGAAAGCTTCCAGAAACCACTGTCTTTTTTAGATTCAGCAAGTGGAGTCCTTGGAGCACTTGGCAGTGTGCAGAACAGCAGGCATTACATATGTCTCTGCTCCATGCCTCTTTGAAAAATGAGAAAAAATCAAATATTCCTGCAGATAACTTTTTGTGTAATCTGTAGAAACTTTTGGAGCCTCTGTGCAAGTGGTATCTTGAGCCTGAACTAGCGCATGATGTCACCTTCTTCCCATAACACCCTTGAAGACGGTGCTATTGCACACTGTCCTCTAGCACTCTGAGCACCAACACTGTGCCCTGGAACAGCTGAGCTGAGGCGTTCAGTGGGCCAGTTACTGATTACCAGCCAGCTCCTTCCTCAGGAAGGTGAGTGTCTGCTTTGTAAACAGTTCTGCTAAGAAGCACACTTCCATTTTGTACCTTGGTCTGTATTACGCAGTAGAGCTTCAGAAATGAAGTCACACCTATTCTGCAGCCTAATTTACCATTAAAGGGTAGACAAAATGATGACAAAATGATGACGAAATGTTTGGATTTACAAGAGATAAAAAGTAATACTCTTAATTCCAAGTCAAGATTAAATTCAGCTGGTGTCAGGGGGAGATTACCTGCATCCATGATTTTGGCATTATAGTAGAATAAAAGGCCAGGGCCCACTAGGCTTTACACGGAAAATAAGACATGCAGAACAGAACTGAATAATGAAGAAAAAAGTGGTTTTGCCAAAACCAAGTCCTTCTTCTGCTACAAGAGGCAAAATCCCCAGTAAGTGGGGGAATAGTGGGCTGGATACTGGGAGCCAGTAAGACAGAGCCCATATCCCTGGTTACAGAAGACTCTTACAGAGACAGTATCAGATAAATGCTTCTACATGCTGCTTTGCTGAGAGCAGCTTCCTTCACACAAACCCCAGGCATCAATCAAGGCACAAGGGTTCTGTTTTTCCAGTTATACACTTTGGGCACAGCTTCAATCAGTAGACAGGACAAAACAGCAGAGGGTGAAGAGAGGGAAAGGAGACTGCATTTGTAATCAAGGTCCTATTAACATGAAAGGTAAATAAATGATGTGATTTTAATGCTTCAGCCCAATCAGAGAAGTCTCCTCTGCTGTGAATACTGTTCTCCTGTAAATTCATAGCCCTTTACACTTATTCCTTTCTTCCACAGGTATTTCAACTTACAGGATAGTCACCTGACCTTTATAATATCGTAGCAAGGCAAAATATGACTTCTGACCCTCAGAGCCTCCTCATTTCAGAGAGCTGTACCTCAGACCATTGGCCTGCACTCAGAGCATGTCATCAGAAATGCTTATGGAGATCAGAGCAGCGCTTCTGCTCACCCATATTTCTTGCTTTCATTTCTCTTTATGCTGATAAGGGCTAATTCTCTGTCAACCCAAAAATATCTCAAATTAATACTTAAAAGTGTTTCACTTTTTTTTAAAAATTACTCATTATGTCAGGAGTTGACATGATTTTGTCAGGATTGCAAACACTTGCCAATGCTCCCCTTTTAATCTGCTGGGGAGGTAATTCTAGGTATGAGACTGTTGTAAATCACAGCTTTAGCAGTGAATAGACACATAGAAAAATGAGCTGGTATTTCTATATGTTTTTGAGATGCTCATTTTCATGCTAGATTTGGCCTATTACCTATTACTTTGCTCTTGTGAAACATGTTCTATCATGGAGAAAATTATCTGTTTGCAATTGAAAATGCTGCTGATATTGCTCCAGGAAAAAGAAAATGAAAAAAACACTGCTTTTGTCATTTATTCTAACCAGCACTTGATTTACCCTAGTATGGATGGTTACACCCCAGATGGTCAGAGAGATTTTTCTACTGCAAGGGAATTTTCTCCTGAGAAGATGAGTGGGGTGTGGGTATGAGTGTGTATGGGTACGTGTGGGTGTGCGTGAATGGCAGTGGGATCACCCCAGGGACCTCACTGAATCAGAGTAGTTTTGAATTCCAGCTAGGACTGCACAAGAGACGTGACAAAGGATGCCCCAAAAGTATGCAAAATCAGTGGTAGTTAACACACTTGTGCCCTTTCTTCATCAGCTTTGGTGACTCTTAAATACCAATCTGGCTGTCTCAGAGCAAAGCGACTCCTTAACCTGGAGGAAAATTTTCTGCCATCAAGATGGATCCTGTCAGTGGCTTTCATGGTGCAGCTGTAGCAATGGGAGCTGTATCTCTGTGACAAGGATTGTGCAGAAATCTGCATCATTTCCTACATCTTTAGGAAGGTTCCCAGCATGTTTGGGATAGCACAGGAGAAGGTCTGAGCAGGAACGCCAGGCTGAAGCTGAGACACGAGGGAAGTGCTATATATATAGAGAGAATTTTTATCCTAAATATGTTCCTGGATCCTAGTTCCTTGTTCAAGAAATTCTTACAATGGCCATAGGATGGGTCCCTCCCCTATTCATACACGTAGATGAAATTTTAAATTCAGAGCTCTTGTTTACTATGAGATTATGCCAATTTTAAGCCTTTGCCACAGTCAAAGAAAACACAAACTGCACCCACTCCAAGTGATGATATTTTCTGCAAATGCTCTAAGGGATTAAAATGCTTCCCACTGAAAAGGTGAGAAGAAAAACAGGCATTTCCTATGTGAAATAAATGGACAGGCATCATTAATGAATGGATCCTTTCATTATGCTAAAGATCTTTTCCTCTTCAGGAAGTTAGCAGCAAAGCCTCAAGCTCCAAGTCATTAATAAAGAAATTAAATGTAGGAACAAGCACCTGTGCAATACCCTAATTGTCATGTGTAAGGGACGAAATCTATCTTAGGACTGATTATAGAATCACAGAATCATTTTGGTTGGAAAGGACCTTTAAGATCATTGAATCTAATTGTTAACCAAGCATTGCTAAGTGCACCACTACACCATTAAAGCAAGTGGTCCAGGAATATGCAAGGCAAAAGGTTTTGGAACACAGCTTCATCGTCGAAAGGTAAGTGTTTACACTGAATTTGCTCTTTATCCAGACCTATGTCTTCAAAATATCTGAAGCACCAATGAGGGCCAAAGACATTTAGCCTGGATAATATTCAGGGGCACTAAAAGACAGCTGGATCTCTTCAGTTTGAGCAAGGGGTAGCGAGAACTTCTCCCACTGTTGTAGCTCAGCAGGTGACTCTAAGCTTGTGAGCTTTATCCTAAACACCTGCCTGCCTACTGACCCAGTACAGGGAGTCCTTTTTGTCTGCAATTGCCTTGATCACTTCTAGTGGCCCTTCCCTCCTCATTTCTGCCAGCTTGCTGCCCAGGCATCTGCTTTAAAAAGAGTGGTGATTTCCAGATGACTGCAGCTCTGCCTTTAAAATGGACAGAAGATTGAAAGAAGGATTTATGTATTCTTTTGTGATGGGATATTTAGGTTGATGAGCCCCAGTGATAATGGGAAAGAACTTTAGGAAAAGCAAATACATGAACTAGTATTAATGGATGATATTTGATGTTGTTTGTTTAATGGGAACAAAATTAAAAGTGCAAGCTTGTTATAAAACATGAGTGTAAAATCATCTAGTAAACAAAGCAGATCTGTGTGCATTTTGAGTCATACTAATGTTTTCTTTAGGGTGGGGAGGCTCTGCACATAGGTTGTATGAAACACAGTACTTATACCTTTGAATATGAGTAAGATTAAAAAAAAAATCTTACAAGTATATGCAACAACCTCAATGCAACAGTGTTCCAAGATAAGACACAGACTTGTAGACTAAATTAAATCTTACTTCAAACTCAGTATTTTGTCCTTGAGTGGAGTTGCAAAACACATTAAAATCTGTATAGAAGTACTGTGCAAAAGATGGTTTTTAAAGTGAATGAAAACTCACCCATCTTGGTATTTACATACTCCATTTGAAACACAGCAGGAAAAGAGTTCAAAAGTTTCTACAATAAAATCTCATCCAGTTAATTTCTTTTTCCAGTACTCTCCTGAATCAGATCTTGATGCAGGAGGTAACTCATTCTAGGGGAGCAACAGAGCAAAAACATCTCTAGTAGGAATATTTCTCCTTATGAAAGGACAATTTGCAAAGCCTTTTTTTATGCAGCTTCAGCTGCATAAATTACAAAATATTTAGTACTTTGTTATGTGACAAGCCTGTTACCTACTACCTTCTATTGTTCTGCTCTTTTGGATTCCAGACAAAGAAATAGGAAAGAATAAATGTAGGAGTGTTGAAATTGTCACTAATGGCCCTCAAGTGTAACTAAGGACACCCATGAGTAAAAGTTTTATTTCTTTTTGCAATACTTCAGTACTATAACTTTTGAATGTTTACTGCTGTGGGGTGTCAGAGAACAGCTAGAATACAGTGTCCAGCTGAAAACATGGGGAAAATTCCTTTTATGTACCTTTACCAGGAGCATAAAAATTAAAATATGGGCAAGGTTAAAGTTTTACAGAACAGATGCCAGGACTGTTCTAATGTTGCAGGCTTTTGCTTTACAGCTCGTCTGAAAGGCCATATCTCCTTCAGCTGAAGGACGTTTAAATTTGTGGTGAAAGAGAAAGGAATGGCCAGTAATGCTCCCTGGAGCACATAGACAGTCTCAGGACTTTCTCATTAAGCCACAATCCAAACTTGGGCCTGCTGACTCAATGAACTAGGAATATTGCAGCCTGAGAGGGATGAGGCAGACTCTAGCTCTTTGAGCAGATGAGAGTTCCTATTTAAAGCATTATACATGAAAAATGAAAGGAAGAAGAGCAGCCTGCATAACAAAATTAACTCCTACTAAGGACAAAAATAAGAACTGGCCATTATGAACTATCTTTCTTAGAACAAACAGCAAAACAGTGCCAGTGCATAGCACACAGGGAATGGAAAAGGGTTGTGGTGTAGAAAGACTACAAAAGGAAGGTACATTAAAGAAGAAATTATTCTGCAATATGAAATAAAAATTGCATATATAGAGAAGATTCCACCCTAACAGCACTATCCTATTTATATTTTATAGCAATAACATCAGAAAAAAAAAATTTCTGCTTCTACCTGGACTATAACATTTCCTTATTTTCAAAGCAATTAATGGAATATGCTGGTTTTGCTCTAATTAAACTGTTTTATGTTTTTGAGCTTGACTACATAAATAACTTTATGTGTGTGCATAAGAACACAGAATTCAATATCATGCCTGTTTGTTAGGCATTATCCTCTACCAGAGAGAATCAGCAAAGCTCAGCTGTCCCTGCAGGCAGGTATGAATGAATGAATCACAAGCACAGATGTACATAAGGAACAGTCTATTTTAACAAGAAGGCTGGGCAGCTGTTTCTGTGAATTTCTGACTAATTACCACAGAAGAGCCTTGAGGAAAATTACAAAATGGATGCAAACACATGCTTAAAATGGGAAACTGTTTTTTTTTTAGTCAGCACCTTTAGTACTTTTAAATTCAATATTTTGCTACTTGTATTGAGTTCTTTTTACAATGTTACATTTTTACACTGAAGGAATATATACTTTCCACTTCTTTAGTTTTCTAAGAACTGGTAACTATCAGATTTTCAGCAGAACTGCTTTCTATTAAAAACAGTCACACTTAAAATAGGCATGATGAGTTCTGTGTGAATAAAATCACATTTAGGGTCTTATTAATATTCTCACTGTGAGAATAAAACCACCTCAAACTCAGAATTGGTTTGAGGTTGCAAAAAGCCTGGGCTATATTTGCAACCAACAGCACTTACTGATATATTGAATTTTCACCTGTCAAGAAGTCTGAAACACTTTCAGGAGCCATACTCGGCCTTCAAGGATGGCAGCGGGAAATCAATGGAACACTGAACTCTCACAAATGCTATAAAAATCTCCATGTTACAATACTAAATATTTTCCCTGGTAATTTAAATTATAAAATATTATTTCACTATTTAGCTACAGAAGCTCTCTTTTTAAAATTTTTAATATTGAAACAATTCTGTTTCTTAGCATTTTTAGCCTGCTGAAAAACTTTATTATATTAACTGTTGGTATACCAGTCACCTGAACCTTTAACAGCAGAAACGATTCCACTGGACAAACATTATTATCCATGAGTAAACATAAATAGTAACAAAGGCTTTATTTTCAGTATTTTGTATCTTGACCAAATTATTCTAAAATTCAGTTAACACAGTCAGCTAATACTGGGATTTAAGTTTGCCAGACTTCCCCCAGAATTTATTATATAATTTAGAACAAATTTCTCCCTCTTTGTATATTTGGGTTAATCCAAGTAAAAATAATTATTTTATATTAATAACTATAATATATATCATTATTTAAACTGACTAGCTATTAATCACTTAAGTCAATATAGGCTCCTTTTTTTTTAACAGCCTCACTATTCAGCATACCCAGACCCTCTTTATTCCTAGAATTCATCCATCGGACAAATTAAGACTGCTCCCATAACCGGCAAGTAATTTGTTTAAATTAGTGTTTTTCCTTTTCTTTGTCCAACTTATCCCACTTCATAACATGTCTAATGTTGTCAGCCCTGATTAGGCTTCTGCTTTCGATTAAAAAAGCAATTTTTCCTCAAGGAAACAGGAAAACTTGTATCAGTCAGCAAACCCTCACATGCTGAGCGCTACTGTCCATAGAACCGATCTCCAGCTCAGCCTGCAGCAGGCTCCTCAGGAAACTTCTGGCTTGGAAAATTAGAGATGCCTTAGAAGTAAGTATTAGGCAGAAGTAGTAGGATAATAGCGGGGCTGTCAGTTCACAAGGTGAGTAGCCTGGAGAGTGGCCTGCCTGGGGAATGGCTGCATTCTCCAGCTGGCCCATCTGGAGGAAGGCAACACCTACCGGAGCTTTCCTCAGCCTGATGTTTCTATGCCCAGTCTGCCAGTGAGCTGCAAAGGCCTGATCTCCTCACCTTTCTGCAAAAAGCTGCAGTGTAATAGCCTGGGGATGGAGGCTGCTTCCTATGTTCACCCAGAGAACTGGCAACATTTCATTCAGACACACAGGGCTCCTACATGGTCCCTGCTGCATGCCACCTCAAGGACTACATTCCATTTTCAAAAGGGTTTTGAGCAAAAAATACACAATAACAATATTTTCCTCGTGCTTTTTGTCTCCAAGTCATACCAGTATATCAAACACAAGCAGAAGGAGGTACAGCTGCCAAAACACAGAGACTTCCAGCAAAGTGTTTAACTCCTTGCAGAACCAAGCTCTTCAAAGTAATGGTCTGTTTACTTTTAGCTGGGTTTCTGGATGACTATTTTTCCATCCAGTTTTTTTTTTTTTCATTCCAGCAGCAGTAAAGATATTGTTATATCTGATTTCACTGCTTTAATTAAGTAAGTGCTTCTCAGTCCATGATCAGTTCTATTTTGGGCTGGTTTAAAATTTATTTAATTTGAGACATGTACCAAGCCAGGTAGCATAATTATACATCTCAAAGCCTACTTAATCCTAATATTAAAATGTTGTTTTATTTCCCTACGGGTTAAAAAAAAAATCTAAGGACTTTGGTGTACATTTCTCAAAAAATTCTCTCTATTTGCACTCTATAAATACAAGTAAAACATTGCCAAAGAACAAAACTCCATATGCAGTGTGATTAACACCTTGCCTTTTTCTTGAGGATAATAGGAATAATGACTACATACTACCACAGAACCTGGGGAAAAAAGCCCTGGCAGAGGCAGAAAAAGGTAATCTCATCCATTCACTGCACAACAAGGCAATTAAGGATTCTGGCATGATTCTTGAGTGTCTGGTTAACCTGAGTGTTAAGGAGTCTGGTGATGAAGTCTCTATCTCATTCCTAGGGATACTGCACAATTGCTTCACTTCATTTAGAAAACTTTTTCTAATATACAACCTGAATCTTCTTTGTTGCAATTTAAGCCCATTCTTTTTTAATTTCTTCCTGTCATCATTCCTTTTCTAAAGACTGGCAAAATGTTTGTCATTTTAAGTTGCCTGGAATTTCAAACCCTTCTATGACTTGCCGAAGTGCTCATTATTGCTTTAGTAATTTCTCTGAATATTCTGAATGCAGTTGATTTGGCTTAAATGATTTAAAAAGATCTGACAGATTTAGGGATTCTAACCCCTTCTTTTGTTTTCCTTTTTCTTACAAGTGTTAATGTACCACGCATCAGTTCAGAGTTGACCTTTTCAGAAGACTGAGACAGAAAAAGCCATTACACATTTCAGCCTTCTTGGAACCATTTGTTGAGAGCTCTTCCTCTTTTCTATACAGCAGACCAATGTTTTTCTTAGTCTTTCTCATTAGTATTGTGCTGATGAATCAGTTCACATCACCTTTGACACCTCTTACTAATAGCATAATTTTGTATCTGTTCCTCTATTTCCATTTTATTCCTTTTATTTGTCTTCACTGACCTAATTTTCTATCCATTTTCTATATGCTTCCTTCTTGTGACAGAAATTATATCTTTTGTCCAGGAAACTGACAGCCTGCCTTAACTCATTTTTCTTTAGTTTTGGTTCCTCTGAGATTCCAAACTGCAGATCTGTATTTAAAGTTTTGCTCTGAAAATCCTTGGTTTGCTGTACTTCTTCCTTTCCCTCTACAGAATAATGAACTCTGCCACTCCACGGTCACAAAATTGCCTTCTACACTTACTAGGTTAAAGTCAAATCCAGAAAGTTTTTTTCTTAAGTTGCTTATATGTTTCAAAAACTTATTAGGGAACTTGTGGTAGGGTCCCAGCATATTCACCAGCAAACAGAGAAGTCCCCCTATCATGATAGTCATACCCTGACTCCCTGCATAAAACCTAATCCTGATCTTCCTGAATGAGTGTAACTGATAACATTATTTCCTTTACAGAGTTCAGAGTGCTTTTAACTACTTACTGATCTCATTTAAGAGAGAGAGAGAGAGACACAGCCTGTGGTAGAGAAGTTACCGTCAGTATTGCCAACAGTGGTGTGCTGATCTGGTTCTGCTACTGCCTGGGTGCCCATCTGTGCATTGCTACGGTGGGATTTATTTCACCAAAATTTCAACACTAATAGCAGAAGTATCAACCTTTGCACTTGGCACATCAGCTATTTTATTCCAGTCAGGGAACAGGCACATTAGGACACGTTAATTAATCCAATTTATTTTAGATATCTTCTGTAAAATTGGATGACTGGCACTAACAGAAGTAAGAAAATTTACATGTGAGAACGGACCTGGCCTTTCCCTTAACCTCGTGGGTTACAACCATATGGCTTGACTTGTATTTTAACCAGTGTCCAGGAGAGAATATGCTAGGCTATCAAACCTGTACCTTTTTTAGATCTTGCTTATAAAAGCAAGATTTCCAGGTTGATTTGATTTTATACTTCCTTACTATTACATGGTTTGCTTTAACTTTTCTACTTTGTTCTGTATATAGCAGAGGCTGGTGACAGTTCTATTATTATAACTAATGTTCTCTTTACATTTTCTCTACATCTTTGCTTTACACAGATCTGTCACATATAATAGAAAGCTTTTGGTAAAGTTAAGAGCAAACCATTTGCTTGAGCATGTCTTTCAAAGGTGGACAATGTTCTAGTTTATCAACAGATGCAGTCCAAGGCTCGTGGCAATTACAACTTCAGTGAGTTGACAGCTACATGGTCGTCTCTGTAAGGCAAATAAATGGCCTCAGTTTACCTCTAACTTCCCTAAAAAGCCTTTTGTTCTAGGGATGCCTTTCCTGCTCTGGTTATGACTCAGTGGCTAAAGCCGGTAGTTTTGAATTATTTGAGCTCTTTGCAGCATAAACAATATTTAAAGAAGAAGATGTAAGTTAGGAGAACAAGGCACCTTATGTAGTAGAAGTTCAAATAAGCACAGCTTTGCCTACCAGTTGAGGGAGGGGATTGTCCCTCTCTGCTCTGCACTGGTGGGGCCTCACCTCAAGTCTTGTGTGCAGTTTTGGGCACTACAATACAAAAAAAGACATTAAACTGTTAGAGAGCATCCAAAGGAAGACCATGCATATCATCAAGGACCTTGAGGGGAACTATACAAGGAGTAGCTGAGGTCCCCATGCTCTTCACTCAGAGGATGGCTGGGCACTGGAGCAGGCTCCCCAGGGAAGTAGTCACAGCACCAGCCAGACAGAGTTCAAGAAGCATTTGGACAATGCTCTCAGGCACCTGGTGTGACTCTTGGGGCTGTCCCGTGCAGCATCTGGAGTTGGACTCGAAGATCCTTGTGGATCCCTTCCAACTCATGATGTTCTACAATTCTCTGATTCTAAATACTTCAGGCACGGTACTGTTAGGTAATGGCACATCATTTGGTCTCTGTGACACCAGAAGGAAGCTTGGTCATGACCCCAGGTGGAACATTTAATGCAGCTGCCACCCTTCTCTCAGTCTGTGTATGGGAAAGACAGGGTGATCTCAAGGCTACAAGCAGCAGTCCAGCTCTCTGGGTTTAATGACCTTGGTGGTTTGATGGGCATTATCACACACTTTTCTTTTGCACAGCTGTAACTCCACTTAGCAGGCACTGCACTGACAGGTGAAAATGAGGAAACAGGCACTTTCTGATACTGATCAGAACTCCTTCCTTCACTCCATGACAGGGCTGTAGCATGGACAGTGTAGCTGTCTCACCTCATGAAGACTTCCCCATTAGCAAATGACGCTTCCATGAGCAACCCTTTCTAAGAGGCTGCTTAAAGAAGATGCTGTGACTCCTTCTACCACTCTGTACAATATACCATGTGGTTTCTCATCACTCTCTATGGTAAAAATCTCAACCTTCAACACGGGCAGTTTTACCTTTTAGACCTCAGGTAATGCATCAATTTACACCTCCAGCCCAATTTGTTGCAGTTTTTTTGCAGAGAGGAAGGATGCAAATGTTGACAATTTCTTCAGAAAATGGACGTCATTTTGTGAGGATGATATAAGTTCATCCTTTGTCTCACTGCTCACACAGTTCACACAGAGAAGACAATAAGCAACAGGTGCAAATTGAAATACAGGAAATTCCATTTGAATGGGAAAAAAAGACCCTCTTTTAATGTGAGGTTGGTCAAACACTGACACAAGTTGTCCTGAGAGTTTGTGGAGTCTCCACCCACAGAGATACCCAAACTCCAACAGGACACAGCTCTGAGCAGGTGGCTGTCCCTGACCCTACTTGGAGTATGGGGGTTGGACCAGACAATCTCCAAAGATCCCGTCCAACTTCCAGCCTGTGAAAAGGGCAAGAATATCATAAATCAGTTTGAGAAATTGCTTCAGGTTATGCCTTTTTAACAAGATACATTTTATTCCATTTACAGTTAAAATGAACAGGTTCAAAACAAGAAAATAATATGGGCTGGAATGGACACAGGTGTATTGTGTTTTTGGTTTTTTTAATAGAAAGGAAATTAAGTTCTTTCAGTTTTCTAAACCTATGGTAAGAAAAACAGTGCACCTGAGACGAGGGTTTCTTGATGCATTGATAAATTCTTCACTTGATGCAACTGAAGTCAATAGCAGTTTATTTCCAACAGCTTCAAGGTACAGAGATGGAACCAGATGCTGCAAATACCCCAGTGTGCTAACTCTCTGAATCATTCAGGGATAATAATGTCCATCCATTTCTATTGGAATTCCACTGGAACTGTGGGTGCCCAGGTGTATGTCACAAAAGATAAGTATAAAGATCCAGTGCATAGGTGTTCAAATACCTGGGCAGCAGCTCCCTACTTCTTGGAGGCACTACTCTGCCAAGGTACCACAGGAGTCCTTGGACATCAGAACACTTGATGATGTCTGTGACCCTACAGTCTAATGCTGCTGAACACCCAGAGCCCACCTAATGCTGTATGTCTCTGTATAAAACACATAAACATTCACTGAAGTGAAAATCGGGGCTTAGACCTTGTTTTATTTTCTGGTCTGCAGAACATTTTATTAGGCTATGCAAAGTGGAATACTTTTAACAGAAAACTGCTGAGACTCCCAGCTTAAAATTATTCCCCAGATCAGTGGTCAGGGCACTTGGCTGAGACACGGGAATTGCTTCAAGCCCTGGATGAGAAAGAAGTTGCTTTGATCTCTTACATCCTGACACATTACTACTACCACTTGATCTCTAGACAAAAGGGACATTACATTATGTGACAAGGGGCTGATGGAAATCAAAGTGGGCTTTTGGAGAGCCCACTGCACACGTGTGGGTTAGGCACCTGTCTTCATGGGATTGAGAGGCTTTGACGCCATCTAATTTCTTGGGATCACTTCCTGGATAATCTGGGTAGTCTCCTAGTTGGACAGGTATTTGTGGTTACGTTCTTTCATTTCTAATGTTTCCACTTACTGCAAAGGAAACCTTAGTACTGGGTCACAATGAACACATAACTGCGCAAAAGACACATCAAGATTAGGAGTTACAGGCTGAGCACTGATAGGGATAAACACTTTCATGGAACAAACTCTTAAATTAGTAAACTGAGAAAGGACTAATTTTTTTTTATTTATTCAGCTCTGTTTAGCTTTGTATTTTCTTGAAAAAAGAAAATAGGCTGGTTATATTTAATTTTGACCTCCTGACTTGATGCACTGATACCACGTTCCGAAATCCATGTGACAAACATTTTACACAAATCTTAATTAAAAAGACAGGATTATTCCCTTACTTACTGCAAAACTCTCTTCTTTCCTCTGAAATACATGATGGTATTTCTTTCTAGCTAAAGTACAGGAAGCAGTTGATGCTACAAGTAATATTTGAGTGATGTTTTAGCAGTGTATCAGAATGGCTAGGTTCACCTTATTTACTGCAGAGAAATAAATTTATTCTGGTGGAGTAGCAAAATAATTCCAATTATGCAAGAGAAAAAAATTATATAAAGTTTACAAAAGAAATAAAATTATTGTTTTTACAACTTACCTGATAAATATAAAGCTCCTATACCAGCACATAGTACTGAGTGTAGAAGGTGAGCTGATATTAAGAATATGTCATATTCCTAAAAAACTGCTTTTAACTGAAGGTACCAAATTTTGTTTAGCTGCAGGAATGTATACAGCCACCAGAAGCACAGACTGAAAAACACATGAAATAAGCCTTCTACTTTCCTCAGAACTAGCAAGGCTGCAGCTAGAGTAATACACTAATTACTATTACTGTACTGAGGTAATGAAAGAAGGTAATGAGGGTCTTGGACTAGGGGCATGAAAGAAGATGTGGACCATTTGGAAAGGACTGAGAAGAGAGACAAAATATTGATTTTAGATGTGTAAAACAAAATCTATTGTTAGGATGCCAATATGGTTGATATAAATGAGCATGTGGCTGCAGAACTGCAGGAGAATACTCCTGAGAGGCGCGTCTGAGGGAACCTGGTCGAAGCATGATCCTGAGAATGCTTGGAGAGCCCAGCCCACAGCACAAGCTAAGTTAAAGCATTGAAACGCACAGTCTCACAAAGCAGAAGATTAAAACAGAGACATGCCATTGATATTAGGAAAGAGTGCAATGCTGCTGACTAAATTAAGAATGATGCAACTCACAAAACACACTGAGAAAGTGGCATCACTGATAAGACTGAGAAAAGCAATGTCAGGTCAAAAGAAGGGACAGGATGCAAATTGCCGAGGTCTACAAATCATACACAGTCTGAAGGAAAAAAAGAGTCTTGAGGACATTTCTGTAGAAACATTGAGGGAACTGTAAAACCTGGTCAATGGAAATCAGCAAGTCATAGGAATTACCAAAAAGTGTGAGTGGATAAGTGGATACTTGTGTTTGTGAGCATTTACAGTTTATAAGATCAAAGATACACTTCTCTCCTTAACAATCTCGTTTTTATAAGACCTATATTAATGTAGAACTACTGGCATCAGTTAATACCTGTGAGAAGTTGAAGGGTCTTTCACAATGGTCTTTGAGTACCTAAGATGCCATTCTGAGTACGAAGGATAGCAAAGACAAAAATAGCGCAAGTCACTGAACTGCAGTAAGGTAGACATCAGGAAAACCTCAAGGTAATAATGCACAAGGCTGGATTCCTTGTGGAAGCTGTGGAATCTCCAACAATGCAGGTTTGAAATGGCAGCTTGGACAATCATTTATCACAAAAAAAAGAAGTCACATATAACTGACTTCCTCTAGGAATTAAGGCAAATCAGGCGGACTTTTGAGATCTGGTCCCAGCTCTTTTTACTACGATTTTACAGCTGTAGCAAATGTTAGCATAAACACTGTTTACTGATTTTGATCATACAAGAAGCACACTTCAAGGGAGATGTTACAGTAGTGAATAAACTACAACAGTCCACAAAAAAAGGGCTTCACAAGGTTATAAGTGACTTTACCAATTCAGCAGAACACTGAAGCATAGTTTTTGGGTCTTAGAGACTTTAGGTCTAAGGACACAAACCACCCAAATCTTGAAGCTCTGAGGAAATACAAAATCAATCCAATGACAGTTTTAACAGCAGAATAATCCCAGAGCTAAAAAATCTCAGTATTAGGGAGGGGTGTGCTGCAAGACAGCACAAACTCTTACATATCCCATATAAAGCAAGGCATCTCTGATCTCCTCTTCAGGAAAAAACTGTTAATGGAGATTTCACGAAAAATTAAGCAATCATACCTCAGTGCATGTTTCACTTGTGGAGGGAGACTGACGTGAATTGAATATACCTTTACTAGGATTTAGAGATCTCATTTGTCACAGTGATAACGGCACACAAATTGCCCGTCTTTAACTAAAGCAAGCTCCGTTCCTCCGGGGGTTTTAGCTGTCTGCAGCTGCCTGAATGAACTCTTTCTGTTGACACCCATGGGTTCCCTGGGGTGCTTATGTCAGTTCCTGGTGCTATCCCTTTTCATCTTAATGTACACCTGTCAGACCGCTCAGAATTTCTGTTCAGTATCACCTTCTCCCAAAGGCTCCTTCAGCCTGAATAAACGTGGGTTTATTCACAACTGAAATAAGCTATGTCCACCAACTTGATGGTTCTGCCTTGAAAAGCCTGAAGAGCAAAAAACCGAGTGGTTTGAAATCCAATCTTTCCAAGCTGTACACTTTGCAGCTGGAGACCGCAAAATCTATTTAATGGTTCTTGTTAAGAACAGGCGACCTCAGAAAGGGCTCTTCTGAGCGTACAGCCTGTGAACCCTCCAGATCTAAGCTTTGCTATAAGATTTCACAGAATTTAAAGACGTTCAGAGACTGCTTAAAGCTTTCAGCTTTGGATGAGACTGGTCTCTCACAAAGTCTGCCACTGCATCCCGAGGACAAGTTGATCCACGGAGGCACATGACACCGGCGGAGAGCATCCTGGTGCCCGCTGCCTGCCCGCCCGGAGCTCGGCCCCCAGCGCCGCCCGGTGCTTCTTAGGGCGCTCCCAGAGCTGAGCGCTTCCCTCAAGTGGTGCGCCGGCGGCGGCGCCTCTTTGACGGGAAAAAGGCAAAAAGGAGCAGCGAGGAGACAAGAACATGCCCGGCCCCGGCAGGAGCCCGCCGTGAGCCCGGGAGCCGGCGAGGAGGAGAGGAATCGCGTACCCCCGGGCCCCCAGCTCTGGCCCCGCCGCCGCCCCCCGGTCCCCGCCCGTCCCGCCGCTCACCGATAGTAGAAACGACGGTGCCCACGAAGTAGAACGCGCCGGTGAAATCCCATCGGGGTCGGATGTCATCGACGCGGATGCCGGCCACGCTCGCCTCCTCGTATTCCCGGAGGAAGTGCCGGAGCTCGGCACGACTGAGGTTGTGGCGCCGGGTGAAGTTCTCCAGCCGTTCCTCCCAGCGCTCCTTAGCCTCGCGCTCCGTGGGCAGCTCGATGGCCGAGAAAACGGCGGCGCCGCACAGCATGTACAGCACGATCAGCACCGCCAGCAGGAGGAACCGCGCGTTGTCCGCGTTCAGGCGACCCGCGCTGGAGCAGCAGCAGCCGCCGCGACACGCCATCCTCCGCCCGCGGGACCGGGCTGCCGCGCCGCCACGCTACGTCGGGGCCCTGCTGCCGCCGCCGGGCATCACGGCACCGCCCGCTAGCCGTACGCGGGGCCGCGGGGCTCAGGGCGCCGCGGAGCCCGGCGGCGGCGAGCGGCGCTCCCGGGAGCCGGCCGGCACCTTCGCCCCGGGGGCAGGGCGCGGCCCCGCCGCACCGGGCACGGCCCCGCGGCGGACGCGCTTCGGGCTGCGGAGCATCCTGCGGGAGTGCGAGCCGCCCGTCCCGTCCCGTCCCGTCCCGTCCTGCAGAGCCCCTCAGCCCCACCGCCCGCCGCGCGGGGCTCCCGTCCCCGCCAGTTTCATATCCCCTTCCTGCCCCCGCCCCGAGCACGTCGGAGCGGGGCGCAGGGACAGGCACCGCCAGGCGCCTCCTGCCTGCCGGGGGGGGCGAGGCGGGACCGGCAGCAGCTCGCCCCCCGCCCTCCCCCGCCCGGCTCCACGGCCCGGTCCCGCGGGCCGCCCGCACCATGGCCGCCGGGGAGCCGCGGGCCGGGCTGAGGCGGGCCGCGCCCCCGAGGGCAGCTCCCCCAGCAGAGGCGCGGCCACAGCCCCCGAAGCTCGGCGCCGGGGAGCGGCAGCGCGGGCCGGCGGAGGGCTGCTGCCCCGCGGCCTCCAGCCCTCAGAGCGGCGGGGGCTGCCTCCCCTTCCCGCCCTCGGGTACTGGGCCCCGGGCTGCGGGGCCGAGGAGCGCCCGAGGCAACGGGGCCTCATACAGAGACCGGGCGTGAAACCCGACAGCCGATGGTATGCCCCTACTACCTAAGCCACAAAAATGATCGCCCTTTGCCAAAAGAGGGCATCTCCTGCTCCACAGGTCTGGTTACCCATCGCCTTCCCGACGTGTTACATCTCCGTCCTCCAGAGCTTGGTAGTCGAAGGGAAATGGAAGCAGCTCTCCAGCTGCAACGTGGTCTAAGAATGCGTTATTTGCAGGTTCAAAGAGCAGACCTCTCAATCCAAATCTTCTAGAAATACCATTCTCACTATAAGAAGAAAAAGCTAAACTCAGCAATATCTGGTAGTTGCTACGGTGCTGAATTCTACTTTTAAACAATTAGGGGCTGGAATTCAGGTCTGCTAAATATAATAGTACTATACAAGCACATTCTTTCCAGTGAAAGACAACCTACGTATATTTTTTAAGAAAGCAGGTTAATGAGCAATAATATCTGCTTCTCCTCCTCCCAATTTTCTAATAATTGTGTTGCAGTCAAAATGCAACGGGAATGAACACTAAGATGTTAGCAATTAGAAATCTCCCTTAATGGCGGATAATTGTACACTCAGTGTAAGAGCCATCGATTGTCTCAGCCTGAGGTACATTTGGGTATTGGTCTGAGCCCACAGGGTGTGCTGCAGGCAGTTCCAATGCCACTGTTTGAGAGAGGATCACCACCTGTGTGGCAACGACTGCTGGAGCAGCAGGCACAGGGAAAAGACAAGTCCTTTTCTCATGTTGCACAGTAAACCAGCAGCCAGGGATGAATGGGAGTCATGTTTTAATTTTGTCCTATTTGTTGTCATTTGTAGGTGATACATCATGTTGCAGGTTTTTATTCCTTCTTAACTAGTCTTTAGTATAGACTGTAGCACGGAAATTAAAATTAGCAGCAATACTGTAAAACATTAAATAGCCAAAAATAGGAAGATGAGATGCCAGCAAAACTAACCAGACTCTGTGCCAAGTGCTAAAGGTAACCACATGCTTCCATAAAAAAATGCTGGTATATCTTTAAAATTATTGGCAGTTCCTGTTAGAGGAAAAAAAACCCGAACAACCCAGCCTGTATTTCCCTGCTTTGCCAGTCTTTGCCAGTCAGAAAGAAGGCAGAACTCAATCAGTGCACTCCCAACCAGATGAGGCAGAATTGAGTGTACACCCTCTGTCCACACCGATGGCTCCATCCATCAAAGCTGTTCAAGGGTGGCTTGGATTAGCACAGTGGGAAAAAGAGGCTTTAGCTGCTTGCAACCATGACATCAATGTGATTGCCCAAAGACTAATAACATTCATACTATCCAAAGGATTATCCAAGGCAAATTATGCAAGGTTATTGAGTTCCTCCTTGTTTACATACTATTTTGTTAGCGTGGAATAGTTATTTTTGTGTTTGTCTTGGACATGGAGATACTTATTACAATAATGCAGGTAAGATCATCTGGCACGGTTTTGAAAGACAAGTGTACTACTGTCACTGGTCATCAAAAATTGCAAATTCCCTTAAATTGTCCAATTTGACCTTGGCAGTGATTTTATCATCTCCTGAGAAAATGGCTTTTTAAGGACATGCACCCTATTAAAGGATAGAACAAGAGCAAGTTGATACTGACTGGAATCTTGAAAAAGAAAATGAGAATATGGCTGACAAGTATCAAAGGTGTCACACATTTTTTTAAGCTCCTTTTCTTCTCTACTTCCCCTGTTTTAATTAAGATACTTATTCTAAAGAATACTTTCTTGTAAAACAGGTCACTGTTTCCACTGCTCTTGGGTAAATAGTTGGAAAAACTGGAGTGTGTGGACAGCATGAACAGTGTAACAAAAATCACCCATTCAGAACATTTAAGCAAGGTTGAATAAAGAAATGTAATGCGTTCACTGGCATAACCAAAAAAGAAAAAGTAACTTTCAGTTTCAGGTTAAAAAAAATGGCTAAGCATGTTGCTGACATTTAAATTAACCCCACATCAAAGTTAACATCTTGTGAGCCTGAAGCAATGCCATTAACCTCAGTACAGTCACTTGTGCATCATGGTCAGGAAACCTGCTGTGTTTTCCTTACCCCTCAGCACCAGAAGCACACACCTCCCTGGTGTCTATGTGTGGAGGCATTTAGTGACAACAGATTGGTGGTGGTGAGGCTTAGCACAACTGTAAAATAATAGGAAAAAAAAATCAATGTATTTAACAGTTCTGCTGAGAGTGTGGAAAGACAACCCTGTAATTAAGAAAGCTACAGTCACCGAGTACCCTAATAATGATTACTAACAAGTGTCTGGTCAGAATAGAATTATTATTAATGCATCATCAAATTACTTGGAAGACTCATGCAGAGATTTGGTTACTCTCATTGACAGTGTCAGTTACTTTTTAATTAGAGATCTCCTTTGGAAATGATTAGCTGGTACATTTAACCAAAACTCACTGCTTATCTTTGGTGAAGCTATGGAATGGCTGCAATTTACTCCTGAGCAAACTTCATACATAACGAAATATCCTGATAGAGAAGCAAATAGATGGGCCTTCTATTACCTTTGATATTGAACAAAAATTGTTCTGGACATGATAACCGTGACACTAACAAACTAATTTGAAAAAAAAAGAATACAAAACTTTTTGAACATGTGACACGGTGCATCTAGAGTAGGCTAAGCATTTCAACATCCCTGTTGCTTTGCTAGGAGTTTCAAAGAGACTGCATCTTTGGGAGATTCTCCTTCTGAATGTGAAGTAGGGAATCATAGAAGAATTTAAGATCATTTAGTCTGAACATTAAGGTAACACTACCAAGTCTACCACTAACCCATATCCTAAAGTGCTACATCCACACATCTCTTAATACCTCCAGGGAATGGTGACTCCACCACTTCCCTGGGCAGTCTGTTCCAATGCCTCACAACCCTCAGTGAAGAATTTTTCCAATATCCAATCTAAACCTTCCCTGGTGAAAGTTAAGGCTCCTCTTGTCCCCTCACTTGTTACCTGGGGGAAGAGGCTGATCCCAACCTGGCTACAACCTCCTTGCAGGTAGTTGTAGAGAGCAGTAAGATCTCCCCTGAGACTCCTTTTCTCCAGGCTGAACATTCCTAGCTCCTTCAGTTGCTCCTCAGAAGACTTGTGCCCCAGACCCTTCCCCAGTTCCCCTGCCCTTTTCTGGACACGCTTCAACACCTCAATGTCTTTCTTGCAGTGAGGGGCCCAAAACCGGACACAGCACTTGAGGTGTGGCCTCGCCAGTGCCAAGTACAAAGGGACAATCACTGCCTTGGTCCTGCTGGCCACACTATCTATTTCTGATATAAGCAATGTGTTCCATTAATGGGATGCTGTCGATTTTATAAAACACCTGGTAGTACACTTGCAAGATACAAGATCCAACCCAATCTGAAATGTACACATTTAGAAGAAGACAGAACAAATGATATATTAACAAGATTGCCTTTATTTTTATTTAAATTTTACATATAGTAACTTTTATTCCTGCTACTGGGGTCAACTGACAGTCTCACAGAACAGCAATTTTAAAATTAGTTACAACTAAAAATGCAGAGAGATTCTCTGACAACAGTTCTCATCTTGAAAACCATATTAGGAACCACAGTAAAGAAAAAGCATATAAAAAGGTATTCAAAAATGCAGGTTCACTTATAATAATATGGTCATAGATTCTCCAAGAATCTCTCCCTTATTAACATTTCAATGTTTTTTTCAACTACAAATTAGCCATTATAGCAGACATTATACCTTACAGAACAGAAAACAGTTTTACAAGTAGCATAGCAGGCTCAGTATCAGCAAGTGAAACGTCACAGAGTACTGGAAACATTTATGATGGAACCCACATATTTCCATGTGTATCAGGGGCATCAGTGTAAGGAATATTCCAAATCCACGGCTGATCTGTAAACCAAAACACAAACATACTCAAATTCATTTATCAAATGAAAAATTTTGATCCTCTTCCTCTTTTCTCTTTGGATGCAGAGGAAGGTCAAAATTCCCACTGATTTTCAGATAACATCATGTGCAATTTCAGCTTAGTGGAAATCTTTGTTCAGTTTTTTTTTTTTTAACTGTAAGATATAGAGCTTTCAAAAGGCTTTGCTTTCCCCCCAAATACTATTTTAAATATAGTTATAACCCAACACGCTCCTCTCCAGCTGTACAAGAATTGTATTTCAGACAATATACAAGAACAGTAATGCAGCCAAATTTGGTGCGGCCCAGTGGCAGCAAGTTTTGTGTGGCATCTCTCTTAATCCAATAGAATTCTAAATAAGCACTGTAACATATTAATATTTTTCACAAGGACAGTAAGAATTCAGTACCTAAGAATGACGCTGCCTGACCTCTGAAAAGTTCACATTTACCCTCACTTCAGACATTACATCTTCAGATGAGCCATGGGTTTGCACCACACAGTTCCCTCTCTCCCACTTCTTAGAATACAGAAGCTCTTCCCACTCTTGGGAAAGAGAAAAGGCAACACAGCAGGAGTTAACCACTAGCTCTGCAACCTGCTCTGTGCTCTTCCTCCTACCATACTTGTGGCAGAAATGCAGCTGTTCTATGAATCCAAGTTATTATTCCACTTCTCTCAGGCTACTCCTACTGAAATACAGAAAAATCCTTCAACTCTTTCATCAGTGAGTTTTCTGAATTTAAAAATTTATATAAATCTAGCCTGCTTTTTCTCTCCATCTACAAAATGAGCCCTGAAGGAATAAAGCAACATTAATCTGTACAATGCATAGATTAAACTGAATTGTACAAGGATGACAGGAATAGCTATTGATTATGATTACTGTTGTCCAATTTTAAGTTTACTGGATCCAATGACAACTCTGACAATATAGGAAGTGAGAATTACTGTAGCAAGGAGAGTAAGAAAGTGACAAAAACAGGAATGAAGGGTTATATAAATTACACAACAGCACACTGTGACACGTACCATGGCAATTAAACATGCAGAAAGACCATTGCCACCAAGTACTCATTATTACTCGCTACTAGTGTCCTTAATTTTCATATTGTAGTTCTGTATGTTGCAGTGAAACATATCCCAGCTATGCAAATGTTTTTTAAAGTGTCTGTTTACAGCAGGAAGAGGGCAATAGGGTAGTTGGTTGGTTTTTTGCTACAATAGACAGGCGATTTCCAAGCATGTAAAAAATAAAAGGCATCAGAAACTAGAAGAAACTACAGCACTTAACTCACAGTGCACTGACAAAAAAAGCTCTCCAGGTTTCTGGCTCAACTGCAGGATATCTAGACTTTGAGTGATCTCTCAAAAAAAAAAAAAAAAAAAAAGTAGCACCATTATTTCCCTAAGCTTCTTTTATCAGTCTTCTGCTGGAAAGCCATGTGTACCTTTTGTACTTTAGGTGAATGCCTTACCGCACAGTAAACATTAACAGTTAAAATGGGTACAGAATAAAACAAATGTTGAGAAAAGCACAGAGGATTTCAAACATACATTCAGATTTGAACACTGACCTCCATCTATGACATCAGAATAAATCCAGTCCCACTCAAGCACTGGAATGTGTCACTCAGAGTATATTATGCATTGGACCTATCCATCTTCCCTACTTCCCTACCATCTGGCAGTTACTCTGCTTAATTCAGCAGAACATGCAGGCAGAGGAAGACTTATGATGTACAGAAATAACTTCAGTCACCCCCTTAAAACACGCTGAGAGGCCACAATACATAATTTAGTTCTTTCTAATTGTGGCTATCTAAACAAAATTTTCTCAAGATAGCTATTAATGTACTTGGAACTTTGTTCTGTTAAGGGGATGCTGTTGATTTTATAAAACACTTGATAGTACTTTAATAAGTCGTGTAGAACTATTGCTGATATAAATTATAATTCAGTTATTTTTAAAATGTCAGATCCAATTAAAAATTATTCATCACTTTAATAGGAGCTGCATCAACAAGAGAAAGACAATGCCTGTGTGCAAATACTGTATGACTGTAGCTGCCTACTGTTGCACACAAAAATAACTGCCAAATTTCTCAAAGCTAATTCCTTCGATCTTCTTGGGGGGGAGTAAATAAAACCCCTATTAAATGTTTTTTGAAGTGTCATTAACATACCTACCTTCCACAAATTTCAAGTTCAGTGCTTCATTTCTGATACCCCAACTTTCTGTCAGCTGCACCTCACTGGAATTAGTGTTATCTACTAGGTTGGATTGAGTTTTAGAATGAAACCCCTGACTAATGATGCAAACCAGGCAAAGTAGGACAAGACTTCTGTATCTTTTTCTTCCCTGTTATATGGGTGTGAGAAAAGTAGGACAGAGACCAAATTATTTCATTGTTATTGAACTTAATGGACTTTAAAAAGGCTGTGGATTAGCGTCATGAATTATTATGGCTGAAATTATTTATATCACTTACTGATAAGTTTATCATTGTATATCCTGAGATATATTTTATTATTTTCAATATGCATTTATTTCACTGTAACAGTTTTCATGCTGAAGTCCTGTCCAATATGATAAACACCAATTCGTATGACAGAAAGCCTTTGTGACAGAATGACAAAGCATCTCTGCAATTACATTATTTCCACTAACTAGGAAACTGATTTTCTTTCATTTTGTTACCTTACATAAAAATAGAATTCTCTAAGCATATCTGATCCATGATTAGAAGTTGTGCAAGTACAAGAAAAAACAATATTTTTTTTTAAATTTTGGAATCTTCTAAGTAGAACTTTACATGGCAAATGCATGGCCCTGCTCCTGACCATCTCTTCACTATTTCCCCCACTTCTTCTTCCTGCTCCTAATAGTACTTTTCTGATTATATGAAAGTGACATGTACTTTGTTTTCCCATGGTTAGAGAATCTGGGTTCACTAAAAATCCCCCAGAGCCTTTTCTCCTTCAATTATAAGGATCAGTCAATATGGTTTCTTTGGGGAAAGGATAATTACTTGCATTTTTGCATCTCAAGACTTTATTAAAATAAATCTATTTATATCACTCTCCAGATAGTTTGGGAGTTGACAACTGTATTGTTAAGGACAGATTATTTTATGAATCCATCCCTCAACATGGGAATTCTTTAAAAATCTTTTCCACCAGGAGGCTGATGAACTGCAACAGAATATTCAGGAAAGAGACGCGAAAAGGCACAGGGAGCTGACTTCACTTCCACTGCCAAAGCCTAGACAATGTGAATTCTGACATTTGTGTTTATCACAGGAGAAAGCTAAGACCCAAAACCCGAACTACAGCCAAACCTGTTCTCTAGAGAAGTAAGTTTTCCATGCAGAAAGTGAAAAAAAATTATTTGGAAAAAAATCTTTACATTTAGTTGAAATATGCATAAAACTCAGTGACATAATAGGTTAAATGTTGGAATTAAACCAAGGACAATTTAACTATACGAGTATATTTATGCACAAGAAAAATAGTATATGAAACATCTGACAATAAACATGGATTCTGTTAATCTTTGTTTTAAAATTTCCAAAAAACTAAGTGTGACCTCTTAGAAAAACCTTCCTAAACCCATCAGTTTGAGCATTAGTTAACAAGCAGACAATACATACATATCCCAGAGCCCAACAGCTAGATGATCTAGCTGTAGTATATTCTTATGCTGTAGTTAGCTCACTGCAGCATAATCCCTGCCACGGCTCCCCGACATGACAGTAACAGCACTCAAACATGCAGCATATTTCATACTGAATAAAACAGCATAACAGTTTGTATTATCATTTCTACATTGAACCAGTATTTTTTCTTAGGGAAAACAGAAATACCACTTAAGAGGTCTTTTAGGTAAGTGGTAAGCTCTGAGTGCAGGGCAATCATCTTTCCAAGTTACAGAAGTTACAGAACATGCATCATATTGAAGAGGTGAATGCCTGGCTGCATAGCTGTTGCTGTATTTAAGGTTTGGACTTGTATGATCATGGGTCTACTGGTGGGAAGCCAGGTTTGTTGTAAGCTGAATGGGACTCACCTGAACAAGTGAGGCATGAGCCTCTTTGTCAACATGCTGGCCAGAACTTTAAGTAGGGCTTTAGTCTAGACTTAGTAGTGGAAGAGGATGGAGCAACATGTAAGGGCCAAGGGCTCCTGCTGCATTAGAAACCAACAGGGAAACCTGTGAAATGCTGCAAAGCAATTAGGGCTTCTTCCTCTTAAAGAGTGACATGCTCAACAGCCCAGCTGACGTGGCTCTACACCAATGCATGCAGCACAGATAACAAACAGGAGCTAGGAGCCACCGTACAGCAAGAAAGCTGTGATCTAACCAATGTCACTGAAACTTAGTGGGCTGAATCACAACTGGAGCACTGCAAACAGGGGCTATAAACTGTTCAGAAGGAAGGAAGATGGGGATCTCCTCTAGATGAAAACAAGTGGATCGCCTGCACAGAGCTGTGTTTGAAAAGCAGTGATGGGTGAAAGCATACAGGTAAAAAACCAGAGGTCAAGGCAAGGGAGGAAATCTCACGGCTGTTGTTTACTACAGGTCACTTAATGAAGAATATGCTGCTGAAGCTGTCTGATCAGCTCAGTCTGATCCTGGAGGGGAGCTCTGGTGACCCTGAGCCTTCACTTTTATTTACTATGTAACACTCAATTACTAAGTCTATTGACTTCTTAGCTTTTAGATGTTCTTTCTCCCCACATATTCTGTTAGTTAAAAGATCTACTGAAACATTTGAGTTTCTATAAACTGTGTTAACTCCTATTTCAAGCTCTGCTCTACATGCTCTTTCTTAGATCAAGGCTTCTCAATAATGAAGCTAGTAACAATCTTTTAACATTAGTTTTAAGAACAAAAATATAAATATTTACTCTTCCCAAATATTGCAGGTTGCACATCAACATTATCCTCAATATATTTTTATATTTTTCAGCCATCATCACCCCACAGCCACACTTACTTATCACTTTCCTGATTTGCATGTTCTAGAGATAGTCTTAGAAACTGAGACAGTTGAGAATTTGTACACCTCTTCATGTGTTATGAAATATAACCTATGAAATACAGAAGCGATCAAAAGCAACTCTTCTGATTTACAGCAATTCTTTCACCTTTGCTCTATAGTATTTCTTTCACACTCCACTTGCAGAGGACTGTTTTTAGCTCACACCTGCTCTCTTCTAAACATTCCCTTTTAATACTCCTTCCCTTATTAGTACTGAAAGAAAACATTTTGATTCCATAAAGAGTATCTATTTTCCTAATGCATGTAAGAATCCCAGAAGAGGAACAAAAACTAGCACTGAAGTTATTGATCTACAATTTAAACAACAATAAAGAAAAAAATTACAGCAAATATTCTTATAGTTGCTTTCTTTGAAGTCACTAGCAGAATGTGGAATTGATATCATATCACATACAAACAAGCCACAAAAAAGTTAAAATAAATATAGCAGTATTCAACTGACTCAGAGTTACTCAAATTAGCTTGCTTCATGTCGAATAAGCCTACTTTTCTTCTGAAGTCACACCTTACCTTTGCTTCCATACTGTTCTGGTGGCAGGTCATAAGGTACAGGAAAATATGTTGCTGAATCTTTCCTTTCTGGAAGCTTTTTCCCTCCTACATGAAAGTAACCTTTGTCCAATCCCTGTAAAAGAAGGGAAACATACAGAAGACTTATTAGTTTTTGGGGAAAAAGACACACTTAATCTACAATAGATGCTTTCTCAGTGAGTTCCTTTAATGAACAAAACATTTTGCCTCCTTTACTGAGATTAGATACCTCCTGAAACACCTTCACATCTTAAAAACTCAGCTTCTCTTACTTCTACTATTTCAGCTCTTCTCTATTACATTCATTGGCCTGGGTCCACACGTGGGTCCATATTGGATATATGCTCCCTTCTCAGGCCCTTGCACATACACCCATTTACTTGTTCACTAGGTGAAAACCTTTGGTGTTTAATATTTAACTAAAGCAAAAGGTTTCTTAAGTTTCTGTTTGCTGCTTAGTTTCAGCCTGACCACATTAATTGGATGCTCAGTATCTTTCATGAACTGAACTAGAAATCACTTTATGTTATAGAAGCAAGTTTTCAAATCTGTACTTTCCAGACATCTTGGGTAATATCATCCCAAGATGTTGGACACAAAAAAAAATAATGAAGATTTGAAACTGCTTGCACAAAAGCTTCAAAGACTACACTTATGCATACATAGACTTCAAAGCTTCAAAGACTACACTTAATGACAGCATTATTGTCAAACAAGGTTAAGGACAATAAAAAGAAAAGAGCCATAATGTGATACAGTACAAAGACAGAGAGATTTAAAGTGATTCAAGTAACTTGGGCAGACGGTATTGCTCAGCCACTTCTCCAGCAAAATGCAATCCCAACTCTAGTGAGTTACACAAAAGCAAAATCTCTTTGTTCTGAGATTTTCAAATAGCTTACTGTCAATCAAGTAATTTGATTAGAACAGAGTAGCAGTTTAAAGGCTATAAGTTTTTAAATTTATTTATAAGGTATTACTGACAACTATTTTCCTTTCTAAAATCATATAATACTTTGGGTTGAAAGGAGCATTCAAAGGTCATCTAGTTCAATCCCTGTGCACTGAGCAGGGACATCTTCCACTAGTAGCAGGTTGCTCAGAGCCCAGTCCAACCTGACCCTGAATGTTTATAGGGGTGGGGCATTTACCACCTCTCAGGGCAACCTGTGCCAATGTTTCATCACCCTCACAGGAAAGAATATTTTCCTTAGATGTAGTGTAAATCTACCCTCTTCTAGTTTAGAACCATTGCCCCTTGTCCTGTCCCTACAGGTCCTGTTAAAAAGTCTGTCCCCAACTCTCATATAAGCCCCCTTTAGGTACTGAAAGGCTGGAATAAAATTTCCTCAGAGCCTCCTCTTCTCCAGGCTGAACAACATCAGCTTTCTCTGTCTTTCCTCATAGGAGAGGTGCTCCAGCTCTCTGACCATTTCTGTGGCTCTTCTCTGGACTCACTCCCACAGGTCTTTCCTGTGCTGAGGACCCCAGGGCTGATGCAGCACTCAAGGTGGGGTCTCACCAGAGCAGAGGGCAGACTCCCCTCTTTGCCCTGCTCCCCACGCTACTTTGGATGCAGCCCAGGATGCAATTGGTTCTCTGTGTTGTGAGTGCACATTACCAGCTCAGGTCTGAATATTAACTTACACTTTATTCGTGCTCTATGGTCCATCAGTCCGAGTTTTACTGCATTACTCTTTTGTGATAGTACAAGCAAGCATCCTGATTACCACTAAAAAATCCCATTGTACTCAAACACGCATGCTGGCTGAATTGAGAGTTCTATCTATATACAGTACTGCAAGTCTTTCTGCACTCAAGTTTTACACCATAAAATGTTATAATTTTAAGTTGGAGATAGAAACATCCACATGACCACACAAAGCACAGGAATCAATGCAACCTTGTACCTTTTTCTTTAATATTCAAGAATAGTAACCTAGAAAAAGGAGAGCTGCCAAAGACAATGTCAGTGTATTACACCAGCTCTATCCTGTCAGTTCAAGAATCTCCTTTAGAACACAGATGCTTCTTTTGTCTCATGACCCAAAGTAAGAGCAAACTATTGGTTATAAGAAACACTATTATTTCAAGGACTAGGCAAAAGCCACTGCCCTTTAAATGAAAGAACAGAGGAAACAAAGAAACAAGGTCCATGCTAAAGGACTGCATGAATGAAAATCCATTTTGAACTTCCCTTTCTAATACCATTTAAGTCAGGTATTTTGATAAATCTTCATCAAAACCAGGCTACAGCAGTTTGTGGATTGAGGTAACAAGCCATATGTTCAAAACAAACCAATGTAAGTATGCAACATTATTTTTAAAAGCTTGTAAACATCTAACAGTTTGAAATTGACTGAAAAAATTTAATAATTACTTAGACAAAATGCAACAATCAAGTTGTATAGCCTTACTTCCAATGAATTTGAATCACTCAGGGATTGGTAGAAATTTCATGTAAAAATGGAAATAACCATACCTCTGTTTGTAGTGGAAAGAACACAAAATATGCCAGGGATTCTACAGCTCACAAACAACAGGAACTGTGTAAGGGGTGGTGGTGTCAAGAGCTTTTTTCATAACTCCCAGTAGTCAGGTTGCAGTTGGTGGAGGGTCTGGGAGGTATGTATTGCTAGATACTACTCACAAGATGACATTTAAATTGTCAGCATGTATGTGGCACGTATGACGTTTGACTGCCCCAACATCCTGTGAGCTCCTCCTGTTTTCTACATGCACATATGGGAGAAATGTGGAATGGCAGAGAAGGTTTCTCCACTGTATCATGAGATGGTTCTTATTCTACAACAAACTTCATATGCCTGATCAACAGCACCAAAATCACAAAGCTGCTGCCTGGCACCATCTGAGTTGGACATTTGTGAAACCCTTGCTATCACAAAGCACAGTGTAGAACACAAATTACCGCAGCCTCTACATGCAAAGTAAGGACATTTTTAATCTCTTTTTTCTCCCCCATCATCCATCCTTTTCTTCAACCTAGTAATATTTTTGTTTCTGCTTCATTTCTTCTACACTCCATGCCCTGTTATAACTTCAGCATCTTTCTTTTCAAGGATTTCGCTTTCTTCTCTTGTTTTACAACTTTGTTTTCCTCTGCCTTGTTCTCCCTTCAGTACTCAGCAATTATATTTTCCTCTCCTCTGAGAGTCTTATTTCTGCTCTGATGCTGTCCTCCAGTGCTTCTTGACTCCACCAGTTCATCCCAATATTGTTTTATTTGTCTGCCAGAAATTAACCTATAGAGATCATCCATTCAGGAAATATTCATCTAAGAAAAGACATTTAGTTTTCCTCAAAGCACCCTGGAGTAAAAGTCTAATTCTTTAGCAAGGCCCTCTGAGGAGATTCACATGCTTTTAAAAATAACTCGTGTCTATCTTCACACAGAAATTGAAGTAAGTCACACACTTTGTCTGTTTTGAGCATTTCCTGAATGTTGACAGCTCTGGTTGCTGTTTCCAAAAAACAAACCAGCAGGATCTTGCCTAAAATAATTTTGTCTGACTTGTAAATTTTCCTCAGTCATATTCTATTCTTTCAGAATTTTTCCCTCTGCAGCTTTATTTTGCTCTTTGCTGCTTACAGCAATACATTGTGAAATGTTAATAGATACATGTCTCAATTGGGAAAGAATTTTTTTTTGTGCTTATAAAACTTTAGGTTCTATTATTCTGTCATGGCATCTATCAGTGCCTTAGCATCATACATTGTAAAAGCAGTCATTGGGAAGAAGAATGGGAAAAGGAAGTGTAATGGCTTTTAAAGTTCTGCCCTCCAGTCACTTGGGTTTTTTTTTTTTTGCCCCAAACACAAGGCAGATTGTAGGCTATAAAAAAGAAATCACGTAAGATAAAGGTAAGAATTGCTAGCCCTACTGAAGTGGGAATTAAGACAGGTATCATTACAGCATTTTGATCCTACCAAAGTAATTTCTAACACGAGAAGTTATTCTACTGGATGATTATGGGACTATTGATTTCAATGCCAGTAAACAGAAAAAATAGTCCTCTCTTTGGCAAAACTATTTCAAAATTTGCTAGTTTGGGCAGCAAAGAATTAAGGATGCACACAAACTTTACAGTGGCCATAATCATCTGGCCAGCAGAATACACAGCAAAATCCCCCCTCAACACTGGGCACATTTATTACATTTATTCAAAAGAGAGCTTTATTCAACTGTACCAGAATATTTTTTTTTCAATTCTTTTTTTGGTAAGAAGTTCACAATGACAAATTCAGGTATTTAAACCCAAAGTTTCTTGGTTTGGAAAGTTATGTGTCTGGGTGTCTTCAACAATGGAATTTGAAAACCTTGTGGCAGTTCTGCGAACACTTAAAGCAAGGCTTAACATCCTCAAGTCTACATATAGAATTCTTGGTTTACTTACATTCTATTAGCTTTCCCACTTCCCCTCTATTTGATATGGGATAAAAGACTTCATCTAAAACTAGAGATACTAAAGAAGAAAGTGGTACTACATTACCTTGGAAGTTAATATTACAGTCAAAGAACTTAAGTGACTCAATTTTGGTTCTGCTCTAAGTTGAGCTATGACTGAAGGTGCCTGGTTCAGTTATTTGAACTCAGCAAAAATTTAAGCAGCTCAGTTCTGAAAATCCCACACGTATAATGCCTGGCTGCTCTCTCATCCAGATTCAATTCATATACCCAGCCCCACAGGCAGCTACAAAAGAGCACTTCACTCATTACCACTGAGTATTCACCATAAATACAGCACTTCGGAATCTGAAATACTGCTGTTAGTTGCCTGGGTTTGATTGTCTAGATATAATTGTAGGACTTGATAGTACTAGGTAGGCAATTATGGGTAAGTTCTCAGTTTAATAGCAACTGTTATATTTCTCTGAGCTTGTATTTCCAAAAGTTGACTGGGCTAGCACCATATTCAACAAACCTTTAGAAAGATTTAAGTATTCAAAAAACCCTTATACTGTTTAACAGGTCAAGCTCAATTTATCTTAGAATCTTATCACACAAAGAAGCTGTAAGGAGCAACTATTTACTCAAAAGGCTTTCCATTAGTCACTTCCAAGATTTTTCAAACAAACTATTTACTGGAATGTGCTTCCCAGAACTCCATGCTTTTTGGCCATTGCATTCTTGCTACACACTTTACCTGTTAAAGATGTACTTTATTTCAGCCTCTGGAAAGGAATCCCCAGCAGCTGAAAGAGCAAGTTGAAAAAGAGAGTGTAGATGTAGGAGGTGAGAAATGGAGATGGAGATGGAAAGGGAAATGTAGTTCAAACACAGGACATAATCTTTCTTATAAACATTATTTTTCACTCAATAGAAGCTTGTGATCTAATGCCAGTATCAGCTGATTTTTCCCTAAACACTAAAACTGTAAATGGTAACAGCTGCTGCTATATTGAGAACAACCATTCAACATATTTCTGAGAGTTTGTATTAGCACACCAGGCCAAGACCGAACCTCAAAGCATAATTTTGGAAGCATTTTTTAAAAAAGGACAAAAACTAGCAGTCAACTGATAGCAAGTGAGGAACGATCCACTTCCAAATTTGTATTCAGCAGAAAATAGAAGGCACAAACTGCAGAGCTAGAGGAGTTCTTAAGATAAGTGACATTAAGTGTGTGCTGTGCAAGTACACCAGGGTAGCATGGCCAAGCCATCCAAGGTGTTGGATTAAGGCTCCAATCTCTTCAGGGACATGGGTTCAACTCACATCACTGCCAGAGATACTTTAATGGTTGGACTCTATGATCTTAAAGGTCTTTTTCCAGCCTAAATAATTCTGTGATTCTATGATGCTAAGTCTTAACTTCTACTAGAAAAAATGTCATGAACTTTGTGATCAAACTGCGTGAAATAATGTACAGAAACATAATTATCGGAAACTGGCAGTATTAAATCAGCATTCCGACAGCCAGAGCACGGTAAGTCCTTTGAGGCCTGGGAATGCTCAGGGATCCTATCACTAAAAAATATATTGTAGTATACCATTAGACTAAAACAGCACTTATCTTAAGTTAGGGATGCAAAATTAAATCTCATTTACAGACATTTGGAACCATCTTTTTGAAATACTGACTCCCAAAGCTGCATAAAGGAAAAGCTTTGCCAAAAGCGCTGGTGTCTACTAAAACATTATAAACGTAATTAATAAAAGATGTAATGAAAGACTGTAATGACAGTTTGTACAGATATGCCTGAGGAAGCCAGAAACTAATGTGGACACTGCTAACACAGTAATGAAAACATGTGACTAGCCATGGCTCTGTATTAACTCCAGTTCTTGCCGTTTGGAATACCTGCACTAAATTCTACTGCTACTACTGTCATTTACCTAGACTTCTGTAAGGCCTTTGACACAGTTCCCCACAACATCCCTGTCTCCAAATTGGAGAGAGACGGATCTCAAGAGTGGACTGTTAGGAAGATAAGGACCTGGCTGGATGGACGCAGCCAAAAAGTTGTAGTCAATGGCTCTCTGTCCAGGTGGAGGCAGGTGACAAGTGATGTCCCTCAGTGCTCTGTCTTGGCACTGGTGCTCTTCAACACCTTCACCAAGAACACAGATGGCAGGACTGAGCACTGCCTCAGCAAGTTTGTCGATGACACCAAGCTGAGTGGTGCAGTTGACACACCTGAAGGATGGAATGCGATCTACAGGAAACTGGACAAGCTCAAGAAAAGGGCCCACAAGAACTTCATGAGTTTCAACAGAATCCAAGAGCAAGGTGCTGCACTTGGATCAGGGCAATCCCAGACATGAGCACAGAGTGAGAGAAGTCAGTGAGAGCAGCCCTGTGGAGGAGTTGGGGGTGCTGGTGGGTGAGAGACTGGGCACGAGCCAGCCATGTGTACTCACAGCCATGAAAGCCATATGTGTCCTGGGCTGCATCCAAAGCAGCGTGGGCAGCAGGGCCAGGGAGGGGATTCTGCCCCTCTGCTCTCATGAAACCTCACCTGCAGTGCTGCACCCAGCTCTGGAGTCCCCAGCGTGGACCTGTTAGAGCAAGTCCACAGAAGGGCCACAAACATCATCAGAGGGCTGGAGTACCTCTCCTACAAAAACAGGCTGAGAAAGTTGGGATTGCTCAGCCTGGAAAAGAGAAGGCTCCTCATTTCAGCCTTCCAGTACTTAAATGGAATTTATAAAAAAAGCAGATGAAGAGAATCCTGTGTAAAACGCAAGATTCAGGATAAAATGCAAGCCAAATGTTTCTTATGGGGGTTTCGAGGTAAGGGTTTTTTTTGTTGTTTCGATGGGTTTTTTAAGTGAAAAGTTTGCAGATTTGTAAGATCTAAAACAGGTATGGTCACTCTTGGCAAAAAGACTAACTCAAATATTTCTAATTTTCTACCCATCTGAAGTATGTTTCCCAAAATTAACAATGCACAGAAAAGCCAGAGTAAGAACAAGAATATTCAAATTGCATTAATTGACTGCGCAATCTGGTGATCAGCTATGTTTATGCAAAACCCATCATTTACTAGCTACAAATATACCAGTCCAATAAATTTTTTGCTTGGCAACACCTGTAGGTAACAGTAGCCAACTTCCAAGAACATTAATTTATCCCTTTAAGGTCAGTTGTTGTTAAAAGTCAAATTTTTGCACAATTTTGTTTGCCCAATACTTCATTATTTTGTTATTAACAGTTCTTTACATGAGCAGTGTTTGGTTTTTTAGAGCTCAGTGATATAAAAAAACAACGCTTCCTTACTACCAGAAGCTGTAGGATTTTTCTTATTTCACTCTCTGCTATACATGTTTTCTCCAAAAGTTTCCTTCCACATAAACCATGCTGGGGAGTAATATCGCTAAGGTTCACTATATCAGAGACCTGACTACTGTGCAAACTCATTATAAATGTCAAGAGTGAGATACAGGAGTTCTTTAGCTGCAGTCAGAAACCATCAATCTAAATATGCAATCTCAGGAGACTACAATTATCCAGTTATGGTAGGCAAACATTTTTACAATGTCATAATATTAGCAAGTATTCATTTAGGACTACATTACTAATCAGCAGAAATGACAGAACATTATGTGATCATCTGTGAGCATTATCTAGGAAATAAATACTCTTCACCAGCAAAATATTTCTAAGTACTTATAGCATACAAATACTTTTTCAGAGAAACCCGCTATTTCTTCCCTGGAAAGAAGAAATTTCACACAGGAAGAAGTCTGAATGGTTTGTGATCATAGACTAACTGCTGTTGAGAACATTTTGGTACTATCAGGTTCACCAGGGAGGAAGAGGAATCAGCCACATAACAAAAAACTTGCATCTCTGCCTATAAGGTGATAGATCTAAGTATGACAAAACCCAGCCTAAACTAAGGGAAGTTTTTTTCTTAAATACAATGTACAATTACATCACAGGACTCACTACCACAGTATTTTATAAAGGGCTACCAACCAGCAAGTATAGCTCAATAAAGAACCTGATGTGTTAAGAGACAGTCACATGACTGCAAATGCATTTCAGAAAATGAGCAAGAACAGCAATCAGAGCAACATTAGAAATTGTTTCTTAAGTTAAAATGCGTACATCTTACTTCAATGTGAATATGCACTCACACCCTAGTTTTAAAAAGCATGAAAGAGGAGATTTGATCATCCTTTCCAGTAACATTTAAAGTATACCTTACAATTTAAAAATTTTATTGCCTGTCAGTAAGAGGACAAAAGTCACAGCAATAACAAATCCATACCTGCTGTGTAGGAAAACAAGACTCTATGAATACCTCACATAAACTCCATTTCCTATTAGCTTTCAAATCTGGAAATATAGAACCTACTGATTATTCAGTCATGCTTGTATTCATAAATGTTTGCAGATTTTCATCACATCCCAGGACTTGTGCTTGAACTGTGAACTTACAAATGCTGAAGGTAAGAAAAGAACTCCAAGTTCATAAGAACGGATCATCAGTTGGCTGCCATTTTTCTCCAGAGCTCCCCAAGCTGCTTTAGATAGATTGGCACTGTGAAGAGCAACAAAGCATATCAGTGAGGCACACTCTTCAGGGCAGAAAACACTTAAATAACATAGCTGTAGCAATGCCCTTCTAGCAGGAGAACTTAAATTCCATCAGAATAGTCTTCTCACAAAAAGTGACTTGGGTGTTATTCCTTATTGCTATTTTTACAGCACAGTGGGAGCAACAGAGACAATATGTAGAAAGGCATTCATACAACACATGTGGATAATTATACAAGCCTATTTCTGTCATACAGATCTACAAGACAAATCGAGCCTTTTGAATCTTCTCGGCACATTTCAGAAAGGAATTTGGTACTGGTAAATAGCTTCAATTTGATGACTTAAGAAGATTAAGGGCTAGCTCAATTATGACTATTAGTACAGAGTGGGTTGGCATTCTACATTTTAGTACAGAGTGTTAAACAGTTATCTTTTGCTCCTGACATTTTGTTCTTTGATCTATTTATGAGAACAAATACTTATCAAAGAGGAATTTTTGTTTCAATTTGCTATTCAGCACCATGCTGCAGTTAATCTTTCATAAGTATCTGCTACAAAGAAGATCAATTTGAGAGTCAAAAAACAAATAGAATTCTGTTGTCAAAACCTGCTCCTACAGCACATTAAAAAACTTACACATTGTGTTTCAACTGATGGACATACTGGATGCTGTTTGGTAACAGCAAATGGTGGAACAGAAGAAACATGAGAAGAAAATAAATCACCATGAATTTCTATATTAGGTGGAGTGAGCATCACATTTAACTGACTTTAAACCTTTTAAAAGCACTTTAATGACTAGCACTATTGCAGGCAACAGTATCACTGAGTCATGAAATTTAAAGAGACCAAATAAAAAGAGAAGAGAAATATTAAAGTAACTGAGCATTTAAGAGTAAGGACACAAAGACCATAATCTCTAGAATATAGGTTGCATAAAGAATCAGTTTTGGCAAAACTGAAAGATATCTGTATTTTTCATTCACAAGACATTCTCCCTTCAAGTCAAGAAATTTCTTGCTTTCTCTTCTGGCTTCTTTAAAAACTAAACAAAAGAAATATAAAGCTTATACTTAGAGGCAGACTGCTGAACAACTGAATCTGACAAAAGTTCAGATTCCAAATTCTAAGTACTTGTACGTTTTATAACAGGGCAGCCCAAGGATAACTTCAGCTTAACCCATATCTATTTTATAGAAACCAGCACATTCATACCATACCACAACATGTCTTCCAGAAACTTAACCCAAGATTTTAAGATACTTATCACTTGAGCTCATACAGTTACAACTCAGACAAGATTTTGGTGCCCTTACCAACACTTCCTGACATAAGCATTTTGATCTGCAGCCTCAAATGGGGCAATGCAATGGAGAAACATTAAATACGGACAAAATGCAATCACTAATTGAAGCATTATGAGGTTTATGGCAATAACTCACCTGGGCCTGCAGTTGACAAAAAAGTCATATTTAAAGTTATTAAGTGAGAACTGTATTGATTAGTTGCTTACCTTGTTACTAGGAACCATGCAATCTTCTGGAAGTCAGGGGAGAGTCTCATGTATGTCTTAATGTGAGGTATAGCAGCAGTTCGACCTGTGACTTCTGCCGACCATTTGCTAGAAAAACAAAAGGAGTTCGTATACGGTTTTATTTTGAGGTCTAAAAAATACCATACTACAGTACCATATTTTCAGTAACACTACTTACACTTGTCACGTTCAATACTTATTGACAAAATCCTAAAATACCATATTTAACTGAACTGTTAATCCCAAATTTCAATTCTACTAGTAGTCAGAAGGGTAGGGCGTCTTTTTCCTCACAACTAACCCAGAGAGATATTCTCCTCAGCATGTCAGGTCCTCCTAACAAGTTTTTTCCATTCCTCCATTCCAGACAGCACTCAAGAAACTAAGTCTAAACTTCTAAACTTCTATATTCTGGCTAATATATCTTCTTTGAAGACTATCAGTGGTTATGACTTTAGGCAACTGAGTTTGGCACCAAACTAAACCTCACAAAATTCCCGAAGTTTATTACAATTTACTATCCATGACATAGAGGCAGGGAGCAACTGGTAGATTGTTGCTGCTGCTCTTCCTCTTCCCCTTTTTGTGCCCCATAGCCACTGAGAAATTTGAGGGCTTAAGAGAATAGAGGTTGCATCTATGTGTATATAAAAAAAACTAGTTTAAAATAACAAGCCATTGCTGGATTAATTCAGCATCAATGTTACATAACTAAACTGTAAACAAGCAGTAAATATATGTACATAACTGAAGATATGTAGTCACAGCATTTAAAAGCACTTTCTGTTCACAGCTGCTAGTCCTCAATCAAATTCAGGAAGAAGGCTTCTTAAAACACCTTCCTCCACCCAGAGACTTTTCTTTCCTCAGATTAGAAGGAAGACTCTAGTTTTGGTTGTCGCAATCCTGTTTCCCTAACTTAACATTCTCTTCTAATATGCAAATAAAAAAGAACCAATTAGCTCTGAAATTCCTCTCAAGTGCACTTTGTTCCTCTAAAAGCCTGAGAAGACTGACGTGGAAGGGCTGGAATTATTTACCTAACTAACAGGACTAACAGTTACATATAGTGAATTTGAAATTTAGAGGCTTTGTAGTTTATGGGTGAAGACCTACTTACTTTAACAACCCTATCTCCCTTAATGAAGAAAAAAAAAAACCCTGAGAACTGGTCCTGTATTCCTAAAGGCCAAGAGCTGAAACACTGTGCATGTCTGATGCAAACTAGACCTTTTTATATTTTGATGCAAGCCACATCGAAGTCTGTTTCCATAGGACAGACTAAGATATATATGATACAAAATCAGCTGACTAAACTTGTCTTCCCCTACAGAACTCCACACTTTCATACATACAGATTGTGAGGCTAAATCATGACTCAACCACCCTTGTTAATAGCTTTTCTCTCACAACTGACAGTTTAGGCAAGCATCTTAAAGTTTATAGGACAAAAATAATTAGGTAACTCAAATAAAACTATAAAAATTAAAAACAGGAAAAATACTAGAACTGGGAATTTAAAATTGATTTTCTTTAGTGTTACCTCACTGCTTTACTCCTGGACCAGCTTCTCCCCTCACTACTAACTGCAGTAATTCTGAGATACTATCTCCATCTACTGTGTTTTTGCCTCCTTATCTTAGACAGATACAAGTAAGTAATGCTCTTGGCAAGAGTACTACTGCTTCTCTTCTACCTACTACCTACAGTACTCTAACTGCAGTTTGAGTTAATCAAAAGTGACTGAAACGCCTATTTCAGAAAGTTAAAATCAGAGTGGGAAACATGTATTTCGGGCATGTTTTCCTTAGTAGGACAGCACAAACAGTAAGGAGAAAGGGGGAAATGTGTGCTGCGTTTGGCTGGGATAGAGTTCATACTAGCTAGTATGAGGCTATGCTTGGACTTGTGCTGGAAAGAGCTGATAACATAGATGTTTTACCTGTCTCTTACACAAAGCCTTTTCTGCCTCTCATACCACCCCACCAGCAAACAGGCTTGGGGTGCACAAGAGGCTGAGAGGGGAAATGGGTAGGACAGCTGACTCCAGCTGACCAAAGGGACATTCCATACCATACACCATCAGGCTCAGCACATGAAGATGAGGAAGAAGGAAGGGGTGGATATTCAGAGTGGTGGCCTTTATCTTCCCAAGTAACCATTACGCATGATAGAGCACTACTTTCTTGGGGATGACTGAACACTTGCCTGTCCATGGGCTGTGGTGAATGAACTAATTTTGCTTTGCTTGCATGCACAGCTTTTGCTTTATTATTAAACTGTCTTTATTTCAACCCACAAGTTTTCTCACTTTACTCTTAGGATTCTCTCCCCTATCCCACTAGGGAGGTGAGAAGGTGGGAGAGCCCAAGTAAGCGGCTTTCTGGTGCTGAGCTGCTGGCCAGGATTAAACCAGGATTTCCAAGTCCTGGAAATTTAACTGTGCAGACATACCAAATTCATAAACAGCGGCAGGAATAACTAATTTTCTGCACCACCACTCTTTTCTCATTTAGTTCTCCTACTTCTAATACTGAAAGGACTTTTCATCTTATGATACTGGCAACAAGGCTTGAGCAGAGTTAAAACAACTCACACCATTAGTTTCAACCTAAGAGAACACACTATGTCCTCTGTGTAGATGCTCTCTTATCTTTTATGGTTTTAGGGGAACAACACTGTACTTCTTCAAACTGAGAAGGAAACTCAAAACTTTTTCAAAACTCCATAGGTTTAAAAGACACAAAAAGCTCTAAGACAATCATTATGGACGTGTCAGCTGTATATCAAACCAACTTCTTCCATTCTTTGAAAATAGAAACTTGACAAAGTAACTGCACAAACATAAGGCACATGATACTAAAAGCCAATCAATTAAAATGAATGTCAAAATATACTTTATCTACTATTAAAGCTGATCAACTGTTTCAAAAGCAGCAATTAACAAAAATGAAGAATTGCAAATCTCTCCTCATCATTAGTAATACTGAAAGGAAAAATCAGCAATAATACCAGAGAGAAAACTCTGCAAATTACACCACTTACACAGTAGCTAACCTAACAAAGGAGTCTTATAATCATTTGCTATAATCAGAAAAGTAAAATCAATATTAAGTTTAGTCACGCTGTTCTTTTGACAAACGGCAGTACAGAGCTGCATTATAGGTTAAATGCACTCAACTGGTAGAAGAGAGAAAAACAGCCCACAGACATAATAAAAATTACATGCCTGGGGCAGAGGTCCTGCCTCTTCACGTGAGAGGCTACAGGACACCATTTTTCAATTCCATTAATAAAGGCATTACTCCTTCTCCTTTACTGTAAGTATAAAAAGTTTGGTTAATTTATTTTTTCCCTTCAGCTCAGGTAGAATCCCTAGTTTCCTGCTGGTTTCATACTATTTTCCAGTATGCAGAGGAATTTTCTAAATTCCTCTAATCCCTCCACTGCCCAAAGATATGCATTATAACAAGTCTTTAAAACAGCTCATCTTGCATTCACATCAATTGAAACTTACTCTTTTCTACGTGTCCCAGGTTCCGTGGGTAAGAAACTACTGTCTGTCACCTGCACTGTGGTAAGAGTTTACATGCAGGCTCTCCTCAAGGGCTCACCTCCTCCTAGTGTCCTGCATTATTGCAGGGTAAGGACCTGCATCTGGGCAGTCACTACAGAGCAATTAGGCATGGCCACTGCCATCTGCAGCCAATTCAACAGATGAACTTGAGACAGCCCTTCTGCTGCCAGAGCAGGACCCTGTATGTCCACTGAGATAGGTATGTGGGCATTTTCTCATTGAAAGGGAATAAACCAATGAATTATGTAATTACATTACATCCTTCGCTGAATGCGTTCAGAAGATACACTTTAAAGGCAGGACACAAAGCCTTGCATGCTTTCTGCCTAAGTTCCATTCCTTACACATTGACCAGCAAGGCTCACAACAGCAATTACCTCCACTTCAGAATGGAGGACGGTCTCTGCAACTAGCAATTCTATTTCAGTCCCCTGAATATATACCCAACTTAACACACTCTTAACTTTAGTAAAATCATCCTACCAAACTTCACACAATCTTACTAAGTAAATCATCTTACCAGAGCTACTTCTGCCTGGAAGAGTTAAAAGTTTCTGATTAAAGGAATGGGAAGTTGTGGTCTTGTAAGAGGTTACAAGTTTCATTAGGTTTTTTTTGATCTTTGCAAAACAATTTTTCCCATTGTTCTCAAAACACGCATAAGTCTTTAAAGATTCAGCCTGAGGGAGACATCTGGTATGGAATGTGTCAGACTGTTAGAATTTGGCACAACTAGTAGCACATGGAAATAGAAGTTCTTAATAGAAAATGTCAGGGATCTTTAACAAAAGATATTGCCATAAGGGACTGAAAATTTCTGCACTTAGAAGAAAAAAATAAAGCAACCACCAAAAAAAGCCTTCCTAATCCTGTTGTGGCTCAGTTGAAATCCTATTAATACAGAGGCACAAGTGGGGAAAGCGAAATGCAACTGTGAGTTAAAAAAAAAAAAAACAAACGAGTAACATTATTCAAATTCAGAGAAGGAAACCTTAAATAAAAGTTTACAGAAACCTAAATCCAGTAGCGACATTATCCCGTACCATTTTTATAAGTAAACAGCATGTTTTCTACTAACTTTCGGAGATAAGACCCAGCAGATAAGGAACTAAAGGCCTTTACTTTAAGGTGTTTAAGAATATCATGCTTGTAACCACTTCTACTTAATTTGTTTTTAACACTCAAAACATTACAGCATTGTAACTTTAAACATACAGTTCGAAAAAAACCCCTGAAGAATTGAGTTCTACTTACTGAAAATAGGAATGCAACCACAGCTGTTTCTGTGCTGTCTGTATGCTGTACGGAAGTGAGCCGCCAGCTGAAGGAAAAAAAATAGAACATGTACATTTATTTTTTGAAAGACATTCTAAAAGCAGCAAGCATCTTGGTGAAGAGGCTGGCTGTCCTGCCTTCATGAGTTACTTTCAGGAAATTGTTAAATGATCTAGTAGTATAAAATGGTATATACTTGCTAGGGTTTTTTCCATTCTTATAATTTAGCAAGTTCTTAAACACTACACAGCACATTTACACTAAGAAAGAAACTGCATACAGGGAGCATTACAGGTAGTTTTACAGCCCCAAACAATGTTATTTTAAAAAGCAAGGACTTCTATGATTAAATTATATTTGTATTGATTTGGCCTTTGGCTAATGCACATTGTGATTTCTTGAAACAGATTTAATAAAGAAGAATCAGCCAGGCATACTGAATTATATTAGCGTGGTGTACTAAAAGCATGATGCAAAGCCTACTGTATTTAACATGTCCTAGAAGATGCCCTAAGTACCCATTAAAAAAGCTTTACTACTCTCAGGAATGCACTGACTGGAGGAATCCACAGAACTGTTCATTTGCACAAACACAGAGTTATGTAATCCACCAAGCCATTTCACAATATTAAAGAAATAACGGTAGGAATTCACTGGGCTGTAGATACCCAGATGTACATAAAGACACCCCAACTTAATTCTGGAACCAGATACCTGTTAATTTTCTGGCTGCAATTCCTACATATGTCCAAATACTAATCAGAGGAAAGACAAAGACTGCTGAAAACATTCATGCTAGCTCCGTGTTCAAAATCTACTAACTCTTAGAAGAATTCGACAGCTACTCTCCTGCACAGCAGCACAGGTATTCAGCATGGAACAGGAACACTTTCAATGATTTGGCAAAGCCAATAAATCACTGAATTGCCAAAGCTGAAAGCACCTTCTTAAGACCATCTAGAATAGCCCTGTGCTCAAAGCAGGGTTGAACACTGCACACTGTTCAGTACAGTGCCCTGTCAGGTTTTGAGTATGCTCAAAAATAGAGACTTCACAGCCTCTATGGGCAACCTATTCCATTTAAACACCAGAAAACAATTTTGCTGTAAGGATAAAAAAATTGAGATACAGGAGATTCCCATGTACATCCATTGCCTTTTGTTCTTTCCCTGGTCACCATGAAAAATATCTGCCTCTACTTTGCATCTTTCTATAATTTATATTTATACACACTGATAAGTTCTCCCAGGAAAGCATTCTTCTCCAAGTTCCAAGAATTATCCAGCTCTCTCAGCCTCTCCTTGTACAACAGATACTCCAATCCCTTATTCATTTTCGTGGCTTTTTGCAGTACTTGGTTCAGTATGTCCATATCTGTATTGTACTGGGAAGTCAACAACTGGACACAGCACCTCAGATGTGGTCTCACACGTGCTAAACAGAGAGGACAGGTCACTTCCTGGCAATGTACTTCCTGGCACAGCCCAGGATTCTGCTGCCCTTCTTGATACGAGGGTGCATTGCTGGTTCATCTTCAGCTTAGTGACCATCAGCAGTCCCTGGTCTTTTTCTGCAAAGCTGTTTACCCCTGGCCAACCTGCAGCATGCACTTGTGCCTGGGGTTACTCTTGCTCCAGCACAGTACTTTGCTCTGCCCTCTGTTGCACTGCATGAGGTTGCCATCTGCTCCTTTCTCCAGCCTGCACAGTCCCTCTCACTGGCTGCACAATCATCCAACACATCAACCTCTCCTCCACAGTTTGCATGATTTGGAAACTCCCTACAGGTGTACTCTGCCCCACCATCCAGGTCACTGATGAAGACATTAAGGCATGACCCCAGCACCAGTGCTTGGCACATGCCACTACTAGTGGCTGACCTCCTGCTGGCCTTTGTGCCAACACTCACAGTCTTTGAGGCCTGGCAGCTCAGCCAGTTTTCAATCTGCCCCACTTTCCACTCATCCAGCCTGTACTTAATTACATCATTGTAATGATGTTAGAGAAGACAGTGTTGAAAGACAAAGTTAAGATAAACAACATCTAGGTGCACTCCTCATTTGTCAGGCCACTGATCTCATTGTAGGACATCAGGTTAATTAGGCATAATTTCGCATTTAAATATGTATACTGACTATTCCAAATCACCTTCTTTGTCCATCATATGTTTGGAAATGGTTTCTAGGATTCCCTGTTCCATCACCTCCCCAGGGATCAAGGTGAGGCTGGCAGGCCTATAGGTCCCTAGATCCTCGTTCTTACCCTTCCTAAAGACAGGAAAGAATTCTTTTCTTTCAGTCCTTGTGAATCTCTTCCAATTGCCTTGACCTTTTGAAGATTTGAGTAACAGAAGCTTCACTGTATCAGAATACTACAGAACTGTTTCAGGTTGGCTGGGGTTATGCTTTTCAAATATAATGACTTCACGAAAATAAACATGGGAACACTGAATGAAACAGTTGCATATTACAATATTTTTTTAAAAAGACTAATAACACTTTAGCCTCCATTGTATCTAATGTGCAGAATGACATTGCAATCAAAACAGGAGAACTTGACATGCTCAGACCTGAATTTTCTGCCAAAATGGAATTATGACTGGAGTAAGAGTAGTGAGTAAGAGCTGCTGCTTTCCTATACAGTAACATATAAACATGGCTAGGACAGACAAACTATTAATACCAGTGCCCACAGAGCCTTTTCTATTCAATCACAATAGGAGAGCTGGAGTCAGAGCTCCAGCAAAAGTAAAAAGATTGTACTGCCACCTATTCTGTCACATTCTCAGCAAGATGAGAACTTCATGTTCATTTAACAACAACCACTAAAGTGATTTTGAAGGACATTACGACCACAAAAAGCAAATAAATGGAATTCATCTGCTTACCAGGATAGCCTTCCAGACTTTGCCTCACATTGTTCACAGTAGGATAAACCTTCAAGAAGGTAGAAAAAAAGTAACTTCAATAACACAACTCTAAATAGACAAGCTGTCAATTTTCAAACACCTTAAAAAAAACTTGAGAAAAAAAAAAGTCAAAGCTTCATTTTTCAAAATTAATAAAATTACACTGCAGCTTAAAACTACGTTTGTGCCAGCAATAAAGTCTAATATTTTTACCACTCTTACAGAGCTAACCAAAATTAGCTAGCAAGCCTCAAGTAATACTGCATCAGCCACTTCCACAATAATCAAAGCTACTTCTTAACATTATTTTATGAGATTTTAGTCCCACACCTCAAGTGTGAGTGTGCAGGTGCAGTTAACACACGGTAAAGGCATAGTCTGACCATCATTCTTCCTTGATTTAACAAGCTCCTGCCACAAACCTTTCTGCTCCTGCCCTTAACTGTGCTAATAACTAAAGGTATTAATGACTAAGGATTCAGTTACATCTCAGTAGGAAAAATAGCTGCATCTATAAAACCCAATGGAAGACAACCTATAGAATGAGGAGATAATTTTGATGAGGTAATATATACTCTAGTGTCATGCAGATAGAAATTACGGTACATTTTTATAGCTAACCATACACAGCTAAGCATCACTAAATGGCATACATATGATGTCATGATGAAAACTCCATTACTGTCTCCCAAAAGTTAAAAGCAAACCAATGACTAAGTGTTAAAGAAAGGTCACCAGCATCTAAAAGACATACCAAATGAATTGGAACATCACATTTACGGAAAGTTGTCACACCGCTGCCTGCAGCCACCAGGCTATCCTGGAATTCAGAGCACAGCCACTTGGACCCATCAGCTCCCATTGAACCGATGCTTGAGAACTGTCCAACAAGAGGCCAGGATTCCTGCGCTGGTATTGACAAAACATGCTCCTTCAAAAGCTAGTGAGGGGAATTAAAACACAGTTAGACTTCAACAGGCAAAGGATATCTTAATCAGTTTGACATCACTTCTGATATGATAAATCCTCTGTAATTCACTTCTGATAATGAAAGAGATTAACATTCATACTACATATTTAAATTGCAATAAAAAAACCCCAGGCTTTTCAAATAAACTCACATCAAAAGGAGATTAAACATCAGAAGTTTTAATCAAAAGCACCAAAGCCAACCATTAAATAATGGATGAAAAGAATGTTAGCAGCTCTTTCTAAAAAGATGAAACATTAGCTTCAGAAGTTAAAATAAATCAAACAACTAAATATTTTGTATATTTGGTAGTTGTTGGCCATAAAATTCCTCTTGTATCCTAAAGCCATGAGACCTGGCTACAATAGAAGCCTACAATAACAGGGGAAAAAAGAACAATTGAAGAGAAAACTGAAATCATCCTTTTAGAGAAGTTCTTCAGCTGTGAATGGAATTTAAAGTCCCATTAAAAACAGATGGATATAGACACATATTAAATTGTATGCAGTTGCCACCTTTACTTCACTTTAGAGCAAACATACAGTCTAATGGCTTCAGTCATCAATGCAGTATTATCAGGTCTATCTGCATTGGCACTAAAAACCTTTTTAAATCACAGAAACATTTGCCACAAGACCATCTTTTGCCCTCCTTTTTCTGTTTTATTTTTTCTTCATTCTGTGTCTAACTAGGCAAAAAACATCAGACAACATGTATCAGAAAGGACAATCCCTTAATGAGCAAAGGGATGTCTGTAAGAGTAACCTAGTGCTGAAAAGCAATGTGATGCATAAATATTCTGTATGTCACAGAAGTTTGTCACAGACAGCATTAGAACTCTACATAAAACTCATGACAGTATTTGAAATACTGCCACTTTAACAGGAGTTTAGCAGGATGTGCAGGTTAAAAAATCTCCAATTATGAGAAGCATTTAATAGATAACATTAAATACCTCAAATTCTGGAAAAAAAACCCAAACAAAACCCTCCCCCCAACCAATCAACCAAGAAGGGTCCCTACAAACTTGATATACACAATCTTGAAGATTTACCATAATGGCTTACCTAAATAAACAAGACCTCTAAAGGCAATGGAGTTCAATCATTAACATAACACTGTCATATTCACCCCTAAACCATGTCCCTAAGTCCCAAATCTACACATCTATTAAATATCTTCAAGAATGGTGACTCCACCACTTCCCTGGGCAGCCTGTTCAATGCTTGACAGACTTTGAAGGAATTTTTCTTAATATACAAACTATATCTCCCCTGGCACAGCTTGAGGCCATTTCCTCTTGTTCTATCACTTGTTACTTGGGAGAAGAGACCAAACCCCATTTGGCTACAGTCTCCTTTCAAGCAGCTGTAGAGAGCAATAAGGCCTTCCATGAACCTTATTCTCTCCAGGCTAAATACCTCCAACTCCCTGAGCTGCTCCTCATCAGACCCATGCTCCAGACCCTTCACCAGCTCTGTTGCCCTTCCCCAGACTTGCGTCAGCCCCTCAGTGTCTTTCTTGTCATAAGGGGCCCAAAACTGGACACAACACTTGAGGTGTGGCCTCACCAGTGCTGAGTACAGGGGAACTAAGCTGTTACAGAAGGAGATCAGGTCAGCCAAGCAGGACCTGCCTTTCATACTCATGCTGACTGGGTCATCCTGTACATTCGAGATGATCTGCTTCATTACCTTCCCTGGCACCGAGGTCAGACTTAAAGGCATGTAGCTCCCTGCACCTTCCTTCCAACCATTCTCGTAAATTGGTGCCAGATTTGCCAACCTCCAGTCAGCTGGGACCTCCCCAGTTTGCCAGAACTGCTGATAAATGATTTAAAGTGGCTCAATAAGCATTTCTGCCAGCTCCTTCAGCAGCTCCCATTCGGTCCCATGGACTTGTATACATTTCAGTGCTGCAGCAGGTGGTTGACCAGTTCCCCTTGGCTTATGGGAGGTATTTCATTCTGCTCCCTGTCCCTGTCTTCCAGCTTGGGGAGCTGGATACATGGAGAATAGGCCTTGCTATTAAAGACAGAGGCAAAGAAGGCATCAAGCACCTCAGCCTTGCCTCATCCTTTGTCACTATGTCTCCTCCTGCATCCAATAAATGATGGAGATTCTCATTAGTCTCCTTTTGTTGCTAATGTACTTACAAAAAACATTTTACTGTCTTTTTGAGCAGTAGACAGATTAAGTTCTAAGTTGCAAGCTTATATATGTTACTGCTAACTTTAACTGTATTAAAAGACTGATGATGACAGCTGGAAAAATTAGAAGGAACTAAATAATGTTCTCCAAAATTCTATTTACATTTTAAAGGATATTAACAAAAAAGGTTATAGTTTTGGTACCTTTCTGAGCCTAAGATGACCCCACTTTTCTTTATCACTGCCTTGATATCGTCCAGGGGTAGAACCAAGCAGGTACACCCTAGAAAAATGAAAAAAAAAAAAAAAAAAAAAAGAATTTTTGTAGATTTGGAGTGCTTTGGTTTGTAAAGTAGCAAGATATTTAAGTAAAACTTACCAGCAAGATTAAACACACATTTAATCTTTCTCATTTACAATATTACAATACAAAGAAAAGTGGATTTTCAGCTGTATAATTTATTATCAGCATCCTATACAGCTGTCATGCACCACCAGGCTGTTCTACAGCAGAGACAAGAACTACATCTACTTCAGTGTGCAAAAAATGCAGAACATAGATATTGTTAGCAATACACACAAATAGCTCATCTTGCACATAACTAAGTGGGTAATTTTGAGTAAAGCTAATCTACTGCTACAAAGCAGCAGATTCAGGTATGAGTTTTCATTTGGGCACCTAATAGTTCAGATTCAAAGCACTGCTTTTTCAACAGTCTTCCTAATAATGAGTTTAGTTACCTATTTGACTTTACCCGGGAAACAGGTAAGACACTTGGCCAAAATCACAACAGACACTTTAAGAAGCTGTTCCCTACTCCATGCATCTCATGCCTAACTTTATTCACAACTGAATGTCCCCTACAGTATATCAAATGCCAAGGAACCCATCCTTATCCTAACAAGTGATTCTTTCCTAGCCCATGCATAAACTCCTATCAGGTAGGGCTCAACTCATCTGTTTAAGCTCATGCTGATATCAACTCAATCAGAGCAGTAGCTCAGGCTGTTAGCCCACCTGATTATAAAGTACACACTTTTTTTTTTACCTTCTCCAATCTTTTAGGACTTCACGTAAAGATGAAAGCACTTTTTAATGTATAAACCAGACAAGGTTTCAGTCTCTATTTCCACTGCAGTATATGACCATTTTCAGCTTTTCTTTTTGACAATTTTTTGTCAGATTATAAAACAGCAATTAAGTCACCAGGGAGATTTACACTTTATGAAGGGAATACCCATATTTACGTGAAACTACTTATTACAAGTAAATTAAGCATCCTGAATTATTTTTAAATACCATCAGAAATGTGATATTAGAAAAGACTATTCCAAGATCAATTAGATGCAACATTGCCCACCCAAACCAATCCAAGCCTGTTATAGGCAAATTCTATAGATATGTATATGGATTAAACTTTGCCTTACAAACACAGGAGCTTATTCTGAATAAAATCCCCATTCCAGTAACCTTTGCTTACATGATTGCTCTTACATGACAAACCCAATACAACACAGTTTTTTCCACTGGTAATTTTACTGGAGTAAATACTTGAGCCAGACTGGCTCAGATGAAACCTAGTCCATATTACTTTACAGCTACCTTCTGTAAAGTTACCATTGGTGCACCTTTCTTTCTTCTTTTAAAATGCATGCTTAGGAAACTAGAAGTTGGTCAATTTGACATAATCTACATAAGATTAATTTTAAAAAACTGTACAGAGTCACGTTTGAACACTTAAGTCTGAAACAAGGTTAGCTTACAAAACAAATATAAGGTCTAACAGATCCTAACACAGATATTTAAATTATAGAAAAAAGCCCAAACCTCACATCTGCAAGTTACAAAAACCACAAGATCATATATACCTTGTCTCTGATAAATCATGTTCTTGAATCAGATCTATCCATTCCTTGAGTGCAGGAGAATTGTAAGCTGACAAGTAACTTATCAGGTCAGATTTAAAATTAGTTGCAGATTCACCAGCAGAATCAGATGCTCCCTTAGGTAGCCTTGGATACAAAGGGCTTAGCCATATTCTTAAAAGAAAAAAATTTTAAAAAATTCAGCCATATAAACAAGGATACCACACACTAATAACACATGGGTTTAGTACAGAAGTAAAGCGCATCTGAAGGTCCTAAACAAATACGGGACAGATTCATTGTGATACTAACTATAGATGACTTGTCTTTACATCTACAGAATCAGCTCATACTTGAAATCATAAAACTAATACGTTCAAATGAAAACACTATTCTTATAATTTATCCATACACACATTTACAGTTTTCACCACTGTTAAACTGGCCAAACTGAGATTTACTAACCATGAGTCCTTTCACCAACATTTTCTATAGGAATAGAACACTGCAATGCATTCTGCTAAACTACTGATTTGTGCAACTGCATAGAAAACCACCAATTAAAGCATCTGAAAGGTTTGCATAGTTTGAAGTGTAGTCCACAATGATAAGCTGCCTCTCAAGAACCTCCATCAGAGTAAAATAGGATGAGTACTATGCAGGGAAACATTTAGTACTTCTTTCCAGGCACACATTATTGTAGCCATGGGAACCAAAGATTCTGCATTATCAACTTTACACTGTGTTGATACCATCCTTTGAAATTCAGAACCACCATATTGTGATACTGCATAACACTGCAGTATGCAAAAGCTAAAAAAGAAAAATATTTCCCATGTTTGACAAGTAGGGGAACTTGTTAAGTAACCCAAGTAGGTATTTTCATGCCTCCTTAGCTTTCTGAAAAGCTAACTGCCATAAGATACTAAAGCCACCCATAAGATTTAAAGGCAAAAAGTCAGTGGCTATTTTTGCCACCCAAAGAGCTTGTCTCAGAGAAGCAAAGTCCCAAAACTCTGCCATATTTAATGGCAGGAAAACAGATGTCAAAGTGACAGTAACTTCTGAAAAGCAACTTTCCATTAGTTTGAAGAAATTTTATACCCTGATTTATTGTGGTCATTTAACTAAAAAAAATGCTCCCATAAAAACAGCCAAAAAGCCCAAGAGGTTGAGAACCTTTATATTAACATGCCACTTAATCCTACTTTTTGTGCTCTCAACAAAAACTATGTCCCAAGTTAGTCATTAAACTTAAAAACTTCTACCAAGAAAATGAAACAGGAAGAAAATTCCTTCCTAGGAAAGGGCACTGGGCAAATATTGGGTCACCTACTATATTACAGAACCAATAGTGCCCAACATTTATCAGCGCACATTCTAGATACAGTCACAGCAAAACCAGAACATTTGCACATCCACATTACTCTTGCAGTATTAAGATAATTTTTAAATAGCTGCTTCAGATCTATATAAAAAGTACTTTATAGCTAAGAAGTTTTTTCATAAAGAGACAGCACAGCATAATAAAATTTTATATCAATCAGACTGATTTTGACCTATCCACCAGTTGGGAAGATAGTTTTCTTTACAGGAGAAAGCAAGTAGAGTTCAGACTTAAGACAGCTACAAGCATTCTAAGTCCAATTTTTAATTTTTTTTGTTAATAGCTCTGTCTTAGGAGTGTAAGGCTTGCAACACTAGGTCACCTGATCTAATATCCCATCTCCAGCAGCAGCAAATACCTATGGAAAGTATTAAACATACATCTGCTAGAGATTGTTGCTTACCCCTGAGTTTTCTGGTGCCAATCTTCAGCAATAAGATTGGATGTATGTATCACAACTCGAAGACCTTCTTCATATAACAACAACATCATTTTCCTTTAAAAAGAAGATATATAACTCTTAATCTATTTCAAGTACGCTGAGAGTAGGAGATAAATTAGCAATTCATTAAAAAGCTCCAAGGTAATTATTTTCAAAAATTTGTTCTGCATCATGCAAGCACTTAGACTTCAATCCATGTGCATACCAATCTCACATGGCATTCCTTAGACTATTCCCATACATTTTATTTCAGAGTACAGTTTAACATCCCATGCAACTAATTATCCACAGCAAAATGAATACTTGTAGAACACTTCCTGTATTTACACAGTTCTTCAGATAAGCTTATCTGTTTGCAGATGGTTAGAAAAAGAATTAAGGAATGTGGGAGGTCCACCCCTGGAGGCAGCTGTCTCCCAATCCAGCTCCACCTCCTCGGAGGGTGACTCCCTGTTAGGGGAGGATTCAGGGGCATGAGACCTGCCCCTGTTCTAGAAGGGAGGTGTGCCCAGGGCTCTGGACCAACCCCCTCTTCCTGAACCTTCTGTTGGGTTTGCTATGTTTTTGGTTGTTGTTCGTTGTACCCTCCCCTTTTATGTTCTAATTGGACCCCAGACCCTTGTACCCTCCTCTTGCCCCTTCTCCTACTGGTTACCCCTTTTCCCTTATAACCTGCCGCCCTGGGGACAGCCCTTGGGATTTCTCCTTTGCTCTCCCTCCTGGACACCCTGCATCCTGACCCCCTACAATAAAGGAGATCACGGAGGAGACTCCCTCCTGCACCCTTCGCCTCGTCTGGCCTCTCTTTCCAGTGGTACCTCGCTCGCTCACTCGCCAGGAGCAGCCCCAGCTCGGTGGGAGTCATCCCCACAGTAGGCTGTGGTGGCCCGGAGGCTCGCGTCCGGAGCGAGGACAGCCAGGACAGCCAGGCGGCTTTATATTTTATTTACTACAACAAAGGAACACTGAAAGACCTTTACTTATAGCTGAATTTATTAAAACCTAATTACTTCCTTTTAAACTGACAACTTTTACATTAAAAGAAGGTATGCATGTAGCTAATGATTTATTGTGATGGCAAAAAAGCTATTTAATTATCAAGCTCAAGCTACAGTACAAAGTAATTTTAAAACTAGTAACTGAGATAAAAATACATCTGTATTTTTTGTAACTAAATTGCTCAAATTTTCATATGCAAGTTTTCAATTGTTGTGTAAAGACAGCATATTTATGTGACCCTAAAGGATGAGATGGTTTCCATAGAAACACATGCTCAAGAAAGAAAGCTATAAGGAAAAACATTTTTAATTTCACTCCTGTCCCATAGTAAGATAATGTTACACAAGCAATATCAAGCTTGAATTCAGACAAATATTTATTCAGTAAATTCCGCTTTTAATGTTACCTGCACAAACTTTCCTGTGCTTACTGCATAGTCTGCACAATATGCAAGACCCCCTAACAATAAAATAGTTCCCCACATCTGTGCTATGCCTTGATCTAAGCACAGCTGGAGTTGACAGTATTTTACAGCAAAATAAATGTGCAAGATTAAAGTATATATAAGCGATAACTGACCAAACACCACCATCTCAAAAAAAAAGTTACTAACATAATTTTTTACATCATATGACATGAATTACATGAATTTAACTCTTTATATTTGATGTGGTGGAATCTGTTAAGTATCTCTTCAATCAAAATTGTTTCGCTAGCCACCAGGATCCAATTTACTACTCCGCTAACAACTTGTTCTGTTCTACCTGCAGTGGAACATAAATCCAGAAATACACTACCCAGAATAACCCTTTAAAATACAGGGTTAAAAACGTGCAGCATTTAGCACCATGACCACTTATTTATCCCAAACTGTAATTGAAGAAAAAACCCCAAAATTAAAGTTAAGCACACAAAGAATGACAGCTGCTGCTTACACTTGCTGAAGTGTAAATAAGCTAAAGGTTTAAAAACTATCTATTTGAAAAACAACCTCATTTTATTCTACATCCCTCAACAAACTTGCAGGAAGCAAGACTCCTTTATAAAATGCTGATTTCTTTCCTTTATCTGTATATTCTTCTCCAATCAGGCAATGAGTTTGTCAGTATGTCTTCTGCCAGAAAAACTGGCACTTCAGATCAATGTTTTAATGTAATGTCATGTTTTATAAAAAAGTTATGCAAAATGTTAATTTCTTAAATATACTGCAGTATTTTTTACTGAAACCCAAAAAATCTTTGCTAAAATGTAAAATTAAATCTGTTCTTATCTGTAGTTTTCTATCTACAAAATTCACTTTGTGACACTTCTATAATACCAATTAAAGTTTTTTCTTTGAGAAGACCCCCAAATCCTCTAATTATTTCCAGATCCCCCACATTAACTGAAAAACATGATCAGTATATCAGTGTTGTGTCTGCCCTGCCTAGGACTGATCAAGTCTGCATTACAATTTTGGTATTAAGGCATGAGTTAAGAGCCAGGACCTGCAGTTCGCCTGGTCTCAGACCAGTTCAAGTACAACTGTTTAACTTGCACATCTCATATCTACTCAATAGCTAATCTGTCTCCTTAAACTAGAGTAATTCTGTCATCTCTAAATATAAGATGTTTATGGAAACTTTTTTTTAAGACTCAACAATTTCTATGAAACCCAGTTTTGTGGCAGACTTTTCTGCTTCATAGTGTTACTTACGTATGGTGAGTTCCAAATGCAATATCCAGTTTAGCCTACAAAATATAAAAAGTTGATCATTAAAAATTGCTATTGTGCATTGCTTCTTAATTTTGTTTCATTTCACTGCTCTCTAGTGGACAGATCACAAAATACATTATTTTTCCTCTCAATACTTCTAATGCACTCTCCACTTTCTACAAGCTAGACTTTTAAACGGTAATGCAACTCTTGCTGGAACAGTTCCAGCAGAATTTGTGCCTCTCCTACTAGCAGCATTTTTAGAAATAGTCATCAGAAAATGACTCAAGGCTCCTGCTGGACACCAAGCTGAACAGAAGCCAGCTCTGCACCTTTGGTGCAAAGGCACAGAGTCCTGGCCTGCATTAGTGGGAGCATTGCCAGCAGGTCTTGGGAGGTGATCCTTCCCCACTGTTGAACACCAGTGAGGTCTCACCTGCAGTACAGGGTCCAGTTCTGGGCTCCCCAGGACAGGAGAAACACAGACAGATAACCCACAGAGAGCCCACCTGGAGCATCCCTCCTATGAGGAAACACTGAGAGAGCTGGGACTATTCAGCCTGGAGCACAGGAGGCTTAGAGGCGATCTGAAGTACAAATACAAGGAAGAGGGAGCCAGGCTTTTTTAGTGGTGCCAGGAGCAGAAGCAGTGGGTACAAACTGAAACAAAGGAAAATCAAGGAACCACTTTAACTGTGAGGGTGACTGAGCACTGTCACAGGCTGCCCAGAAAGGTTACAGAGTCACCATTCTTGTAGATACTCAAAACTCATCTAGCCACTGTCCTAGACAAGTGGCTCTAAGGAACCCTGCTTGAGCAGGGCAGTTGACCTCCAGAGGTCCCTTTCCATCCCATGATTCTGAAGCATACACTGACTGTTACAAGCAGCTTAATGGCTGCCATTGCAAAAAGTCAAACAGAAATACCTTTTTTTCAATCAGTGCCTTACTCTTAGAGGCTATTTACAGCTAATTTCTAGGGGGAGAATTAAACATAAGCTATGGGTATTAAGAAAATACTTTTAGCCAGTGACTGCTCCAACATTGTGTCTAGATAATGTGGGTGTGGAAAAGAATAAAATACTTACCCTTCTTTTTGGAGTACTAACATAATGAAATGTGCATGGACTACCAGAAGAATCTGAAGCAATATATGCAAATAGGAGAATCATCAAAAACACTGTTTTCTCCTGGTCCTTACTATTAACTACACTGACAAGTTTATCCTTTGGGACACATTGCATTCAAATACTCGGAGTGTATGAAAAAAAATCATTACATACAAAACAAAATCAGTCTATCTGAAATCTTAATCTAAAATTGTTGTTACTCCACAACTTAGTGCAAACATCTGATTGGAGAACTGGTTGTGAGAACTTATTGTATCTGGCATCTACTCAGCAGGAGGCTCTGGATTACCAGGCTATTTCAGGGGGAACAAAATTCCAAGATCACTCTCCTCCTAATAAGGAGTACAATGTCCCCATGATCATTAACATACTTCACCTGGCAAAATCTTGAAAACCAGCAAGTTGTCATAGCCACATCCCTCCCCCAGGATGAAGCCAATGACTTCACAATTTAGGGACAGCAAAACAATGAACAGAAAGAACACGAGAGATAAAATGGCACATGCCAGGAAGGGTGCTCACAGCAATTTTAACAGTATTATGGAGATTATTTGTATCAGTGTTTTCTTGTGTAAAACACATTTAGAAAATAATAATTCTTTGATGAGATTTAAGATTATAGTGACATTAGAACTAAGTTCTGTCCTTTACGCACAAAAAAAAAAAAAGCTTTCTTTTCATCCTTTGTAAGAACCTGAGCATAACATGTTAGTGGAGAAGGTGAGCAGCTTTTCCTGTGACATTTTTGTGGGCAGCTGTTCTGTACAAACTTTTGTGCATGAAGCCTCCCGTAATAACAAATGACCAGGATCGTTGTTACCATGTTCCTGTGATCCTGGTACAGATATTCTGTAAAGCATAATAAAAAACTTCCCACATAAGGTGTGTCTTTTCATCAGTAACAAGACTTTGAGTGTAACAGAAGGTTTAATTTCAACCAAAGGATCACAAAAATGTTAATTACCTGACAAAAGCTAATATTCTCATAAGGCCGTGCTTGTGCCATCAGTTCAGCTTTGGATTCTCTCCTCTCACCGTGAACTATCAGCAATGGCTTCTTCCTTAAACAAAAGGAGATTACCATTAAAACATTAAGTGAATTAACAATCAGCTTAAACCATTCCTTCATGCAGCTATGACATCTGGCCCCTAAATCTGACAGCCCAGCAGAAAAATAGTTAATAAGTCACATGGATTTCAGTGCTAACTCAATTATGACTTATTAACTAACTCAAAATATCAGTAAATACAATTCCCATAGTGCAGGGAACAAACAGGAGGAACTGGAGATCTGTGTGCAGTCACAAGGCTTTGATCTCACTGCGATTACAGAGACATGGTGGGATAGCTCACACCACTGGAATATTGTCATGAAGGGCTACCTGCTGTTTAGGAAAGACAGGAAGGTGCCATAGTGGACTTGCCCTCTACATGAGGGAACACTTGGAATGTATCAAACAAGACGTCATGGGCTAGCATAAAAGAGCAGACTAGTAAGGGTGACACTGTTGTGGGTGTTTGCTGAAGACTATTTGATCAGGAGGATTAAGCAGATGAGGCCTTCTACAGGCAGCAGTACAGGCACTCTTACAGTTGCAAACCCAGGTTCTTGTGGGGGACTAACTACCCTGACACATGCTGGAGAAACAACACAGCAAAGCATAAACAGTACAGGAAGCTCCTCAAAAGCATTGATGACAGCTTTGACACATGTCGTGGAGGATCCCACAAAGAACAGTGTGCTGCTCAACCCAATGTGGTCCCTTCCAACCTTACCCACTCTGTGATTCTATGAACTCTGGCTCTACTGCACTTCCAGTAAAATGGAAAAAAAGAATTAAAAAAGTAAGCATACTATATGCTGCCTTTATCTGCAGGAGTTTTCAATAATCAGAAAGGAATTTCAAGCAAACAAGAACTGTTTTCATGACAATATCCACCCACTTACTGTATCATAATGATGCCTTCCAGAATTTCTAGTTTTTTACTCTTCATGTATCTGTAACTTGCTATCGTTCTGTGTTTCTTACCAAGTGCTAAAATCCTCTGTTCCCAGCACCTTTAGCCAAAACAAGGCTCTCTGAGTACAGATTCAAGGACATATTCATTGCCTTAGGGCCCGAAAATATGTAAACAACTGCGAGATGGGGGGAGCAGGCCTGGGGTGGTTAACATCATCACCTGAGGGTGTGATTGGAGAATTAAGGGCCAATATGCTAATAGGACAGAACTTATAAAAGATGATGGACCCAGCATCCATTTTGGGTGGTGTTCCCGACAGGGGGCTTGGCTTGCCCGAATGTACCTTCAAGGCCTTTGCAGGCCTTGAATAAACTGTCCGCTTTTATACTCCTAATTTGTCTCGGCCTCTGTTTCAGGTAGCCTGTCTTTAGGCAATATCACATTATCCTGATCCTTTTCATACAGTTTTCTTGTGACCTTCCTACATTCTCTCCTTTCTCTTGCACTATCTGGCTCTTAATTAAGTAAACTATATTGCAAAAAGCTTCTTGGTCCATCTTTACAGGTCATCTACCACTTAAATTGCTTACTACTTAAAATCAGAAACCAGCTATCCTGAACTCCGACCATTTAAGTCTTGAAAGAGCCAAGAAAGCAACACAACTACAGCTGTGGAAAAAGAGTAGAAAGAAAACTAAGAGTCTATGCATATCCAACTGCTAACAATAATCTGCAACTACAAACAAGTGTTTATCATTCACTTATAATAGGAACTTTTATGAACAGAATGATCTAGAAATTGTATCATTTCACCTTTATAAAATAAACATACCTGAATTCCTGTGGGTACTGTCTTACAAGCCATCCCACATCTATACAGTAGTTAAACTTGTATACAAGAAAAAGAAAACAGATTCATTAAAAAGAAAAACAGTTTGCTAGATCAATGAACTACAGCAAAAAAGCTTCTGATGTAAAGTTGTCACACATTACTGCTTACATCATATAGAGCATAATGGGTATTTTTGACTTTCACATCCTTTCTTTCATTTCTCTTAACAATTGAAAAATTAAAGTTTCTCAAAAGTGTGCATTAGTGCTCATAAAATTTACCATCCAGGAAAAAAAAGTATCACATGCACATAATGTAAAAGATCGGTTTAAGGATCATCTCTTTGCCATGTGTTTATACCATGAATGACAGCAAAAGCTTCTAGGCAATAACAAAGATATCATTTCTGCATTGCAAGGCATTTTTTTCTTTCAGAAACCTCATTTATATGACCATAAAGACACACTTTTCAGTAGCACATTCCTCAAAAACAGGAGAAAATAGTCTTATAATTTCCTGAATTCTGCAACAGAACATAGGATTATTTTTACATTTCAATAAATTGTTGAACAGTTGAAAACATTTAGAATTCCCTCTGTATTTTAACAAGGTTCCCTGCTAATATCAGGGAATTGTGGCACAAGCCTGGATTATCAACTTTAAGTTTAATAAAGTGAAACAAGCAAGTGAAATCAATTTGGCAAGCAGAAAACTCACCTGGGCAGAAGATATGAGAGTTCCAAAAAGAGGAGACAAAATATCTATTAAAAATATTAAAGCACAATTAAATTAAAAAAAAAAAGTTCAAATAAACATTTTGCATCTTGAAGAACTTGATAACTACCACAGCACAAGGGCCAGATTGTTCACAGACTTGATGTAACAGAGGCATTCACAAGTGAGTTTACTGTTCCGAGTATTCAAGTCACTGACTTTCCTGTGAATCACTTAGGATCCTATGCTTATAAAAAATATTAATCCTCTCAAAGCAGAAAACAAGTTTTAAAAGCTGATTAGGACAAAGTCCAAGATCATACTGAGAAAGGGACATTAAACTACTCTCTCCCCTATTGAGTGGGCTTGATGAACTGTGGCAGGGCAGCAGCAATAAGGGCATAGTTAATGCTTACTTATCTGTCGCAGACTGATTGTAGGATGTGTGTATCCATAGTTCAATCATGGTAACACAGAAAACTAATCCAGCTGGGGCCTTATAACCCCAACAACTGAAGCACAGCACCAACTTGAAAATGTACCCTCCAAGTAAATTCCAGGATGCACAAAATATTTAATGCCCATGCTCTACAGAAACCTGTATTTGCAGGTTAAGCAAACAAAAAAATACTGCCTGACCACCGGCTCAACTAGCCACCTAGCAGGACTCCTAAGAGAGGACAGGCCAAAAGCCACAAATTTACAAAGCATATAAAAACATACAGCAGTCAAGCAACTGAGATCTCCGACACCAGCTTGCATCAGTAATCAGGGCTCACAGGCATGAGGAAAAGTTACAACCTAATTGAATAGGTCTTGAGTAATTTCTTCTCCCTCAAAGAATGACAATTTTTTCTGCCTTATTGTGTTTATAGACATAATTCTCTTATTAATACTTGTTTCTGATTCTGTCTTGTGATGTATAAGATTTTATTTCTAACTAAGGGGATGCTCACAGGTGCACAAAGCTCTTCCCGCTTAAATCAAACTACAACTACAGAGCATTCCTAAAGCATCAGTATTGTACACCAAAGACTTCACTCCATCTTGACTGATGGACAGCTCTCTCCCAGCTGAATTTAAACGGACCCATGAATCCCAGCCACGGAACTTCAGAAGTATTGTATCAAGTAATTGTGAATTACGAGGTCGAAACCGCTCAGCAGCATGAAGGCAAGTGCAAACAACTACTCACAGAGTTATGCACCCAAGAAAAGCACCCCTTTAAGTGCCACAAATTCAAATGATTTTCCACAGATTAGCTCACAGGGAAAGCAGCAATAAGAAGCACCATGACTTGCCTCAGCTAACACATTAGATTTCTGCAACCTAACTCAAATTGTAACAAAGTATCAGCGAAAAATGCTTCCTACACTATACTTCTGAAAGAGAAAGGTCCAGCTAACAGAACCAATTTCTACAAACCTGCACATTTAGAATATGAAACCTCAGCTACATTAAGAAATACATGCATTTAAAAATACCCACAAATTAAAAATAAGCATTCTCCCAAAAACCCATTTCTGTAGAAGCCATTTGTTCACCTTTTATGTGAAGAGCCCCAGAATTATAGCTCTGTTCAATGCCGCTGACCTTAGTGAGAAAAAACCTAAAAGGATTCCCTCCATTCAACAAATCCCAGGTATCTTGGGCTTCACTGTGTGTTTCATTATACTCCTCTTCTTTCAGATTCTCTGAGAGATTGTCATCTTTGCAAAGATTCAGAGGATGTTCTTCAGGCACATCGTATTTTTCTTCTTTCACTGTTTCTTTATGGGCATGCTTTTGCTCATCTTCAGGCTCTTCATCACTACTAGAAAGACACCAGCCTGAGCCTTCTTGGCTTGGTCTCTGTTTTACTGCTGGAGGTGCTTCTGTAGAAAGACTTTTATCAGTGAGCTTTAGGGGAGAAGCTTTCCTCTTGTGAGCAGCTTTCCTAGCTTCAGAGCACGGATATTGTGGTCCACTTGTTCCACCCTTTGCAGCATCCGATAGTGAAGATGTACATGGTTTTTCAGTGTCAGAATTTTCCTCAGCACTTTCATCGCTGCTAGATACTGTCCATTTACCATGTGCACTTTCCTGAAGCATGTTCCTAGGGATTAAAAAACAAAACACCAAACAAAAGTTGTATGGTTTTGCTATGCTCAAGTCTGTTTCCCTTCCTGGTTCTCATTTGTTTATTACTCAGGAACTGTGCTTTCGTATTTGGCAGAACCGCCGGGAAAATTTCATAGTGTACAAGGCTTGTTTCTGTGCCCAGGAAACAAAGAAACACGTGCCATGGGGGCAACCATCAAATGGGAAGCAGCTAATGTGAAAATCTGCAAATGGAAAACGGGCTAAGATAGGGGCACCTATGGGAAAGCATTCCAAAATTCAGAGGTGTGATTTGCATGATACAGATATTTCCCTAAGGCTGAGCGATCCAGCGCGCTCTGCCGAGAGGATTCAGGAGCACGGGGCCGAGCCGGGGCCGCGCTTTCCGGCAGGCTCTGCAGAACACTCCGGGACCGCGGCCTCCCTCCGTCACCCTCATGCCCCCGGAGAGCCCCTCCGCCGCGCCTCCCCCCTAACCGCAGACGGCAGAACCCGACCGCCGCCGCCGAGGGCCGTGCGGCCCCGACCGCGGTTCCCGCCGCCGCCGCCCCACAGTGAAGGCAGCCCCGTGCCCGGGGAGGCGCCGCGAGGGCCACGGCGCCAAAGGGCCCCGGCGGCCGCTCCGGCCCCGCAGCTCGGCGGGCTCCCTACCCCTCAGCTCTGCCGCGCTCCGCGGCTACCTCGGCTCCCTGACTGCCTCACTCACCGCCCGCCCGCGCCTCAGCAGCGCCCGCGATGGGGAGCGAGAGCAGGCCCGGGCCCGGGCCCGCCTTCCGCCGCCCCGCCTCCCCAGCCGGTGCGCGCGGCCGCCGGGAGGCCGTCAGGCGGCCCCAGGGGGCTGGACTGGCAAAGCGGGCGCGTCTGAGGGAGCTGAATTATTCTAACGAGCCTTTATTTGATCTTAGTATTAGTTATGGGTAGGTGCGGTATTTGCATAATGGTTCGTTCAGTGCGGCATTAATTACTGTGTCTGAAGTGGCCCGCTAATGAGATAACTGCGTGAGGACTTTGGGAAGGAGCGGGACGAGAGCAGGTGTAAAATTAATCAAAGGCGGGGCGCGGGCCGCATCAAAGCGCACTTTGGCTGCTGCAGTGAGCTGAGCGTTCGGTTCTCGTCGCTCTCATTTATTGTAAGCTTATAGCTGCAGTTAATAAATTCCGTAAGTGCCAGTATGCAATGGAATCGCCAGGCTGCTCTGGGCAAAGCATTCTTGAAAATTCCGATGGTTTATGTAGTTCTCTTAGTGTTTGTCCGCAGAGTTGAGTATAATGGTTTTTCCTGAAATGCTCTGTGGATATGCCCTTTGCTACTGTAATACTATATTATCAACTCTTGCTGAAGGTCTTCTCTGGGAAAAGCTCTTAAGAACATTGGACGGTTTTGTATATTATGTACATTGTCTCTTCTCTAAGTATAGACTCTCAAAACGCTTGTTTTCTACAAGTACTGTAGAAAATTTGATGACTTCTGACTATGCTGGCATTGCACTCTCCTCATAGTTGCTGTCTATACAGTGACTTAACAGAGAACTAAAGCTATCTGGCGTTTCTCAAGAAAAAAAAGATCTTGTAGAAGCAAATTTAATGTAATTTGTTTTCTAGAAGTCTGTACTGTGTATTCTAAATTTGCAAAACACTTTTTCATTATAAGCACATAAAATGTAGAAGTATGAAAAAATTTATTTTAACTTAAAAATCCAAAAATTAATGGACTCAGCAAATTTTCAATTTTACTGGAACAGAGTTGATGAATAGAGTTTATTCAACAAGTGCCTATTTTATTTTTCATATAACAGTTACACAAAGTAAAACGTCCTACATTAGGTTTATTGGTTGTTAATGCAAATCACTTTCTTTCTGTAGGTTTTTGAGGCGTGCAATGAAGATAGCAAAGGCTATTTAAGCAGAGAAGACTCTACAGTAGGTCTAGTAATTTTTTTTGCTAGAAACCCTCAAAGATACATGCTTTTTGATTTATGTTCTGAAGATCCAGCTTATAGATCACTATTGAGAATGCTATGTACTGACTGGTCCACACTAATTGGAGTGGATTGCTGTAGATGAGGTAAACAGAAATACCTGCAGATCCTAAAGGTAATTTTCTAATCTGCAGGTATTTATTTCAGAGGAAAATAATCAAACCCCTGCCTTTTCTACTGAAGACTATGATGAGCAAAAGGATGTACTGTATTTCATATGTTTACAAGACATATGAAGTAAATTACTTACTGAGCTTTTTATTCATTTTATTAGTGGTACACTCAATTTATTTAGTCAGTGGTTTCAGTATATGTGAAACTGCTGCATATCCTAATAAAAACACATATTCTTAAAAATGTATCTGGTTTTAGTTTCAAGTAATAGTTGGGCATTTTTAGGCCTGACTTCTCAAATGTAAATCTACAGCTCTACAAAAATCTTGACAAAAGAAAGATTAATTGAGAGAAATAATTTGTTTGCATATTCACAGGAAGATACAGGATAAATTTTAAAGCTTGATGTAGTTTTGGAAGTTACGTTTTTACTCAAGTGAGTGCAAGTGAAATATAGGAGAGTATGAAGAGCACACAAGATTTCAGAATAAACACAGTGTGTCTGTGACTCTTTCTTTCTCATGGCATGTCAGTACAAATGAGACCAATCCACTATAAAGTATATTATATATATAAAGTATAGAAATTATGAATAATCTTTCTTATCCAGCTTGAGCAATCTTCTTCCCCAAGGTCCACTTGGGACTAATTATTATTATTTTTTAAAATTAAATATATATTTTACGAAAATTGTCACGACAAGGTCATAAACAAAATTGTGTCTGTGATAAATTAGAGTAAAACACACAAAAAAGTTTTATTAAACCATGAAAGTAGTAATTTCTGATAGGTTTCACCTGTGGGTAGACATTTTCTCAATGAACTATGGCCAGATCTTAAAATGTTTAAGGCTTCTAACATGAGTATTAACTGCTGAATTATGAATCTGAAAATGCTCAGCTTCTTCCTTATCTATCTTCTCCTAGCTCTTTTTACCATATAAAAATTAAGTGTTCTGTCAAATTCCCTGGATATTTCTTCCAGCAGGAGTACTCAAAACATGCTTAAGGCATTTAAACCAGAGCAGGTTCTGTGCATGAGTCACTGATTGCATCTCCTTGGAAAGAGAATAGAAGTAGAGGACTCCTGGGAAGACAGGAGATGCAGGTTTAGTTATTTCTTCCTGAAAAGGTGCCAAGTCACACCTGCTGTGGCTTTAGGCACTACTGTGACCACCTGTTAGACAATTTTGTCTGTGCAGCTGCACAAAAATTAATTAAGAAACCTTTGTTCTAGGACTGATTCTGTCATCTAGTGGTTTCGCTAGCTCGTTAAGTGGGCCCAATTCCAGCAACTGTTGCCCTTTACCCAATTACTGCTCATTGTGAAGATCCCTGAAAAGTCCCTGGAGAGGCAGATGCTTTTTTTTGGTGGCTTTTGCTAGTGTGCATTATGTAAGGTTTGTGGCGCAGCCATGTGTTTTGCTTTTGCTGATGGCTAGGTCCTGTGTGTGTTCCTTTCAATGTGTGTGTTGTTTTTAATCTAGTTCTGAGTAACAAAACTTTCTCTGTATACCAGAGAGGAGCCTGATGTTGCAATCCTAAAAGCTGGTTGTTAGGATCCCATTCTTGAGCATATTATTGTGCATGTTGCTTCATTGTCAAAATTCTCAAAATCCTAGGCTATAGGAACAGCCCTTGTATTTTTTTGGAAACTACTAAGAGCAGCCATGGCAAGGTGAGTCCTTTCAATTGCTTTTCCAAGATACGGGAATAGTGTGCACATTATTTCTTAAGGTGAAACTGTTTCTTCAACTCCACTACATACTAACATAGTTTTTTTCAGTAGAAATGGCAATTACTTAGCATCATAAATTGCAATCAAGCAAGTGATTTTTTAGTAAATTGTTGCATTTTTTTGGTCATGTTTGCATTTATTCTATAAATTAAAAGTAATACTAAATTTGCCCACTAGATGTCAGGAGTGAACTCTTCATTGGAAAAGATGAACTCCAAGAATTTGAATCACATTCCTACTCCACTTCCTTTTTCAAAATAATTTGTTATAATAATGCTATATTATTTTTAAAATGTTATTTTAGTGTGGTTATTCATAGAAATTTTGAACTTTACTGAATGTCAATGTTTAAAATTAAGCCTTCTGAGGCAAATAACTGGAAAAAATAAAATCAGAGATTAACCTGATTGTTGGACTGATGCTGTATGTATATTTGCATAAAAATATTGTCATTTCTAAGAACTAGCAACATTGTGGGAATCGTGTCTATGTGACTGCTTTTTTTTCCCTTTCTCTGACAGTTTGGTTTAGGGATCCTCTTTTCCCCAAGATTATTTGAAGTGATCTAAAATGTTCTTATATTTCAGCAGCCATTCAGCTAACTAGATGCTGGTATTTTATGTTTCAAGTGAAAAGGGGACTGCAGGAATAGTAGTAATGAAAATATGTAATTTCCCAAGCTGAAGTTTCATTTCTGGTACTGCTACATTTAGATCTAACTAAAGGCACTCTCTACACTGTTCCTGGGAGGCCAGGCCCCCAATGCCCAGTGTTTTCTTTGACCCAACGCTGCACCTTCACAGGAGGACACCAGTAGGTCAAGAGCTGCTGCTGAACAAGATGCCAACAGCAGGGCACCCTGACATCCGAGTAGAGAAGGACAGTCTGAGCTCAAGGATGCTTACAGCTTCCAGCTGCTCCCCTGGCACATCTTATCAAAGCTTTCTAAGCAGGATTCCCTAGTCTGTTTGTATACCTGACTTGGTCATGGGGAAAGTGTTGCAGGCCAGGTGGAACATACAGCCTTAGCTTAACTGGTCATGGCATGTTTGGCTTGTCCCTTCTCCAGAGTGGAATAAGCTTAGGTTGCTCTGGAATCTGCTCACATGTGGTCTCCTCTCAGGTGGTTGTCTCAGTGCTTCAACTGTGTGCTCCTTGTAATCTGATAACACAGATGCAAGAGTTTAGACTCATGAGCACTCAGTCATGTCAAAAAACTATATAAATATAACTCAAAGTGGACCTCTTTCCTTTACTTGGCTGTATACTCCATTTCTGTTCCTTACATTGTTCAAAGAGGTTTTGCAGGGATTTCTTGGTCACCTGCTAAGTCAGTTCTGAATTTTTTATTTTATTTTATTGTTTTCATCATATAATTTAGTGTATTGCTTTTGTTCTATTAATGAATCTTGGTAACACACTAATATTAGTGAGTATTAGTGAATCTTGGAAGTTTGCTAATCAACATGTAAGTATCATTCTGGTGTTCCTATCGTATAAAGTTGTGAGGTAAGAACCTACTGAAAGACACTAAAAGAAATATATACTACATAAAATGAGATTGGTTTCAGAAAAGGTGTAGAAGCACAAAAGATGCAAATACCGGTTTTCCATTTCCTCCTCCTTTTTTATTCTCCTTTTAATGAAGTTTTTATTTTAGACAGATTTACCAAATTAATTTTGATCCAGCTAGTTTTCAGTAAATATGGTTTCCAATCTGAATATTAAACTAGAAATTTCTTTCATTGTTTAGCGGAAGTAACAGGTGTGGCTGCTGATGGTCCAGAAGTTAGGTTTGAATATTACAGTTCCTTTGTGTGTAAAGAACTCAAATCTGTATAAAGTTAAGCACATTTGTTTAAATATAATGAGTTTAAGATCTGGATATTAAGACTCTATTAGGACTACATATATACTTTGTTTATTGGATTAAAAGGTGGTTTTATTTTAATTAGAATAAAATATTTTCTTACTTAAATGCCATAAATGCTACTGTTGTATAATATGCATGAATAACAAAGCTGGTGAAGGGTCTGGAGTGTCAGTCATATGAGGAACATCTGAGGGAACTGCGGTTGTTTAGCCTGGAGAAAAGGAAGCTCAGGGAGGACCTTATCACTCTCTATAACCACGTGAAAGGAGGTTGTAGCCACATGGGGGTCAGTCTCTTTTCCCAGTAACAAGGAAGAGTTGAGGGAAATGGCCTCAAGTTGCATCAGAGGAGGTTTAGATTGGATATTAGGAAAAATTCCTTCACCGGAAGGTCTGTCAAGCAGTGGAACAGACTGCCTAGGGAAGTGGTGAAAGTTCTGGAGGTATTTAACATACATGTAGATGTGGTACTTAGGGACATGGTTTAGTGGTGAACATGGCAGTGCTGTGTTAAGGGTTGGACTAAATGAACTTAAGGGTCTTTTCCAACCTAAATGATACTATGATTCTAATCTATGATTCTCTAAATGAGCTGACCATGGCTATTAAAGAGATTTCATTTAGTTTTGTAATACTTTTAGTGCTTCTGTGTTGCATTTAGTTTGAGCTTATTCTTGCCACTCAAAGTGGCATTTCTTAATAGAAACATTATATTGTTTAATGACAGAGAAAAGTATTTGGTAATTTTTAGTGTTCAAGTTGGTAAGTGATGAAAATTTCTATGAGTTTTTGATAATGATACACTATTAACTTAGGAAAATTCCAGAGTCCTACACCGTAATTCAATAAATAAGCTTCTCATTTGTATAGTTGTGCTTGGTTTTTGTTGTCCTTCACCTTAGCAATTACACCCAAAGTTCAGTTTGTGGAGTCATGTGACAAGTCTTATTGGATAAATTATTCATATAAAAAATGAAGCGGCAAAAAACTGAGGTTGCTTTTTTTTATAAATTCCCTCTTCTGTTTTGCCACGTGGTTCCACAGGTATTTGTGTCAATATATTTGAAAGGCATTATGGAAGCTAATTCTGTTTATTCCAGTGTTGATGCCGACACACATGGTCATTAAGCCACACCCTGACTTATAAGTCTTTAATTTCGGCAATAAATACAAAATAAAGATGGTTTGGTTTGGTTTTTTTCCAAGAGAAAAACCACATGAATGTCTGAACCACAAATAGTGAACTAAGATACAAAGATAGGTTATGAATTTATTAATATCTACTGGCTTTTATCATTTTTAAGTTGTCGTTTTTTTTGTGTTGACATAGCTTCATAGCCTGTTCTAGTAGCACATGAATCGGCAGCTCTCAAGATCAATGAATAGGCGGGACTCTATAACAGGAGTCATTCTATAAAAGGAAAATTGTATACTATAATTTTCTGGGCTCTTATGTTTCTCTGAAAGAATAAATGGATGGAAAGCTTACACTGCTTTTTATCGTTTCACTTCCATAGTTATCCAATTGAATGGAAAGCTGCTCATGCAGGCAAGTTCAGCATGTTTGGGCAACCTCTGTTATTATAGAAATTGTGCATGTGCAGAACCTAGCAGTTGAAAGCAGCAAGACTCTGTAATCCTGGAAACTGAGACGGTAATAATTCTTAATATATGATTTTCCAAGAAGAAATAAGCAAAGAGGCACTGGAAATCTGTACACTTGTACACAGACTTGAATTGAGACAGCAGGTGGAGCTGAAGGAGTTGTGCTTTTGAACCACTGCAGAAAGAAGAGGATATGAATGAATCAAAAGGAGTGTGGAGCTTTTGTTACATTATTAGATAAAGGAAAAATTCCTGTAGGATAAAGTCATCTTGCCTTCTCAAGAAAACTAATTTGCTTTAAATGACCATAAGTCATATATCAGAAATCATGAGAAAAGAGTATTCATCGTTGTTTAAATATTGAGCTGAAGTGGGATCCCTTTTCAAAAAAACCCATGCATCTGCAGAATTTTTGTATCAGGATTTTTGCATGTTTAATGGAGAGGCCTCAACTTTTAGAGATCAGATTTTTGTTTCTTAATTTTTATGTTTGATTTTAGAAGAAGTGGTCAATTAAGAGCTTACAAACTAGATTTACATTTTAATTTCTTTCATTTTTGTTAGAAAGGTAAGATAAATGTACAAGTAAAGACTTTCATATAGCATACAGAAGGAATAACTGGTTTTACCTTCAATTTTATTATGAGTTTCACAGGAATCTGTAACTGAAGTTATACATTATTTCAGACTTTGCTTCTGGGAATGATGCCAGATAGATTGTTTATGCAGCATGGATCTTTATCCATGGCATGCAAATGCTCTTGGCTTAGAAAAGTCCAGGTTTCTCTCCACTGTAAAGAAACATGAGATGGCAGGTAATGAGAAAAAAGTAGAGGTAAACAGAAGCATTATACTCAAGTGTAGAAAATATGTGAGAAAAATTAAAATATAATGAAATGTTTTTGTGATTATGCTCTAACTTTGAAGGTTATTATTTCAGTTTTATTTTTGTTTATGAATAATTTGAATTATATAAATAATCAGTAGACCATAGTTGTACATATTTTTAAGGAGACAAAAGAAACTGCCTCGTTTTTTGCAGGGAGATTTATATTTATATTGTATCGTTTTCTAGGTCCATTGTTTGAAAAGTTTGTTAAAACTCATGAGTGCAAAGACAGTTGCACAGTTACACAGTAATGAAACAAGTGAATATTTACAGCTCTTGATATGCAGCATAAGGATTTTTTCTCCTTAATAATTAGAATATTAATTTAATTCTGAAACAATTAAGCAAAACAGAACACCTGAAGGGAATAAAAAGATGAGATGTTCTGGATGCTGCAAAGTTAAATAAAGCAGTACTAGACTAATAAAGATGGTGATGACGTTATTTTAAATAAAGTCAGGGTTAGTGGATTGCAGTGTTCTAGACTGTAGCTCTGCCTGTGGAAGTAGGAGCTCCTCCAGCTGTTAAAGGAAATCTCTAGCCATTCACTCCACCTATGTGCTGTTACTGCCTCTCGTTATGTCTCTATGACTCATACTTCTCCACTCATTTATGCCACAGGTTTTACCAATTTCCTTGGTTGTGGCTATAGATCTCTTTTACTTCTCATGACAGACCAAGGAAGGGAAACCAAAGCAACAAGGGTTTTTTTCTTATTCTTGTTGGGAAATAGATGTGGAGATTCTTTCTCGTTCCTGTTAAACAGCAGAGGAAGGCCTCATCACCAGACTGAAAAAACGAAAACTTTATCAGGAGCCTCTGAGCTTATGCACTTTCAGATCCTCTGCCTTTTGCTTCCTCATCTCAGAGAGGGCTATGGTCCTTGAAAAGAGGGAAAGTTAAACATATGGCAGATCAGATGCTGGGATGATCTGATAAGCATGCATTCAGCTTTTTGTCATGAACGAAAAGTAGCTTTTGAAGTGTTATTTTTAGTGAGTTATTTAAAAGGACTTAACTGTTTCAAGCACTGTGCTTTTGTTTGTCTTGCACTCTGCTGCACACACAGTCTACAGTAGCCCTGTTTGAGATGTTTTTTATTTTCCAGATCAGTCTGGGAGTGAATTCATAACCTAAGGTGTTGATCAGCTGGTATTTTGAAAGACAATGTTCAAAGTACCTAAGTTGTCAATGAAAAGGGTAGATTTGAAAAGTAATTTTGCATATCCTATAGTCTATATTTTTAAAGCTTTGCAAATTTGAAATTTTCAAGTTGTTTGTTCGGTTTTTCAAAATGTCTACTTTTAAAATAAAAACTTAAGGCAGTTGTAGATGTTGTAGGCATATTACTTTTGAACAGTGTTCACAGTGGCGGAAAGGAATAGTCAATATAAAATCTGTTTTAGACTGTTAATCTTTATATTGTAGCCTTTCTAAAACATTTTGCTAATGCAGTAACTTACAGTGTATCATCATTTCAGAATTGGGAATTGATTACCTCACATACAAACACTGTATTAAGTAGCTTAAAAAAACCCCATAATTTGCATTATTTTTCTCTTGCCTGATCTTGATCTAAAGAATAGAGGGTTTTGGACTTTTGAAGACTTCAAGAGAGCTTTCAATTCCATTTCTCCTAGGTTATCTGAAAAAATCATATCTGAAGCCATGATGTGAGATTAACAAATTGATCCATATGCCTGGATAGCAGTCTTTTTCTTGTTTCAGTTAATTGAAATTATTAGATTCTATCATGCAACTGAAGATAAAAGCTTGTCGTGGGTTTGACCCTGGCTAAATGCCAGGCACCTACAACGTTTGCTCTCTATGCTCTCTCCTGCTGCAGCTATGCAGAGGAGAGGGAAAATTAACACAAAACACTGGACTTAAGAGTTGAGATAAGACCACCGATAAGGTGACGCACTAGATTCAGGGCAAAAGCAGGCGGTAAAACTTAAAGTTGCAAAAAAAAGTGATTTATTAGTCTAACAGAGTCGGAGGATAAATCAGAGGTAAAAATAAGCTCTCAAGACACCGTTTCTTCACTGACCCCCCTTCCCTCTTAAGGCACCGCTTCCCAGCTCACCCCCTCCCTCCTTTCTAACTAATCAACAACTCCCAGGCAGGGGCAGGGTGTGGGGTTTTTTCTTTAAGTCAGTCCATCACAATTCTTCTACTGCAGACACTGTTTCTCTATTTGCCCCCTCCTTCCATTCAACCAACAGATCCGGGCTGGGGCAAGATATGTGGCTTTTCTTAGTCAGTCCAACGCCACAATTCTTCTGCTACAAACGCTGTTTTTCTGCTCACCCCTCTCCCTATTAAGGCCGTTTCTCAGCTCACCCCCTCCCTCCTTCCTTCCAACCAACAGCTCCGGGGTGGGGGCAGGGTATGGGGGTTTCCTTTGGTCAGGGTCAGTCCATCAGGGGAAAAGAATCCTCTACTTAGCCATGGGGGTCCCTCCCACGAGAGACAGTCCTCTGCGAACTTCTTTGGCGTGGGTCCAATCTCACGAGCAGCCCCGCCCGATTGCTGCTGTCCGAGATTCTCTCCAGGTTGCAGAATTCCAAGCCGATGCCAGGCTGTTTCCATCCCAGGAGCAAGGCCTTTCTCTCTCCTGCAAGGCCTTTGCAACTCTCAGTCTCTGGGACTCCCACAGGATCACAGCTTCCTGCAGGCTTCCACCTGCTCCTCTGGCGTGGGCACCTCCCCACAGGCTGTGGGGGGTTTCTCTGCATCCCCTGGACTCCATGGGCTGCAGGGGGACCACCTGCTCCCCCATGGTCTTCACCACGGCTGGCAGAGGGTTTTCAGCTCCGGCGCCTGGAGCATCTCCTCCCCCACCTTCTCCACTGACCTTGGTGCCTCCATGTTGTTCTCCCTCACATATTTTTACCTCCTCCTCCTCCTTCCCTGGCTACAAAGAAGTGCGTGCGTACCCTGTTTTGATTTCTTCTTAAATATGTTTTCACAGAGGCGTAACTAACATCTCTAATTGGCCCAGGTTTGGCCAGCAGCATGTCCATCATCTTCAGAGCCATCAGAGATTGGCTCTGCTGGACATGATGGAGAAATTTCCAGAATTTTTACTCAGGACATGCAGGAACCATCTTTGTACCCCACCCTATCCACTGGCAAAAACTGGGCCAGGCAAAACTACCACAAAGCTTCAGCACCATTACCATTTCAGTGCCTTTAATAAAGATTATACACAAATTAATGTGTAAATAATGTAATAAATAAATTAAGTTTTATAAATAGGATGTATAAAAATAGTAGCTAAATAATACAGGTCCAGAAGGAATTTGTTGCCTGTACTGTTTCTTAAGAAGCTTAAAACTGTTTGCTTTTACATTTTCCTCCTGTAATCAGGAAATCCATGTTCAAGAGCTGTCTCGAAAAAATTTAGTTAAGCAGTAGTGCATATTGCAAGGTACTAGTGGTGAGATTTCTTGCAAGGTGAGATGGGCTCAGAAGTGTGGATGTTGAGCTTTATTTAGGGAAACAGAATTAAGACTTGTGTCCAAAATTGATGTGTACAATTGGATTAAGACTGTATGAAAAGAAAGCTGTAAGAAATATTTTGGACATAGATATTTGTCAGAAGCTTCATGTATTTGTGACACAAAATCTACATTACAATGGATTGCTGTAACAAACGAAGCATACATAATTTCATATTTGTAGATATGTTTCTTGTTCTTCCCTCTTTTTACCACAGAGTTTAAAATTAAATTTTGGGACTGAACATAATTTTAAAATATTTTTCTTAAGTAGAATGATGTACAATACATATACATGTATGATCTTTAGAATTTTTCAATGTCATGACCGATCAAATGTGAGTTCTAAAATTATGTGGATATTAGCAATTAATACAACACAAAGGGATCAATTCTGTAGAGCAAGAAGTTCATGATGGGGACCCAGTGTCTGTATTGAGGGGGTTACTTAGCCTAATTCTAGTCTGGTCAGTAAACTGAATGATCCTTGGAAGTTGGAGTCCTTTGGGTGCATGCCAGGAGCATATCCTTCAGTTTAATTTCATCTGGAAGAAATACAGTTTGTATAGTATAAGCACTGTGATGTTCCCCATAGCACAGTCAGTGATGAAGACTGTGAAACTCAACTCAAAAAAGCATTCAAAATCTAAAGTAAAACATAGGTGATATTGTGACAAGGGGAAAAAACCTTAATTTGTTTATTTCAGAGATCTGTGATATTGTTAAATGAAAAGTGGTTTTTATATTTATAACATTTTTTCTGTGGGGGAAATGCTGTCTTCAAACCTTGTCAGCTACTGGTTCCTTTAATTTGGAATGCATTATTGCATGCATTATTTTCCTTGTACTTTAAGTAAAATGTTGCAGAATAAGCAAAGTCTGTGGCTAGTGTCACAAAGGCAGGAAGTAGGAAAGAAGTTAAAGGCCCATATGTAATATTTAGCTTCTCTACTTACCATACAGAGCAGGGAGTTTTCTGCTATGGAGTGTAATTCTTGACATATTCTGAGACGTAAAATTGAAAACAAGTGTATTCAAGCTATGCAGAACACAAGAAGAGAATAATACCAGTAATTGATTTATGTGAAGAATGAAGGGCCTCACCAGAGTCATTTAGCTTTCAGAGAAAGTCGACTTGATTTGTAGGTATGCAAAATGCTCATAATAAGGGCATCCATACATGTTGAACTGATTTTTACAAACTTGAGGCTTGAAAATGGAATTACTTTATCATTCATATATATGTATTATTACTATCAAAATTAGCTTAAAATGTTCAATATAATATAACAAGAACCTAAAGAATAATGGACTATTCTTCTAACCTACCTGTTAACAGCTGTTATGCTCTAAATCTTTATATGGCTACAAGGGAGACCCTCCTGATACTTAAAGCCAATATTTATCTTTACTGTATACTAAAATCTTAGCAATCTAACCAAATAATTATTTTTAGTACAGATTTAATAACTGGGAAAAAAAAGATTAAAAAATACTATGCAACAAAATGTCTCAATGCAGTTAATTATATTATGCACCTCCTAATATCTACCCCTTTCTCTGTAGTTACTCTCAATCTTCCACTGTCCCTCTCAGTCCTGATGCTGACAGGTTCAGGGCAGGCATGGTAGAGTGAATTACCATTATGCCGATTTTGCTAGAAGGGGCATAATATTCATGTTTTCTTCTCTCTCTAGCATCTACCTTGGATCATTTAAATATGTTTGCACACCCAGTTTACACCTTTCTTCTTAGGTTTGCAAGTCCACATTGCATTCTAATTTACTATATATGGCACATATTATATATTTCAGATACTTGTTCTTTGCTCTGTCATCTATAAAAATACTTTTGTCCAGCTCCTGTGTGTGCGTGTCTTTAAGTGACCATAAGTGGCCTGTTATTAGCAGTGGCTGTACTGAATTTACTGAAATCTCTTGAGGACCATATCTAATATCATCTCATAAAATAATACTTAATATAGATGTTCTTTCTCCTCAGGGGTTGTTTTCTTACAGATGTCAGTAATACACTGCACACAGCTGTTGCTAAAGTTTGGAGAATGTGGACAAGTTTTCAGTGTATATTTGATTGTATTCACTGACTGTAATCTTGCCTGAACAAGAGAGTAAAATTTATTGTTTCTGATCTAATATTGCAGTCATGTTGAATAAAATGATCAAGGGTTTATTATGCACCTGGTGTGCACCTGATTAAAATGCCATTGTACCATAAAAACTCGACGTTCTTGATACAGGAGTTGCAGAAGTGCCTGCTAAGGTGTATGGTGTGATGATGTGTTCTTTCATGATGGGGTTCTCTATCTCAGGTAGCACACAGAAGAATTTCTTTATACTAGTGCTGCTGATCTTCATGTAACTACATGTATGTGAAGTGTGTCAAGTCCTTTGCAACACTAATTTCTGATGAATGTCTGTCTGTAAGTGAACATGTTGTCTTTTAAAGTGGGATTCAAATTCTTAAAAAAATACTTTAAGTATTGTTTTCTTTCTTTGTTGTGAATATGAATGTCATATTCAAATTGTACAATATTATTAATTACAGATGCTGAAAAAATATTTGTCTTACTTGTCACATTTGCTCAGAAAAAATAGTTTATTTGTATGCTAAAGCCTCCGGGAATGATAATGGAAATAGTGACAGAAGTAAGCGGAAAACCAGCCACATGTGAATGTGGATGAACCTATAAATGATGAAACATGTCTTACCAACCGAAAGTGGACAGAAAGGTCTCATACAGCTTTTAAAGCTAGCAAGCATAATTCAGATCTTAAGGAAGAAAAGAATGCATTCATGATCTTTTTATGCTACTGTCCCTTTAGATTGATAATATCACAGAGTAGAGGTATATTAGTACTTTTGTATGTATTGGTACTTTCCATACAAAAAATGACCTAATTGTCTCATATTTCTTTCATGTAATTATCTAGTAATGAGAAAATAACCTGTTTTTTAGAGCCACCCCATGGAAGAAATCTTATGCTCTTTTATGCAAGTTTGATTTATAGACATGTACTGCAGAGCACAGTGAATATGAGACATTCATCTTCCTATGGCTAGTTGCTATGGAAACATAGTACACAGTACAATGTCATTCCAGCTCTGGTGATGCCTGCAGTAGTTTATCCCTTTGTTGTTCTTGTTTCTTAAGCAACTGTCTTGCAGCCTTTCATATTATCACACTTCATCACCTATACCCGTCTTTTTCCTTATCTCTTGAGAACCATATCTAATAGAAAAGATCCATTTTTTGTCTACCTATGCATGTCAGTGTACTTTTTGTTTTTCAGTCGTGGGTTAAAAGATTGTCCCATGCCAAAAAATAATATACCATTGCCCTAACATCGGTAAAAGAAGATGCAAACCAGACTGCACATCAGAATGTAAAGGACCTGTCTCAGCACCTTTATTTACCATTTCCTGTCAGGGACTAGAGTTAAGAATGATTTTCTCTAACCAGTATCTATCCCACGCAAGAAAGACAGAAAGGAAAATTAATCAGACTCTCCTACCTGTCCTTAGCTGGTGTTTGTGACGTAGACAAAAATCCAACAGCTGTCTTAAAATACCCACTCTGTTTTACCCTTGTGAGGGAGGAATTGGGGAAGAAAAAGGAGATCCTCATAATTTATCTACAAAAATACTAAGGATGTTATGGGGAACAAGAACCAAATTGAATGTTTTTTATATTGAGAAGCTGTACCCTAACCTAAGTTCTTTTTTGAGGCAGTACCTGTTTCATAATTCATTGCACAGAGAACCAACACATTAATTAAGGGTGCATGTGTCCCAGGTTCTGTCAAAGTGGGGTGATACTTTGCAAGAAAACATTATGAGTTAACACCTAAAGATAGATATATCTTTTGGGTAGTAGTAGTACTAATGAGCTTTGTTTTGCTTTTCCTATCTCTAACTCCGTTGCCAGTTCTGTCATCCAATTACTTAACAACATACCTTGCTATTTGTGGTGGGTTGACCCCAGCCAGTGACTCACTGACTGCCCCCACAATGGGGCGGGGGACAGAATCAGAAGAGCGAGAGCAAGAAAATTTGTGGGTTGTGATGAGGACACTTTAACAAGTGAAGCAAAGCTGCACATGCAAGCAAAGCCGAATACAGAATTTATTCACTACTTCTCATGAGCAGGCAGATGTTTTGCTGCTTCCTGGAAAGCAGCACAGCTAATGGTTATTTGGGAAGATTAACTCCATAACCACAAGCTTCCCTTCCTTCCTTGTCCTTTCTCCAAACTTTTGTTGCTAAGCATGATGTCAAAGAATCATAGAATGGTTTAGGATGGAAGGAAACTTTAAGGATCATGTAGTCCAACCGACACCTTCCACTAGATCAGGCTGATCCGAGCCTTGAGCATTTCCAGGTCTGGGGCATCCATAAGTTCTCTGAGCAGCCTGCTCCAGTGTCTCACAAGCCTCACTCTAAAAATTCTTCCTTGCAGCTTATCTAAATCTACCCTCTTTTATTTTAAAATTATTGCCCCTATCTTGTTACTACAGGCCTTGGTTAAAATCTCTCTATCTTTCTTGCAAGTCCCCTTTATAAATTGCAACACTGCAAAATTATTTCCCTGGAGCCTTTTCTGGGCTAAATAGCCCCAACTCTCTCAGCCTTTTTTTTTAATTGCAACAATAGTGATATTATAAGTCACTTTACAGCCTAACGAACAAATTTCATATGGTAGAGAACATGCCTTTGGTCAGTTTGAGTAAGCTCTCCCAGCTGTGTCCCTACCCACCTGCAGCCTACTCACTAGGGGAACAGAGTGGGAAAAATTAAAACCTGGAGGATGTGCAAGCAGCTGCTCAGCAGTAGCCAAAACACAAGTTATCAATACTATCCTAGTCACAGATCCAAAAGACAGATTATGCTACTGTGAAGAAAATTCAATCCATCCCAACCAGGCCTGCATATTACTGCAAATTCAAATAATTCATTAATTCTAACCTTTTTCTAGTAAAAAAACATTGCTAGCTAAATCCTACAGGAACTGTGCATAATGTTCCTATGGAGCAGCAAGCCGTTATACATCTATGTCACATCCAGTGAAAGCATGGATCTTTTACTATAGATAAATCTGACACCAAATCACCCTAACAAAAATTTCAAATAGAATTTTTATCAGATATAACCCAGGTCTATCTGTTATACCAATTCTACAGAAAATTCATTTAAAAATCTGAACTTTTTTGTTTATCACTGCTTCTGAAGAGAATTTGACATAAGCACAGGTATGTATTTTTTCATCTTTGGAAGCAAAACCTAGCATGTGAGTGTTATGCAAGGTGACACGTACACATTTTTCCTTCTAAATAGAGCAACATACATTCTTGTAATTTGGGCAAATGTACTACATGAAATAAATATTTCAATATTTTAAGTTATTAATTTAAATTAAGTTTAAATTTAAAAACTATGCTTTTTCTATTTATGAGGGTATGTCTGAATACGTATTTAAAATAATGTTCGCAAATTTAAATAAGTCACTACCTACCTCTTAGTTATCACCCCTGCCTTTCACATTGACCTTCTTTCATTGGTCCTTGAGTAAATTGTTTTAACAGAGACCATTCTTATTTAACATGAATCCTTTTTATTTTGTATTGATGTAAGCAGGGATATGCATGTGGTCAGTTGCCATAATACATTCATGGTAATACAACTTATTAAAATGTGTTAATGCCATGGTAGGTGCTCAGCTGGTCATATCCTCGGGACTCTTCTTTCAAGATACTCTCTTTCAGATGGGATAAAACTGTGGCACATAATAAAACTGTTAGAATGTGGCAGCTATAAAATAGACATCAAAGTGGTTTTTTTTTTCATTATGATTAATATCTGTGGTAATAGCAGTACACCTGCCAACATGCCTCAAATGTGAATGAGTTCTTTTAGCAATAGCTTGTATTTATACAGTCTGGTGATGTCTTTACAGGAAATACCCACACAGATGCTGATGATTTTTAAATTGCATTGGATGATAGAAACTGGGAAAAAGACTGACCCAACCAAACTCATTTCAAATAAACTATTAAACAGCCATTAGATGACAACAATTCATGTTCATTTTTATCTGAAGCTGAACCTTTACCCTGAAGGGAAAATTATTGCTTAAACTCTTTCAGAGCATACATTTTATTAAAAGCATATTTTTCTCTAGAATTAAGAACGAAAGATTTTTTTGCAAAATAAACTGCATCTTCTATTTGAAGTGCAATTTGTGGTGTATGCTGATAGACTGAAAACCTCACAGGTTTGGATTTGTTTTACTTTAATCAGTAGAATAGAATAGAGTATTTTAGTTGAAAGGGACCTACAGTGTTCATCTAGTCCAAATGCCTGACCGGTTCAGGGCTGACCAAAAGTTAAAGCATTGTTGTGAAGAGCTTTGGCCAAACATTTCTTAAACACTGATGTGTTTAAGGCATTGATCACCTCTCTAGGAAGCCCATTGCAGGGTTTGACCGCCCTCTTGGTAAAGAATTGCTTCCTAATGCCCAGTCTAATGTCCTCTAATGGAGCTTTGAACTGTTCAAATGTCCTGCCATGGATCACAAGGAGGTCAGTACCTCGCTCTCCATTTCCCCTACTCAGAAAACAATGAGGCCGTGCCTCAACCTCCTTTTCTCCAAACCAGACAAGGCCAGTCCTTAGCTGCTCCTTATAGGTCATTCCTTGCAGTCTTTTTGTCCTCATCTGGACACATTCAAGGATCTTCATATCATTCTAAATTGTGAAGCCCAGAACTGTACATGGTTCTCAAGCTGAGGCCACACCGCAGCTGAATACAGTGGCATAACCATCTCTCCTGCCCAGCTGGTTGTGCTGTGTCTGGTGCATCCCAGGACACAGTTCCCCTCCTGGCTGGCTCACACTAAGCTGCTGCCAACCAGCACTCCCAGATCCCTCTCTGCAGGGCTGATCTCCAGTCACTCCTCTCCCAGTCTGTACTAGTGCCTGGCCCTACTCTGTCCTCGTTCAGAATTTGGCATTTTGACGTGTTAAATTTTCTCACGTTAGTCATTGCCCAAAGCCCAAATCTATCTAGATCTCTTTGCAACGCCTTCTGTTCCTCAAGAGAGTCAAGAGCACCTCCCAGTTTGGTATCATCAGTAAACCTGCTAATGGTGCGTTCAACTCCTGCATGCAGACCTGGCCCTAGAATAGAAGCTAAGGCACACCACTGGCGACCAGGCACCAGCCAGATGCAGCCCCATCCACTACAACTCTTTGAGCTATGCCCTTCAGCCACTTCCTACCTAGTGTACCATGAAACTGCTTGTCCCACAGTTGCAAAACTTGTCTAGAAGGAAGTTGTGAGGGACAGTATAAAAGACCTTATTAAAATCCAGAAAAACTACACCCACTGCCTCCTCTTCATCCACTAGATGGGTGACCTGATCGGAGAGGGGTATCAAATTGTTTAAACAAGGCTTTCCTCTTGTGAACGTGCGCTGACTGTGCCTAATGATTGCAGTATTCTTTAAGTACCTTTGAGTATCACCCGGTATGATGATCTCAATAATTTTTCCAGGAAGTGAGGTTCGACTAACTCTAGTTTCCTGCATCTTTCCTCACAGCCTTTTTATAGATGGGAATAACGTTGGGTAGCATTCAGTCAGCAGGGACCTCCCCAGACTCCCAAGACCCCTGGCAAATGACAGAGCAGGATCCTGCCATAACATCTGCTAGTTCCTTTAGAGCTCTGGGATGAATCCCATCAGACCCCGTGTACCTGTGAACAGTCAGCCAATACAGCTGATCCCTTACAATTTTAGTGTCCACAATTGGAAAGTCACTGTTCCCACATTCATGGTCATCCGATTCAAAGGCCTCAGCAGCCCAAGGTCAACCAATGTTATTAAAGACTGAGACTAAAACCTACACAGAATAGAGTAATATAGTATAAATAATATGAATAGTATAAATAGCAATAACTCCTTTGCAGTAGCAAAGAAGTGTTTGCAAAGTCTAGGGTCCCTTTATAGTAGGAAAAAAACATGACAAAAATAAAAAATGAGCCAGTCTATGGCATAATGAAAGAACAGTCTTATGTCAAATAGTTAACCAGTTTTCTTTGGATTTAGAATTTTTCTTTTCTCTTACAGTCTCTGCTGCATTTTGAGAAAATGAATCAGCATCAGAAATGCAACACAATTAAAAAGGGGATGTTGTAATACTACATCATAACAAAATTTTAACAACTAGTTTTAAATATACCTGATGACAGCACTTGTTTTTAACATGACAAACATTGACATTTAATTGAATAGATTTAAGTGGCAACATGTACTCCTTATAACACAGCTGCACAGTGTCCCCTCATCTTTAGTATTTTGTTTAAATTAAGGATGTTATTAATTGCATTTAAATGATGTATGTGCTCTTAGCAATCCTTGTATTCCTGGATTGGACGAAGTTTATTAAAACATCCCTGTTTCAACTTTACAAGAATTTATGTGGGATTTTTAACTGTCTTCTTACAAGGCTTATAGAATACTGGGTGCCTACTCTCTGATACCTGTGGAGCTTACAGGCTGGTTTCAGTGAACTATAAAAAGAGCTGAGATCAAAGAAATAATTTGACTTCTGCAATTTTTATAAAAATAGGTGTATAAAGAAGAAGAGAGAGATGCTGTAAGTGTTCCAACAGAGGAAAGGGATGTTATATGAGTTAATGAATCTTAACAGGCACAACAGAGTCTGCTTGGAAGCAAGACCTCCTGAAGACCCAAATGTGGGGAGGCTTCAGAGAAAGATTTCATCACAGACTCTAAAGTGAGGCAGTCATAACATGCAAATATACAAGAAATCAGGAATTGTTAGTTCAAGTATTCCCAGAATTATTTGTTTGATATGATCTATAACTTTTTATTCTTTTCTTCTAATATTTCCCTCCAAAGTATAAAAAGCATAATGCCATAAATCATGAAATTTTAAGGCAATTTCTGAATTTTTTGAATGTATCCAAGATTGCATTTACACTTGAGCATATACTGCATCTTGTGTTTTCGTACATTGATGGTATTGCAGAAGAGGAGTCTTCAATACATGACAATGCACCATGACAAGAGCCAATGTGTACACATTGTGTTGGGGAAAATTCTGCCTGAATGTGAGAAAAACAAAATCTTCCTTGTTGAGACTAGGCCCACTCTTGATTTCCTTCTCTCAGATGAAGGAAGAAATTGTGTCTTCAGATTTCTTCAGTGTGTTTGTACACTGAGTCATTGTAGCAAAGGTAGTTGATTCACACTAAATTCTCTATTCCTTTGAAAAAAGACCTGTCATGGCAATTTCTCACCCTATTGGTCTTTGGTTTCTAATCTCTTAAAATTTCTTAGTTCTTCATCTCATCCCACCCCCTCCCTATGAATTCACAACTTTTTTTTACCATATTTATTTCTTTGTCCATCTTGTCTATTAACTAGGAATAGGGAAAAAAACTTGTTAGAGAGTAAAGTGCTCCATAATTATTCTTTATTTGGAACATCTGATGATGCCCACTGTGATGGGCAGGTAGTGGGGGAGGAAATTACTTACTCATCAGATATCGTGTTGTTACTGCTATGTTGCTGTTGAAAAACATTCTTTTTCTCCAGTTCCTCAAAATTCCATTTCAACCAGGAACTGTCCCTGTTCAGATTCTGCATCCTAGAACTGAACAACAGCTGTAATTGTATTCTCTGCATAGACCCTTCTAAATCAATTCTTTTCATTTATTTGTTTTTGGACCCTGCCAATGCTGTTGAAGGTTTAAGTTTCCAATTCTATCATCACATGATATGACAGGGGAATAACCTGATGTGACCTCATTACTTATATTTGGACCCAGATATTAACAAGACAAAATGAGCCTTTTGTCAAAATCTGATTGCACCAATGCTCTAGGACCTCTGTCAGGACTACTTGGCATGACATAATTTTTCTATCTTGACATGGGATATGCCATGTATATGCTGTATGAGTATTGCAGGTGTATTCCTGCAATATGTACCTGTGTTTAACAAACTCTAAATGTTGACAGATTCATTCAACAGTTTGGATCTGTGTTTTTTCTCTTTCAGGATGTTTTCCTCTATGATAATAATCAAGTACCAATAGGCTTAGAGCTTTAAAGCACATTGCTGATACCCAGACTGTTGATTAGCTTAGATGCAGAGATTCCCCTCTTTTTTTCCTTCTCCAGTTCCAACTTGCTGCTAACAACCTAGAATTCACCAAGAATTCCTTGATAAATAGGGTTGCGGAGTCTCTTATCCTTATTTCTTTACAGAATTTGATTATAAGAATTACAGAATAATTGGTTTGGGAAATTTAAACCGATTTCAAGAAACCCAAAGTTTTACTTGTCATATTTCAATTACTTGATTGACTGCCTGTTGAAAGCCAGTTGTCAGAATTATGTAAGTAGAAGGCATTAGAATACGTGTGCAGTGTTCAAGCAGTAGAAAGCAGTCCTGGGGTTGCTCAGACACATGCTGAGGTCGTATTTCTTAAACTCAAAAATGCATATGGAGACAAATTCAGATCTTACTATCAAGACAACCCATCATTTTGTATTGCCAAATGGCTTGCAGTAACAGATAAAGAAATTATTTCAAGTTCTTCATGATTTGAAGTCTTATTCTCCAAGCTATTTATGAGTCTTGCTGAAAGCAAGCCAATTGCCATGCTCAGAATGCAGTTTTGCTGTTAAGCGATCAATGATCTCTGTAATTTAACTAGTACGTACATTTACTAAAGCAAAATAATGATTTTTTGGTAACTACCTTGTATTAAGGATTTTTATTTTTTATTTTTAGTATATTCTTAGTCAGTCTGTCTACTGTGTTTTATGTGTGTGTCTTTGTCCCCTGATTATGAACTCCTAGTACTGTTAATCTCTTTTGGAATCAAATAATTCTAGGAAATGAGCAAATTAACAGCTCTTGTTTTCTTGACAGATAGCTTTGATTTTTCTTGTCTACTGTAACTGTGTGTCGTGCTTAATCTAATAAATACTAAGCTCTTTTTCTTACACATCTAAATCACAAACTTGGCAGCAAATCTCTTCTTCCTTCTATTGGTTTCTATCTGCTGTATTTTTCTCCCCTGAGTAACATTAATATGGTATATGCACTACAACGCCAAATGCAATATTAATTCTTTACCTAAGTTAGTGAATGTAAATACGTAGCAACATTGTCTTCTGCTAATGCACAAATATACGTAATACACTATGACTAGAATTTTTGAGTATGAGTGTTATACCTAATCAAGGACCTAATAGATTTTTTCTTTTATTAATTTTATAGTGAAGAATTATTTTTAAAAAAGAGGTAGCATTTTAGTGTAATTTTAAAGGGCATGTTATGTTTTATTTGAAAGAAAGAGAACATCTACTCTTTGTTCTTTTCCTCCTGGCTTCTTATGTTGGAGGGTTATTACATTCTTCAGATAAACATTTTCATGCTGACAAACTGTGCTTCATAAACACTTCAAATGGAGTCATGTCTGGAGTCATCTAGTGAAATGGTCAGTAAAGAGTCGAAGATGCATTTCAGTAACAACTGTAATTAACTAGTTTCTTCTCTGGCCCTCACCTTAGTGGTGTTCTTTTTTCCAAAGATTTATCTTGGTAAATGTGTGTTATGCTTGTTTTCATATATGTACGTAGCACAGCCATATTGTTTTACAGACTCATTCCTCTGTTTCTCATGCTTTGAAAGTCCTGACCATTTGGGACTGCAGGATTTTCACAGCCAGCCCTTTCTCATAGTGAATTTCCTTTTGCTTTTGCTCATGTCCATCATTTAGAAGAGAGTAAACGACAGCCATGCCTCACATATATGCCTACAGATAACTCAGGAGGGTATGAATTTTGGTGACTGTAGCTTCTGAAATCAAGTGACCAATATTATCAGTGCTCAAAGATTACTGATTTCCCCTGAGCAGAGTCTGTAGTTAGACTTTAATGGGTTTGGAAAATACAGTTCTTACATGTTAACTGTTCTTCATAGTAATGGCTTGTAATAGTGGACCTTTTTATATTTTATCTTGCTTTATACTTTCACTTTTAGGAGTGGAATACCTACACAGAAGTTGAAAATAACTTCTTTCTATTCTTCTGTTAATTTTGTTTTTGGTAACAACAAATGTTAATTTAAGTCCAGAACTCAATAATTAGTGTCAAGGAATATGGTGGCAATGCCATAAAACTTTATCAGAAGGTTTTTACGAAATTCGATTAAGATTTTTTCACTGGCATGAATTGAAATTATGTTATCTTGCTGAACTGAATGCATAATGAAGCCTACATAAGCACATATATACATCTATTGCTTATTTAGTTCATATGCTATTTCATTTTCAAATCTTCATATACTTTTAATGTAATGAGATACCATATACAGACTTCTAGTCTCATGTGATCTCCTTCATCGTCTTGTGATTTGATAACTGTCACAGTTTAATCCCAGCTGGAAACGAAGTACCTCACAGCTGCTTGGTCTCTCTGCCCCTAGTAGGGAGGTGAATCAGTTTGATAATTGAAAAAAAGTAAAATAATTATAGTAATAAAGAAAAGGAGAGGGAGTGGAATAACACCAGAGAGGAGCAAGTGATGCACAGTACCGTTGCTCACCACCCACTGAGTGATGCCAAGCCCGTTTCCCAGCAATGATCAGCCCCTCCCAGGCAATCCTCCCCAGTTTGTATACTGGGCATACTGTTCTACGGCATGGAACATCCCTTTGGCCAGTTCAGGTCACCTGTCCTGCCGTGCGCCTTTCCAGCTTCTTGTGTACTTGCTCACTGTCAGAGCATAGGAAACTGAAAAGCCCTTCACTTACGGCAAGCACTGCTCAGCAACAACTAAAACATCAGTGTGTTACCAACATAATTCTTATACTGAATCCAAAACAAAGCGATGTACCAGCTACTAGGAAAAAAATTATCTCTGTCAAAACCAGGCCAATAGTATAAGGCCTTTTAGATGTTAAAGGAAATACTATCTACAACTGCAGCTTTAACGGGGAATCATGAAACATTCTAGATAGTTTTTAGGTTCATTTAGATTCAGTTAGTTTCAACTTCTGAAAATTCAGGAAAATCCAGCATGGTGGCAGATGTCCAGCCACAACCAGCTGTGATTGACCTTGGGCAACAAGAGAGATACGGGATCTTTGCTTTGATTGGCTTCTTTGCTGAGGCTGGTGTTGCCAAACCATGCTCATATAGGAATGATACCCTCTATTAGAGAAAATCTTAGGAGAAATTGTTGTATTGATGGAACTTCTAGTTTCTGCTCCCTTCCTCCTCAGCCCTTTTAATGTTTTAATTTTTCTTAGCCCCAGGAAGGCATGTATAAAGTGGGATGGGACAAAATTTTTTGAATAAGTAGAAAAACTTGGTTGAGATGAAGTTCCATGCCAAAGAATAAAGCTCTCTTCTTTGTGTCAAAAGAGTGATTCAAGACTGACATATCATACAACTGCAATTTATTAAAGATCTTGTGCATTGCCTGTGGATGGTGTCATTTGGCATACTTTCACGGACAGATACGGAATATTTTTGTCAGTGCTTGAATATAGTATTGATTTAAGAGGTCAATCTTTATTGTATAATTCAGTGCCAAGTTAAAGGCAAAGTTAAAAGCCTTGTGAAGGGACTGTGTATGTGCTGACATGCAGAAGAAAGACTTAAGAGCAGGTAGCTGGAGTGAATTACAACATGCTGCCTACTCTGGAGTAGGGAGACACTTTGGCTTTTCATTCTATATGGTGATTTTTGATCAATACTAGCTCTATTTTCTTTTCACTGTATACAGTTCGGTTTTCTAGGGAAGTAATTCTAATGTGTTCACACTTTCTGCCTATCCTGCCTTAATTATTTTTAACACATTGTCCAATTTCAACCAAACTATAGACAAATAGAAGCTAAACCCTCCTTAGTTTCTATAATTTAAAATTCAGCAACATGTGTTGTTTTCCAGCTGAGGCAGAAATTCATTCCTAGAAATAGAAGCAAATTATCTGTTAAGCCTGTATTTACTCATTTCTTGTATATATGTAATTTTTAAACATACCTCAAGCTTCAATCAGTTATGACGTATAGTGTCTCTTAGTCAGCCAAACAACAAGGGAAAAAAAGGGTGAGAAGCATGAAGAGAATCAAAAATACTGTAAAGTGAGAAGTCACTGAGGAATTAGGTTATTGTGGCAGGTAGATGAAGTAAGTCTATGGAAGGCTAAATTCATTATTTCTCTACTCATTAAACAACTTGTTTCTGCTCCTCTAAGTAATTTTTTTTCTAGAAGAGAAAATTGGATTGATGTTGACAGCATCTGTTATTTGGCAATGCTAATTCCTTAGGACCTTATTAACCCCTTTCTAACCCTGACTGGCTTTTTGAAGGGAATTTCTTAAAATATTCCATGACTCTGAAAGAATGTCAGAGAACAAAAATGAATAGAGTTAGGGGAGATTGAAGGATGAGAGGTGATTGGATTTCTTTCATTTTCTATAATAGTTTATGGCCAAGTTTTTTCAATTTTTAATGTTAATATGAATGCTTGAAAGTAGACACCTGTGATGTCTCTTTAGGAAGTCTTAACAGTCTTACAGAGAAAGCTTACTGAAGTTAACCTGTTTGCCGTTCTCTGCATCTTGCAAGAAACATACAGTACCAAAGTGTTCTGTTTCCTAATGGATGAAGTCATTGGTTCATCCAAGACATCCTGCATTTTAAGTCCTACATTTGCTCCTGTGTTTTAACTACATCAGATTTACACTTCTCTCTACCTCCAAGACCCTGTCATATTTAAGAAACAAGGTCCATCTTGGGTGCTAGCTCAGAATGTCTTCTTCCATTCCTGCAGGTCTGTTTTTGAAGGTTGTTCTCTTTTTTGTGTTCTTGACTTTGCACCTCTGTCCAAGTTAACAGATACATTTCATCATACAGAATATTTTATGCATTATTTTTCTTTTTTAATTAAATAGAGATAAAAATATAAAAAACCACAACACTGGGCATTAAACTATATTGGGTGGTTGGGAATTATTTTAAAAATTTTGTGGATATTCTGATTCAGTTACTCTGAACAAGGTGTGAAAAAAAAGTGGAAATAACAGCAGGACGGAATGGGATAAAATATTGGAAAAGAATGACACAAATAGGAAGTAGAATGTGTTCAAAGATAAATGAATGTATATCCTAATGTTATGCATGTTGCTTAGCAACAGGCAGTAAAAGTGTGGATGAACAAGTAAGTAGAAAAAGTAATTAAAGGAAAAAGGCATGTGCATGGCATGGTATGGATAATAACCAGAAATACAAAAAAGATGAGAAAAGCGAAGATGGAGAAAAAAACAGATTTAAAGAATGTTGAGAGAAATAATGAAACTTTTAAAATTCTTTGTAGACTGATTTTTTCCCTGTAGCATTACCTAGAAAAAAAATAGGCAGCATCTTCCTCTGTAATAATGCCTTACTATAATACAGCTTACTCTAAGGAAAAATAAATTTTAAAATGTGAATTGACTATAAAAAAATGTAAAACACTCCCAGAAAATAATAAATGGAAAATACAATAAAAGCTTATTTGGCAACATAGAATTATAGCAGAGTTTTAATTACTTCAGTTACTTAGAAAATGAGCATTTGAAATAATACCATTCTTTTTTAGCAAGAATTCAATTTGCCTGTCTCTGAATCACTTCTCCAAAGAATGTATCCATGTTTCTTCTTCTAAAGCCTTATTTTCTAATGCTTGGACAAAATATCATGTAGTACAGTTATTCACTTAAATGCCTGTAAATATGGTTAATAATTTTTTGTAAAAGTCTGTCAATTAGCCTTTTTTCTTCTCTTTAAACAGTAGTTGAAGATAGTGTATTTTTTAGTCAAAGGTAGAATAAGATATAGTTATGGAAACTTCATAAATACCTGATTAATATATAGTACTTCTCATCAGCACATCACAAAGCCCTTTGTATAAGAGAGTCTGTCATTCTTTCATTTCATAGAAGTAAAACATGGTGATCTCATGGTAAAATATCCGTCATCTTTTGAGTGTTCTTTAGATGAAAAAAGTATTTTCTTTTCCTTTGTTTTTTCTCTTCATTCCTGTTTGCTGTTTTTGGAAGATACAGGAATGTTATGCTATGAATGTTGAAACAAAGTTTCTCCATATTTAAGGATCATAAAAGGTCTTTGAGTTGGGAGCTGGCTCTCAGCTTTCATGGAAATTGCAAGAGAATGGCCAAATGTCAGCACTGACATAGATGAGACAGGATTGTAAATAATATTTTCTATAGAAAACTTGGTGCAGTTGGAAAAACTGAAGGTTTTCAGATGTAACGGCTTTTATTGAGGTCAGAAAGCCCAGCCTTCCTTTATCAGTCTTGTGTATACATTCAATCTTTATCTGAATTTGTGCCAGAATTCATCAGTTTTAAATGGGTCTCAGGTTGCTTAGGCTGAGGTACCAAACCTTAGCCATCTCACACTTATGTTGTTGCCTAGGGAAAATAGCAAGCAGAAAACTGTTCTACCATAATGACTGTCTAGTTTGAATTTGGCTTCTGATCTTGGCTCTTCAATATTTTTTAAAATCTTGTACAAATATATATTCCAGTTGTAGGCCTGTATGTAGGTAAATCAGTGATGCACTCTTGACTGTGATCTATTGATTTTAACAGCTGCACTTCAGCATAACAACTGGGACTTCAGCATATGCACAAGAATCAATTGGTTAACAAACACTGCTCTGAACTGGGCATTAAGAAACACAAGCAAGACTCCATTTTCACAAGTACTCAATAAAATAGCCAAACTTTTGGCTTAGATTTAAGGGAAAATTCTGTAAAGTATTAGTTCTATAGAGTTGATAGGAGGAATTTAGACTTAAAGCACTTCCAAATCCTTACACCCTATTTATTTTTATTTCCTTGGTAATATATTTTTTTAAATAGTGAAAATCTTTCCGAAAGTAACAAACTACCTGTTTCAGAAACAGAAGTTCTAACCTTCTAAGGAAAGAGATTCCTTATAAATGTTTGTTAAAGCACACATAGGCATGTGCTTTGCTTGGAGGGAGTAATCAATCCTGTACTTGCAGCTAATAAAATTCCTGAGCAAAGACAGAATAAGTAGTACTGTCATGCTTCAGGGTCCATTCCTGGACCCATGTGATGACTAATTTTTCTGCTGTTCGATAGGAAACTAGCCAGTGAAGTGTTGGGTTTTGAATGGGAACCCAAATTTATATTGCTCCCAGAGGGTGATTTCAGTATAATATAATCTTGAAGAACTCTACCATGTACGTGGTATACCAGGTTGGAAGGGACCTCAAGGATCATCTGGTCCAACCTTTATTAGCAAAAGCACAGTCTAGGTAACCTGTTCCAACACCCTGTCTGTCTGGATCTTCTAAGTGTCCATCACTGGGGAATCCACCACTTCCTTGGGAAAACTATTCCAAGGGCTGATTTTTCTCATTGTGTGAAAATTTCCTTTTGTGACCAACTGGAATCTTCTTAGTAGTAACTTGTACACATTACCCCTCATCTTTTCTATGTAACTCCTTGTAAAAATGGAGTCTCCATCTTGTTTGCAGCCATCCTCTATATACTGGAACGTGGTAATAAGGTCTCCTCTAAGCCTTCTTTTCTCAAGGCTGAGCAAACCCAGTTCTCTCAGCCTTTCCTCATGTGGCCAGCTGTTCCAGTAGCAGAAAGCAAGGAATTCTGTTCTCACTGCTTTTAGGAACACTTGTCATTAGTCATATTAACATATTAATCTCTGTGATAACCCTCAGACAGCCTACATGGGTGTGTGTAATATGGTAATGGCTCACCATTCTCAGAGAATGTCTTCAGGATACTCCTCAGGCTGTTGTTGCAGGCTCACAAGATGATGTAGACATATAGCCAAGACCTCTGTTAGCAGCAGCACTGTAAATTATTCTGGTGAGGCAGTCCAGTGAGATGCAAATGTATCATTTCTAGATCTGGGTCAAAACAAACCATCTGCTTTAAATTTAAGGTCCCATACCAACAATGAAGCATTAAAGTGCGATTGAGAGTTTCCATCTCATGTAGCTTTGACAAAAGGAATGACATTTAATTACAGTTTTAATATTGCTGTTTGGTTAACAAGTTTCTGAAGTGTCTGGTATTCTTCTTTGGCTCAAAACTGAGCTTTCTGGACTGTTTCAAAGTGCCGTTAGGGCTTCTCTATAAGTTACAGGGAAGACCATGCTTTTTATGGCTACCATTTAGAGGCAGTATGAACTATCACAGTATATCCAGGCTCTTCTTGTTGTTATGTTCTCAAATGGAATTATACCAAAGCTGAGGGAAATGAGAAGTGAAATAAATATGGGGTTTAATTCTCATTTGACAGATCAAAAACTGAATCACAGAAATGAGACATACAGAAGATAACGTAAAAAATCTTTAGGTGAAATGCGTACTGAACACAGAGTTTATGAGTGTAGACAGATACAGGGACCCCAAAGTCATTCTTTTTTCCTTGGACAGGTCTTTTTTCCCACTGTTTAACCAACCATTACAATACCTATTTTTGAAGACATTCAGTATCATAGTTCTATTATTCAGTGTGCATGGGTCTATGTCCTTTAGCAAAAGAAAACAAATTCAGAGCTACTGCATGGCTCCTGCCATCTTTTTGAAATAATTACATGGGGTTTTGTATTTTGCCTCAGGTTCTCTGTGTGTCTCACCTTCATTAACTCTGCTCAGAAAACAAAGTAAAGTCCAAACTGAAATTACTGCACCATAGCTGCTAAAATTAGGCAAAGTTTTGTCACTGGAGACCTGGTACTTACCTACAGTTAGTCTTGCTATGCAATTACATAAAGGTGGGCACTGAAAAAACGTAGGAACACTGAAGAACAGCAGAAAAGGAAATAATTACCTGGTTTTTATGCTAACATTGAGGAAGAAGTAGAGCTAAAGCCAGCTGCCTTCTCCTTCCATCTTCTTCTCTCTACACCAATTAGCAATAAAACACAGTTCTCTCCAGAGAGTCCTGAGTCTTAAAACACGCTTTGACAGGGTTATAGGTGATATGGTAATTACTTAAAGATGAATCAATTATGGACACTGAAGCTGTAGGCAACATGTTACTTTGACTCATATTTCAGAATTTGCCCAATTTTCATTAAAACAATTGGTCATATAATGCCCATGATATGAATAGATTCCAGAGTTTTTTAACAAGAAGTAAAACTGTGATAACTTGATCTTTGAGCTCTTGAGGTCAAAAATGTAACCTTTTTGTAGAGCTCATTAAAATGAACATGGTAGATATGTGCAACTGTATAAGAAGTTCAGAAGATTCTGTCGGTAAAAAGACTTTCTTTAACTAGAAGCCCCTACCTGCCCTATGTGTGTATTTCTTTATGATTACCTGACAATACTAATTATCTTACCCTCATCTTCTCTTTCATAAAGATACATAATCTGTAGCAGGAGTTTTGCAAGATACCTAAGAAAAATATGGAGCCCAAAGGAGTTTCTTTTAAACATACTGGGTATGGCTGAGGATCTTAAGTTTATTATGTGAGATTTCCTGTCCACATAAGCCCATTAATACCTGCATTTATGCTTTTTTTTTTTTTTCTGTAAAATAATTACTGTGAATGTTAAGATTCCCCAGAAGCGTTACAACTGAATTCTTGATGTAGTTAAAACTGTAGAACTTGTATGGAATCTGCAGATCCTGATAACAACTTGAAATTCTGTGCTCCAGTTTGGAAAATTAAAAACATAATGTCATTAAAGGTCAGAAGAAGGTGTTTCAAAACCATGTGCCTGGTATACTTTTCCTTAGACACTAGTAATATATAAAAGCTTACCAGATAATAATTTAAATCGAGTAATATTTTATCATAGGGATCACAAAGTTGTTAGGGTTGGAAGGGACCTCTGGAGATCTAATCCAACCAAGGCAGTGTCACCTAGAGCAGGAACTCATCCAGGTGGGCTTTGAATATCTCTGGAGAGGGAGGCTCCATGCCCTCCTGGGCAGCCTGGTCCAGTGCTCTGCTGCTCTCAGTGGAAGCAAGCTTTTCCTTGTCTTCAGGGGGAACTGCTTGCATTTTAGTTTATGCCCATTGCTTCTTGTCCTTTGGCTAGGCACCACTGAAAAGAGTCTGGCACCATCTTCTTGGCACCTGCCTTTGAGATATTTATATTTAAATTGAAGGTGGAGTCCTCTGTCCAATTATCAATCTCTTTGAACAGAGCCCGGTTCCTCCAAATATACTGTTCTTCAAAATACTTACTAGTATGAAAGTAGGAAAAAAAGGCAGAAATTCCATACTTTGTTGCATTTTTTAAGCTTCTTTGATCAAAATTGTGTTATTATACACAGCAATTTGATAATTTTTTGCTGTTGGAACAGATTCCGTTTTAGTATGAACACATAAAAGTTGTTACATGTGAAGAAATATGTTCATGGCTAATTCCATCATAGTTATTAATTCCTGTTGTATTTGTGGGACAGGATTTCATCCAAAGACATGAAATGGAGTTATAATTTGATCACTTGGGTTCTCAGTAATATCGCTTTAGATAAGCTTGAGAAGATCTTTCCAATTTATTATTCTTTTAATTTCTATGACATTTTCTAGGGCTTCTGAGGTCAGCTGATAAGAGGGTCTTTCATGCTGGAAATCATGATTAGTGGAAGCAAAATGAGTGTGTTCTCAATACAATCTCTTAAGCTCTTAGTGTTTTTTTGGGCTTCCTTTTGGACTTCTTTTTACCAGAAATGAAAATGATGTTCCATAAGTACTTCCTTTTGGTGCAAGTTCCATTTAGATATTTCATTATGTAAGTCTAGATTCATAAAAGAATCCTACATATTTCTACCATATAGTTGCAATTATTTGGTCTAGTTTATGCAACCTTATATTCTCTTCCTGTTCTTCTATTTAATTTTATTTACTTAGTCCCACAGACCCTGAGATTTAACAGGTTTTTTCCTTAAAAATTCATCCAAAATGTTCTTGTATCTTCTTAGTGAGTGGTCTGTCGAAAGGTCTGAACAGCTAAGAATATATGGCTACAAAAGTAGATTTGCCTATCCTCCTGTTCAAAGGCAAGAGACCTGTCACAACATTCATCATACCACATTTATAAAAATATATCCACAGAACAGGCCCATTCATCTACTGGTGCACTCTGTTTCTTCCTTGATTGGACATTTCTCTAAGAGCTTGAATTTGTCCAAGAAAAGCAATGGATTTATGTACTATAATGCCTAGCATAGTCCATGTAAGTGCATTTCCTAAAAACCTGTCTCATGAGTGGTTAAAAAGAGGAAGTGGGCAGTTCCCCAGAATTCCTAAACTTACTGAAAGTATTGCTTTGCTAAAATTGTTGTTTACTATAAAATCAGTGAACTCATGTTTCTGGTGAAGCACAGCTATCTAAATACAGAAGGACTCATTCGTGGTTTATATAGATATGCTGCAGTTCGATTCTCTTCCTGAAGAAGCTGTCAATATTAATATCCTCAGAATTTACATAAACAGATACAGGAGTTCTGACTCTTATCCCTGCATATGTAATCTTGATTATATTTTCTGTTATTTCAAATGTGTATGAAAAAGTAATGGCAAAGTGTTCATTTTATTTGTACAGGTGTAACTCTGAAAAGCTAAGCTGGAATTCAGGCTTTGATACATTAAGAACTTGAAATTATTTGTGTTAACAAATCTTGTGAAAATTTGAACATGTAATCCATTGCCAGTAGCTCACTGTTTTTCTTCTTCTTGAAACTGGTTTTTTTTACATTTTCTGTTACACACATGAAATATAATTTTCAGAGAATGTGATTCTTACAGCATGCTGCTTTCCATGCCTTCCTCATATTTACATCAAAAGTTTTCCCTGGCTTGGGTATATCAGCCATTTATGACTAGGTTGGTGGTTTTTTTTTTACTTAGTTGAAAAAGCAAGCAACCTGTTTCCCCTGGAAAACATATTTAGTGAAATTACAGTCTTGTTTGCCATATGGTGCATCATACAGATGGATGATTATTATGCAAATCTTTTGATTAGTGAGTTTCTCCCATTCTAGGAATCATTTGTTTTATGTGTGTTGGCTTTGTAGACAATTAGTTCCATTCTTAGGATGATCTGGGACTGTGCCAAATCTTTGATACAGTTTTTTACAACTTTATACTTTTTTCTTCTATTTATGGTTTGTTCTATTTTCTTTGTTCATCAGGCAAAAGAAGTAACTTTTACTTCAATTTACCATATGAGAGATATAATGCAAGAAACATCATGTCATGCTGTATGAAATCAGTAGCAAAATTTCCATCTTTCCATCGTAGACTCTGCCTCCATGGCTATAGGCATGTAAGACTGATGAGGGGAACAGTTAAATAAAATATTTTGTTTTGCATGCAAGCAGAATCTAATCTGATGATTCCTACTAGCTCTTCTCCAATAAGCAAGTTTTGTAGTTGAGCTCTGGACAGTTTGATATATAGTGCTAAAGGTTTGGGGTTTTTTCATTTCTGCATGGTTCATAAAGATTTTGGATAGGAATTGTTCCTTCAGTTCTTCATCTAGGAACATGGAATATGAAAATTGTATGAAATGAAAATGTTACCTTTTGTAGGTAGGCCTGTTGCTAACCCTACTGTTAAATTTAGATTCCTTAGTTACAAGGGGCTAAGGTCTGTGGGGGATGGAATGCATTCAGTACAGGTTTAAGTAAGTCCCTTTGCTAACTTAATATACTCTGTAACTCAATTAGTTATGGCTCATGGACAAATCTGAGTTTTTTCCACTGTCTCAAGTAGGCATAATATTAATACAAATTAAAAAGCTTTCCTAAATGATACAGTTGATGTCCATAAACAGGAGCATCAGATTTTTTATTTCTTCAGAGAGCTAAAAAGTAGCCCTTACTACAGCTGAGACCTAAGGAGGTATGGGAGTTGTCAGCTGGGCTCTCCCACTGTGAATGGTAAACTGCACATCACAGGATGTGTTCCGGGAGTGGATTTTTGTAAATTAAGCTAATCTTTTATCTTTGTCACAAAACATTCTAATGAGTGAATCTCCTAAACTGAAATTCAGGTTTTTAAATGTTCCCTTACTTGCAATATATTGATGTTGTGGAAATATCTCAGACATAAACAGTATAAAATTATACTGTTGCAACTTAACAGTACAAAATGTGATAAAGTGATATTCCTTAACTATATAATTCAAGGTTATAGTGAGGGAGATGGTTTCCAAGAGTAAAACAGTATTTTATGATCAAAGCCATTGCCTTTCATCCATTTATCTAAATCAGCTCATTAAAACATTTAATGAATATATAGATACCTATCCCGTGGAAAGCAGCTTTTATTTCTTCAAAGCTTGCTGAAAATAAAGCAGTTTTATCTAAAGTAAAAACCAAAACTGACTAGTTGTAAAGCCAAACTACATAATTTACTTCATCAGAGGAATTATTGGCTGGAAATTTTGGGGCCTAGAAAGTTACAGCAAGCCATTATAGTTTTAATCTCATTAATCTATTAATCATCTGTCTTTAACCAGTTGAATTTTAGATTTTTTAAGCCACTGCAAGGTAAAAGAAGAATTCTGCTGTTGTCAGACAGGGAATCGATTGAAACACTGTTTCTGCAGTTCTGAAAAAATGGGTGTAGGTCATTATGCTTATGTGAAATAATGCTCTTAATTCGGTTCTGAAGATGTGTTTAAATACCTGGTAATCTAAATAATGGAAGTGTTCCAGAAGTGGGTCCTATTTTGACAGAAAATAAAACCATCTTTGGACCTTCCTTTTCAGTCTGATTTTATGTGTCAAGAACTTTATCCCTTAATGCTGAATATTTATCACTTTTCTCTCTCTCTCTTTAATTTTTCACTGTCTCAAAATGAGGTATTTGTTTTAATAAGGGTCTCCTAAATATCCTATCCAAACAGGAAGCATATCGGGCAACAACTGATGAATAAATAAACCAAATCTCTTGCTAAGAAGTTCAATATAAAATCACTTAGAATTCAGAGAATTTCTTCAGTAGGGAAGTACACAGGCTGGATGACCTTCTCTCTCAGCTGACAAGTGTCTCACAGTTTCTCCTCTGAACCTTTTAGATACATGATTCCTTGTCCCTCCTGGTTGCAAATCTCAGTTCTGCTGTCAGTTTCTCTTGAATCCTCTTGACAGTTCTATCAGTGAGTATCGTGACCCTCAGTTCTAGCGTGACACATGTCCTACACTCACATATTATAGCACTGCTCTGTGCTTCCTGACTTACCTATAATGCTCTCTGTAGTGACTGCTCAGTGTGTAGTGATGGTTGCAAGGAATTCCATTAGTAACTGAGAATTTTCCCAGCATGAAGATCCTCATAGTAATATCTTTCATCAGAATCTTCTGTTATGGAAGAAGGAAGGCAAGGCAAGGCAAGGCAAGGCAAGGCAAGGCAAGGCAAGGCAAGGCAGGCAGGGAGGGAGGGAGGGAAATATTTTCTTGAATAGCATTGAAGGTTTAAGCAATAGTCTAGTAAAATGGATACTAATTTAGAGAAAGGAAAAATTCAAGAATGATAATGAGAATTGAGCTACAAATGCCACTTTGTGAATGGAAGAGAAGCAGGTAGCATATTTCTTCAAACTATGATGAAATTTTAAACTGATTTCTTTTTTTATTAGTTCGCATATTTGCTTTCTGGCACATTCATACATGAGAAAGATTGTTTTTCTTTCTCTAAAATAATTCATACAAAAATTATTATTTAAACAATGTTATCTGCGCAGAAGTACTTAGTAAGTACGGGAAGTATTGGAAAATATGGTGAACTTAGGACCTGTGAAAAATCTACTAATCAGTAAGGTCACAGTAAAGGACTAATAGTATTTTTTAAAATTTATCTTAGCATGTATATGAATTTAGTTTCATTGTTTTCTTTCATAGTTATCAGGTTAAATGTGTATTGTGATGCCACTATTACTAAAGTTTCAATAGGCAGAACTTTTCTTCATTACAAACAAATTTATTGCTTCATTGGGTTGCATAATAAAAATGTGAGGATCTACAAATTAAAAGTATGACTCTCCTCTATAACAAAAATGGTTGGATAAAATGAAGGTAAATACCATTTACTGCAAATGTATAATGTTTTTCTTGCGTAATTACCCACCTGAATTCATAGACAACTATACACTTTTCAGCACTTTCATATTTTGTTCTATTGGACTGATGATCTTTGAAAGTATAATTTCTAAAACACTAAATGCACTATGTTCTGCACAAATGGATAAAGCTGGTCAGATGCAATGAAGAAAATCACTTTTGTAGAATGAAGGTAAGCAAACATTTTTCCTTCAAACATTCCACCACTATTGTCACATATTGACAAAATAAAAATTCAAATGTAATTTCTTCATAGGAATTGCGAATTAGTATCTTTATTAGCTCTAGTAAGAGTTGAATATGTCAGATATAGTAGATCTTTTAACATTTAGACCATTATTTCTCATTGTTTTTCACTATAGCTCAGTGTTTTATGTAACATAGCCGTTTAGATGTGACACTTAAAAGAGGTTTGCCTCCAAATGTGCTATAATCTAGCATGTGCTACTTTTGTTTTTAAAATTTATTTTGTTAAAACTCCCTTTAACTTACTTACATTTAAATTATGATCTTGTCATTAATGTCTTGTTTATATGTTTATGTGTGTGTGTGTGTGTGTGTAAACTGAATAAAAGAAAAGAAACAAGATTTGGAGAATTTGTATGCCTGAGATCTGGCCTGATTTATCCAGCTGTCTGATGAAAGATATTGTCTCAGCTGAGACAATATTACACTGATTTTATCATAACTGATCTCCTGAAATGAAGAGGTTCTTTGTCTTACAGCAACTGGATGTTGGGGTTCCAAATTAAAAACTATCTAATCATTTGGAAATGCGTGGGAAGCTATTCTTCTACAAACATGAAATTTCCTTCATAACATGTCTAACTTTCCAGGGAGAATTAAGCAGCCTAGCCATTCTCTATTTACATATAATGCCTTTCAAGCAGCCGATCAACAATGAAGAAAAAAATCAGAGTGCACAAAAGCTGCATTAATTTTCTATAAATATCTTTCCTTTTGTCATTGAAAACAATGATGAGCAGTTTCTTCTGTGATCACAAGAAACTTGCCTATGGAATTCAGAAAGTTAGTTTTCTTGCATTTTTAATGCTAAGATTAGGCTAATTCAGGCTATTGAGTTATGAATTACATTAGTGTTGAGTGTCATAAATTTCTTAGGAACGCTTATGTCCTCAGGCTATGATCCGAGTACCTTACAGCCACTCCTAATGTGTATGATGAGAGGGGTTTGGGGATGGAGGGTGGTATTCTCTCTCTGTTGTAAACAAGGTTGAAACAGAGAAGAGATGAAATAGCTTGGCCAGTGTCACACATGGAACAAATAGAAGTACCAGTAACTGAACACAGACCTCCAGTTCTAGACTAGACCATCTGTTTGCTAGACATGTATCTTCTTTATGATTCTGTCTATGAGCAGTTATTAAGTTCATATATTAGTTTTTTAAGTGGAATGACACATTCCACTGTTTATACAGTGCCTTTCCAATTCTATGATTTCCTTTGAGAAGCAGAAATGTAACTTATTTACACAGCAACTACAAGCCTTCATGGGAAAGAATATAATATTTATATCCAAATAGTAAAACAGACATTAGTTACTACTCTGCTTTCATTTGATTTTCTCTTTTGCTTATAGAGCTGTTGACAATTGTTTGCAGTATTTCAGCATAAAATAAACAGTTGCATCTGATCAAAGAGTCTTTTTATCACTGAGAAAACCAAATTCTAATAAAGAAAGATAATTATAAATAAATTTACATATAAACTAATGATACAATGTAGAAGAAGATTTACTAAATTTTCTAAAACATTGATAATTTGTGATATCCCACCCTTAAGGGGACAGGACCACCTAAGATTTGTAGATGCTTATGGTCAAAAGGAATGACAAAAATGTGAGGGTTCACAAAAACTCACAAAATTTTATTAGTAAATTAGAAGCTCAGCATAGAATTTTAGTCCCTGACCTCATATATTAGCACATGGCAGTGGGTTTTGGATAAAGGGGTGTGGGGGGAGAGAGAGAGAGAGAGAGAGAGAGAGAGAAACAGGGAAAGAAAGAGTGAAGGAAGGCAGGAAGGCAGGCAGGGAGGAAGGCAGGAAGGATGGAAGGAAGGATGGAAGGAAGGATGGAAGGAAGGAAGGATGGAAGGATGGATGGAAGGATGGATGGAAGGAAGGAAGGGTGGATGGAAGGAAGGAAGGATGAATGGAAGGATGGAAGGATGGATGGATGGATGGAAGGAAGGAAGGAAGGAAGGAAGGAAGGAAGGAAGGAAGGAAGGAAGGAAGGAAATCACCTGTCCTGGCTTCAGTGTTAATCCTTCTGATGGGATGTCCAGGGAGCACTGCCCAGGCTTGGTGGGGGTGCCTTTTTAGAGATAGGTTTTCCCTGCCCTGGAGAGAGGCTTCTTGCTTTCTGTGCAAATTATCATGTCCATTCTCTTAGACCTGTCTGGAAATGAGTCAGAGGGCTTCAGGGCTCTTGTATGGTCTTGATCCCCCCCACAGTCCGTGCCCACTTCTCTATCTCATTGCTGTGCTTCCACTGGACTGTGTTGTGCTTATCTGCAGGAACAAGATCAAGGACGTTTGCCCTGGAGAAGTGCTGCACTACATCCACATGGCCTCTTCTCCAGCTACATCTTCTTCTTTCCCACAATAATCCTTGTTTATTATCAACAGTCCTTGGTTGTTATTACCAACAGTCCATGGTTGGCTTCACAGCCACCCAGCTATCGGCATTTGGGACAGACACTCAGCCTCTTATCTTCTGGGCTTCTACACCACTGCAGATTGTCTGCCTCCTTTTTCACATGATCTTTTTACATGTACACTGCTAAATAATGGGATCTCATTACTTGGGACTTTTGGGTATGGGAAAACCAGTGTACCTAACTGCTTGCATGTATTTAAATTAGTTTTTACCTGGCCTTGGCAGGTGTAGGAGAAAAAGCACACTGACATTCAGAAAGGGACTTTAGGGTGGAAAAAATGTGTTTGTTTTCAGAAAGATGCTAGAGATCCTCTGAGGACATTTTACTTTTTGCTCCATTCAAGCTTCCATGTTGATCAGAGCTTTGGGCATGCTCAGGATTAAGACTATGTCTATGTCTCTAAAACAGAAGAGTACACACATGAGACTTGAATAGTAGGATGGTGTCTTATTAAATCCTGCATTTTTAATGTAAAATTTTTAACTAAAAGGGGGAGAATAATGAATACTGCTTAATAAAGAGTGTCAGATAATATATGCTGGTTGAGACTGTGTGATTCTATAAAGAAATCTAATGGAAACTTCAGTGCAAAGGAAATTGTTAGCCCAATGCAAGATGAACACCATTACCGACAGAATTAACGTTTATATATAGCCAAGGAAATGGTTTGCAGTGGTCATGTGCATTCTCAATTCTAAATTAATTCAGCAACTCTCAATGAAATCACCTCCATACCATCACAGATGTGTAATTTAATATTTCTGCTTGTATTCAGCAATATCAGAAACATTTGGAAATGTTGAGAAGTAAAATGAGCAACAAAAACCCCAATATTTGAATATTTGTAGTACAGTGTTGTGAATTGTTATTCCTTTCCTTTGGTTGCTCCATGCAATTCAACAGAAACTGATAGTCTCACCTCTCATCTTCTTTTAAGAGTTATTTACAGAGAATGATTCATCCCACCTATTGTAGATGCCTGTGGCAGAATGGGATCACTCCCTCTCGGAAAGTTCCTCTCCCTCTCTTCAGTGGCTAGATAAAACCAAGATAAATGGTTTTAGCTAGACAGAACTTTTTGATGACAAGTTAGACCACATAAATTCTGCCTCCTGGCTTGGAAGGGCTTTGTTTTTAATGGAAAAACTACAGAAATAGGCAAAAAGTATTATAGATAAGGGCAAACTTGCATGTGAGAAGAAATTGGAAATATTTGGATCAGTTATCTTAAATAAGAGATGAATAAGAACAGGCATGATTAAAAGAAACAACAGAGATGTTGCTAAAAAAGTCCAAAAACTCCAAAGCAGTATTTACCTTCTATTGTAATAAAACTACAAACACCATGTGAAAAAAATGCAGTGAGGCTTGCAAGAACACAGAACATGTTATATAAATTCTAAATTCAGTAGTAATCAGAAAATGCTCAGGTCTTCTACTCCTATGAGTACAGGAAGTTATATTAAGTAGATTTTTACTTACATGAGAAAATGAGAACTCTTAGAGTATAAGGAAGCCAAGGCACATACCAATGAGCACTGGGAAGAACAGCCCTCGCTCAATACCTGTTTCAATTCTTAGGACTATTGACATATGCTAGTATCTTTTCTTGAAGTATCTGCTATTGATAACTGTCAAAGTCTGGGTACAAGCTAAAACAACGATTTGATCTAGTGTGACAATTTTTGTATTTATGTTCTTCATTTCAAATATGAAAACATAAGGTTAAAAGGAAAGCTACTTCATTTCAGATGCCATGCAAATTGATTAGGTTTTGCATTAAATCCTCTTATGATGTAAGAGGGTGCAGTTGTACCAGAACATCTATCCATAAAATGTGAAGTAGCTTTCTATAGGTTGCTGTAGGAATGCATGAATTTTGTAAAGTTCTGAAGAGCCAGTGAAAACTTATACTGAGTCTAATCAGATTCTGGTTTTGACAACATCATCTTGTTATTTTTACTCTGTCCTACTACCTTTATAATCTATTACAGACGAAGTTATTAAAAGCCAAACACATAACAAATTACAAGATCTCATATAAATGCCAATGTTTTAAAAAGAGCTCCTACTGACATTTTACTTTTTCTAGTAGTGCACGTAAGAAAATAGTCACATTCTTCCTTTTTATATAAAGCAAAAGTTCTGTGTCTGAAACTCTAAACTGAATCTTTAAAATAGTATTACAGTTCATGCATAGTTTAAGAAACCGGTTATGTAAATCTTAAGGTAGAAGATGCAGCATGATAGGTTTACCAAATGAAATATTAATTGAAATCTATTTTAACTGTCTCTTTGTGCTTCAGTCAAGAGGTATGTACTAATTCCAGCTGCTGTTAACGCATGGCAATATTAAGAACCTGAGCTCTATGATGTATATTGTTTCCTTAATGTGGCACAGTAACTGATATTAGTTCCTATTTTTTCCATTGGCTTTGTTTTATTTTGTTCTTTAAGGAAATTGCATTGTGGTTTGAAGAGCATACCATCTGTTGAGTGTTGTCCTTCCTAGACCACACACAATATATTAAAAAAAGAAGTTGTCTTAGTTATAAATATTTGTTAACCTGTATGCAAAGCAGATCTTACAAGTCAAGCTTAATCAATGTTGCTGTGCTAGTTGCTTTAGTGGCATTTTTACTAATTTTCTTCTTCAAACTAGTCTTTTAGACTGCAGGAAATTTGATTAAATTGCAATATTAGTTCTGTGTTCATTCAGCCACTAAGGAGCATCTGGTTGAAACATTTTATAACATTTCAGAGTAGTAGACAATTTTCTCCAAAATATTTCACAATTGAAACTGAAAATGTAAAGCGGTCTCAGCAAAAATTACTTGATAGGAAGGTTATACTGTCATTATCATGGTCTTTTAAATTGTAGAAAAGGGAATTCCCTGTAGTGAGTTCTTTCTGAAGTATGTTCTGCTGCTCACCATGGAGGAAGTGGTGTTAATGTTCCATGGGAACAACACTTACAGCTCCTGCAGACCTCAGGACTTGCCAGATCTGCCTTTTCCCTTGGGCTCCATCACAGTCTGTGAGCAGTAAGGAGCTCCAGCAAGATGACAGGATGGTTGTGCCTAGCCCAGCATCCTCAATGGGTCCTTGAAACTCCCTCTTGAGCAACTGTTTTGCTTTTTCCTGTCGTCCATGTCAGGGCTGTTTGGGTATTCGTGTGTCACCTGCTGCACCTTCAGTGTGGGAATCACAGCTAGGATTTCATTTGAACATACCAGTGATTGTGCAGTCAGTACCAGTCCCGTGTGCATCTATCCTCAGCATCCAGGACTGGCAAATAGGTATTAATCTCTGCAACGTGAGATCAGAAGCGACAAGTCCTTACCGCATCAGCAGATACGAACTTGTCACTGCCAAGGACTGCATCGACACACTCATCTAACACGCTGTGATCCATTAAAGTGGTCAGTTTTCCTTTGTTGTTTCTTCTGTAGGACTTCATGTTACTATGAAAGTTGTGTTGCTAGAAACATGATTTTCCTCATCATGTTACTTCTTTTCTAGCTGGATTGTAACATACTGGAATACTGTTGTGGACAAAGTGAAAAGCTCTTCAGCATAGCTGTTCTTAAGGGATTAAATGATTATCATCTTTGTTGCGTTTCTTTCATCTTATAATCAACTTCAAGATGGTACTGGATAACTCAGTTTGAAGTGATTATATATTTGAAATAGAAAGTATTTGATCTTTTTGGTATCTCTGTGTTTAAACAGGTGAATTTCTTTCCATTAATGTTAATATGATTCTGTGTAACTGATCCCTTACTTGAATATTTGAGTGACATTTAGAGTATAAATCTGTCTAACAGGAACTGATATGCTAGGGGTAAAATTTTAAACTCTCTTATTTACGTTGATACTAATAAATACAATTAAGAAATTACCAAATGTTTCTGTACCTAAATTATATATAGAGAATGGGAGTTTGATGCCTCAGAGAAGGCTTAATGGGAAACAGAACCTTTCACTTGTATAATCACCAGTTTTCAAAAGCTTTTATTTAATTGTGATTATATAGTTGTTAGTATTCCTAACATTAATTGATTACAGAACAGTTTTTATTGATAAAACCAATATCTTAGTTAATATTGTATGGCTTCCATTTTGGTAATTTGTACAGAGTTGCTAAGATCCATATGTCCCTGAAGAAATTTTCGTTTGCATTCGTTCTTTGCTGAATACAGTGTTTCTGGATTTTCAGTCCTTTTAAAAATTTAATCTTTGCACGTGAGATGTGGCGTAAGAAATTCAGTTTTTAATGTAATCTTAAATATATTACTGTCTAATAAAAATTAAATGGTATTGTTAAAAATGCCTAACACACACGTTACTTTCTAGTTCTGTTAGGCATTTACAGTTCTGTCTCACTGAAAATAAATGTGCTTTGGTCCTCAAGCTTTTTAAGTGTTTTGGAAATTTTTACATTGCTTCTTAATATTTTGGGGTTTTTCCTGAGGGTTTCCAAAATATGTTGCTCTCATTTATGGGTTTTGGGTTTTTTTTGGTTGTTTTTTTTTTTTTACAGTTAGATTAATCATCACTGACCCGGAATATCCAGGTTCATGTAAGACATGCAGTGCCACTACATTTGAAGGAAACAACGAATTCTCTTACACTCAGATATTTTTACGTGCTTTACTATTTTCATAGCTGAGCCATTTTCAGAGCAAATAGTGGTAACACTTAAGTGTAACTCTCTTGTCCTTCATTGGCTCCTATTACATGAAGCAAAAACTTGCTGTATTTTTCTGAATTTGTTCCAAACTGCTGTGCTATTATTATTACTACAAAAGAACTAGTTATTGAGATTACGATTTAAAAAAAAAATACATCTTGTACTCAATAGCAGGAGGTGGTGCTTTGGATGTTAGGCACCTTTTCAACATTCAACTGCTTCAACTATTCTCTCTCAAATCTCTACAGCACAAAATAAGTTTTGTCCTTAATGGGACAGAGCTCCAGGTTCTCTGTTGATCCTTTAGGTATTCTGCCCCTGGATTATTGGACACCTTAAAGATAATGACAAAGACGTAAAACTTGGCTCAGTATTTCATAGAAGCCAGTGCATAAGATGAAAGCAGATTTGATGTGCTTATAGTACCCTGGGTTGCAGAGGAAATGCGCTGCTGTGTTCTGCACTATTTTGAGTTTCCCAAGGGCTAATGGCTTCATGCCCAAGATATTGCATTGCTCTAGTCCAGCTGAAAGGTGACAAAAGCATGTACTACAGAGGCCAAATCATCAACAGTAATGATGTGATGAATTCTTGCATCTGTTTCATTGTCAGAGAGAGATGTCCAGGACCAGTTCTAAATGACAGACTGACTTGTCTAATTGGGGTTGTGTAAGATCAGCCAGTAGGTACTGTGCCCAAGCTCCTTGAAGTGTTTCTTCCTGCTGCCAAGTGTAACTTATCTTTTCCTGAGTTTTCACTTCCACTTTCTGCTTTTTATCCATGAGCTCGAGTACTGAGGCAGTCTACGTAGTGTTTTCAGTGGAGATCATGGCACCTTTCTAGTTCTTTTAGTCTTTGTGTCTGTAATTTCAATAAGTTTGAAGAAAAAGGGAACCATGAGGAACATTTTTCTACTGTTCCTTTCCAGTTATGACTGTCTTGAAATAAACTGTTTCAAAACAGTCAGCCTCTTTTACATGCAGTTTATAGTTCATTGGTTATGTCAAATGTTGTAGAGAGGCTGAAAAAAAAGGAGTGGGAAGACTCCAGTGCTCATAAATGTGGATTGTCTGACAGTGACAGTAATGCCTTTTCTATCCCATGTCCTGAAATAAATTCAGATCATGACAGGTGATTGGTAGTACCCAGTTGAAAGTGTAGGCAACAAGAATATAATAATCGAGATCTAGCAAGAATATATTTTGAATGTGACATTGGGCTCAGGAGTGTGCTTATAGTGCTGTCTTAACTTGTGAAGCTCAAAGGATAAACTCTGCTGCAACATGGCAGCTGCACAGAGATGAGCAGATGTGCATTTGAAAGCATAAGAACCAAGCAGGCTGTTAACAAAAGATAAACATTTAAGACAGTGAGAAAATTGCATCGTTCATCAAAGAGGACACTTGCCACTTCTTTCTATGTTTGCACCATGGGTTTGCAGCCTTGCACAAATAGGAGAGCTCAACTCACCACCTCTCAGCCTATTCATGTGCCCATGACCTTCAATACTCAACTTTTAGTCCTTTTATAAAAATAGTATCCTATGTCACAGCGTATCTACTTTGTCCATTCTAGAACATTGTCTCAAGAATGACTTAGCGGAATGAGTATTGGAACACTAGCAGGACTCTGTTCTTTTCCCAAGTATGCATTTTATTTTAATCTGTTCAGATCTGATCCTACCTAGCTTGCAACATCTGAGAATACACCATTAAACAGTAAGAAAAAACATGAAATATGTATATGTGTGTGGGTTTTTTTCCTGCAGTCTGGAAGTTAGCTAGAGAATAATACTCTTTTTCAGTATTAGAATAAAAAATATTAATATATGAAGGAGGCAAAAATTATACACCATCTAGCTACACTGAATTTAGTTGCTTGATGGTGTTTTACTATTTGCCCTTCTCCAGGGAACCTGGTGAGATTGCAGGTGATCATCTGCTCAAGCTGGAGATTTAGCTGGGTACATGCCTTCCCCTTCATCTACCAAAGCTGGGTGAGCAAGGTAAACAACTGTCCCACAGCAGATCCTTGGCTCAGCAAAGTGATGTCTAATGATCAGTCTTAAAGATGTGGCAGCTCTGGAAAGCAAGGTGACCATTTGCCACTTGGACTTTAAAGAATTTTTAAACTAAGTTTCAATTTAGATAGCACTTCAAGGTACTAATCTACTCATCTATTTTTGATTAGGTTTTTCCATGTCTTTTTGTATAGGTATGAGCTCATTTCTTTCCCAGGTTTTGTCTGCTGTATTTTATAGTTCCTAGTTAAATGTGACCTCAAGCTTGACTGGAACTTTTAGGCAAGAGCAGTAGATGAATACTAATGATAAAAATAGTTAAATATGTAAATCATGAAGTAAAGCATTTCATGTTTTCAAGTAAATCTATTCAGAAGAGATAAAAGGATAAAAAATATTAAATACATTATATATATATATAAAAATTTTATTTTTCAATTCCCTTTTTTTCCCTCATCAGGCAAGTTAGTACCATGGAACAAATAGTCTCTGAATCAGCCTCAGGGCTTTTACTGAGTAATTAAAAGCTCTAAAGTTAGGTAGGCATCCAGTCCTCAGCAAGTATGATGGTTTTAAAGCAGTCACACTTAGTGAAACAGGAAGAGCTGAGGCATTATCTGAACATTTGACCTAAGTCTAGTGATTAAATTTTTTTAAAGATATTAGCTTGAATATTTTTCCATTACACGCATTCCTAAACATTTTTGGTTTATTCTTAATTTTATCTCTTCTTAATCTTTGTTTCTGGTTCTTGTTCAGTAGTTCTTTGATATTAAGTAACAAATCTGTGGAGCTACACTATGGTCACTTTAACGGGGCCTGATGGAAACAGGAATTCCTATTTCCAGATGATTTTTTGACAGGTTAGGTTTCCGCATCACCTAATATTTTAAGTACTCTTTTTAAAGAACAGATACCAGGATTGAAGGCAGTAGGCCAGTGTTGGTGTTATACAGGACATTTTGCATCTGCAGCATAAATAACACTTCTCCCTTATTTGTGTAACTAAAAACGGGCTCACTCTTTATGTCAACAGATTCTTGAAAGCTCATGCCAGGTTGTTTTTCCACTAAGATTCCAGAGCTCTGTATGGTCACCTTTCTATGATAAGCCTCCCACTGGGGACACATTTCATTTTCCTAGGCTTCTAGCTTTGACTCTGGAAAAAGTGCTTTGTTTGAACAGGCAAGCTTAATGCACAATTCATTCTATTTTATCCAACTATCATGCCTTTCACATTACATACCATTTTATCATTCTCTGACTAATCTATAAAATTTTTTTCATGATATGGTATACCATTTTATCATTATATAGTTATTATATTCTCTATTGCACATTAAATATTGCCTAGTAGGAAATATAGATTGTATTATAGATTATGTGGTACATACAATTATATTATTTGATATTATTATAATACATAGATTATTAGTTCTACTTACTTCCAAATCAGGGATTAAAATATTTATTAATGATGTTGTTCCAACAATTGCTCATTATATAAATCCACCAGAAGCACATATGTTTGGTGGTGGTTCCAAATGACAATTTTTTCTTGAGCTCTGCAAGGCATTTCTTATTTTGTCTATAAAACCTGGAGATCCTTGCAGATTTCAGTAGATCTGTTCTAAGGGTCAGAAGATTAAGAACAAGTAGTAAACAGGACTCACATAAGTGAGGGTCATTTATATTCCCAGGCAAATAGTTTTCCCTAAGTGAAACAGAGTGGGAAAACATGAGAAGACAAAGTGCAGCGGGAACTTGCGCAATCAAACAATTCAAGATGAGCCAGCAAACAGACATAGAGGCTCAGAGGTTCTTCTGTGGAGTTTTTCTTGTCAGTAGAAGAAGAAAACAGATGTGATTGAGAGGAGGGGATCTGGGTAGTTTGGTCACTGAGAAGCATTCACAAAGAAACTTAAGAGTTTCTCTACCCAAGTACCGCCACTGGCACAATGGGATTAACCATGGCATCAGTGATAAAAGAACTCAGGAAACAGAACCAGCTAAGCAAGAAGGGACAAAATTTGGCACGTCTAGGGTGTCCAAGACTATTTCCATTGTTCAGAGAGAAGAAAATCAGGGAAAGTACACATCAATGGATAAGGTATATTGCAGGTAGAAAATAGGGCATCAAGAAGAAAGTATTACAGTTGCTGAGAGCAGTCAGGCAGCACACTCATAAAAAAAGGACAGTGTTTATTAAAGAGAAGAAACAACTGAAAGTAGTACATATTGTTGGTGGAGTTCTCCCCTCTGTAAATAATTAATTTGTTGTCTATTTTTGAAAATAATTGGAAAAAACTTAACAGCATTGAAGGTAAAGGGAAGTGCATTTCTATCCTAAAAGTAATATAATTCTGTGACAATTTAAATGCTTCCTGATGCTCTCCTACCTAGCTGAAACTTCTGACTGCCGTTACTCTGATATCATGTCCTGTTTCAGGAAGCAAAACCAGCGGGATCTTCATAATTTTTCTTTGTTTACTGAAGATCAGAATGGATTTTCTCAACATTCAGATTTTTAAAGAAGAGAAATTAATGTATACATTAGTAACAAAACAGCTGAGAAGCTCTGCAGGAATCCCATCAACAAGGAAGCAAGCAGGATGACTAGAAGAACCAGCTGGTTAATCAGAAGAGAAGACAGCTTGTTGAAGAAGTTGTCATCCCTGAATCTTCAATTGATGGGTCATGTTGTTGTCGACAGGGACTCCTTACATTAAGTATCATTTTTGCTCTCACTGCTCAATCAATATGACAGTTTTGGTTCTAAATGCAGTGAAAGTCTTGGCCCTAATTTAATTTATTCCCTGATAATTTATTTTAAAATATCAAATAAATGGAAAAGCAATAAAATTCACATGTACCTGATATAATAAATTTTTAACTCTGGATATAAACTTTGCTCTTAAACTGTTGAAATTATACATGTGGTCAATTTCTGCAGTCTCTAGCAATTGTTTTCAGATTATTTGGTGATGGTGGTTGTTTTCTGAATAGTTTTCATGCCGTGAGTTTCTTAGAGTAATTAAAACTGAAATTCAATATTTCAGGTCTGTGTCATCATTGCATAGTTTAATGTGTATTCAAGTGATGTTTCTGCTTACTCTCTGGAATTGTATTGCAACAATATGGAACATTTTTATGAATCTGTTTGTTTTACAGGCTGCTGCTTTGAAAGTCGGAGAAAATTTTCTGTTCTTTTAATTGCTGTTTTCATAAGGAGTTTGCATATGAAGTTTAAAAATGGGGCGGGGGGATGTTTCCAGTTAATATTACTTATTTTAGTGAAAAGGCAGTAAGGCAGTCATGTCTGACTCATGGCAGGCAGACAACATGTTATTCTACAGACCTTTTGTCATTGTTCGAGTCACAAGAACCAACACTATGACAGACAAGTATCACATATCTGTATTACTCTGAAGCTCAGTGCATCAAGGAGGGCCGGGAGAGTGTTGTGGCAAGTGGCTCTATAGAGCAAATGAATATTGAAGAAAAGGATGTCAATACAAGGGTTAAATAGAATTTGCATACTGTAGACAAACATGATCTGGAAAATTTTATCGCTGGGCCATGATAAAGTTTTAACAGGAAAGCTGGTTCCCTTGGAAATTGAATCCAAATTTTCTGACTGAAGCAGAGGAAAGATAGTGTCAGAAATCACAGAGAAGCAGTAAAGGAAGATCACTGAATCACAAGGTAAGTGGCATTTCTTCAGTACTTCTGCTTCCTTGAAAATACAGGTTAGATCAAAATTTAACATAATTTGAAATTAGGGAAAAAGGCAGTGGGATTCTTAGGTGTTTTCTCCCTGTGAAATCACCATGAGTTCTCTGGGTAGGCTGCTCCCTGTGGCATTCAAATTAGATTGCATTAAATTGTACAATGAGAGAAGTTATTTTAATAGGAAACAGGCTTTGGATTATCACAGACAGAACAGAAGAGTGAAAAGGAGCCACCATTATACCTGAAATTGAGCATAAAAGAACTATTTCCAGAATCACACAATCATAGAGGGGTTTGAGTTGAAAGGAACGTTAAAGATCACCTTGGTCTAACCCCTTGGTCATGGGCAGGGACACCTTCCCTGGTGTTGCTCAATGCCCCAACCAACCGGGCCTTGAACACTTCCAGAGATGGGACATCCACAGCCTCCCTGGGCAACCTGTTCCAGTGTCTTGCCATCCTCACAGTAAAGAATTTCTTCCATATAACAAACCTAATTTTCCCCTCTTTCAGTTTGAACCCATTACTCCCTGTCTGATCACTAGGTACCATTCCTGACGCAGAGTTCATCTCGAGCTTCTCTGTAGGGACCCTTCAGACATTGGTAGGTTGCTGTGTGGTCCCCACACAGCCTCCTCTTCTCTAGGCTGAGCAGCCCCAACTTTCCCAGCTGGTCTTTATAGGGAAAGTGCTCCAGTCCGCTTCTCAGCTTCTCTAGATTTGATCCCACTGTTCCATGTCCATCTTATTTTGGGCACCAGAACCAGAAAGTTGCAAAAAGGACTCCAGACCTGAATCATCCATAGCATTTGAAATGTGGAAAATATTTAATGAGACAATAAATGTATTGTGAGAGCGGCAAGGCAGTACTGCTGAATAGCTCACAGTACTCAAAAGCAGATACAATCTAGCATGTTAATTCAGGAAACTGCACTCCTTAGCAGTTTCCTAAAATAATTTAAAGAAAATGCACAACTTTTTTTTACTCACAGTATACACCTAAATAATGAGATAGCAGGGAACTTGATATATATAGATTTTGGAGACTTATGATAGAAATATTTATGAATGCTTAATCTCATTTGCATAACTACAATAAATAGGGAAAAAACTCTGCTATTCATGGCATGTCCTAAAACCAGGGAAATGTAAATTGCAAGGGAAATCATGATTTGAAGACCCAGCCTGTGTGCCTGGCAGGCTTCTGTCTCTGAATCAGAAGGACTAGTATATTGCTGAGCCTTTCAGTGCGGAAGAAAAAATATGGACAATTAAGAAAATCACTGTAGTTCATGGATTACTGCAGAAATAATTTACTTATACATATGGTATATATCTCATTATACCTTCCTCTGCTTACAAAATTGTTGTTAAATAGCAAAGCTTAAAAGGCCAGGTTTTATGCCTTCACATGCAGGCATTTGATAAATTGTACTGTGTGTGAAAGGTAGGGGCCTCTGTAATTTGTTATTTCTTGTAATACCTCTAGTTAACTAGAAACCAAAAGTTTTTAGAAACAAGCATATAAAATTCCTCAAATTTCAAACTCCCTTACTTTTAAAGAGAAAGTAGTCATTTTAGATTTAGTTACGGTAACTATTAATGCTGTTTTTTAAATTTAAATATATCGTTACTGGTTTTAAATTATAAATTAGGCAAGTAATTATTTGGAAAGTCAACTAGCCATTTCTAGAACTTTTAAAGAAATTGTCTTCTTTTTGTTTGTTTTTGTTTGTTTTTTGAGTAGTAACCAAAATGAACCCCTACTCATGTAGAAATGCCATGAGAAGGAACCTTGACGTTTTCATTCTCAGTGGTATATCCCTTATGTTATATTTGTCTTCCTGTATTTAATTTATGTAACATATCTAACATTTTCTCCCCACTGCTCTCTATGAAAACTTCTGCCTACATAAAATAGATTACATGAAAACTTCCTTCCCCAGCTCAGCTGCAGTTTCTTTGAAGTCAGAGTGAGGACTGTCCATCTTTATCGACAGTAGTAAAATTAATGATTGCTTGGAATGTTTGCACAGTGGAGAAGTAAAAATTAGTCTGAAGTTACCTTCTTCACTTGTAAATATCTGGTGTAAGGCCATGGCATGAGAGATCTGAGCACAGTTTAATTCATGCTGGCTCCTATTTGACTTTAGAGACTTCTCCTACAGAGCTAACCTGTTGAAAGCCAACTCAATGGCAGTCTCTGCTGGCTCTGCAGTGCATTCACTGCTCTTCTTTATAAGTAATAGCAAAAATTGCTTCATTCTCTGATTACCGCTTAGGACAGATACTGAATTATCTAGATAAATACAGGGTAGAATTGCAATCTCTACTGTATATTTTGGCATGTTTTATACTGATATGGATTAATGAAAAAATATTACTTATCAGATAAATATAGTATATTTCTCACTGCATGACTGCTTTAAAAGATAGTGCCTATGAGAGAGTCTTTCCATACAAAGAGAAGAAATATGGCCAAATTCTCTATTTATGCTTTTATTTCAGGAACTTCAAGATCTGACTATATGTAGATTGTTGTGGGGTTAGTTGGAAAAAAGCTGAAGTGACTGATGAATATATGCAGCTGTTTATAAAATAAAAGGCTGGGCTGTATTTGAATGTGGATTCCTTTCTAATAAGTACTTATTTCAGTGAACTAATAAATACAAAACTTCAAACGGCAGCTTATATTAAACATCAGTCTTTTAGGTTATTCATTTACTCCATTCAGATTTATGGTTAAAATATTCCTGTCAGAAGTAAAGTGCCATTTATCTAATCCAGTTTCCTATGAAAATACACTTAGGTGATTTTGGAAGACTTCAATTACCTAATTGTACAAGAGAATAATTTATATCTCACAGTCAGTAACTTGAGATGCTGATTATTACTCAATTTTTAGCGAAAGATCAGACAACCTACCCGAGGCACTACATACCTTGAAATATCTCTGTATATTTTGCTAAGAGTGTCAAATGAATAGTGACCTGTGAAATAAAGATCAATATGCTGTGACATAGTATTTTCATAATCACAAGGATGAATTTATCATTTGCTTCAGCTAAATGAAAATAAAAATTTAATACTCCAAGGCCATCTCAGTTTCAGATTACTTATGGCAAGATTCCAACAATCCATAACTTTGAAATAAATGTAGTGTTTCTTCAGATTACAACAGCTAAGTACTTAGCAGTTTATTTGTCGTTTACTTATCACCCAATATATTTTGGTAATCTCTGCTGAAAGGCTGCTCAGAAAGTGACTCTTAATTCAAAGAGTCAGTTAGTGGCTTTCAGGGTGTTGAACAAACACCATGTAAAGTTGACGGCCATTTTTCAAGACCAGCTTCCAAACGCTAAAGGTGTGATTTATGTCTGTAACTCAGATATTTTGGGTGAAATCTTTGCCTTCTGAAAATTAATGGCAAAACTCCTGTTAACTTTAGTTCAGCCAGATTATCAGCATTAACTTCTAAAACACTCATAAAGTGATCTTCCAGCATTAACGTCTGAGAATTCATCATAATATTTTAAAAAAAAGTTTCTATTTGGTTATTTTGCAATCTCTCAGGTATTTAAATTTGTAATTTTTCTTTGAATTATCTGAATTGCTTGCAAATAGCATAGATTGTAACAATAATTACTGTCTGTAAAATTTTTTTGTTAAGTTCTTCAGTGGTTGATCCTTAAATATAGATCTGTTTTATGCACTCTTTGATACACAGAGTCACTGAAAAGGGTACTTCAGCTATAAAGAATATAAAAGAACTTGCAGATTCAAAACAAATAAGAGGTGGTACTTAATCATAGGGCAGGTGTCCAGGCCAAGGGCTTCACAACAGTTCAAAATGCTGTTAGACAAATCCATGCAATAAATATACATCATAATGACATGCAGGCATACATTTGTGGTTTAAGAGACTCCTGAATGTGCCAAGGGAAGGTAAGCAAAGGACTTACCACTTCCTATGTCCCTTGGTAAGTTACATTAATAGCCCATCAACCTATTTTAAAAAAAACAACTCTTACTTCAATTCAAAATTTTTCTAGCTTTGTCTTCAATTTGCATCTATCTGCATGTAATTCCTTGTAAGCATTAAAGGGTATTTGCTCTCCAAAATACATTTCCTAGAAAGAGATACTTATAGTCTTGATTTGAATGGATCAGTTCTCCAATCTCTTCAATCTCTCTCTTTTTTTTTTCCCACGAAGTATTTTAATATCTTGTTACAAGGCATGCTAGGCATGTTTTTCAGAACTTGTATAGTCACTGCTAATTTTTTTCTCAATTCTATTAAGTTCCTCAGTATCCTTCTTGAAGTGTGGGCACCAGAAAATAGACGCAGTATTTCCTTCCTAGTTTTCCTAACACTGTATTCTGAAATAAAATCACTCTTGCATTTGATTTAGATATTATCCTGCTTGTACATTCAAGGATTGTATTCACACTCTTAGGTAAAACATCACAGTAGAAGATGATCTTCGTTTGATTACTTTCTATGAGTCCTCAGCGTTTTCTGTTCCTGCTTCCAGGACAGCATCTCCATCTTGTAATTATGACCTGCATTCATCCTTCACTGGTGAATAATCTTACATTTCTTTCTATTATGAGATGTGGTATTTAAAAGGGTCCTTTTCATCAGGAAACTGTGTGGCTGCTCTATCTCCAGCTGTCATGTTGTCCCTAAAGACTTGATTAAGGGTTACCACATCTCAGACTTGTCCTTACCTGAAAAGCAATAGAATGTCATCATGTTTTAGTCTTATGCCAGAGCCAACAATGAGCTGAAGGAATTTAAAAAAAAAATATTTCCATAATGTCAGGCTGTCATTTTGTGTGTTTATGGCCATGTGAGGTTCATCACTGTACCATGAAGCTTGAACTTTTTGTGACCAGATCTACTTCACAAGAGGTTAATAGTTCATTGATAGTGAAATTAAGCACTAGTTCAGGTTGTTTATTGCCAAGAGATGAGAGGAATCTTAGCAAACCATGTTAAAAGTTCCAAAAAAGGTGGGAAGTTGGTAGTCTGAGTGATTCTTGAAATAAATGAAGATTAATAATTTTTATTGAAGGGGAGTATAATAAAATTTTAATCTTAGTAGGACTTTTTCAGGGAAAAGGGAAAGACATCATGCAAATCAAGATCCTCTTCTATAAAGACAAAATTAAAGATGTAGTATTTTTTTCAGAAGAAATCTTTCTTTAGTCTCATGATTTGATACCCATTGATATCTTCAAAGCTGGATATCCTTGAGAAGCTGCTTGCCACTGAGTTAAGGAGAGGCAGAATGTAAGCAGTTTTCTGTTTTCTCTTATCAAGTCTTTGTAACCATTGTAAGTGAATTTCTGTATTTGAGGCAATTGTATATAAATTATTTCCTTTAACCTTTACTAGGTTTTTCTCAAGGGTGTGTTCAGAATAAGAGTCAAACAGCACATCCTATCCCTCTATGTCAGGCTTTCTTGGAAACTGAATTACCAAACAATTTCTTTGAAATTTCCAGAGCATTCAAAGGATAATAGAATGTGTCTCTGCTAAAGAGAATGGATCATTTTGGAATTTTCAGTTTTGTCTATGTAGAAGTTTCATCCCATTTTGCTTGCTGCAAGATGGCAGGAATACTACCACTGAATGCTAATAGTGATGGCAAAGTTTGAGGCACTATAATTCCAGCAATCTTTGTGTCATCTGTAATTTTTGACAGTAATAATAATAAATTTTGAATTAAATTATGAATAAAATTAAATTATTAATTCGATTATGAATAAAGCTATGGTCTGGATATTGTATAAACTAATGGTGTATTTTTCTAAATGATGAATGAATGTTGAAATCCAACAATTAATCAATTTTTTAATTATTTAACTTTTGTATAAGTGTATTTCTAGTAAGAAAGCTATGGAGAACTGAGACAAATACTTTACAGAATACCATTAATACCATTTTGTCAGCCTGTTTTATCACTGCATCGAATAATTTTGCCAAGTGTATTTAATAAAACTTAGCCCTGTGTGTTAATGTCATTAATTGAATTGCTCTCTTCTATCAGCTTCTGTCTCAGAAATAAATATTAACAGCTTTTACTCTTCAGAGACCTTCTCTGACTATTGAAATATTCACTTTAGGATATAATAACATACAAATTAGCTTATTTTTCTCACAGTCACAAGGAGTAGGTCTTCTGTTAACATAATCTTTGTTTCAACATGAGCTTGTAGCATGTGGAAGGTCATGGGGAACTTGGGGAAATTTTAAATGTCAGCTTGTCCTATCTTAAGGCCTAGAGGTCTTGGGTTGCATGTTATACTGAAACTTTGAGGATCTCTGCCACAGGTGATTGAATTTGGGAAATTAGGCATTGGATGTAGGATCTAAATTAGTGCTAAAAGTGCTAAATTGCACAGGTCATACTGTAATTAACTTTTACCACCTGTTGAATATATATAATTATATTTGTTATTTTTAAAAAACTGAGCTACTCATATAGATGTACTACACAAAGAGCATTTTTTACTTCATTATTTCTTTGTACAGAATTCAAGTTTTAGGACTCTTGAGCTCTTCAAAAACGATATTGGTGTTGGATATCTACAGCTAAGTATAATGTCTGTTTTGCATAGTCTTTTGGGTTTTAAATACCAAATCTCTTCCCTTACAGAGAAGTCAATCAGGATTCTGATGGCTGCATCAGCTTCAAAGAGTTTGAATCTGCAGTGAAGTACGGACAAGATGAAGTATCACCAGTGTACTTTGCCTAAGGAATATTTTCTGGTAAAAAGACAAAGTGAAAACTTCAGATCTCAAGATATTTAAAAATCAATGAAACTTCATTTGTTTCAGCCAGCATTTTAAGAACTTTGACTGTAAGTGTAGCTCTGAAGAACAGCCTTTGAAGATTTACTGTTGACAAGTTGGGTGTATTAATTTACATGTGTATATGTGTGTAGAATGCTTAAAATATTTGAAATCTCAACTGATTCACAATCACCCTACTTAGAAACTGTAACTCTACTTTTTCTTTTTGACTTCACAGAGAAAAAAAGGAGCAATTCTGATTTCCAGTTGCTGTGAAATTTACTTGTTCACTTTTTCAACACCCTTTGTTGACAGAGTAAAATATGTCACATGTATAGAAACATGTAGATTAAATTTATGGTAGCTAATGACTGTTGGCTTCGGTTTCTTTATCAGTAGTGTATTTGTCTTCCCTTTATTGTTTTACTTCCATGTATTTTTTTAATACATTACAGATTGTTTTTTATTTAATATTTATTAATTAATTGGCTACATGATTTAGTTCTGAACAATTACCAAGAGCTATATATGTAAGGAAGCAAGCATAAATACTTAGCTTTCTTTTAAAAAAACCTAACAGAACAAAAAAATAAATATTTAAAACATGCATCATGGACCTCAGTCTTGCAGACTGAAAATTCTGTGTATTCAAACCTTCAGCTGACTTTTAGGGAAGAATTTGGAGATATACATATGTATATACACTAGCAAGATCACAGAATTTCCCAATAGTTGAGGGACAGTATAAGGTAGAAGCTGTCATTGTCTACGAAGTTGTCTTCCCCCTCTCTCGCTCTCTTCTATCCAGTAACTGGGAGATGTTCTTACCTGCTGTGACTTTATATACATCAATCAGAGCTGTGCTCTCATGAGATAAATCTTTTTTATTCAATATATTTTATCTGTGATCACTTCTTACTCTCTTCTCATGTTCATATTAATAGTAACAGAAAATAGAGATTTCATTATGAGTGCTGTCTGTGATCATATGCCCCACTCCATGGCTTCATTTCTGTTTACCTGCCAGTTGTTAAGTTGTTTATGATAGTGATTTTTTTTAAACTGTCCAGAAGAAGCCGTCTCCTCAAGAGAGCCTAGAGACTGTAGCACATACTTAATACTGCTGAAAATAAATAGAAAAATAACAAACAATAATAATGACCACTAAGAGGAAAAGAGTACCAATTTTACCCTTAAGTCAAGAGAGTCTCCAATTTCTTTCAAATTTCAGTGAGGCATTCCAGAGTAAAATTTACAGGTGAAGTATTTATAAAATGATGTCTATATTTTCTGTTCCTATTACATGTATGTATCTCTCTAGGTACAATCAAAGTGGAATCTTGCTCTTTTTTAATTTCAAGGCAGGTAATATAAAAGTAATGAGAGAAAGTTGGAGGCACTGAGTATATCAGCAGATATACCTGATTCTATATATAAGAACCAGGTATCTGCTAGATGAAATGAGCTGTAACTCAAATATCATGCTTTATGTGCTAATCAGTGGGAGCAAACTGGTGTTGCCTTTGAAAGGTGATGGGAAGACATGCTAATAGATTGGAGCTTTGCCTTAGAAATGCCATTCCCCAATAGATGAATGTTTTCATAAGAGAATCATCACCATAGATGTTAATTAGCAATATCATCACATGCTCTTCTGAGATGCAGGAGATTGAATTATTATCCCACAGGGATAGTTGCTACAGGTTTATGCACAGTCATGAAAAAATGTATGACAGTTTGATGTGTTATTACTTAGACTGTATTTTTTTGTTCAGTAGACCTCAATTTTTATGGTGCCCAGACCCTGTACCCTTCCTAAACACTGAATCAATGCAGTATTATTTTATTGTGATAGATTATTTTATCATCATTATTTATTGATTTACTTATTTTAAATATAATTGTCTAGCTCATAAGAAGCAGTTAAAAACGCTATGGCTTCTTGTTTATATTTCTAGTATACCTGTGATTTGTTGTCTGAATAGCTGACAATATATATGCAATATTGTAGAAGTATAGTATTCTGTTAATATTATACTAAACAGAAAGATCTTTGTATGCTTTTAATAGTAAGAAATTTATATATCTTGTATATATGGCAGGGAACTCTAGCAAGGAAAGTGCTCATATCTCCTTTATTTCCATATGTTTTCAATCCTCATTTTGTCAGGGACTTGAAAAGGTGCTATGAAGTTGAATTGCTGGGTCAGCATAAACTCCAGGAGGGGACAATGAAATTTTTTACCATGTTGGAATTTTTTAGAAAGGAAGAGATCTGTATTAAAGAATGTCACTCCCATGGGGACTGACAGAAAGAAACTGCTCGTGACCACAGTGAAGTGGGACTGAGTAGGCCATGGTGACACTCTTCCTTTTGAATACTTGAATGAAAATTAATTACTAGCTACTGCTTGTCTGGGTTTTGGCTAGCAAACTACAGAAACATTTCAGCCACGGCTAAAAACAGACAAGAGTAAGGAGTGACACTTACTAGGTAATGGCCAATTCTCATTCATGGTTTGGGAAAAAAACAAAAGCAACAGCTACCCAGCTATTGGGTGAAAGAGGCTATATGCTCTTCAGGTTTTGTTTTCTGGTGCTGGTGTAAGAGCTCAATGTCAAAGGTCAACAGGGAAGGACTGGCACAGCTAAGAGCTGTGATCAACCTTAGGCCACAAGCTGCAACTCTGACAACTTGGTTTAACTCCAGAGCAACATAAAATGAGACTATTCAGTCGTTAGCAGCTTACATTCTTACCTGCAATATTTCCAAGAGTGTAATGACATAAGTGATAGGAGCCCACATAAGAAGGTTTCTTTGTTTGATGGCTACCATCTTTGGCCCAGCCCTGGGAGCCAGAAGTGTCTGAACCTCCAGAACTGAAAAGTGTTGCAGTAGCTAAAGAGCCATTGCTCACTTACAAATAGCTATTCATGTACCCTCTGGAACAGGGGATCTTCAGAATTTACTTACCAGAATGTTATACTATCTTTTCAAAGTTAATGAGTACATTTGCTTTCTTACTTGTTTTCTGACACCTCATTCACTTAAGAAACAGGATTTCCTTGTTAAAAGTATCCATTAAAAAATATTTACTTTCCAAGTGAGTGATCATCTGTTTAAATTATTTTAAAATGTATCTTTTATATGCGTAGCCAATTGCCTCCATTTTATAGCAAATAGAATACATAACCGTAAATGCTATCAAAGTATATTTGTTTTGCTCCCCTGTGGCTTCTGTAATTCACTACAGCTCTTAAAATCTGATATTATATAATTTCCTTTTAAAGGATATGGGTGGGTTAGACTTTTTACCATGGTCTGTACAAACAGCAAAAAAGGGCAATCATTTTAATTTGAAGGAGGGTAGGTTTAGTTTGGACAAGTTGTTCAGAGAAGCTGTGAATGCTCCATCATTGGAAGTGTTCAAGGTCAGGCTGGATGGGGCTTTGAGTGACTTGACCTTGTGAAAGATGTCCCTGCTCATGGCAGGAGGATGGACTAGGTGACCTTTAAATATCCTTTCCAACCAATCTCATTCTATGTTTCTATTATTTTATTTATTGAATGAACAGTTGTAAAGGTGTGGTCTTTGGGCAACATGACATTCCTGATGGCCCCCCTAATGTGATATACTGCCATCTGGGAGAATTTTCACTGAAAAAGAATTCAGACAACTAAGCCCAATATCAAGACTGGCCACATATAGATTTTTTTTTTTTTTTTTTTACTTTTTGCCTTTTTTTTCCCTGTCAAATAAGGGAAAATTTGACTTTTACTTTTCATCCATTTACTCATTAATCAGAAGAATAAAAATAAATAAATATGTGCAGTACATCACAGAATATGCAGTATTTCCCTATAAGGCTCCCAAAATAAAACTTCGTGTAAAGATAGTACATTAAGTTTATGGCAGTGTTACTGTGTCTTCTATCTTTAATCAGCTGTGTGGGTGGTGGCTGACTAGTCAGAGTAACTAGCTGACACATGAAATGTCACAGTTCAAAGAAAAGCTTTGGCATGACTCTCATTTACTATAATATATCAGCTTTACACTTTTCTGGCAATGAAATGCAGTCTAAAAATCAGGATGAATTACAACTGCATTCTGCATTCCTGCTTTGATTCCTTAACACTATTATTTGGGATGGCTGCCCAAACGGAAAAAAGAGTCAGGCCTGTTTGTTTAACTTTTTGTGTAGATATTGCCAGTAACAATTTGAGAAAATACATTGCCCCATTGTCTAAAAGAAATAGTAATAACAACTGGAGGTTTTAATCATAGGTATTTAAAGATCCATATTTGAGCCTCTTATTTGCAAGAAGTAAAAAATTAATGATGAATTTTAAAAGAACCCAGAGGTTGCACATGCATTAACATTTTGTCTCAAAGCAGTGCAGTTCTGAAGTGAATCTCCTGATCTTCCCCACTTTCTGTGTGTTGATTTGGTTTGCAGAGTCATTGTGGTGCGTGCAAATCAAGACTCATTCTGGAGGATAATAAACTAGAAGACCATTCTGGGCAATATCTAATGGAGACATGAGTCTGAACGATGACTACTTTGCACCACCATGAAGTTCTCCAAGCCTTCCTGCATATGTCAAGCAGTCCAGCAGCACCAAGGCATCCCATTCTCCATGTCTGGTTTTTCATTTGAAAGAAAAGCCAGTGTCACTGCCATCACAGAGTCCTCTTGGATTTGTTTACATGGCTCAAGGCCTTTCTTAGTCCTTTCAATGGGACTTTTGGATGTTGACCAAAGTTAGAGTGGAGGCAGAGTTTGGCAACCTGTTCCAGTGTCTCACCACTCCCACAATAAAGAATTTCTTTCTAATATCTAATCTAAACCTACATTCTTTCCATTTGAGACCATTCCCCCTTGTCCTGTCATTACATTTTCTTGTAAAAAGTCCCTCTCCAGCTTCCTTTTAGGATCCCTTCAGGTACTGGAAGGCAGCAATTAGGTCACCCCGAAGCCTTCTCTTTTCCAGACTGAACAAACCAAATTCTCTCTGCCTTTCCTACTGAACTACTGATTTTGCCATGAAGTGTTTGCTAATGTAGAGTCAGTCAGGGAGTCTGGTGTTCAAAATTGCTTTGATACCCATGCCATGGAGAACATCTCAGCCTTAGTCAAATGTTGTCTCTCACCAACACCAGTGAGGCGTATTTCTTTGTGTGCTCCAGTCAAGTTTGAATTTGTTTATAAAATTCTTTTAAGAGTCATTCTAATTTATATAAATTTAATTTACTGTTGGCTTATATATATAACAAAAAATTGAATAATGTGGATAAAGATGGCTTACAAACTGGCTATGAAAAATGAGACACCTACAACAATACATCTTAGAATGAGTTGCTGTGTTAAAAGATCTGAGATAGGTCTCCTGAGAAAAGCCTAGTAGCTGCAGAACATTTATGCTAGAAAGGAAAAAAACTTTTAAATACTTAATCTTTCTTGGAGAAGAAAGCTGTGATAGATGTTAAATAATCGTGAAATATTCAGTGACATATTGAGATGTAACAGATGCTATGGAATCATGTTATAGTCAAACATTGTACTAATTTTGTAAGTGTCATATATTTGTTAGCATTCCTATTTCTGGCTAAGGGCAATCTTGAGAGTTAGTAATATGAAATCTAGTGATAAAAGAGTACAAATAACAAGTCATTTGAAGTTCTGCTTACCCACTCTGTTGGGAAGGCAGCATACAGACATATGTATTTATCTCAAAAGCCCTCAGAAGTTGAATTACATGAAATTCTGACTTTTGACAGTGCTGTCTTGGAAGAGAAAAGCCCTTTTCCAGAACTTATATCCTGTGTGAAAAGAAAGCACCCCTGAGACAGGACCACAAGTATCCTAGATTTTTCAAGTCCTCATTTGGAAGAGAGGTAGGCAAACCTGACCTGATAAACTAGCATATATATTAAGAACATGTTTTAAGCTTTTTTTTTTTTTTTCTGAGAGGGTCTTGGTCTGAATCAATACATTTAATTAAATATTTTGGGAGGGAAGGTGTTATTTGGTTTTTTTCATGGTTAACTTTGTGAAATGAAGACTTTTAATTGGATATTTTAATAATACCCTGAAGTCAGACCTGCAAGGGAAATTACAGAGCAGTACAAATGATGGAGCCCAAAAGACCTTTCTGGACAGAGACAGAATTTCACCACATGAAAGACCAAAAGCAGAGTCCTGAACTTTAACATAAATGCAAGAAAATTGTAATTGCACTACAAGACAGAGCTGGGAACCACCTCTTCCAAAGTGCAGCCTCTGACAGTTGGCAGTAGCAGTGATGTAGCAATAGGGATGCAGAAGAGTGACACTGCCCTAGCACGTTCTGTGTGTCCACCAGCCAGACGTTCACATCTCCCTTCCATCACGTACTGTACTATAGACATGATTCTGTTCTCAATCACACTTGCTCCTTTCTATGAATCTTTTTTTCAGTCCTGCTGTAGACTTTTTGAGATGATCAGAACTATGCTCACTACTGAGGTTGTGGAAATAATTGTGGCTTTACACAGCAGCATAATAATGTTTCCCATTTTAAGTTCTATAGCTTTCATATTAAGAATTTAAGATTTAGAAGTGAAATGGATGTAGAGCTAATTCAGAAATAATGTTAGGAAGCAGTTAGATTTCTCTTTATATTTGCCATGATCTTCATTCATACATGATATATAGTTTTACAATCATAAATAAAAATAAATACATATATATGATATATATAATAAATAAGAAATAAAAATTAGAAGTCAGACTATTTATAATATTTAAGCACCTAAACAAATAGGAAGGTGGCTCTTGTAATCTGCAAAATGATTGAGGTAGCTAAGTGCTAGCTTGTAGTGGCATCTAACAGTACATCACTTTGAAAATTCTGCAGGAATTAGTCTGCAGTTTAAGGGCTGTTTTAAAAATTAGACACTTCATATGAATAAATAGGAAAAAGATGAATTTTAAAAATCAGACACCTATCTGTCTGAGAAAGCCTCAGTCACGCAGTTCACTGAGAACATGAGGTAGATCCTCAGACTGGTTGGTACTTGACCACTGGTGGATTTATGCACTAGAGAGCAATATAATACAAAATGCTGCCTAGAAACAAGGTTTGAGTTCTATGCTCTGCTGTGGTGGTACAGCTGTGCTGCTCCAAGTGGTGGAGGAGTACTCCCAGCATCTGCTAAGAACCCTCTGCACTGCTCTCCCATGCTCAATCTGCCTTCTTAGGCAAGGAGTGTTCAAATCCCTGTGCAGTGCCACAGCCTGGGTGTGTTACGATCAGACAGAGTCTGCTTCATAGAGAGATTTGCTCTGCTCACAATGATCCATGAGAGCAGCTGCAAATTTCTAAACTTAGCAAATCACCTAAATTTATTGGACCTTAAGAAAAGTGAGTCATACAGATTTATTTAAAAATCATTTAATCCTGAAACTTATTAGGTGCTTTGACAAAGACTGGGCAGAAACTCTGTTAACATTGCTGCTATAATTATAATGTTTTGCTCCTAATTGTGAGAACTGTCATGATCTACAAATTGGGATGTTGTGTTAAAATTTAGATCAGGAAAAAACCAATTTACAGAACAGAGTGCTGTAAGTCAAGGGTGAGAAATCATGTTGGATCTCTACTTGAGAGCTCATCATGGCAAAAAGAACAGTAGAATCAGAAAAAAAAAAAAATTTGTAACTCTGATTTGTACCAGTTTTCCATTGCAGTGATTCATCATTGCAGTTCTTTGTACTCCAAGGCAGTTCTCTACCTATAATATGGAACAAAAAAAAATTTGGAAATGGTGTAGATAGGCCAAGGGACATAAAGAAATTCAGGCACCTTTGTCCTCCTGAAATAATATGAACTTCAGAAATGCCCTATGGGTCAGGTCTGTGGTCCATTTAGTTCAATAGCCTGCCTCTAACTGTGCTCGTGGGAAACACTATTTGGAAAGGGCACAGAAGCCAGAGTGTTACCTGCAGTTCAGTCCCCTCATACTGCTTCAGCATCCACAGTCAGCCGGTTTAAGAAAGCTGGAGGGCACTCTGCTTGTCTTAAAGACTTAAGAGGCAAAGCCCCCAAACGTTTACTTTTATTGGAATTGCTAAACATGGCCTAAGCTAAACTTGAAATGGCTGAGACCCTTCCAATCATAGTTGAAAAAACAAAACCTAGACTCTATCATAAGAAAATGTAAACAGTCAAAGACTTTCAAAGTATATTTATAATCTTTTATATAGATATATTATTCAGTATTCTTTTACAGCATGCACCTTTCTCCTAGGAAGCATAGAAATGAGATTATATTTTAGCTGCTAATTAATAGTGTTCCACAGCCTTCTAACAACAGAGGAAATTCTTCAGTGTCAGCTTTGCTCTCTCTTGCACCTACTTTCTTTGAAATTACTTTTATCGTGCTTTCAGCAAGACTATAGCTCTTAACAGGGGCCTTGGTATCAAAGATGGAAAGACTCAAAGATGGACTTGCACGCAGAAATCCTTCAGTTATATTTTACTTCAAAACTTCTATCTATTTGGGCTAAAAATGAGAAAATTATTTCTCTCAATGACATACCCCATCTTTGTGTTTCACAAAGATGTTCCCAATGTGGTTTCTGTATTGCATTAAGTGTTCAAATGTGGTAAAAATACTGAGCTGTCCACTTAATTATTTGCAGGTCTTCAATAATCTGCAAACTAACTTAATCACTTAAAAATAACACAATAATAAAAAAGAACAAAAATATAAGTCTTCCATAAAACTATTCAGGAAAGATTCCTCATAAATTTATAAATGACGGTATGCTGCATTGCTTTTATACAGTAATTTCAAAGTCCAAATGCCACTTAGTATGGGATCAAATCCCTCACAGAGGCTGTCATATCGGAGCAACATTAATAGTTGGACTTGGTGATCTTAAAGGTCTTTTCCAAAGTAAATGCTCCCATGAGTCTATGATTAATACAGCAGACTCATAATTCTAAGTTTATTTAACAAGGTCTGATTTTTAAAAATGTGCTGATTGACATAAGTGTAGTACCATCCTGTGATTTCTTACTGACTGGGTATGGTATTCTCTCATGCATTTTCTGCATTTCTTATTTATATTTGGTCCTTTTTGTATCATTCTTACACTGTAAAGCGAAGTTGGAATGAGTATAAACATGCTTTATACTCAATTTCTATTCCTAAAATGATATAAAACAAACAAATAAAGACCATAAGCAAGGTTATTTTATGTAACTTTGTATGTGTTTAAAGTTGTGGGCTTCTCTATGAGATTGTACAGAGTATCTCAGATTCCAGGAAATATTACATCTTCTCAAGTGAATGGCAATAATTGAAGTACCTATCTTCCATCTCTCACTTTAGAGGTTTTCTTCACTCCCTGTGTTACACAATTGTTATGGATGTGACATCCTGTTATTACATGAAAAAGTGGAGATTTCCAGGAGATAAAATCTCAATTAATACAAGGACCCTTTGAGCGTACATTGCTGGGAAGTCTAGCTAAAAAATTTTCTGAAGGAGAATCTGAAGCCAAGACAAATGTTAAACAGATTGCATTTCAGTGTTTTCAGAGGTAGCCTGAATCTTCATACTCTTTTATGAATGACTTCACATTTCTTTCTTTTCTATTTACTTTTCGACAGCATGAATTTCATTTACACTATTTTAAACAAGATTTAGACTTCTGTTGATAAAATTGTTATATATAAAGAGGAGGTTTAAACATGTTACTGTCTTTAAACAGTCCTGCTGATTGTATAGCAGAAATGCTGATAGAGACTTACTAAAGGCACTGCTTTGAAGAACAGTACTGAAAAGGACTCAGAAACAAAGTAGACCAAGCCCATCAATGTCACATCAGGCTGGCTAGAACATCTCAGGACAAGTGAGAAACCTTGGAATATGACACTAGAACTGCATTTCAAGTATTGAGGAAGATACACAAACTAATTTCTGGGTTTCATATGAAAGAAGTTATAGTAACATAAAATTAGTTTGGGTTTAGACATGATTCTAATAGTAATATTATTTGTGTCTGCTGATTTGCATTCCATTTCATCCAATGCAAATCCAACACTGGCAGGACTGCATAGGCACCAGTGAAGGTAAATGTGGAATTTTCAAAAGCATACAACTTAGAGCCATGGCTCACTGAAGTTACATACAACACATTTCTAAAGACCTTAGGGCTTGACTTGGGACTAAAAGATATCGATAAACTAATTTATATCAGTGAAAAGTAGCTGAAACTAAGATGCTTTCAAATATCTGAGCTAATTATCCTCTTGCTAACTGTAGCTGTTTCTGTGTTCTGCTCCACAGCAGTGAAATACCCCTGGACATTTTTCAATATCCCATCCATAGCCAGTGGAATCAGAGGTGCCAGAGAAGATTTTATTTCGTCAGCATAATCTTGAATGCTGATGATATGTATGAAAACAGTAATCTAGTTACATGTCAACTGTTGGAAGTTTTGTTGGAAGATTTGCGACTACACAAAACATCTTTTTACTTACAACTTACATTTCATTCAAAAACCACTGCTGCCCAATAAACAAGAAATACCATGATGCCATCTTGTAGTCACTTTTCAGAGCATAGGAGTTAATCTAACTCTACAGTTACACTGTTACTGTATATTAGAAAATATATGTGATGTTCACTTACCTGCAGTATAGGGCTATGGTTATCTTAAACTTAGCATTTTTATGCCTTTTAAAGCTGTCATGCTGTAAACTGCATGCAATCCAATTAAAAAAAAAAAAAAAAAAAGCTTTTCTTTCCTTTAAATACAGTTGATCACCATTTCAGGAATATTTACTACATCAGCATCTATCCTTGCACAGGATCCCAGTAGACAAAGTATTTCACAAACATGTCTAAGAGGGTCTCTGCCTCTCAGAACAGGGTACATAGTTCATCTTTCGTGCTGTTGAGATAAAATACTTACTCCACTGTTTTATGACTGATTTTACTTATCTCCAGCTCTGCAAATACCACATTTTTGCATGTTTTGCAAAACCTGTTAACGCCCCTTCCTGAATCAATCAACAGCAAACCTGAATATTTCACCTCTGTGAAATAGTCTCTGTTATTATCATAAAAATCACACGGGTAACAGTAAGTTGGCAAGCTATGTTTGATGTTTCTCCTCCCTGCAGCAGATAATATATGTGCATAATTGCTCAAGTGCCATCTGGTTGCAACTTAAGATGTGTTGCTCATTGATAATGAAAGCACTGATTCGGTCCCACACATAAAATGGATGTCTGTTTAATGTAAGTTTGCATGATTTTGTAGGACCCTGATATAAAAAAAGGAGCAATGCCTTGTCAAAACCTTTTAGGAAATGTGTATTTAATAATATTTTTTCTAAATAGAGAGATAATATGGCTGAAAGAGACTTGATTGTTTTGGAATTGAAAAATTTAATTGTTGCTATGAGCATGGAGTGGCAGCATGAAGGTCTCAGCCCATTTAATCACACTTTAGGGCCCCCATAGGGCTTCCCTAGCACAGAGAAAAGGAGAGGGAAAAGTGAAGTTAAAAGGTGGTTGGAGCTCAGGCCAGTCTCCTGCAGTAAATGGCAAAACTCTCTTTGACACCTGCATGTATGGCACTGCCCTTCTCTGCTGAAAACATGGGGTGGTGTCAGAGCAATTGGAAAAAAAACCCAGGAAGAAGTGACAACTGAGCAAAAACATGGTAATATTATTCAAATGCACAAACGACTTGCATATATGAAAAAAAAACCATAATAATCCTTTTCTTCATTTCCATTGATAGTGCAAAAAGTAATGTGATTAAACTGTGGCAAGTGAGATTTACTTTAAAGCAGGCAAAACTCTTTTATGAACAGGGAGTGACTGGCAGGGATCTCTTGCCTGAAGCAGTTGTCAAATGCCCATTAACAGGGAGGCTGTAGAAGAGGTTGAACACATACCTGCCGAGATAAGCTTAACCCATTCTGCCATGGGGCAGGAGATGAAAGAATGACCTCTGAGATCCTTCCAGCCCCTGCTGTGGTCCTCTGTGCTCTGCATGGAGACTCCTCATCTCCCATGCCTTTGTAGCAACATTTGTGCATAACTTGTCATTTCAAGGAGCAATGCCCTTAGCAGTTCTTCCCTTTGACCTGTGTTTGAGACGAGAAAAAGGTGAAGCATTATATATTTGTTTTTTTAAAATTGGGTTTAACATTTGCTTGTCTCTCTGATAATGTTCATTTTAAACACAGATTATTGCCATTTCAAATGTGTGCAAAAGTGATAAGGGAGGTGACTAGCAGCTTATTATTAATTTGCTGCTTTTATTTTTGGGAAATTAACATTCTGGCAAGGAATTTAATTGGACTTTTGTTAATTCTCACAGTGGTGCTTTGGTTTTTCCTTTTGGGACTAGAGAGAAAAGCCAGCATCTGGTGTTTGGGGATGCTAGGGACTTATACCATATTATGTCTAATATCTCTACTGTAAATAAACAAAATGAATAATTAAGTGAATAATGAGGTGTCCTGAATGAAGACTTCTCTGACGGTGTCTGTGGAGTGTTTGTACTCCTGTTGTTTGTTCTCTTTGGGCATCTTGGGCAGCATATTGCCCATATGGGTATTTGCAATGTATTTTTTTCAAGCAGAACCCAGAAATAATATAAACGAAGGTTGTCAGATATGCAGAGAGGCTTTTGCTTTTCAGAGCTCTATCTGTCTGTATGAAAGGGAAAAACATAAGAATAGTAGAATTTGTGTCATGGCCCCAAGGACACTGAGAGGCCTGACTGACCCTGCCTGGCTTCCCCTCGGGCCACCCCCACCCTGCTTATGGCTCAGGACCCCATGTCAGCCCCCTGGGGCCACCAGCCCCTGTGCCAGCGGTGCCACAGCAGGGCTGGTCTCCAGCTGCCCACAGCCCTGCCCAGCCATGGGCCCCCACAAGCCTGGCATACCTCTGGACCCATGCTGCCTTGTGGTGCCTGGCCTGAGCCTGGCCTTGTCCCCAGGGACTTGCCCAATGCCCAGGACTAGGGCTGCCCCCGGTGCCACCAGCCTGCCCTGCCATCCTGGGGCTGTCCCCGGTACCACCAGCCTGCCCTGCCATCCTGGGGCTGTCCCTGCTGCCCCCAGCCTGCCCTGCCATCCTGGGGCTGTCCCCAGTGTCCCCAGCCTGCCCTGCTAACCCAGGGCTGTCCCCAGTGTCCCCGGCCTGCCCTGCCAACCCAGGGCTGTCCCCAGTGTCCCCGGCCTGCCCTGCTGCCCCAGGGAGCTCCCATGGCTCACAGGGATCCAGCAGAGCCTGCTGCCCCACAGATTCTGAGGTGGTTTAAGCTCAGATAAAATGCAGACAAGCTAAATTAGAGGTGGTGTATAGTCTGCCCTGATACAAAACAATTCTGTGAATTGTTGGGATATTTTACTGTTCTTGCTGCAGGGACAGAGCTGAGGTTTTGTTCACCTCGTGGATGCAGATGGTCTCCCCCACTAGGTCCCCCTGTCTTGCTCGGCACCATGAGATGACGCCAAGTCTCCTCTGGGGCGGAAGAGGCAAGTTCCCACATCCATCTTTGCAGGACTCCTGAGGGAATGTTGCCATTCCCTCATCAGCTCCTCCCAAAACACCAAGACTTGGCAGCTTGTTGAACTTGGATGTAACTTCTAGATGGAACTAAGAGACCACATTCTTGTGAGGAGCAGCTGGGGGAGATGGTGTTGTTTAGCCTAGAGAAAAGGAGAATCAGGGGAGACTTTACTGCTCTCTACAACTGTCTGAAAGGAGTAATACCCAGGTGGGTGTTGGCCTCTTCTCCCACGTAACAAACTACGGGACAATAGGAAATGGCCTCATCTTGTGCCAGGGGAGGTTTAGACTGGATATTAGGAAAACTTTCTTTATGGAAAGGGTGGTCAGGCGTTGAAACAGGCTGTCCAGGGAATGGTAGAGTCACGATCCTTGGAAGGGTTCAAAGGGCTTTTCATTATGGCTGTTCATTAAGGTCTTCTCCAACCTTAACGATTCTGTGATTCATGACTCTGTATTGTGGGATGCAGATGGTATCTTCCATACATAAAAATTTTGCAATGGATGGAAATGTTGAAATCACTGGTACATCAGTGGCACGAAGGGCAACTCTTCCCACAGTCCATGCAGCAACTAAGGACAGAGCAAAGGGCAGGAGCTGCTGGGTTCAGCCACAGACCTGGCTCAGCCATTACTGAACAATGCTTATTTTGTCTGTTCATTGCATTTTTAAAATATGAATTGGAGGTAATCTGGTTTGTTGATTTAATTTGCTTTTACAAAAAAAAAAAAGGGTGACAACACGAGTGACTATTTGATACCTCTGTACATGTGTGGTATCAGGCAAAGTGAAGGTATGTTTGGGTTTTTTCACTTTGAATACTTCATTAACATTCCTGTGATTAGCACTGAGCAAACTGAGACCTGAATTTCTGCTCCTGTGCTGAGGCCACAGGAGACACCTCCCTCAGCCAAATTTCTGGTGAACTTTTTGAAGACAGCAATGGGGCAAGAGCCACAGGATTCCACAGGAGAACACCACCATCTCCTGACCATCCTTTAGACAAATTACTGGGGAAGCCTGACACTGAGACAGATGGATTCTGTGTCTGGAATTAACATTATCTCAACTTCAGCTTTCCACCTTGAATGTAGCTGTGTATAAATAGAATGCAAAGTGACTTTTTTGTATATGTGATACGAAAATTAAAGTTAGCATCTTCTTAGCATTTGCTGTTCTGAACTGTAAAGGAAAGCTAAATGAATTGTCAAGGAGACATAGTGGAAATTAATTATGGGGATAGAAGTCAGAAGGGCTCTGGATATCTGGGCTCAGTGCTCTGCTGAACACCAGTAATTGGTTAAAATCTGTTAATATCATCTTAGGTGAGTGCCCTAAGCTTTTCCCTGACAACTCCACTGGCTACTAGCTATGCTTTTGTGCCTTCATTTCCAGCCCAGGACCAGACATGGTCTTTTCTTTCTCCTTGGGAAGATGACCAAGTGGAATTGGCAGATGACTGCTGCAACCATATCACCTCTTTGCTCTGTCCCTTGTAGCCTGTGCTCACAGCCAGTGGCCAAGGTACCTGGTCACAGGTATGTAGTCCCCCAGCTTCCTATCATCTGCTTGAGGAGGAAACTTTAACACCTGCGCTGGAACACATGCAAAATTGTAAGAAATATTGCCCATCAGTGATGGAAAACTGTATAAATCTCACTCTGAAACACAAGTGTAGAAAAACAAGTTAAAAGACACCAGTGCTCTGCCACAACATCACTAAGATTTTATGAAATGACAGTTCTTAAAAAAAAACCAAAAAGGATTTTTATGTCTGCCTTCACACACAATCTTGAATAACATCTCATATTCCCAGGATCATGGCATGAAACCCTAGACATTGCAACTACACAAAGTATAGCTTGTCCAATGTTAAACCACCAGCAAGGACAAACTATTTTTAGAGTTGTCATACATTATTGCACCTGAGCTTTATTGGTCTTCAGATTAAAAGAGGTTTTCCTTCAGAGAAGTTCACTTGAGTTTTACACTCATTTACTAAGCCTTATGTTACTATTCAATTTATTTTAAAGCAGATTCTTTGGGGAAAATTAGAAAGCTAATTTGAATTGATTCTTTGGAGATTCAGGCTTAAATGAAGTGCCATAAAATTGGCAGTCAAAGCGAAAAAGTAGAATTGAATTCTATACTTGTGCTACTCAATGGACACAGACACCTTGCTCTTTGCTGCTGCTGCTGAGGATTTTGAGGCAGTATATTTCAGACAAATTAAACACACCTAAGCATGAAACTTCACTGAAGTTTTGGTCACTAAGGAACCACAAAGTATTCCTTGTTCAAATGGTTTTTATCAAATTATAAATTTATGGCTGGCAGGTTCATAAAATTCATTATTCTCTCCAGGTTTTCAAAACTAATTTTATAAATTCCTTGTGGCATTAATTCTAATATTGGGTAAATAATAGTAGTTCAGCATCTAGCTGTGGACTTGTCAGAGCAATGTACCTCACCAACAACCTCCCCTTTCTCCATTTCTAAGTGCACCAGCTCACATCTGGCTAAGAATGTTTTGGGTGTCCAGCAGTTTTACCTCCCAATTTAAAACATTCTGTGGCAGGTTTGAGGTTTAGGTAGCAGACATGTGTTTTGGGTTTCTTCGAAAACAACATAATTTTTAGATTGTACTATCCCATATTACAAGGCATCTAAAATGGTTAGCATTTTCAGACAATTTAGGCCACCATGGTAATTCATTATCGAATGAGTAAACATTTGATTTACAGGTTTTCGGTCCACAGGTCAAGCCTGTAGACAGAAACAGTTTAGACATCTTGAGACATTTTTCTCTAGAAAAATGAGACTGTCTGCTTAACAGAATTTATGTTTTTCTGGGACTGTTTGATGCATTTACAACTTGGGAAATTCACAGAAATAATGGCTGAGGAGATGGTTGTTCAATTTCCTGTCACATAAATTACTGAGTAGATGCTCATTACTCCATCCCAGCATTGTGCTTCCAACCTAATCAGAAGTGAGGATATGAAAAGACATGCTGGAGAAAACTCCAGTACATGCTATTATTTGCTCTGCACATATGGTCCCATATTAGAAATGACTGTTATTTTGTATGAGTAAATATAGGAAGAGCTATTTAAACTGAAAAAAAAAGATATGTTACTTTTTTCTTATAAACTTTATGTCAAAACAATTTTGCTGAAAGAAGCCATCATTCTCAGGATTATTTTCTGATGTGCCCAGTCAGGAGCAGACATGCTAATTTGCTCTAGCTCCCATTGTAAGTGTTGGACACCTGAAGTCAGACACCAAAGTTGATATTTAAATGTGGAAACTAAAATCCCCCAATCTTTCACACATGCTAAGTTTTGCTACAACCCTCAGCGATCTCAGTGGGAGCTGTGGCTGCTCAACATTTTGAAAATTTGACAGTTTTAAGTGAGGTGCTTTGTGAAGGAGAGAGGTGTCTGTCTGTCTTGATCCAACTCAAATGCTCCTTAGAACCAGCTGGAAATGAGTGGGGTGTGATGCTGCTCTTGTTTGTTGCACTGCTGAGCTGATGGAAACGTATGGACTGCTCTCCTCTGTGCCCCTGGCATTCTGAAAGCAGAGCTTGCTGTTCAGAAACTTTTAGGCACCTACTATTCAGAAGCTTTCTGCTATCCCTTTTTGCTTAAGACATTAAGCAGAATTTGCCAACATGCTGCCAGTCACAAGCATGTCAAGCTGTTTGGCTCTTGCAAGTGGCATGTGGTGCTTTTTCTCATTCGTAGGGCAGAATTTTGACGGAGCTGATCTCTGGATCCCTGGAAATCCTTTAGCATCTGTCATGATTACATAAAGAATAACATTTGCTCAAAGCCAGAGACCTGTCCTCAGTGTATCTCAACAGCTGAGAATCTGAAATTTCCCTCTGTTGAAAATGGAACTGCTTCTGTATGCTGCATGCAATAAGAATATAACAACATGAAGGATAAAGAAAAAAGAAAAGTAAATTTTATCCAGTTGCGTGTACTTTATATTTCTATTCTTACTCCACCAGAAGCCTGAGTCTTTTCTCTCTGTGCAGAGTAGCACTTTGGGAACAAGCACTTACCTGTGAATGCAACCCTGAGCCAGGCATGTCCCTGTCTTTCTTTGAAGTGAGTGGGTGAAAAGACATCGGCACTGTCCAATCCTTAGATCTCTGTCTTATTTATATGTTATAATATTGAAATAAGCCAGGATAACCTTTTTCCATAAATAAACATAGCTTTCTGACACAAAATGAAGGACAAGGTTTGGAAACCTGCCTCCCTCCCGCTCCCATCTCCCTGCAGGGTACCTCCTTCCCGCAAGCCTGGCTTTTCCATCCTATGGTTTTCAGTGGCTTCTTGGGCTGAGCAAGTCCATGAAACTCTTGCAGCTCCTTGGATCCCCACAGCTCCAGGTCTGCTCCCTTCTGCCAGCCTCCTGGTGTACCCTGAGGCCTTCCCCATGGCCCCATCTGGTGCTCCCAAGCTGAGGAGGGTCTCAGCAAACTCTTCTAACAACTTGTATAAGGATAAGCAATGATTTGTTAAGAAGCCTGTTTTAGTCCTGTTGAATTAAGGGTAAACTACAAGCTTTCTCTTTTACCCATTGATCTCATTGGGGATTTTTTTTCTTGGAGAATCAAGTTGGCTGGCAGTTTTGGTTGTTACTCGGTCGTAAATAATTATGTAAACTGTTAATTACATGATAGTTGTTTATTTGCTAAAGATTAGTAAAGGCCTTTTAAGAACCCCAGCAGGTTTTGGAGATTTATTAAATCATACACAAAATAGGAGCAATCCATACCTGATTCTAAATGGCAAATTGATTCCAGGTAAGGTCGAGAGAAAGTATGCAAAGAAAATGAAAGACACTTCTTAGTTTTTAGGGAAAAAAAGCTGCATGAGAACAGGAACTCATTGCAAACCATTTAAATAATTTAAGTATTTTTTTCTAATTAGACTTCTATAATTGCAGAGAGTTGTCTCTTTTTCATAACTGTGTCTGAGTCCTCTTGCTGATCTGAGTGCTGTCCCTCAAACAGCGGGTCTTGTGTCTCACTTGTATTAAGATGAAAACTCATAGTTTTCTCAGGTTTATATCAAAGTTTAGTTATAATGATGACTATCTTCTAATCATAGTTTTAAATAGACCTGATTTTATTTAGGTATTTATTAGATCTTGTCACCAGAAATAGTAGCATAGTAAAACCAGATTTGATTATTAGCGAAACCTTTGACAATATAACTCAAACAATAAATAAGTTTTCTCTTTGAGTTAAGCAACAGAAGATGCAATTTCCATTCTTTTAGCAAGCACAATCATTTTCTTTAGAAACCCTTTTGGAAATGTTCTTTTACAAGATTCTGACCTTTTTTTATTCTCGTATCTTTTAGGGGCAATGTGAAAGAAGTAAAGAAGGGAATTCAAGTGCAGGAAGCAATAAAAAGGATGAAACTCAGAAGAGGGTTTTCTTTTCAGAAAAGTGAAAATGGAAAAAAATCTAACAAATATTTTTGTGGAAAGCTGAGTAAGTACACATTGTTTATTTCAGAATTTCTTATAGAAATAGTAGTATAAATGAAAGTATTTGCCATCATTACAAGCTGCCCATAGGTAATCTTACTGTAATGATTTTACTCCATGTCTAATGCTAAAGTGTCACACCATGGAGATAAGTGCTTTAGAGATGCCAATAGATAGACTTTTGATACTACATCACACAGTATTATCAAACAGTATTCAAAGTGAGAAATAGTACAATGGCAAAGGAATTATCTTTATTTGATAAGAGCCGGGAGCACATGTCCTTAGCAGAGCTGAGGGCAAAGCAGAGCATGTGCTGCACAGTCCGTGTGTCCTTCCTGCCTGCACTGTCCATGAACAAAGCAGAGAGCCTGGCTGAAGTGCTGCTGGCACCCAGGTGCTACCCAGCAGCTGCAGTGCCCCATGCCTCTGTGGGTGCATCAACAGCTCACATCTTGTGCGGACAGGGCACTTTTGCTCTCTGATGCTTTCCACGTATAATTTCAATGGGACATCAACATCCAGTTCCAGCCACAGCTGCCTTTGCTCTGTCTTAATTATCTGATGACTGTGGTAACTCCATCTACTTTATACTTTTTTCAAGCTATCTATCAGAAAAGTAAAATCTAAAAAATATGTCCAAAGAACGAGAAAATATACAACATAGACATCTCTATAAAGCTGTATTTGTGAAACAACTACAGAAAGTTATCACAACATTTACAAAACAAGACTTAAACCAAGTAAATTAATACTGAAAGACTGTACAAGCCTCACAATAAATCTTGTCTTTCAATATATATAGCAAACATAAAAGCACTGTCATGCGAAGTAACAAATTCCCTTTTCCTCATCACATAGCAAGACCTCTGACTTGAGCTGTCCCCAGAAGTCTGTCTTTATCTTTGCTTGTTGTCCACATTAAATACAGTACATAATTTTTTTGCTTTTAGAATCAGGTTGACATTTTATTATTATTTTTATTAAGCAGAAAATATTGTCAATGGAGTTTGCCTTAACAGTTACTTACATTGTCCTACATGATAATGAAGACATAAATTTTTAAATATCTATGCATGTGTATTCCGAGAAGCAGCACATTTGTAGTTCCAGAATGTGTTTCCTTTCTTAAGGCTAATACATGAAGATGAACAAACTGATCTCCAAATAAGCCAAGTCACTTCAATGATTTTACAGTAAAGGTAAGTTACAGCTGCTTCTAATCTGACACATCCTCTAAAAGGGTGAAGAGATGAAAGACCATTCACTAGACTAATGTAGTGCTCCAAGGAATGCAAAACTCAAAAATCTTACACATTTCTGTGACAAAATGCTACGCACTTCGTATTTGCTATATTAATAATAATAGCATAATTATTAGATTGATTTTATTAGCTATACAACTAGTATAATTAAAAAGAAATAACCATGTTTAATATGTTTCATTCACAGAACTAAATGTGCCTAGGCATGTTTCAAAACTTACCCTGTAATTATAATACATGGAGGATCCAGGGTGCCACTGCTGACACAGGTGCCATCCCCTTAAATTGCCTGGTCACTGCACCATGTAATTGAGGGCAGAAATGGACCAAGATCCATCTGCTTGTATATGTCAGCAAGGAATTATCTATAATAATTCTTTACCCATTTATCATTTGGTAGAAGATTTTGCAATAATTTCTTCAGCTCTCATGCATGCCCACTCTACAGCCATGTTTGCACTGTGTTTCTTTGGCATGTGTTGAAAACAATTATTAGCACATGCTGAAGACTATCAAATGGGATATTTGCAGCTGTCATTTCCCAGGATTATCTCTTGCCTCCCATTTGGGCTGATTATGTCTGTTGTCAGCAGGCTGTTGGAGGATCATGTAACAAGGGTCAAATGCAAGACTTCTCATCACACAGCACTTAGGGGTAGGAAACTCAAGGGAAATGAATGCAGGGGATATAAAAAGAGAAAATAAGCGCAGAGAAAGAATAACAGAATTTTGTTCCTAGCTGAGTGATGTTTGATAACTTCACCATAATTTGGCTTTTTGATGAAGCTAATGCTTCATTCAATGCAATTTTATTCTTAAATTACCTACAAATTCAAAACAATCTTCTGACTACTTCACCTGGTCTGACTCAGACAAGGCAAATACACTACGAGCAGCTCCACATGGCTAAGGCATGGGAGCCTGCAGCTGGGGAAGCCTAAGGCATGTCGTCAAATTCCCATTGAAGTTGCTAGAAGGTTTTCTTAAAAGAAGTGAAGTGTCTGTGATCAGACTATGTTCCCCATAGGATGGGGATGTGCTGGGAAAAAGTCCCTGTATATGAAGGGTTGTCAAAAATACAACCCCCAGTACATGCAGCATTTAACAGCTGAGAGCCAGATGGATGGTGGATACTCTTCACCCAATCCCCTTTCTCCACCTTTTTTCATATGTTTAAGGTGGAGAGAAGTAATTAACGATATGTGGGCTGGGAGAAGTGTAGAGTATTACACTCCAAGAGTTAAAATGCTCACAGGCACTTGAAGCCTCACTGCACTGAGAACTACTCACAAGTTGCTGCTCCTGAAGTCCAGCCGTATGTGTTAGAAAAACTAGCGTGAAGTTTTAATGTGCAAGTAGATAGTTAGACAGGCACATTAATATTTCATGGAGAATTGTTAGACTCAGATAAATATGCAAGAGGCTTTTATTCAGATCCAAATTTGCCTTTACTCAGGCATTGAATTCAGTAGACAAGGGGTTCAATATTTGACGCTTGAGTGTAGGTATCCATATGAATTGATACTTCTCAGTTAGATAGTGGGTGTTTCTTTAAAATAAGTTCTCAATCAAATAAAGGTTAAATGAAGTCAGTGGCACACAGGATGTGCCGCAGGTAGGAGAGCAATAAGACAGATATGGCTCTGCATAACATGCATTTTTTATATTGTACTCTTCAGATTTTGTCTGCAAGAGGAGTTTGATGCAATCAGTCACAGCTCTTACAGGAAAACAGAAACTCATTGACACTAATTATCTGCCTTAAGACAGAGCTTTGTACCGCTTCTCCATCATCTCTCCTTCCTTGTCTGGCAAAATGAGAGTGAACATCAGTGCAGGTTGCTGTGGGGAGTTGTTTTGGCTGGAGCCTTGCAGGCACAGATGGCCAACAAGCTGCAGTCCTCGGTCCTACTTGGCTCAACAACCACACTGGGTCATCTAATGTGTACTCAGAGCCATGAGAACACTCATTTGCTCCGAACTGCAGCTTCCCCAGTTTCTTTGGGTTGACAACTGGCATGCTGTAGTACCTCTCAAAAAAATTCTCTCTGCTGCCCATTTTAGGTTGGTGACAAGCCTCATGGTTGATTTCTCCTCTTCCTTCTCCCACACACAGAGGCATGAGAATGCCTCTACCCTGTGCACCCACCACTCAGCTTCCAGGCACTGGTGCTCTGTACTGGACATGGGTCATTAGGCTCATTCCTGGGCCTCCAGCTGATGAAAGGACCTGGTCCTAAGAAGGCGAAATTGGCAGCATAGGCACATGACATGGTCAGTGCAGGTGCCCCAGACACTGCTGATGCTTCTGGCCCACCAGATCTCCCTGTTAACAGGTGTCTAGGTTAGAGTGGCTAGAAATGAAAAGCCAAGGGATAAGGGCAACACAGAGAAACGCAGGGCTCCTGTAGAATTAGCAGGATAAGGGGAATGTTGGCACTGTGCTGAAGCCTTGAGTATGGGCAGTTGATAATCAGAAGAGGAAGAGCTGAAGAGAAGGGCAGCAAGGCCATTTAGAGCACGGGACATCTGAACGCAGGGAAGGCCTCTGCTGCAGTGGCTGTATCTGCTCTTGGTACCTTCTACTGCTGTGTGAACAGCCACACAAGCCTGCTGGTGTCCTGCAGGTTCCAGCTGGGCCCCTTTTTTACCCTTGTTCCTGGTGCTACATCCCTGCTTTGGCCCTTCCTCTAGACAGGCCTTGAACACTGCTGGGCCAAGCTCTTTTCCTTTTATTCATTCCTGCTATCCCACTTGTTGTATGAATTGGAACTAGTTTCCCTGCTAGCACCCACGAAACCAGCAATGCTGCAACCATCTCTCTCTTCCTTACAATCTCTGGTCCCCTCTAGTTTGGCAAAATGGCTTCTGCTTAATTGGCTTCCTTCTGTGTACTCTGACACCAGCGTGTTAGATGAGTTTCGGGGAAGACAGGCCTCCCATTCCCAATGCCCTGAAGAATGCAGGTCTGAGGGTACATCTCCCAAGTGTGCAGTGTGGCTCCTCTAAAGCCATAGCTATGTGTGGCTCCTCTAAATCCGTAATCATGTGTAGTCAAAGCAATCATGACTGGACAGTGGCTAACTTTGCAGATGCTTGGGCTCTTTCACTGCATTTCTTTATTTCCCTATAGTTATTTTTCTCCCTCCCTCTGTTTTGTACTTATCTCCCTACCATATCCAGCCCTTCAGTCTCCTTGCCCATACTAGAAAAATGAGGAATCTGTGATAATAGTACAAGAATGTCTTGTGACTATGACACACTGGTAGATGGTTCTGACAGCACAATTATGTTGAAGCCTGTGGAATTGAGCCTTTTTTATCCCACAGCTGAGAATCTGACTCCGATTAATTCTTTTCAGATTCACAGAAGTCAGCCAATGTCTACTTCTTGCTGCTCCTTCTTCTTGTCAAAGCACTTTACTTTTCTGTTCTCATGACAATCTATTTATTGGAAACAATGAATGAATTTTATAAGAATAATGGTCTTGTGTGTGATGCTCAATCAATCCAATTTTCAAGCCTCTTCTAAGTTTGCCAGGCTCTACAGCTTAAAAATCCACACTTTGGCTTCTCACAGCAAGTGTGAGATGTTTCTTAAATTTCTGGGCAGTTGGAGCATTTGCTGTCCTCAGGCAACATCAATTTGTCCATTACCACAATGAGCCCAAATTGCTCTCCGTGGTTTGATTCAGTTCCAGAGGCAAATTATAAGATTTAGGCACAACTGAGAAAATATAGGTGGGAATTTCAAAAGCTCCTTCCAGCACATACAAGCTCAGCTTCCTTAAAACTGCTAGCACTTGTGCTCCAGGTCAGTCAGTATCAACGTCTGCTCACATAACACTTTATTATACCTCTGTTAAGGTGCATTAGGAGAGCCCAGCAGGCATACTTCTTATTTCTGAATTGACTGCAAGCTAGTGAACAGATGTGATTCCCTCCCTCTGCCCTCCTGAAAAGCCATGCGGGTAATTTCACCTGCAGACATGCAAATGAATATTTACTCGGTGCAGGCTAACTACTTACATCTGCTACATTATTTCTCTTGGTTATTTTTCTGACATTGTCAGGAAGGCCTTTACATTTCTTGGCTGAAGCACCTCAAACAATAACTCTGTGAATAAGCTGAGAATGGACAATGGACTCTTCTGAATGATTTGTGACCATGGCTTCAGTCAGACTGAGAGTGCACATTTCTGCCATGTGGCCATTGCTCATGTAAGTATATATTCTTCATAGGTACTCAAAACCTGGGTTTTGCAATAAAAAACCCCCACAACATTTTGGTACAAAACACATTAAAAGGAACAATTCCTTAAGGTTTATGCAATGAAAATAATAATTAAAGAAAAGGTACTAAACAAAAAAGAAGAGTATGTATGAAAAAAAGATAAAAAATAAGTTGCTACTATGAAGCAGAGGGCTGGAGTACATTTTAACCTAATGAATTCTAAAATAGAGATTACTCTGTATTTCTGTGCTATGAGAAATAATCATATCAGACAACACATTTTAGACTTCATATTCTCTTTTTCTTGTGACACTGCACCTTAGAAAATGGAGATCAGGTCTTTTACTTACCCTTTTTTTTTTTCCTTAGTTTTTACATTTTTGCATTTAGTAATATTGCACTTCTGTTTGTATTTGTTCCTTGCCAATGTTACTTCTAGGCTTTGATGTTTCAGTGAAATAATGTTTTCATGTTCAATTAAAAAATACTATCAGGACATACTTGTGTTTAAACACATTTCAGTGGAAGGAATTATAAAATGAAGCCCCTAAAAACAGGTCTGTTGATCTCTGATTGTGTGAAGCATCTTTTACCTTGACTATTTGCTAGATTTGTCTCTTTAACTTTGCTTTTACAGGAACAGGAAAGAATACTACTCAAAATACATTAAAGAATAGAAAAATAGTTAATATTTTCTATTATTGTTCAAATGACATCTCAAGCATAAAACAACAGGTGAAGAGTGAGTGAATATCTTGAGCACACAGAAACATAGAATCGATCTTTTTGTTTAAAGTGGTCCCATGTGTTGAAGGGGGAGTCCCAGATACTTTCCACTTATGAAAATCAGACCAGATCAGTTTAACCTAAATACCCAGAAGTGAATTGGGTAGTTTGACATTTTTGAAAGCTCAGCAGTAAAGTTCAGCCATTGCTCCAGAAGGTGCCATGGAGGAGCAGCACTAATTAAGGCTTTATCACCCTGTGCTCCTGTTTTTCCTCTTTCTTGCACCTGTCTTTGCCTTGGGGACAAGGCTGAGACTTGGTGCATTGAGCACATTCCATCCCTTGGCTGGGAGAGCTTGACAGAGCCATGTAGGGACTGAATTGCAGGACATGCTGCATGGCCTGGGAGCCCCACAGAAGCTCCCTAGCACCCAGGAAAGGTCTTTCTCCTTGCCAAGGAAGGCTTGCCATGAGCTCCTCTTTCTAATCCCACTTGTAGATGTCCACAGTAGGGAAAAGTGCAGGAAAGAGATACCCCAAGACACAACTAACACTGATGGCAGTGATGCTGAGCGTGTGAAGTGTGATCTGGATGTCCTGCAGAAGCTGTGCCCATGCTTTTAGGGGTGAACAGACAGAAGCAGCTACCTTATGATACTCATGCACCAGCCCTTGCTAGGTGATAGTAAAGCAAACATACTCCTCTCCATTAACCACCTGTAAAAATATCCCTTCTTTATTCATTTCCCTGGGCAAACCAATTTTTCTGCTTTTGTATGGTCCATAATGCTATGTATAGGTAAGCACAAGCCTAAACTTTCTGCTGTGATAGGTTCACTCACCTTTATGTACCTCCACAAGCTGCTCTGTGAAACAGGCCCAGCAACACCTTCCCACCCTGGAGGCTGTGCTAGTGTTTCTCAAATGCTTCATGCACAGGTGATTTTGTAAGAGGCAGTTTTAGAGTGACCAAGGAACATGTTCATTAAGGAATATAGATCAATGAACTTGATGATCTAAGAGGTTATTTTCCAACCTTAATGATTCTGTGATTCAAATTTTGCGTATCAAATATGAGTCTATGCAATGATGCACTGCACTGTTTCTGTCTTTATGGTGTTTCTGCAGCTCTAGAAATAGCCTAAGTCAAGACATCTGCATCTTGTGTACTCCACAGCCCTAGGGCTGGTCCACTGAACTAAAGCTGTGTCTGCTTTGAGGAGCCCCACACACAGCTACAAGCTGCAGATCCAACACTTCCTCCTCCCTCACAGACTACTTTCAATGCAAAGAAAACTGGCCATGTAAAAGGCCAGAGGCGGTGTCCTGGGGTGGCGTAAATGATATTTTGTATTCCCTATCGTTTGTATGTTTGACCAGAAATATGGTTCTGTAGCTTTAACTGTGTCCTGCAGCCAAGAGAAGCTCTGCCAGCGCGGGATGTTTTGAAAACTCTTTCCCTGGACTGTTCTACGGGGGAGTGAGAAGGAAGGGACACTGGTTTTTTTTCCCTTCAGTCAGCTGCTGCTGCTGGTTGCTGCTGCCACCGGTGTGGCTGCTGCTTGGGGTGGTTTTTTTGTTTTTTTCCTGGGATTGTTTTTGCATTGTTTTTGGACCTTTTTCCCCAACTTGCTTTCTCATCTGAGAACCTGAGGAGCCCCGGAGGACAGCGGACGAGAATCGTCCAGGGAGCCACTGGAGGGACTCCACCGGGCCCCTTGGGGACCCCGGAAAGGGGAAGCTACACCTGAGGAAAAGGACACTAAAGTTCATCAGCTGTTTATTCAGGTGTAATGACCCCTTTTTCCCTTTCCCCTTCCACTGTGTGGTGTTAATTAAACAGTTCTTATCCCACTTTCAGCTGAGATATTCTGTTTGCTGTGGGGGAAGGGGTGCTGGAAGTTTTGCTGTGGGGAGGTGTTTTATTCAGAACACTTTCCACCTAGGAAAATTTTCTCTAATCCGAGACAGGCGGTTTTGGAGAACCACCCCAGTAAACCAGGGACCAGATGGAAGGGCTCACTGTAAAGTGCTCATGCCCACAGTGTAGAGACTGTCTTGGCACTGAGTGTCCTTGAGAACCAATAATTAATTTTTTGTCAAATTTAATTTGTTAATTTCTTTAACTTCCAATTTAATTTCTTTGTCAAAATCAGAAGACCTATTTGTGTGCAATATGCTGTTTCTTCAAGTGAAGGCCTTATCCCTGGCTTCACGGGGAAATACACTTATGACAGGCTTGACAGAGTGCAGCTATGGCTCCAGCACATAGCCCAAACACCTTGTGCACATTGTTATAACTTGACTTTTTCATGTGACCAAGATGATCAGGTTTGGAAAATTACCTCTGAGTATGCAGGTTGTGTCATTCCATGCACTTCGTGTACGCAGTGATGTGCACACGCTAACTACAATAAGAGATCTTCACATACTACTACCAAACTTGGCAGGAATTTATGTACCATATGCCTTGCCTTGAAAAGGTTAAGCAGGTGAAGGGTCTCTCTGACTACCTTTACCCTTTCTTACCAGTTTGAAGTTGATCCCACCCTTTCCCAGCAGCCCACTAGCATTTGCCATTTCTGCATGTTTGGATGTTCATTGCAGTATGTTTGCAAGCAGCTAAACCTGTACTGGTGTGGGGAAGATGGACAGTGCCCAAGCCCCAATCTCAAGATTTGATACAAGTGCCAGAAGCACCAAGCTGGCTTCATCCAACTGATCCACACCTTCCAAATGTGCCTTCAGAGGCAACTAGAAGCACCTATCCTGTTTGTGAGGTGTTGAGTGCTCCTGCTAATGTGCCGCCTGTTTAGCAGGCCACTCAGGATTGAGCTCCAGTTAAGGTGACTGTGAGCACCTCGTACACTTTTGTTATTAATATTCTTGCTATTACTGTTCATTTTCTTATTTCACAGCTATTTCCGGTAAATTTTTTTATCTCAACCTGTGATTTTTGTCTTTTATGACTTCAGTTCTCCTCTCCAGCAACAATAGGGGAGGGAGAGGGGAAGGAGGGAGTGAACGAGTGGCACATGGTTTGGAGTGTTTTGGTGGGAACACTAAATGGGAGAATACCATTCCTAAACATAGCACAGGACTCCTCTGGGCAGAATATAACAGGCCACTGATAAGTGCATGCTGCTGCTAATGGTGTTTGCAAAGCTGTAATCAGTGTAAACACTTTGTGTCTGGCAATGGCCTACACTGGGTGGAATGGTGTGTCCCAGACCTTCAAAAACATATTTTGCAATTGTGATGGGGTTCTTCTCTCTGTGCTGGGTTTTGCCAAGATGAGGGTAGTTGTGTTGTCTAGGGCAGTAGAGGAGTCCTGTCTAGAGGAGATGTACAGGAATGGCTTGTACGCTGAACCTTGTTCAGAAAATTGCTCTGAGCTGACTTCTCAGTTGGGTGCCTTTGTGTACCAAGGTACTTGTTTGTACGGAAAAGACCATTGGTGTAATGAGAGCCCAAAGTGAGCAGGATGCTTGTCAGAGGCTATGCTGGAGATTTGGAGCATTACATGTGCTGGCTGCGTATCTTCAAAGGTTCCTGCACGCACAGACAAGAGGTATGGGAGATGGGAGCCAGCCTGTCCGAATACTGCATGCACCAGCTGCCAGGGTGTGTGGCTGCCATGGGCTTTGGCCCTGTGATCCAGTGACACTGAGTCTGAGCTTGGATGATTTTTATAGCCAGAAGAGATGTAACCTGTGGTATTTCTGGGCAGAGTTCTTTGCTGAAGAACCTTGATGATCTTGGATTCTAATAAGGCAGTAATTTTAAGGCTAAAGTAGCAAATTTAAGCAGTGAAGACCTTTCAGGTGATGCTTGAGTAAAGATTCCACTTTAAAAATAAAGTAGGATTAGAAATAACATACAAGCTAAAACACTTTGCAGCTATTTTGGACTTGACATCATAATTCTTGTGAATTAATGAGAGTTATCTGTAATATTCTGGCAAACCTTTCCTTCTCTGGTCCTTGTTTATCAGTTCTATTGTCCCTTGTCATGTTTTTACTCTAAGCTAGGAGGGTAATCAGAAGCCAGATAAAATAGCCTGAAAGATCTCTGCTGACTTCAGGCATCTCTTTAGCAGACTCTAATGTTAATAATCTCTTAGAATATGAACCCAGTTTTGGAGGCATTTATGCTGATGTAATAACTGCTTGCTCCAGGAAGTTACTCTGATTTCCATCATTTAAACTTTTCCCCTTTTATTCACCTGTGCACCACCAGACAATGCTACTATGCTTTATAAATAACAGGGAGTAACAGACAGTGATCTTATCCTCATGCCCTCTCTATCTGAAGCTTTATGCTTCAGATTCACTTTTTATTTGTGCCACTTAAATTTTTCGTCTATATAAAGTTATTTTCTCTCCCCAGTCCTTCCCAGTCTTCTCCTGCCTCCGGCTGCTCCTCAGCACTTTATTTAGTAGGAGCTTCAATCGGTGCAAGCACATTAGGAATTAGCCCAAGAGCAAGTGTGTTATGAAAAAGTTTCCTATTATTTCCTAAGAGCAGATAAAAGCAAGGGAGAGAACCAAGTATACTGAGGAAAACAAGGACAACAGACAAGTACAGGAGCAAGGAGGGAAGATCTATTAAACTTGCATTCAACTCGATGGAAAAAGAAGGGGCCAAGGCATGTAGTGTGTCTGCAATTATCATACAGTGCTTTGGGACAGTGATTTCCAGTCTGCTATTTCCCATTTCGTTTAATTTTTAATTCAAATTGTGTACTAAAAATAGGGAGCATTTTGGAGCTGAAAAGATGTGAATGGCATTGGAATAAAAACCAGAAACTGCAAGAGGAATGCTGCTGTAGCTGAAACAGCCCTGCTGGGATTTCTAGCTTTGTGTCTCAGTCAGTTACTGTTACAAAATGCAGATTTGCCTTATCTGGGTCATTTTGGCTGAGAGAACACATGGTAGTCCCTTTGTGAAACAAACAATTAACCAGAGCAAGTGGTCATCTGTCTAACTCTCTTTCTGTAGCTACTGCTATTCCCTTCTCTTGTGTGAATTTATTTGTACACCTGATTATTAATAGCAAGAAGCTTTTAATTTTTGCAAGTTTTATAAGAAATGCTGGAGCCTCTAGTTTTCAATTTGTATCACTGCAACATGGCTTGTTTGTCCGGAAGCAGAAGGTCAAAAGACTTTTATCTAGATAAAATTATGAAACCTTATGCTTATGTATTAGCCTCCCCTCCAGAGAAGACTGGAGGATTTTTTGCCTGAAGTCTCAATTCAGCAACTGCTCTGAAGAGATCCCTTTAAAGAGCAGAGCTATTCCTTCTCTATGCTAAGCAAAAAAAAAAAAAAAAAAAAAAAGAAAAAAAAAAATCAGAAAGCAGTTTCATCTAATTATTAAGCAGCTGTGCTTTACAAGCCTGAGGAGTCCTCCAGCATGACTGTGTGCATGCGGTGTAGGTCCCACTCTTTCCAGCAGCCCTTGGGGGCAGGGCTGCCACCTCTGCCTTTGGATGCCCATTGTGTTGAGACTGGCATCGGTAACTTTCCATGAAACAGCCAATTTGGTGTCATAAAGACACAAACCTCCACAACTCCAGCTTCTGTTTTGTGTCCAAGTTACACAACATTTTGTGAATTATAATACTGGTAACATCATCTCTTATCTTTGTCTAAATTGTGTGGGCTTCTCTTTGAAGGATGAAATGCATTTGCCTAATTCACATATTAAATCTTACACCAAGGGAGGCTGAGAAAGAATAACTACCCTGAGTTTTACAAAGCCGCATCCTTCTTTCCAGAGCTTTTCTAACCTTCTCCAACCATATCCAACTGGAAGGATTGTTAAACCCTAATGAACCAGCTTCTCCTTGAGAAAATACTGGTTCATCCAACTAGAGCAGAGGGTATTTTAGGAAAAAATGATTCATGTATTTAATTTTCTGCCATTTTAAAATCTAATAATCAGTTGTGGTTCAGACAACAGCTAAAGGGGTTTAAGTGCTTAAGTCAAGACAGGACTATAGTTTTCTGATTTACAATGATATTGGTAGAAATTGGCTACCAAGAGATACTACCAAATATACCACCTGATGCCTGCTTCTTTTGTAGAATCTGGCCCCCTGAATGTTAAGACTAAGTGGAATACTCGAAAACCCTCCACTGCACTGCCAGTCAAGCAATTTGCTTGCTTCTCCCAGAGATCTTAGAAAAATGTTGGGTTTTGTTTTGATTTGATTTTTTCCCCCTCATTTTCTTTCATCAAATGCTGTTTCCAGTTTCTAATAAGCTTTGGAGCTGACAGTTGTTTTGGAGTTACAACCAATGTTAAGGATACAGGGATGAATGTGGATTAATTTAAATTTTAGCTCAGAGGTGAGCCAGGTGATCTTTCAAAAGCAGTGAATTGTATCCAGCCCTGGTGTGGTGGACCACTGGCATCTGAGCTGCAGCTTCCATGTTACAAATAGTTGGTGATTGTGCCTAGGAAGGAATACTACAGAGAGGTACCCTTATAATTCCCTGAAGTTTTATATGTTTTTATAGGTGAATTGTTTTCCAAACCTGACCGTCTGTCTTGTTTTCTGTTACTGTTGGAGAAAAAGTACTAGAGACAACTGAAAGCAAGTTACTGTTGTGTGGCGTATGGCTGGGCCTGAGCAGTGAACCACAAACTGAGCTTCAAAGCTGTTCCAATTGCATCCTCATTCCCCAGGAGCTGCTTCACGGAGGTGTCTGTTTGGACTGATACAGTATGTTGTTGCTGTGGAAAAGGAAGGCAGGGCTAGGTGTCCTGCACCTGCTTTTCTTGGCAACCCAGCAGTGTGATTTCTCCTGTGGTGAAGTGTGTTGGAAAGCTTAAAAAAAACTTTTAGGAGTACAGCTCATGATACAGGCTTGGGGAAGGGGGGACATGGCCCTTGTAAGTGAGAGGAGCCTGGCGTGAGAAAGAAGACTCTTGCATCTTTCACTGAAATAATTTCCCAATCAAGTTTTAAGTTTAGAACAAGTGGGGGGAAAAATAGCTTGTTGTGTGGGATCACCTGAATACTGTGCCTTGCAGAGCAGGATATCCTTGATATTCTTGATATACTGATGACACGTCAGGACAACAATTCTTTAACACAGAGTATATTTTATCTTCAAAACTTAATGAACATTAGCTAATTAATCCTCATAAAGCCTGTGAGAGTTACATGTGTATTATTACAAGCCATGGACCAACAAAGGACTTCACAGTTGTCACTATGCCTCAAGCTGTGGCTACTGCTGGCATCATCCAGGGCAGGAATTAAGAGGATCTTACTAAAAAGCATTTCCCTTCCCTCCCCGAACAAGTGGCAGTTCAATGAGACTCTCAATAGTGATTTAGAAGTCATGATTCAAAATGAAGCTGGACTCCTTCTATCTACCACAGCATAGTATAGCCATTCACAGCTAATGCCTTTAACCAAGCAGGCTGTGGGCTACAGCCCAGGAGCTGGGGCATAGGGCATCCAGGGGCATACACAGTCAAAATCCCAGCAAGCCAGTGCAAGCTCTTGCACTGCTGGAGCCATGCTATAGCTTTACATTTTCATCTTCACACCTCAGGGAAATGAAGAAGTAGATCCATAGTAGACATGCACAGAGAAAGTGAGCAGCATTGTGGTAACTCTGCACAAACTGTCTGTAGTGATATTTTTATGTGTGTATATATATAGTCCTGTTTATCTTGCTGCATCTTCTAGAGCCATGATACCAGGAGTGAAGCAACCGCCTTGAAGCATCTTGGCTGCTTGGATAGAAAAAGACCTGTTCCTCCTTAGCATAGATAAGGGCCATCTGGGCACAGCTGAAGAGAGATAATATCTAGGAACCTTCCAGGATACTAAAGACTGCACTTTCTTTGACACCTTATCCAGTTCAAGCTCATGGCAGTGCTCTCTTTGAACTTGTTGAGTAATGTAGCTCTCCCCACTTGCATAAATTGAAGTAGAATGCAACAATTTGTGTAAATAATATGGCCCAGGGAGGGCACATGTGAAGAATCCATGCTGGTCAGAGCCAGCTGATGGTTGGACATCACAGGTCTCTGCACTATGTACCAGTAGGTTTGACATCTGTGTTGTTACATCCATCAGTCAATAAAGTCCACGCTGCCCACCTTTAGAGGGTGAAATACATGTGAAAAACTGTTTTCACTGTAGTTACCAGGACTGAAAGAGAGCACTGGGATTGTGGGGACCTGTGTGGAAACTGCTGTGGTAGATATGCCTTACTGAACAGAGATAGATGTGGCTGCAAGGCAGCAGTTTTCTGCTTGACTGAAAGTCAGACTATGCACCCTGAAGGATGTTTGCTTTTGGCTTGTTGTTAAAGACCTACTTTAATGGCAATTCCACTGCCACCTCAGTGAATCTCTTCTAGAGAGTCTCTATCCTCTTTATGGTTTTCTTAATATCTAACCTAAATCTTTCAAATTGTCACTGTTGCAATTACAGTCTCATCCGTTACTTCTCCACAATTACTTCCTGTCCAGTCCATCATGGACATGGATATAATTTCCTTTCTCTGTGTGACAGCTTGGTTGTACTTAAAGGATGCTGTTGTGTCCCAGCAGGGACTTTTCTTTGATTTAAACAACCCTGGTTCAGTCAGCCTGTATTGCAGACTGTGATTTCTAGAGAGCTGATCTATTTTGATCCTTCCATCTGGTATGTCCCTGGTTGTTCCAGGTCCTCCATGGGACATACTGGGGATGTGACCTCACCAGTGCTGAACCAACAAGCAAGAATTACTTCATATGTTTTTAATGTTACCCAGTGAGAGAACTCTGATTTTTGGGTGTGTCAGTGTTTACTGGGGGCCCAGAATAGGCACAGACCCAGGTATCAAGGAGATACAGTGTTTCCCAGTGGTCCAGAAAATATTTAAATTATTTATTTACCATTCTGTTTTCACTTCTTCCCTTTTTCATCGTACCAAGAAGTAGTAAAGGAAACTTACCTCTGTTAAGAAATTTTTTCTCTTGTAACTTCCTAATTTAGGATTTCTAAAATGAAGCAGCACTAGTGATATCACAGCTGCACTAGAAAATTCATTCCAAAATGAACATACCCAAGACTTGACCAAGTTAAGCAAACTAGTTGTAATGGGTGAGTCACGATAAACTGTAGAAAAAAAGAAGTTCAGAATATGTAGCAAAAATAGCAAAGGTCACATGAGAAAGACACATGCATTTCTCACATGTGTTCATACTCACTCAAGAACCTTGTGGTGCCTACCCAGGGAGGCAGGGACAAGAGATGCTGAGCCTTGACCACTTACCACATCTCAGCTTTTTCTTTTCTGGCAGTGACAAACTCCTCTTTGCTAATCCTTTCATACTCTCTAGGAGCTGAGAAATTACTGTAGTGTAATTGACCTCAAATCTTGCTCAGTCCTTGTTCCAAGGATGTATAGCAAGGTTACTCCCCTTTGTATTTGTTTCCATGTTCTAAGATTATAATCCTATTTCCTGTTGAGACAAAAGGAGGAAAGTGGCAAAACAGTTGAGGTACATCCTTTCTGCCATCTTCCTGTTACCATCTTGCTACCATCTTGCTGATGATGAACTATCTCTGATGGGCTTTATTGCAGAGTAACCAACTGGTCTTCATGGGAACACACTCCCCAGCATCTGCAGCTCAGTTTCTGCCAGTCACATCCTTGGTAATCAGCATGGATTATTCTTTTGAACCTTACTCTCATTTCTTATAGTGCTTTGACACACAGGCATTTCTATTCATAAATCAGATGGATTAATCTTAATAAATATGCCACAAATGTCCACACAGATGATAGTCTGCAGCCAGGATCTTGTAACTTGAGAAGTATTTCTGCAGACTCCCAGCAGCTCCTAACTCAGCAGAGGCTGCCAGATGGAGAGCGCAGCCTGATGCAGCCCAAACACACCTCTCATCCCAGTGAGGAAGGGGATTATTGCTGCCATAGTATTTGCTGTGTGCCTCTGCATAAGACACAATAAGAAAGGCATATGTTTATTTTATTTAGATAAAGCAAGGGCCAAAAATGTAGGCTGGCACCAGTGAAAGCTCTTAATAAAGAAAAGAGCTATAAGAGAAAAATGTAATGCTGCGTTACCACTGAAGACCTTCTAAAATTGTTTCACCATTTCCTGGCACAGAAGATTTGCCTCTACAGCATCCCACACGGCACAAGGACAGATGTGCCCTGGGGCTTTCTCAGGGCCACAGCTTTCCCTTCCCCTACTGAGGGTACCTCACCCCAGGCAGGCAGGTGAAGAGCTGTCCCTCTCTTCTCTTCCCTTTCTGCAAGCCAGACTATTTTGTGTCTTTTCTCTAGACTTCCAGGCTTCTTGTGTTAAGGATACACTGGCAAAACTTTATAAATGGCAACCCTTGAAAAAAAAGACATTTTATAATCACTTTATTAGAGTTATGCTATCCATCCTACACTGAGCTTTTCTTAGAGATCAAAAATTATGTGGCTGTTGGATTAAGCATCCATCTCTGTACACCTATATAGTTGGTTTTAGGGTGACACCCTTAGTCAGGTTTGTGAGGAGGAAAAGGATGATATGCTAATAAAGTTACAATTACTCTATTAGGTCCAAAACATAAATCCATGTTCCAATTGTTATAACCCAGCTAAAGAGGGGGTAGGAATCCGTCAAATTATTTTCCCAGAGTTTTATATAGCTACTCACAAGAGTTAAATGAATGGGTGTGTGTGTGTGTGTATAGTAGCTAGATTTATAAACTCTCCTTAAAATATAAGTATTTGAGGTCCTGCTGATGGAGCACAGAAACAGAAGCCAGGATTGTTTCACCCACATAGCTGGCTTCAGCTCTCATGTATTTGGATGCATTTGGCAGTACAAGAGGGACTCACGCATGCTTCACACAGCCATTTCTCGGGACATTTGTGAAAATTTGGGGATTTGAGCCTTGAAGTACCATGAAACAGAAAGGAAGTTAACACTGCTAAAAGCATTTCCTTTGGCAAGTGCTACCCCTTCCCATGCCAGGACCCCTCGGTGAACCAGAGCCTTCAGGCCACCTCCTAGCTACCACACAAAGCCCTGCTTAATATCTGTGTATTTTTCATGTATTTTCTTTCCTCTGTTAGATATTTTCTGCTAGATCTCTTGCCAGGCCAAGCTAATGTAGCCTTGCTGGTTTGGGGTACTTGGGGATGTAACCCTCAGTCAACAGAAATGAAGTGCCTTGTTCGGCTGCCAGTACATTATTCAAGCTGCAGGACAGTGTATACTCGTAAGTATGGACAAGAAACAAAATAAATTATAAGTGCACCAAACTTCCTTATCTGGGGTGACGGAGAGGGAAAGGAGAGATTTCGGCCAGTGTCTAGTCCGAGCCGGGTCTGCAGCGGGGTAGGCATTGCAGAAACATTTCTGTCTCTTTGCAGGAATCCAACGTGGGCTCTGCAGGGCTTGCCGCTCTGGCTCGGGCACTGCTGCCTTCTGTGCCATGTGCCACCTCCCAGCCAGCATGGACACCCTCTCTGGGGGCTGCTGCCTGCGATGGTCCTGTGCACGCTCCCTGCGGGATGTGAAGTCTGCTTAGGCTCAGTGAGACCACTGGCAGTAAGCACCATCCTGAGGGGCTTTTCCTGACTCCTGGTCATGCAGCCCTGCTGGGTCTGAGTGTCTTTACCTCCAGCACTGACCCATGCGTGTCTGATTTACTTTGATATAATGAGTTCTTTTAGCACCTTCATATTTAACTTCCTTGCCGCGTTCCCACCTCCAGCCTTGTCTTTCTCTAAGCAAAGCAGCTCCTTCTCCTCCTGACTCCCCGTGCAGGACAGGCAGTCCTTCGGGCCTGGCAGAAATCCTTTCCCATCTGTTCAGGTTTGAATTCCTCTCGTGTGACACCGCTACCTGAATGGTACAGAGCTCCACAGGGGGCCTTTCTCAGTGGCTGCAATGGTATGGAGGTTTCTTCGAGGATGAGAAAAAGCATTTCTGAATTCATTTACCACAGTCTAGGAGTGCGTATGATCATCTTTTAGAAGCACTCACCCTGCAGCTGAGTACCCTGTGATTTTATCTTCTTTAATTAATTTTCAGCTCTCCATCTAAATGCAACAGTTTTGTTACCAGCCTTTTCTTTTCCAGATAAATTCAACCTCTTTCTGTTTTTCAAAGTAATCTAGATCTTCCTGCATTACATTCTAATCCTTTGCAATGCTAGCACTACTTCCTAAATTTGTGACATCAGAACATTTATTGATATAAATATAATTTTTTAAATTATAAATTGATATAACTTTCTTTTTTGTCAATTCCTCTGATGAAATTATTGTACAAGAGCAGTACATGGATATTGCTCTCAGCACTTGCCTCAGCAGAAACCTCTTTCAGCACAGTCCCTCCTCCTTCAGAAGAATATATTTTTCAGTAAGCTCAGGTTATATTTTACCCTATTTACTTCTCATGTCCTCAACTTTTGTTTTATTTAGAAATTGTCCTAACAAATTGCACAGAACTGATCTCAGAAAAAAATTACATAAAATCGTCCAGATTACTTTTCATTTCCTTTCTAGAGGTGCTACCAGCGCTGTTATCCAGGGAGACAGTGTGCCTTGGTAGTGTCATTTGGTGTCCTGGTTATTGTGCTGCATCACTCAGAATTGGGGAGGGACATCACCTTCCCTTGTTCCCTCCTTCTGCACTGAACACATATTTAGGTTTGGAACCATCCTGGAATTACCTTTAATCTTCAAATCATTCCCATTTCAGACCAGTTCAGTTTTTTCATTGTTTTCTTTTTATTTATACAGCTGAGGAGCTATTTGTTATTTTAATTTTCTTTGCACCTGTATTTCTAAACTCTGACCATCAAGTCAGTTTTCTTTGCTGATCTGTCTCTTTTTCCATTTCATCTAAGTGTTTTGATTACTTAGACTTCAGGTGATTTACTTTGCTTTGTTTTAAAAGGGACATGGGGTCTTGTGGCAAGAGACATGTCCCTTGCATTGGGATGTGTGACCTGGCAAGAGGCTGAAGCTGTCCCAGTCTTTCTGTTGCAGTGTATTGGGAACAGGGTCTCTCTTGCTGTCTGGAGTGAGGAGAGCTCCATAATGCCTCTGGGATTTTTTGGCAGCATGTATATAGGATGATCTCTGTATTTCAGGATGGCTGTGGCAATCTGGGATGTCTGATCTCCCTATGAGCAGCAGCCACTTTGAAGTTATTATTCATCCTGGTAGATCTGAAGCTTTTCATTATCAATTGTTGTTTTTTCCCCAACTTACTAAATTTCAATCCCTCTCTAAGGTCATATCCCTGAGTAATTTGGTCAGTTTATTTTCACTAGTTGTTTCCTGGTAGTTAGTTCAATAAATAGTAACAGGTCTATTTTTGTTCATTATTTGATTTAATTTTAACTGAGCCAGCCCATGCCCACTCACTGCAAAATTTTGTCTATGATTAGCTCTTGTGTGATGCATTCCCCTGCTCACCACTGTATCTTGGCCCAGTGTGTCCTTGAAGAAGTCTGATTCTCCTGATCCACAAGTATTTAGGTGGTAATAATGATGGTGGTATTTGTTCTGCAGTTGAGGCACGGGATGTGACATTTCTGTGAGAGCATTATTGAGTATTAGAACCTTTCCTGATGCTATTCCTGGGGGCTGTTGGAGATTCAGTAGAACCAACATTTACTGTCCTTCCCCAGATTTACTTTAGTCCAAGCAGATTGCCTCTCATCCATGCTGCCTAATCTCTTTCCTTTATGAACTACCACACCATGTTAATCTGCCATGATAATCTCTATTTCCTTGTTTCCTGAACAGCACATACCTTCAAGGACTTGTGAAACTTAAGTGATTAAATCAAGTCATTTTTGGGATAGCATTTTCCTTAGGCCTTTCAAGTCCTTTAATCTGCACTAGTAAAGACTAAGAAGCCCTTTCACTAACTTTTCTTAGCCTTATCTTCTGCCTTAGGCTGACAGAGAATAGAGGCACATACTTTCATCTGTGAATCATGCAGTGTTTCAGTTACACCCTTTCTTTTTCTTCTTGCACTGAAGTTTACTGGGAAATCTCAACAAAAACAACATTAATCATACCCCCCACCCCTGCCTCTCTTTAAGACTTGTTTCACAGATTTAAAAAAAAAAAAAAAAAAAAAAAGCAGCAGATTCCTCTCTTGGAAACCTGTTTGCCTTGTGTGAGGAACAGGTATTTCCGGGTCTTTATTGGGAATATCTGAGCTGTACAAATACTATGCTAATGATCACCACCCCTTTGGAGGAAAGGAGTGCTCTTAGCACCTTTACCACATATCATCCCTGCCTGAGGCATGCCAGAGACACCCACCTCCTTGGTTTGTCCTTGTCCTTTATTATGTACTCCACTATCCATCTACTATGAGTCACTCATAAACCTATCCTAATCATGACAAATATGTGAAGAACTAATTTTCAGTTCATAAGATGAACAAAAGTGGATTAAATAATGAAGGCATTGATGCCACTAACTTGTTTTGATTTGTATGTATTTAGACACATTTTGAAGTCAACAGGGAAGTGTATACAACTTACAGAGCTCAAATACTTCCTGGTTATTATCTTCTCTTTTCTAATAAACAAATTCATTTGCAAGTAACCACAGTCAAGCAATCCAAGAAGAAAATATTTATACCATGTTGGCCGTTGAAACAGTTATTTAATTTGCAATGGATGTCTGTTGTCAGTTAGATCCTCAGCAGTGTTTCTCACTTTCAGATCTACTTATTTATGTAATCTCTATGATTTACTGTGCCATAGAGAAGAATCCATGACAGTTTCTGTAAGTAAGTGAGATGCTACATTAGATTACCAAGTTTCCTGGAGCTATTAGCCATATATATTCTAAATTGTTTTTCTTGTATTGTGAAGTCAAAATTAACCTGCTAAAACAATAGCAGTATATGCCAATATCCTGAATTTCCTATTAAGTTCTCTTTGCCTGTAGCTCCTCCAGCTGTGGGGAGACTGGTTTGAATGGCTCAAGAAAATAACATTTCTAACATCCTAATACAAGACAGTGCAGGGCCATATTGTGAAAGCAAACCTCGTGTGTCATGAAGAAAGTAATGTTTTATTGAATCAAGAACTTTATGTCAGTTGTGCTTTTCAGTTGTGGAAGCTTGTTGCTTATTGCAGCAAAACATTTTGTGTAAGTACCTTCCTGATTTACAATAATTCACATTGATACACTTCTAGTCTGTCACTGCCATCACAAATGGTAATTTACAACAGCTTCAGCTCTGATCTTGCAGTGTTGGTTTTAAAGGACTAGAGCCAAGATCTGTTCACCACAGGTAAATCTGGGAGGAAGTTCACTTAGTATGAATATTAATGAATGTTTATCTACTATGGGTTAATTTGTTAAGCAGAATTTTGGGGTTTTGATAACAGGTCAGTTTACATGACACCAAACCTGCTGGCAACAGATGGAGTACACCTGTCTCAAAGGGGCAAAAGGATAAGAAAGACGTTGAGTTGCTGGAGTGTGTCCAGAGAAGGGCAATGGAGCTGGTGAAGGTTCTGGAGCACATGAGGAGTGGCTGAGGGAACTGGGATTGTTTAGTCTAGAGAAAAGGAGGCTCAGGGGAGACCTTATCACTCTCTACAACTACTTGAAAGGAGGTTGTAGCCAGGTGAGGGTTGGTCTCTTCTCCCATGTAAAAAGCGATAGGACAAGAGGAAATCGCCTCAAATTGTGTCTGGGGAGGTTTAGATTGGACATTAGGAAACATTTCTTCATAGAAAGGGTAGTCAAGCATTGGAACATGCTGTCCAAGGAAGTGTGGAGTCACCATCCCTGGAATTGTTAAAAAAACCCATGTAAATGTGGGGCTTTTGTAGTGAACATCCTAGTGTTATGTTAATGATTGTACTTGATAATCTTAGAGGCTTTTCCAACCTTAAGGATTCTGTGATCTTTTGATTTAATTCAGAACATTGAAAATGGTGCTATCTGGGTGAAAAGAAACAGCAGTCATGTGCTTGATTCACTTCAGAGGTAAACTTGATTCTTTAAGGTGTAACCTGAAAACGAGTAAATATGGCAGAATGGAGGGTGCATAAGTCAGTGACAAGTGGTGCTTCTCTGTTCTCTCTAATGATGCAATAAAGAGAAGATGTTCAGCTTCACCTTGCATTGCTCTTCCTATGCAATGGAGTGAACCTCTTCAATTTGCTACTTTCTTTTTATTTGGACTAATGGGGAGATACTAGTGGAAGTGATTGAGACTAAGGGGTGCAGCAACATCGTGTCTCTGAAGAGCATTCATGGAAGCTGAGTGCATGACTCCCCAGCAGAATGAGAGAATACACAGCAGAATCATATTTTTCTTTGAGTGTAAGAAAAACAGGAATGGCCAGGTCTTACAGATTGGTAGCATGCTTGTATTTTTCATGATATAGCATATAAAGGTATTCTTTTGTTTTATATTTTAATACAAAGCCTGCACTACTCTTGTTTGTGATCTCTGAAAAACATTTGGTTTTTTTCTCAAAAGCACTCACATAAATTCATAAGGGTAGCAACACCACTGGTGGAGTGGTAGCCTCAACAAGTCTCTTTTCTGGCACCAACTGTTCCCTCCCTGAAAGTATAACCTTAAAGGCCAGTACTCCTCCTTGAAGAGGGCTGAGTGCGATGGGTGGTGCTGCTACCCCCTGCACCAGCCTGTGCTGCCTTTGCAGCTGGGTTGCACTCCCCAAGCAGCACAGCTGGTGCTTTCCTAACATTCCCTATGGAGAGGTGTGGCAATGCTGCTGTAAAGCCTCCCTCTCTCATGTACCACCAGGTGTGGCTGGCTCTCCCTTTCCTCAGGCTGCTCCACAGAGTCATCTCCTTGCTGGACCAACACAAAAATTCTGCGCTCACACAATGCAAATAGGCTTTCAGTGCAGCCCCTGTTCTCCTTCACAAGGCAGCCCCAAGTACAGTGCCTGTTCAGCATCAGAAAGTTCCCAAGGCAGGCCAGTCAGCAGAGCCTGCTGGGCTCAGGCCTTCTGCACAAGAAGGTGAAGCAGCTGCCATCCCCAGTAGGTAAGGACTGTCATGCTGGGATGCCTCTCTTCCCACCAGAGCACGTGCAGAGCACAGCCCCTCCTCAGCCACCCTTTTACAACTGGTTTTTCAAAGGGCCTCTTGCTTGCTGCTGCTCTGTGAAGCTGGTGTTGCTGGCTGCCCTCACCCAGCAGGCACAGCAGCCTAGTGAGACCTTTCTTTGTAATTTCCATGCAATGGTATATGTTAGATAAGCCTTAAATAGACTGCACCTACTTCAGTAAGTAGCTCGAAAGTGAAGCATACCGCAGAAAAGAAAACCCTTTTTTCCATTAAATTAGATGTTAGGCATAATGTGCACAGATTTCTCCTTCATCTACACCCAGATTTCATCACTGAAGTCAACTGGAGCTGCACCTTTAGGATTAAGGAAATAATTTGACCCAGTTAGCTGTCACACAACAGACTTCAGTGGATTGTGCAGACTGAAGAGAGAGCAGAATGTTACCCATTGAATTTACTATCATGTTTGTTTTGGGAGCTAAATTATTCTTCCTAATTCTGCTAGCAGTGTAATATGCTGTCTCAGTAATGGAAAGCATATGAAAGCAAGCAGATGGTGAAAGCAGAAAAAAACCTCAGCATGTCCTGATAATGTAGTAAGCAAGTTCATTTTTTTGGCATTAGGCTTTCATAACCAAGGCATGGTGATAACAAGTACAGACACATTTTTAGAGCACAGTTCATCAAAAAATACAGCCAGTTTCATCGCAGAGCAATGGAAGATTACTTTTTGAGACTTCTATATAGATAAAACCTAGATGTGAATGTTGCTGAATTAGACCCATCATTTATTATTGCTAGAAGATGAGTGACAGAACAGATACTGGTCAGAGTGATTCCATCACAGCTCCTATGTTCTCTCATATCATTGCAAATGTAGAGTCTTTTGCCCATTGATTTGCAAATATGCAGCCACCCTGCATTACAGAAATACCACAGACCTTTCAATATAGGTTGTTATCACAGAGGGCAGTATTGGAAATTCAAAATATTTTATTTTCCTTTAAAAGTATGCACCCTCCGGGTTGAAATGTTGAAGTATGAGGTTGTTGCTTCTTGGATATTTGTGTATATCTCTAGTACATGAAGCTCCCAGTCTGACTCCAGCAGCCTTTTGCTTCTCCTACCCACATGTCCCATTCTTCCAGAACAGAAGGCAGAACAGCCTCAGCGGGAAAAAACCCATTTGTTTAGTAAGTCTGAGAAAACTGAGACAACCTTGAATCACTGGCTGAGCAAAAGGCCCTGAAATGTGGTTTCTGGGGAGGACACTATCCAGCCTGATGACCTTCAAACTACATTTTTAAGTCTCAAGATGAAACATGGGCAGAAACAACGCCAGATTCACCACTTATCATTTTAAGATGTGTCAAAGAAGGGGTAAATTAATCTTTGTTATGATATTCATTTGAAGCAATGAGGCCACATCTTCATATAGCTGCAACCTGGACCAACCTTCAGCTTCCAGGAGTTTGTTTCAAACAGAGCAAGGGAGAGGGAGACTGAAAACCACTACTGCAGTGCTGAATTCAAATGCCAGTGCACAATTGAGGGGCTAAATCCAGATCTGACCTCACTGATCTCTTCTGCTGGGAAAAAGGGTGAGGAGAGACAGCCCAACTTCTCATTAAGTATCTAGTTGGTTACAATCCCTTTTTTTCCCCACCTTCCACTAGTACAGCAAACTAAGTAATGTGAGAGTTTTATTTTCAAAAAATATTTCATATTCACTGGTTCATTCTTGACTGGAAGAAAAAAGGCAAAAGAGTGGTTTTGATTGTCTGATCTATCTGAGGACCCTGTATTTTCTGCTTCCTGAGGAAAGTTTTCTCCCTTTACAATTTTAGTAATGGCTTGCTGATTTAACAACCCAGGAGGTTTCTTTCAGATTGTTTCTGGTATCTTTGGGAGATGGTGGTGACATCATTCAGTCTTCTTTGATGTCCCTATGTCCCCTTCATTTCACTACTTGGGTGGGACATGGAGCAGGGAAGAAAAGGAATTTACAATCATGTCCTCAGGTCAGAGCTGTTTCCCTGCTCCTTTGCCCGTGGCACCATTTTTCCTGATGTCATCTCCCCTTTCCAGGTCTTGGAGACATGGCAGAGCAGGCAGGTGACCTTTGCTGCCAGGTTCAAGTGACTTTGACAGCCTGAGCTGGGGTGAAGCTGGAGCTTTTCTCCTGGCAGAACCTTGGGCAGGGGCTGACCTGGGCCCCAAAACAGCTGCACAGACCCCCATGCCAGGGCAGTGCCGGGCTGGGCAGAGCCCCCAGCTGGAATGGCTGTGGGGTCACTGGCAGCAGGTCATGGCAGAGTATTGCCTTCCTCTGCTGCGCTGCCATTCTGTAATCCCTGAAACTCTTACAGGACAAGAGCCTGAGGTCCCTCCTGCAGAGAATTGAGACCTTGATCCCAAATTGCTTAGGCTGAGCTCAGCAAGCCTGTTTTCAAAGCAAACTCCATGAGTAAATTTCCCTTTCAATTTTTCCTTGAAAATCCTGCAGCAAATGGCTTTAAATGCAGTGTCTGTGAGTAACTGCTCTTTTTGGTGCGTTTCCCGTAATGAGCCATAACATATGTGTGTGTCTTTACACACCTCGGAACAATGCTATGCAAGCATTAGGGGATTTTTCTAACAACTAGTGAATGTGCTGCTTTTCACAGCTCACCCAAACACTCCTGCCTGATAAGCCTGCCTGCAGAGGGACGTTATCTGTATTTCTAGGATCAGTGGAAAAGAGAAAAAAAAAAGGTGGGAGGCATATCTGAATATTTTAAACTGCTAATTCAGATGCAAGCAAGTTGCACAGAGGACACTTCTGGGATGGGGAAGCCTGAGGAGGTGTGTTTGTGGAGCTGTAACACTGTCCAGAGAAGGAAGTTCAGTGAGAAGTGCAGAGCCTTGAACTCTTTGCTATTTCCTATCTCTGTGCATCCTTGAGTGAACTGTTCTGTTTCTCCCTCTGGCAAGCACGATGCTGGTATATCCTCCAGTATAGCCATCCTCAGACATTCTAATGCATAGTAAGTGAATTAAAACCACAGCAGCACCATATGTACCTTGCACATGTGTATAACAGTGCCAGAGCAGTATTTGTCCCAGTGATGTCCTGTCTTCATTAGCACAGTGACATGCAGCACACAGATGGTTGAGAGCAGTCACTCACCACAGCATGAGCAGCACCTCCAGAGCTGTGCAGGTGAGGTGCTTTCGCTGAGCCTGACTTCCCCTGAGCCCCTGACTCTGGAAGTACCCTAGTCAGAAATGTTCTAGCCCTGGGGCTTAGAAAACATCTTTCTGAAGAATAAGAATTTTGCTGCGTTTCTGATTTTTACCTGAAGCAACCCAGCCTGCACTAGCTAACAGGCATTTTTTAGAAGGATCTTTAGGCTAAGTCCTTCATATTTCAGCATAGAGCTGCACTGTTATTCAACACATCGCATTTTCCAGGAATAGCAATTTCCAGGAAAAACGTAGCTGGATGTTTTTGCCCAGTGGTGGTACTTCCATCTTTGATTACTGTCAAAAGCAAAAGATCTTGCTGTAATTCCTTTTCCCAGTAAGGATGGGCCTCTTATGACAACAGTTCCTGCAGGAGAAGTGAGGCAGGAAGAGACAGCTGAGAGCAGAGCACTGCATGGCTGGAAGGCATGCTTTCTGGGCAAAGTATCACATGCATCTTTGTTTGAAAGATCATCTAAGTCCAATTCTAGCTTCAGCAGGCACATAGCACCAACCTCCTGACCATGCCCAATGCTAGCACCAACTCCACAGCCCTGCCCCGCTCTCACTTGGACCATGTTACTCTGTGCAGAGATTTTCATCTGCACCAAAGTCAGGAAATTCATAGTTATAGTTCCCAGAACAACCATAAATGCAGGTATTCTGAACAAATATTGCAAAACCCCTGAAATTATTTGTGCAAGTGTTTCTCAGCAGATGCATGAGGGACCCAGTAGTACAGCAGGCATGGAGATGCTGCCTGAAACCTCCACACCTGCCCCTGCAAATCCTGAGCATAGCTGAAAGAGGGGCTTGGGGGTAAAACCTTTGGACAGCTGATGCTAGGCACCAGATGTTCTGGGGTAGCTGTGGAGTTTCTGGTGACTTGAGGCTATAATCCTGGTATTGGAGAAGGTGGCAACGCTGTATGTCAGAGCCAGTGAGCAGCAGGTGCCTGCTGAACTTCACAGCAATGCAGGCTAACCAGCATCCTCACACAACACTGTCTTCTGCTCTATTTACTGCCCTTAAGAGGACTTCATCACTTTGGTAACTGAGGGTTTCACACTTGTTAACATTTATCTCTGCAGAGGCTCTGTGAAGTAAGGAAGAACTGTTATCCCCATTTCACAGGAGAAGACTGAACCAGCAAGAGGCCATACATCCACCCCAAGGTCTCAGAGAGTCTGCAGCAGAGTCTGTGCCTCCCAAGTCTGAGGGTCATAACCTCATTTTCCAGTAGTGACAGAATAGATACAGAACCAAAATTTCATAGGTAAAAACGTGCCAGGACCTGCTGGCTGGAGTCCACAGGCTGTGACCTCCTGTCTCCAGCAGCATTCATATTTTCCTCTGCTATTTCAAATATTTTATTGTAATGTTATCTTGTCTAGTCTAAACAATGGTCCCATTTGCTCTTGAGAGTTGTACTCTGTGAGGGAAAACGTTGAAAAATGTTATTATCCCCAGTGTTTGGGCCCAGACACAGAGGGGTGGATGCTCCACAGTAAGGGCCCTACCATCCCTTTGCCACCCCAGCCTCTGCTCTCTGCCTGCTGTCACACAGGGCAAGAGCCACCACCAGCCCCATAGTCCCTTCCCACCCATTCCAAGGCTGTGCTCCTTCCCCAAGCACAGGGACACTGATATCTCTGGAGTGATAGGGACATGGGTGGCATCAGTGGCATCAGTCCAGATACATATTAATGGCAGAAGAGAGAAAAACTGGGTCCCACATTCTGAGCTGACCCACCACAGAGAAAGACCTGATCTGTGATGTTCCTGCCTCTGGATATGTTGTCTCTTAAAGCAGGCAGGAGTTCAAATCTCCAGCTCTGTTTCAGTCCTATCAGTGGATAATAAAAAATAATAAAAACCCCTGGTGTTACTGGAAGAACAATCAATGTCTGCTTTGAAATGTGAAGTGTGCATCACTTGCCTCATTGCCTTAAAAGCAATAAATCTCTGTTTATCTTGATGGTTACTTAGTAATGAAAACCAGTGGCCAATCAGTTATCTGAAAGAGGCTAAACGACAACTTTCTCCACACCCTACACAAGTCAGACAGATAGTTTCAAGCCCTTATCGGTTCCACGTGACTGCATCTATCCAGATGCAGTCCAGCACACAGCGTTTTGTCATCCTGGCACGTCCAAGCCATCCTGCTGCTGACCAACCAAGGACACATGGGTATTTCTTAAGTTTCCACTCTGATTAGACATAGCATCCTGTAACAATTTATGAACAAACAGCAACTGTATTTAGTCATGCCTTAAAATTTGGTAAATGTCCTACCCAGCTATCTCAAGGCATTTCACAAGCCTGATCCTTCTCTTGACTCAGCTATTCATTGGAGTGAGTAAGACACCTTCACAGGGATTTGTTTGTGTTTTCCATTTTCCACCTGCAAATTGGGAAGAAGGCTGTTCAGCCACCTTTGTGAAGGGATTTGGGCACTCAGCAAGGAGAGTGCTGTTTAGGTATCAGATATCAGTAGCAGCCTGTCACACTGAATTCAGCTAGGGAACAGCTGGCTCCGTTGTTGCAGAACTTGTGGAGGACTCAACTCCCAGACCTCCCAGATGTATTAAGACTCTGTGTGACTGAGTCTTTTTGCATCTCCCTGCCTCACCTGTAAAATGGAGACAATAACGTTTCACTGATTGCATGAATGTTGAGAGGCAGTACATTAATGGTACTGAGACCATCACCATGCAACACCATGCAACAAATAATTCAGCAATAGCCGCACACACAGCATTCATTTGCATTTGTATTCAGCAGACTATGGAAGGATCCAGACTATTAACACCTCCACTCTAGGGCAAAATGCTTGGAGACCACATCCAGACATCCAGGTGTCTGCTGAACTTCATGGGATGTGGTGTCCAAGTTTGGGCTTGAATGTAGATTGCACAGCTAATTCCTACTTAATTTATAATAGCCTGAACCTCAACATGACCTCCAACCACTGACTTACTAGGAATCTGAATCAGCTGCCCATTTTGCACCTTGGGTCTATGTCTTGAAATTATTCTATTGTCTGCTGTAATCTAGTCTGAAGCTGGAGATTTATTTCTACAGGAGGCAGGGAAACATTATGTTGCCAAACTACTTCCAGTCTTTTCCAGAATTACAAGTCAGGGAATGGTGGGTAGATCTTGTGATTTCCATCCTACAATTTAAACCAGATGGGCTACCCTTGCAGCATAAACATTTCAGCAAGAAAAGCGAAAAATTGGCAGAAAAAGTTCTGTTTCCTGATTAACTGTGTTATTATGACTTACATTTTTAATGAGATGCTAGTTTTAATGAAAAGCTAGTTTACAAGATAACTTGATCACTGTCTTTGATTCATCCCAATAAAATGTGGGGGATTTGTTTTCTCAGGGAACAAGGAGGCAATCATAGAATAATACAGTGGTTGACTTTATTAGAAACAGAAAGCTCTCAACCTGCAGAAGGAAAGACTCTCTCAGTAAAGTTCACGTTAAATTAATCCAAACATATGAATAATTAAATGTGATCCAGTGAAGACATGTTACTGCCATCAGCTCAGGTGAGAGTAATAGAACTGAGCACCAACTTTGGCAACTGAGAGAGATTATGAGAAAATGTGTGGCCAGATTTTTCCATCCCTGTCAAGGCAGAATAGTCAAAAGGCTCTTGTCCTCTTGCTGTACAATACTCCAGCCCTACTGCTTGCAATAGGTACAAGGGCTAATACGTGTCAGCTTTCCCTCTTGAGAAGAAACAAGGTGAAGACACAAAATGCAGCAGCTGTTGCATAGCCAGAGCCATTGGGATGTGAATAGGACAGGAATTGTTGCAGGCAATGAGAGGGAGGATTTAACCTGAATCAAACCTCAAGACAAAAATGATGAACACACAGGTCCACACTGTATTTTATTGTTTGTTGCCACCATGTTTACTTGCAGATCCTTCATTTTGATACAGGTATCAATACCTGAAAAGTATCAAATGTGTGGCTGGCATGTTGAACTAATAGAACAGTGGTAAAAATCTCTTTCCTGTTCATTTACTCTTTACATAGATCAAAGACGAGACAGTATCAGAAGCAGAGGCAAAAAAAGAGACAGAGAATTAGATGCCACTCATCTCAGAACTTGAAAGCCAATGAAATAACTAAGATGCTGTGAAAAAATATCTGCCATAATTAAAATGGCTGATAGATGAGAACTGCAGTGAAGGCCAGTGTATGGGGCCTTGCTAAAAACATTGCTGGAAGGAGCCAGATCTACATACCTGGGAAACTCAAAGCCAGATGAAGTTACATGGGAATTTCAAATCACAGGCTTGCAGGATGAATGCTTAGCTTCAGTGGCACACAGCAAATTAGCACAACACCACAGCAGACCTGAAGCTGCTCCTCCACAGCCCTGGGCACCAGTAGATCTAAAATTGACATCAAGCCATGTCTTGGGAAGGTGTCAGGAACAGCTGTCACGGCAGGTAAAACCCCAAGTTTTGACAAATCCCAGAGTAATAGAGATTAAGAGATTAATGGTCTGATTTTCACCTTTTTGACTTTAATGCATGTGCTGCTCTACCCAGGTCTGAGGCACTGTGGCAGCCCAAAGCCTCTGAAGCAGATTTGGGGATGGAGTGGCTGAATTTGCTGAGCTGGCAAAGAGCTCAAGGCCTGTCAGGACAGTTGGAGCAGCATCATAGCACTTTCTGACTGTTCCTCAGCCACAGCAAACTGGGATGGTCTGTATTTTTAATCCATCTCTATGCTAAATATTTGCTTGAACCACCTGAGGAAGTGGTCTGTGCCAAGCAGGGTTACCTTTTGCTGAAGGAGACTGGCGCTATCACCCAGGGCATGATGGTGGTTCAGCAGCATCGCTTCAGAGGTAGAGCAGAGCCACACCAGGGAGCAAAATCCTTAATCCTGCCCCAGTCAGATGAAGGAAAGGACAACTGTCTGTGCTCAGCAGCATGGTGGGAGGGCAGCATGGAGGGTGCCATCCTGAGAAGAATGAGAAGTGGGAGAACCACAGAGAAGGGAGAAGGCCTGGGAAGTAAGATGCTGATGTGAATGAGGAGGCATAGTGAGTATCCCTTTGCCTCAGGCTACACCTAGAATAGCCAGAAAAACTGACTGAATTTTTGTGGTTGCAATGAAAGGTACACTGTAACTACTGTGTAAATTCCAAAATGACTGATCAAAGAATTGAAAAGGAAAACTGATGTTACAAAACCCTGAAGACTACCATGCTTCCTATTGATTCCTTCAGAGAGACAGCTAGGACGAACTTTGGAAGTGGCAGAACAGCTTCATAAATGTTTTCTGGTGGTTTTACATTATTTGAAATTCTGCTTCTCAATACTCATCAGTTTTATCCCACTAACCATAAAGCATATGCTGTTTTGGATCCTGGTTACATGAGATTAACAGATAACCTTATTTTTCACAGTCAGTCTTTCAGCATTTCTGCCACTGAAGATCCTCTTCTACAGCTTCAAGTTGAAAAATCTTTGTGGCAGATTTGGCATTGCCTGTAATAATTTATGAATGTGATGTGTTGACGTGTTTATTGTGTGCATACATTGAGCTACTTCAATAGCTGGATTGTCAGGATGTGTACCCAGGAGAGAGAAGATGGATCCAGACATACATTTTTGAGGAAACACTTGGGAAACAAAGCAAGTGCTCCGCACTGTGATGTTTTGGCTGGGCCTCTGTTAGCCTCACTGGAGAGATTTCCCTGGGAGAAATGTGGGCGCCTGAAAAGCAAGACATGAAAGACCCCAGAGAATTTACAGAGGACCATTTAAAAGAAGTTTTTGCGAGCAGGATTCCAAAAGAGCTTGAAAGTGCTCAGATCTGTAGATGTTTAATTTAGTAGACGTTGGCAAGACTACAAGAAAAAGTGCATGTGAAATATTTTTTAACCAACATGCTTTATCTCATTGGTTGAGTGGCTCTTCTGTTTTAAAAATGTTTGGGTCATGCAGGAAGGCTTAAAGTCTCTCTTCTCATGTATGTGTGTGAGCTTGGAAAATGCATGGTGTACGTGGGCTGGAACTTGTGTTTAGTATAGTATGTGGGAATCAGATTATCCCATGCATGGAAAGGTAAAAGCTCAAGGCCCACTATAAGCAGAAGGCAAATCAGAAAGACCACTGGCAAACACAGACATAGCAGTAACCATAAGAACACCATCATCTTTCTTATAAGTCCTTACATATAGTTCTACTAATGACTTTTATTAAACATTTAAGCCTTAGCATTCAAGTGATTCATATTTGTTACAAAAAAGCTGTCCCATTAACACAAAGTACAAGCTGAAACAAAGTTAATGAGCCTTAATACTTGCAGGATAATTCAAAGTTTAAAGGTGGTATTAACAAAAATAAAATAAGGAAGAGTGGAAAAATCCAGTTTCATTGTCCACTAGAGAACCTGAGTTTTTTCCTTTTGGATCATAAAATTAAATCTATTGCTGAAGTGACTCTTACACTGTTACTAAAGTAGTGCAAGAACACATATACGTGCATAATTAAGTACCCCTGTGTGACCATAAAAGGCCTGCCTGGCTGTGCGAGGGGAAGGCGAGTGGGACTTGATTCATCAGCATGAAAGAGGGAATGTCATTACTGTAATCTCCCCGTATTTTTTTACTTTGATGGGGCTCAGCCTTATGTGGTAGAGTGATCGGCTCTACAGCACTAGCAATGGGAGTGTTTCAGAGTCTGGGCTGTGTGCCCTGTGCATCTGAGACATAACAGCAAATTGACCTGGAACTGCACAGGTATTTATCCCATGGAAATCATACCTCAAATCAGACACGCAAAAAACCTCTGGCACTAGGTATATTAGACATACCTGAAAAGTTAGGTGAATATTTTATGTGCCTTCTGATTTTGCAAATTGATCTGAAAGTCAGATACGAATGGCAGAATGTGTAAGTGGAAAAAAGTTACTAAGTCCTGCCCTTGAAAATGTGATCTAGCTTAAAGCACTGGCATTTCAATCTTTGTGTCCAAATGAAGAGACCAAACAAGTTCAAGAAACAAACAGGATAAACAGCACAGCTCTAAAATGACATTTTGAAAGTGGTAAGTGAGCAGCTGTATAGTGACCAATCTCCTACCACAGTTCTGCTCAATTTCATGTGGGCCCCATTAACCACACCACCTGTCCTGGGAGCTCCCCACACATCCCAGTCTCGAAAAACAATTTTGGAATTAAAAAAGGGAATGGATATCAACATAACGCAATGGAGTTGTGGGGCAGGGCACACACAGGAGCAGTGTTCACATCCCATGCAACACCTAACTCCACTCCTTGACAATCACGTCTTGCTACAGCAAGAACTTGAAGAGACACAAGGAATTTTATAGACAGACCTAGAGCTACTCAGTAGATGCAGTCAAGCTCCTTTTGAGCAGCCCTCCCTGTGAGACTGGAGCCTTTCCCCAGAGAGATCCCTGTGGCAAAGGGCCTCTCATCTGTTTGACCCTGGAGCAAGCACCACATTGAGCCAGCAGCAGAGAGGAGGCAGCTGAGACATTTTCTCCTGAGGTAGAAGAAGAGTCACCTGTGCCCTGGGGCTGCTCTGGGGGCTGCAAACTCAGGCCAAGACAGAAATAACCCAGGAGCTGTTAGCTGGAGAGCTTGGATTCACAGACTCTCCATGAGAACAAGATTAATGAAAAACTCCAATGAAAAATTAGATAAAAAGGACTCATGTGGACATCAGAAAAGTTCTACAGCATAAATCATAAATTCTCCCCAGTTTAGAGAGAGGTAAGAATTTCATGTTCATTAATTTAATCCGGCAGATAGAGATAACAAAGCAGCCCTCTACATGGGAGAGTTAACATTGCTTGGATTGATACAGAGAGACAAGATACACTTGCAGGCATAGGAAAAATGCATCTCTCAGAAAATTTCCACTATTAATATTTTTCCCTTGCAAATGTGGGTCTTCTAAAACACTCTTTTCTTTTGGAAGGATCTAAATGAGGAGGAGGTGGGAAGTAGAGCTACAAAGCATGTAAGAAAGCCTCAAATACATGAGTGGGAGGAAGGAGGAAGAAATGAAAGAATAATGAAGCTTGCATCACTGGAAGCAAACAACAGAAGAAGAGAAATGCACGTACTTGTGGCTAAATTTTGAAGGAACTTAGGCTGAGGTTTAAAATGGCTATGGTTAGCATAGATGCAGGCACAGAGTAATTCAGATGATCCGATCAAAGAACAAAGAAATGTTACAACTGATTTAATTACAAAAAAAACCCCTGGCTTAGAGTTAATAGGTACGCAGAGGAAAAAAATGCTTTGTCTATATTGTCTCAACAATACATGAAGTGGCCCTGCAAAGGGTTATCAGCACCCGTAGTGTCTAGGTTCATTACAAGATTTGGGCATGGCTTCAATGGGGCCAGGATTTTGCCCTTCACAGAGTCTCTGTTGGCATCTGTGAGATTTCCTTACACGGTGATGTTGCACACAGATACCTATATATTAAAACACAATTAATAGAAATCTTGTTATTAACATGGTGCCCAGGGGGCCCAGCTCTAGCTGCATCAATCATCAGCTACTCTTGGAGTGTTGTCACTAAAATTACTGCTTTGAGAGCTTCTCCCATGGCCATCACTCCAATGGTTTCCCTTCTGAACCAGGAAACAAGCCTGGAATAGGAGCCTGGGGTTGGGTTCATTCCACACCTTCTGATTTTTGTCAGTGCTTTGCTGTAAGGGCATTCAGCAAGCCAGGCTGATCTATCCTGACACAGTCTTTGAAAATTTTGCAGAGCAGTCAGTAGGAAACTTTCCACCAAACTGAACGAAGGACATGTGTGTCTTACACAGGAATCCTGTGGGATGGGATTGTCTCTGTCTCCATGTCACCAAAACCACCTACAAAATGAAAACTGTAACTTTGCTCAGGAAACCCCAGGATTTTATATTCACTTTGGAATAAACTGAGCCCATCCATTGAAGAGGCGAGCATCAGGGAATCAACAGGAGGTTTTGCCATCTGCACAGACGAGCAATACTCAGGGATATAACCAGGACCAAGATGGGGGCAGGGAGAAGTTTCATGCCAGCAATTTTTACAAATGGAAAGACTATGCTGCTACTCCAACCTATCCCGGCTTTTCAAAATCAGCTTGGAGACAGCAAGAAAAAAGGGCAGAGGAACAATTTTCCATTCCCTAGTAAAGCTATATTTGATACGGGTAGAAAACCGCATTCCTTTTCTTTTTTCAAATCTTGTCATCAAAATTCAGAGTTGATCGTTTTTGTACATTGTTCTGCAATATGCTGCTGCAAAATCTGGGTGTCCTTGTGTCATGCCCACAGCAAACCACGTTGATCTAGGGTTGGCAGTCCTGTACGTAGAGTAGTAGAGTTTGGGTAGGCAGGAAAAAGAATTGTCAGGATACAGCTCTCCTTATGTCCTATGTCCAAGCTCCATGTCCAGGAAAGAATGCATCCCTTGGGGGAAAAGAAAAAATCTCATCCCTTCCTGAACTAGCCATTCCCACATTATGACAAAATAAATCTAAAAGGATAAGCTAGGCTTTTCCTATAATCATTACAGCAATCACATATACCTCGAGTTGTCACTCTACAGGGTTGGTTAGAGAAAGCTAACTTATAATTAATAATTAAATGCCCTTTACAGGCTTGACAGTCTCCAGGCGTGTGGCAGTGCTGATGGCACCAGCTCCCTCTGAGACCCTGCCAGCCTTAGCAGACGGTCCCCCGTTCCTCCCAAAGCTCCCCCTTTTACGGGAGCAAGGCAGGAGAGGCAGCAGGAGGAGGCTGGGCTGAGGGCTGCAAAGGGGCAGAGGAGCGGGGAGGAGGAGGCAGATGCATCCTTGGCGTTAGAGGCTCTTCGGGCATGGCGAGTTTTCTGTTTTCAGCCGTAAATACGACACGAGCAGGTGCCAGGCCTCGCTGAGGCTGCCGGCGGGTAAGACAGTAACAAAAATGACAGTTTTAGTTCTCCATGTCTCGTTTTTCTACGTGTACAAGGCCGGTTCCGGTGGCACGAAGGCCGCTCGCAGTCGCAACGCGATGGCCACGGAGGGCAGCCGAGGCGTGTGGGCATTGACCGGGAGCCGTGCAGGGACCCCGGCCCCACTGGGACAGCGGGCCCGAGAGGGTTCCCTTGCAGGAAAAGGGACAGAACGCGTGGGACCGGCATTCCCCGCCGCGTCTGCTGCATCCCCGCACACCCGCAGGAAAACACCCTCGAGGGAGCAGCACCCCCAGGCCGCCCCCGCCAGCTCCCGCTCCCGAAGTTTCCTCGGGGGAAGCCCGGCGCGGGCACCCGCCGCTAGCTGCGGGGGGCGGCTCGGCGGGCGGGGCGGGCGGGCGGCGCTAGGGCCCGGCGGGGCGCGGCGCCGCCGCCGGGGGCGGGGTGGGGGCGGCAGCGGCGGCGCGGGCTGCGGCTGCCTCCGGCTGCCTCCCGCCGCGGGGCGCGGAGCGGGGCGGCCGCGGGGAGCGCCCACCACCCCGCGGCGGCGCGGGAGCCCGGGACGCGGACAGAGGTAAGGCGGGGGCGTTTCGCGGTGTCATCGGGAGCGTGCGCGGCTGCCCGCCCGCCCGCCCGCCCGGGCTCGCCGCTGTCGCCGCGCCCCGTCCCTCCCGGGCCGGGGAGCCGCGGCCAAACTTTTGGGGCTTGTGGGCCGGCGGCTGCCGCGGGCGGGCAGCGGCGCCGCCCTGGGGCGTCAGTGGGGGCTGCCCCGCGCTGCCGCCGCCGTCCCGCCGCCGAGCAGCCCCGCCGGCGACGGGCGGTGGGGAAGGGAAGGGAAGGGAAGAGAAGGGCGGCCAGGGGCGAGCCGGAGCCGCGTGCGGGGCGGCTGCCGGGGGGCATCCCGGGCGGGCTGTGCTCCCGGCAGCGCGGCCCGCGGGCTCCGGCCCCGGCTCGGCGGGCGCCGGTGGGGCAGCGGCGCAGCCGGCGGCGGGCAGCCCCCCCACCGCTCCCTTTTGTTCCTGCGTGCCGCCGGCGCTTGGATCCCCGCCCGGGAAGAAGCCGCTCGGTACTTCCCGGGCTCCGTCTGTGCCTGCACACCCGCCTGAAGGGCATCCTCCTCCGGTAATGTTGGTCTGTCAGAGCCGCCGGCAAAGGGATTTTCCCCTTCTTACAACAGCTCCCCGTTGCTTGCCGGTCTTCAGTGCCGGCTCTTCACTTAACTGGGCATACCGTGTGTTAATTCCTTCACAATGTACGCGGGTGTCCCTGCGCCCTGGAGAAGGATTTCCTTATTGACTTGCCGACTGTGCTGCGGCCAGGTATTATTTACATCATCAAAGATATGCCCGTGTAAATCTGCTTGCCCGACTACAGTGCGGCTGCTCTTAGAGCCCAGTTTGCCGAAACTTTAATTGCAGCAGGAGATGCTGTGCCGTGAATCCATTTGCGTCAGGGCAGACCGACGCTCCGGTGGGATAACGGCCTCGCCGAGGCAATCGCGTGTCACGCAGGGGCAGATCCTGCTGTTTCATGGGATGAATCAGAAACAAGAATCAGCAAACAATGAAAATGAGTTTGTGAGGTTTTTAAAAAAAAATCTGACATGGTAATGTCTGTTAAGGGCACAGTAAATCGGGCAGCAAACCCCCAGTTTTTTCTGGCACAGCCCATATATCAGCCGGTAAACAGCATAAACTGTGATCACTTTGCAGCCGAAAATATGAGGCCTTACAGCCCTGGCTGCCGGAGCGTTACGTGTCATTAAAGTAGCTCTCTTGGAGGAGAGGGACTGTCCCAGGAGCTGCAAAATCTATAAACACTTTTCTGATTGGTTTAAAAATTTAGACACAGGAAGCGGATGGTATCTAATAACAGACAAGTGGAGACACTGTTGTCATGGAAACTGAGAAGACTCCCCCCCCCCGATGTATTTAAAAAAAAATAGGCAGAAGAAAAAAGTCTGCATATCATCAGAAATGCCTGCAGACCGCCTTGGCTGCTGTTGCCTTTCCCACAGCATCTGTTGAAACCTGAGAACATGCCTGTCAAATCAAGGTCATTTTACAATAAAACCCTGCACTGCCGCCTCCCTCTCTCCTCCCTGGACGTTGTCCCACACTTTCCATCCAAGGAGGAGTTGAGGAGATGCAACCACCTGCTCCATGCCCACGGGCTGCCCTGTGCTGCTGTCCTGCCCCAGCCTGGCCTGCTGCTGAGGAACCTGAGAAAAGCCTCAAAGCAGGAGGACCATAGGGTTTAAAGGCCAAAAGTAACAAGGGATGACTTTTTTTTAATTGAGTGATCAGGCTGTGTTTCTTTCCATGGGGATCTATGGACCTGAGAGACAAAGTTGGGATTGATTTCCTTCTGTTCCTTTGTACTACAGAGTTATATTAAAATGTAGTGATTTGGACTTGCATATTAAGGCCATTTCACAGTCTGCCTCAGCTATTAAAAACAAAAGAGGTGGCAAATAACACAGGGAAGCCCTGTGCAATGCTTTTAACAAAAAAAGAAAACACCGTTCATTTATAGCATGCTATGAGGAGAAAAGCAGAGATATGAGAATAAAATATATTTCATTGCTGCTGAATGCAGCATGAGAAAATCAGACTATGATTGTCGTAAATTGAAGTTTTACTTTGCTGAACTATTGAAAGTTTATTGTGTGTGAAAGAACTATTTCACAGCAAACTCACAAGAAAGGTGTTAATGTTTTTGCCTATTTTCTTGGGCAGCATCCGTTGATATCAGATGTTTGTGATAGAGAGATGCCTTTGAGTATTCACTGCATTTTCTCCAAAACATTTCCTTTTGTCGCTGTCTTTAATCTTCGTTTTGCAGAGACCAAGCTGAGAAATAGCACTTGAGTGCTTCAACCACTGTATAAATCGTCACTTTGAAACCTTAAATGACCAGTTTGTTTGCATGTTACCCTTTTTGCATTACTATTTCTTAAGAAAATCAGAGACTGGTGATCAGGTCTTGCAGATCAGGAGATAAATCTTGTAGGGCGCTGAGGTGATCAGTGACCTCTTTACCCACACCCTTGGATCTTGCTGTCCAAAAAACCCAAGGCCTGACTTTAAAACTTGGTTGCAGGCAGGGCAGGCTGAAGAGATGGTAGAGCCAGAGGGAGCAGTGCTTGCTTCTGATTGAGGAGTCCCTGTTGGCAGCTGGGCTGGCACCAGGGTGCAGGAGCTGAGACCACCCTCCCTTTGTTGGGGAGAGGCTCAGGGAGTCGGGTAGTTGTTTAATCCAGCTCCCTTCTGATTAGCCAGATGCTGCTTTTAATTGCTGTGGAGTTCAAATGGAGAAAGTTTGGCTTGGTAGGGAAAGTGTGCTTGCTTCTAGAGGCAAATTTCCTGTTGTCGGGAGCACCCTTATCGGCAGGAAGGTTTGCCGGCAGGAAACGTGTCGGTTACTTGTTTTTACACATTGAAGGAAATGAGCTGGATTAGCCATCTTCTAGGTTTACCCTGCATCAGCCTCCGTGTCTGTGCTACTTTATTTATCTCTAATGATTTTAGTTCATGGAAGTTTTATGATGTCAGGCATTCCCAAGGGAAATGCAAGAAGTTAAATGCTTGTGTTGTCCTGTCATTTTTTTTCTGTTATAAAAAACCCGCCCCACCAGCCTCCCTGGGCTATGTTTTCAGAAGTGTCCAATTTGCAATTTCTACCTTTTGAGCCTCATTGCTGATACTCAGCTAGGCTTTTCTTTTTCTTTCCCCATTAGAATGAAAGATCAAAAAATGCACCAGTTATTTTACTAATAGGAGCAGTTCTTACAGTTCTGAACTGCCTTTCATCATGGATCATAAATCACTTTACAGAAATTAATGTTCTAATATCCACAGAAGTTGTGTGAGCATAGGAAGCTGAAACTTAGCATTTCACATGGACTGCACAGAGTTGCAAGGCAAATTAGGAGCAGAGCTGGGAGTCAAATTAATTGCCCCTTAATTAGCAATTGCTAATGGATTAAAACTTTGAAAATGTGTTTGCGTTTCCCAAGTGTCCTCATGCTAATGCACCAGTGCAATGCATATGTGTTTGGGATGTGAAGCCGGGGTGAGAATATAAGCAATGGTTCCAGAAAATGCCAGTCATTTTCTGGTCCCTGCCCAGCATGGCTGGGATGCCAGGTTGGAGGCTTGTAAGATTAGACACGGCTGTGGATGAAGGTCCAGACCAAAGGTGTGGGCTGTGGTTTAGGTCTGTGTGTTCTAGTAAGCAGGGAGGCTCAGGGAAATAAACATTTCTCTGATGTCAGCACACAACAGGGTTTTTATGGTGTTAAGCTTTGCAGGGGGTTTTGAGGGGGAAACATGGGAAAGTTTTATAAACTTGTAAGAAGCTGCCTGGTATGCTGAGTAGCTTCAAGTAGTGGTTTTTGGTGTAGGAGGTGTCTTGGTGTTAAGAGCTGTTCCTGGCAGGAGAAGCCACCAGGGCTGTCCAGAAGCCTAAGCTGGACTGGAACGGGACTATCCTGGCTCATGCTAGAATTTGCCAGTTTGTGACTTCAGGTGTAACACAATGCAGCATGACTTTGGCCACAATTTTGACATATTTGTAATGAAACTGCATTTGGCTTGTTACCTTCTCTCATGACCAAGCCAAAGTAAAATTGTAACAAAATGATGGAAAAAAAAGGAAAAAAAGGACTCCAACAAAGCAATGTTTCATTTGAGTGTGAGACTTACAGCTGTGTATTTTCAGAAGTGATCAGCTGATTCTGGGAAACCAGCCTGAAACTCTGCAGGGCAGGGCAGTTTTTGGGAAGTGATTCTCTCCTAGAGTTTTGGAAATTTTGCTCCATTTAAGGCGCCTCAAGTTGAGCTGCCATGCATCAGAGCAACTCTATAACCTTCCCTAACCTCACTGTAAGACTTTAGGTGCCTTTAGCATCCTTGGGACTTAAAATTGTTCTGAACTGAAGCTGGCTGTCTAGCCACAAGTTTGTGCCAGGAGCACCCTCACGTTAGCCAAGGCCACTTGCTTGCTGGAGATCAGTTTTTCCCCATCACTCTTATGGAGGTACATAAGTGACATGCTATGCTCTTGCAAAATGCTTCATGAAGTCCATCTATTCCATAATGTCTGCAAAAATTGGACAGACTAAGTCTGCTGGAGGTAGAGCTTCTACTTACTATGTTGGACAGTATTCTGTGGCTCTTTTGTTTCTCTTGTCTGTAGTCTAAGACTCTCTGCCCGAGATGGTTTTTTCTGTGTCCGCACTGACTGTAGGACAGACAGATGGCAAGGCTGTGACCTCTGTTCAGGTTTGGTAGGTGCCACTGAATGAAAAGATCTGCCTAGATGTTTCACACTGGGGTTTTTATTTTTTGCAACATTAGCAGGAATTTATATCAATGCTAGCTAATACAATGAAATTTCCAGCACTGACTCTTTTTACCTTTTACTGAAAATAGATTAAAGCGAAGTTAAGACAGGTATTATTCCAGGAATGGGATGCTTCTGGCCGGCACCAGTTTCTCCCTTTGCCCACCTCCCACGTGCTGAGTTGTGGTGGGACCCTGCACTGAACTGTTGGCTCAGGCCAAGTGTGAGATTCCCTGGTGGGAGCCTAATGGCAAATGGCTTACCTGCCACCAGCCTGCTGATAGAGCCTGCTCACCATGTCTGAGCATACTTACTTTTGTTGCAAGGAGAGCACTCCAGAATTCCTAACAGACGGGACTTTATGTACAAGGCAATCCAAACTAGACTCTGGAAAGCATTTCACAGAATGGCAGCTTTATTGGAAATTGCTTCTTAATGCTATTTGGCAAAGCTCTTGTTCTTTTTTAGTGTAGTTCTCTGCCAGGTCTTTGCCTGCCCACTAAATGAGCAGTGGCCTCTTGTCTCCCATGGCCCTGCCTCCGGTCCCAGGCTCACCAAAGCTTCCCTGTCCAGCCTGCTCCAGAGCTGCTTTCTGCTCTATCTCTTGGGCTTTTGGAGAGGCCAGCCGTTTCCCTGGATAAAACTGGCTTCTGGCACAGCACACAGACATGAACTCCCCAGCCCAACCCATCAGTGGAGAGCCCTGCTCACTGTTATTTCCCTCAGTGAGATCTTCTTGTGGACAATTTAATTGCTGGCTGGGCTTGCTGTGGAGAGGAGCAGAGGCGTTAGAGGGGTTACGAGAGGTTATTAGAGACGGGAGGAAACTGTAGGTCTGACCCATCTAGATTTAACTGAATTACATCTCATTTTACCCCCAACTCCAACTTGTTTTGAACTGGGTTTTACAGTAGATAATTTGTAGAAGCTACTCAATTAATATGTTAATTTTAACACCAGATTTTGTAAAGCTTTTATGTTGGAGGTGGTGAAGGGATCCAAATGTTTTGATCCTATTTTTATCATTATCTTCACTGTGTTTTTCTTACTCTGTGCTTTGCAGAGAGGAGTGAAATTTTAATAATTCACTAATATACTTTCACTTCATTAACATTTTATCATTTTGGCATGGTGCATATGGTGAAGTCCTTAGTACTCTCATTAAAGACCTGATCTTGCCCGCACATTCTTGCAGCCCTCCAGGTGTGTAAAACCCTAAATGCAGATGCTATTCTGCTTTTTGGAAAGAGCTTTTCTCTATTTTCAATAGATACTAATCTGAACAAAACAGGTAAGGTGTTTTTTGGTGTTTCTTTTGGGGTGGTTTGTTTTGTTTTGTTTTGTTTGGTTGGTTTTTCTTCTTGTTGTTTTGTTTGTTTGTTTTATAGACTGGAAACATTTATACAATGATAGCTGCAATGATTAGATCGGCTCAACTAAGTGCCAAGTCTCCAGCCATTACAAAACTTCACTGTGTGGTCTGGAGAGTGTAAAGTCACAGGCTGTTACTGTGGTATCCATTGCAGCATTTTATACTGCAACATGTTTGGTTTAAGCAGAGATTTATACTGGTGTAAAAATGGTTATGAAGCTTTCAGGTGCCTTGCCTGGGATAGCACAGTGCTTGGTATTAGGAGGGCACAAATAATACGTAACAATTCCGTAATCTTGGTGATTCAGTACATATATTTGCAGGTGTGCCCACCTTGTGTTAAACGTGCTTTTAAATTGTGTGTGAATTTAGAATTGGTGTTCAACTTTTGTGGTGGCTCTCCTTCCTTTTTTTAAACTCTCTTTTTTCTCTATTTTATCATAAAATAAATCTCTGAGTTAGTGAATGATTTGTTGCTGTTAATGAAACACTGTTAGCACACCAGATTATTTCAGGTATATCCAGAAGGCTTAAGAAGCCAAGCATGGCTGAGGGTAGTGGGCAGTGAGTAGATACACAAGGCTGGAGAGTGGAAGGGAACGTTCTGGGTTGGGAGCAGTGGAGAGCTAAGGGACATGCAAGAATTTCAGGAGGAGTCATGTTTTGAAAAGAGTGTGGCTGTTGGGAGTCCAGAGGGCAAGAGATCACAGTAATAAATATGGGAGATGTTGAGGGAACTGCTGAAGGTTTTTACTTGTCAAATAGAATATATTTGTTTTTAGAGGCACCAGGACAGAAACTCATCTCCTGTAAATTGGTGTAATGCCATTTGAGTTAGTGGAATTACACTGACTTACACCACCTGATGGTCTGTCGGGTGGTATTACAAAAAGAGTGAGGATGTGAAGAATGGTGGAGCTGGAAGAGGTTATAGGCCTGGGCAACAGGGAGGGTGGAAGTTTGTTCAGAAGGGATAGAGAGGCCGGACAAGCAAAGGAAGATCACAAGGTCCAATACACCTATATTGGGTTTTATTTGATGAGGAGATGCCCAGCAAGAGATGTCAGCAAGGCCAGGCCGAGAGATGGACTTGGCTGGAGAGTCAGTGACAGAAAGTACATTTTGCATTGGCACAGTACGGATTGGTGTCAGAGTGAGTAAGATCATGCTCAGGGTGTGGAGGGTGTGTGGAACACACCAAGGCTAAGGCCACAGCAGGAGCTGGGGGAGAGGATGTGGAGGTACAGAACAATCCCTAGACAAGGATGAAGAGGGCCAGAAGACAACATCTCACAAAGCCAAGATTGGACAAATCTCTTTAAGTTTGAAAGGAGGAATAGCAGAACCATAAAATACTGCTTAGGGTTAAGAGTAGAAAGGGATTGACATTGACTTCTTTCTCCGCTAGTTAGTAAACTTCAAAAAGCTGAACCATAAATAAGCTACATCTTCACTGATATGTCTAATTTTTCCCCTCCTCACTTCTCTTACTGCACAGGAGTCTCATGTAATGGTGCAGCAGACCTTAATGTCCTGGGGGTGGTCACAGCAGCGTCACTAATGGGCGCTGCGCTGTGGTGCTGCCGCAGCTGCGCTGTGCCGCGCTCTGCGCCGAGCTCTTCTGGGGTGACGTGGCCCTGTCAGCCCAGCTTACCCTGGGGACCCCCAGCTGGGCGCTGTGCCTGCTGCAGCTGGGATGCCGGGGCACGCTGCAGTCACGTTGCTGCTCAGGAAATTCAGAGAGGTGCTGGGAAGTCACAGTGTTCTGATTAAACACGTCGGCGTTGTCGCTGCGTTTGCTGTACCCCAGATATCAGAGCCCAGGTCAGGGAGTGGGGCAGGGCTGAGCCACCTGTGGGAGCAGGGGAGGCAGCACATGGGTTCCTGCTGGTCTGCCACGTCTGGCAAGAGCAGGGCTGGGTTGTGATGAAGAAGGTCTGAGAGAAATATTGCAGCTCCAGTTTGTGTTGTGGCTGAGCAGGAGATCTCACTTGGGACGTGATAGCTTTGTGCAAGGAGGAAGAAAGCACAGACCGGAAAATATGAGGTAAAATGTGGGAAAAATGAGATAAAATATAGGAGAAAAGAGGAAAAATGTAGAAATTAGGCATGTGTGTGTTAGGATGGTCACCCTTGTTCACAAGCCCATCATTACTGGAGCAACTGCAAGCCATTCACAGTCCTGGGGCCCAGTGCAACCACTGGAAACAGCCTGACTGGGAATGGGACCGGCTTAATTGTACCAAGACAAGAAAAAAGCCCCCAAACAACCCAGTACAAACAGTGAAAAGTTAAGTGTGTTTTAAAAATCCTTTGTTTTTTTTTAAGGCAGGGGTACCATTTCTGACAGATGGGGACATCCTCGTTCCCTTTTGGTGACTCTGGTGATCTGCCAGTCCAGCATCTCAGAAGCAGCCAGCCTTGGTGGAAAAGTCAGTGTCTTTAGAAACAGAAAGCATTTTGGCTTTCCAAGTGGAATGATTGTTTTGTTTCCTAGTTGTATGGAAAGCTGCCATTGCAGCCGTTTGAGAAAAAAGGCTGAGCATCTTGAAGCCAAAATGGCTGGGAGATGACTCCTGGGGAAAGCAAGGAAAGATGGGGTGGGCTTGGAGACACAATAACAGATGTGAAGCCTTTTGCTGTGGGTCACTCATGTGGGCTCTCCCCAGAAAGCAGTAGTTTCTGATGCAGGAGTAGAGGGCCTGCTCCTGTTCTGGCATGGTTGCCAGGAGGTGGAGGACTGGTGTGTGCTCCTGCAGCAGCCTTGCTCTGGTTCCTAGAGGCCTGACAAGGAGTCCATGTGCCCCCAGCTGTCACCCAGGCTCATTAGAGACCATGGCTGTAGGATCAGGTTTTCTGGTGGTTTGTGCCTGTTCCATTGAAGGAATGGAGCAGATGAGAGGGCTAGGCACAAGTATATAGCCCCCAAGCCCCTTTTTAAGGGTATAATTTTACAAAGCTAGTGGTAAAAGCTTTTTTTTTACCAGAAAAGCAGTGTTACCTTTCCTCAAAGAGCTGCATGAAACAGCCTTTGCTATGCTGATGATGAGAATAGTATTAGTCTTGCCACTTGCCCTTTCTCCCTTTGAGGGTTATGTCCCAAGCCGATGCACTCTGCCCACTCCCCATATGGTTTGTGCTTGGTTTATTTGATCCAGGCTTCCTCCTGTCTTGCTTTTTTCCCTTTCTGCTCAAATGAAGATGCCTGATCATGGTGTGATGTGGACAGTTCAGGAAATGCTTTGAAATCTGGAGCAGAATTTTTTTATAGTAATTTTTATTCTGAGTTTGTGTTCAATCTTGCTTGCTACTGTTAGCTACTGCTAGTTCTGTGGGGATACGAGCTGGGACCACAGAGCAGCAGGGATTCCAAGCACCCTGCTCTCTCGAAGACATAGCGTGGAAAAATGATTTTCCTTCTGACCCCAAAAGCCTATAGTCTGTGTAAGGTATTTGGAGCAAAAATTGCTCCAGTATAGAAGTCTCTATACCAATATAATTATTTGTCCTGCTTTCGTGTTTCACATGCTTTATTTAAGCTCCTGTCACCCGCTAATAATGTAGGGACATTGGGGAAATTTGGAAGGTATGCACAGTATTACTGGCATTTCTCAAGCAGCTGCTACTGGCCTGCTTACATTCAGTGGATTTCTTACTGTCAAAAACACTTTTAGCACATGAATGAATGGGCAGGAAACCACCTAAATATTGATTAATGTTGACAGAAACCTCCCTCCCACCTCTCGCTCGTTCAAAACAACAATGATGAAGGCAGCAGAATTCAGCTCTTGGGCTATTGGAAAAAGCTGGGTTTATTTCAAAAGTAGAGCTTTGCTTTGGGCTCTTGAGTGCTAGTGCTAGGAATCATAGGATATCCTGAGTCAGAAGTGACCCACCAGGATCATTGAAGTCCAGCTCCTGAGGCTGCACAGGACAGCCCCAAGAGTCACACCATGTTGCCTGATTGTGTTGTCCAAACATTTCTTCAGCTCTCTCAGGCTTGGGGTTGTGACCACTTGCCTGGTGCTCATCCACCCTCTGGGTGAAGAACCTTTCCCTGTTACCCTGGCTAAACCTCCCTGACACAACTTCAGGCCATTCCCTCAGTCCTGTCACTGTCACCCCAGAGAACAGATCAGTGTCTGTCCCTCCTCTTCCCTTCATGAGGAAGTTGTAACTGCAGTGAGGTCTCCCCTCAGTCTCCTCCAGGCTGAACAGAGCAAGTGCCCTCAGCTGCTCCTCACACAGCTTCCCCTCAAGGCCCTGCACCATCCTCGTGGCCTTTGGACAATCTCTGACAGCTTTGCATCTATTTTATATTGTGGCACCCAAATCTGCCCCCAGCACTTGAGGTGAGGCTGCCCCAGGTCAGAGCAGAGCAGAGCAGGACAATCCCCTCCCTTGCCCGGCTGGCGATGCTGTGCCGGATGCCCCCAGGACACAGCTGTCCCTCCTGGCTGCCAGGGCACTGCTGGCTCATGTCCAACTTGCCATTGACCAGGACCCCCAGGTCCCTTTCCATGGCACTGCTGTCCAGCCTCTCATTCCCCTGTCTCTCTGTACATCCAGGGTTGCCCCATCCCACGTGCAGGATCTGGCATGGATGGATTGTTTCCAAAAGCAAGGGACAAGAGGTTCAGCCCAGGTGCAACATCTGTAGGTGAGGAAGTGCCTTGTCTTCCCCAAGTGTTGAAGTAAGCAACATTGCCCTTTGAAAATCATGAATTCTGGTGCCATTCTGGGCATGAATGCTGGCAAAAATAGAAGCTTGTCCCTTTTCATGCTAAAATCTATTGATTGTGATAGTCCTAGCTGATTTCTGTGAAGATTTTGCCTCAGCAAATAGTTGGGCATTTGATCACGTGGATGGTTTATATTTCAACTCCACCTTTGTGTATTCATGGGGAGCTCCCTAGGCAGTTGCAGTTGCTTGTGGTTTTATGGATGCAGAATTTGATGCTCCATTGCTGTCCCTGATATAGTGATGGTGATAATAGTTATCACTAACTTTTGTCCCAGTGGTGGGTAAATGGTGTTAGTATTTGGGTGTTCCTCAGACATTTTTGCTCTGTCAAGTGCATCTTCCATTGATACCAAAGGTGATTTATGTGACTATTCCCATTCTGGCAGTGTGACTGATGCCCATATGGCTCTTTGGAGCCAGTGTATGAGAAGATCTCTTTCTACACAGGTGTGCTGCAACATGGATTTTTGTTGTTGTAACCGTGACATCTGTATTTTGTCCTGAACAACACGCAATCCATTACTTGTTTGCACAAAAGTCAGCATTTTACCAGCCAGGGAAGCAAGGAGCAGAGGGCCAAACTCAGTCCTCTGGGGGCATTGTATTGGTCTTTACTGACTTGCAGACTTAAGGCCATGGGCTGATCTCAAAGCCTTGTGGCCCTACAGGAGCAGCTGAAGATAGGCTGTCCACACACTTGTCTTGTGGTGGTGAGCTCTGGTGGCTAATGACTGACCCTGGGTGGCAGCCCTTCCCCGAGTTACTGTCACCAGGTCTCTGTCTTGGCCACCATGCGGTACAGGACTGCGAGAAAACACTTGTCTTTATCCTTAGTTGGCTAAACTTTTTAAGGAGGAAACAGTCAGACAGACAGATGTGCACAGCAGGATCACTGAGGACCTTTTTTGATAGCTAATAGAGCTAGCCTCCCTAAAATGCATACGTATCAGTATCAGTCTAAAGAACTGCTTTGTCTGTGAGCCTCAGAAGGAAACATGGTTAAGCTATAGAAATGTATATAAGGAGTTTATTACAGTATGTTAATTACCACAGCGCATAGTTATCCATTATTAATAAAGCAATTTCCTTCAAGATAAAACAATGAAATGTGCATTTTCATGTGTCTTTGTCAGTCAGAAGCCCAAGAAGATATTCCTGTTCTACTTCTATCTTGTGGTATAAAGTAATGCAACTCCACTGAAGTCAGAGGTGGATAGCTGGGGAGGAGGCAGCTTCCTTTTTTGCTAGAGAGCTTTAATGCAACATTGTTTTATTTCTGCCCATGAAAGTTAATAACACAGCAAGTGTATTTTGAAGTTAAGTCTTTCTAGGATCTCTATATGTTAAATATCTGCGAACAAACTTTATAGTTGCTCTATAGGCCCTCATGATACATCATTTTGAGCTGCCTTCTATCTATTACATTTTATCTGCCTGCAAAATCCATTTCTAATTCTGGCCATATCTCCTTTGCGATCACTTGCCAGAAATCTATTCCCAGGATTCTCCTTATTTTAGTGAAATATCTCTGCTTCAGCACCTTTCCCAAGGTGGCTGATCTAATCAGGGCACTATCAGTTATCATTTCTCATTTCCTTTGCTAGCTCTGTCAAATGCAATGCACAACCTAACAAAGTGACATTCAAATACTCTCAGTGACCAAGGCTATTTCCCTTTCTTTTACCCTGCAAAACTGGATTTGTATGTGGCTTCTTAAGCATATGCCCTTTGCTCCAGAAATGTGATTTCAAAATGTACTGTGGGAAGAGTTAATGATAAGCAGATGAAATAGCTGCCTCTTTATTCATCACAGGTAGGTTCCATTGATGGTGACCATCTGGACTTAAAATCCCACATCCACTTCTTTTTTTCAGGTAGAGAAGAGCAATGCTTCATTCCTGCCAACTGTGTAAGAGAGCCCTGCTTTGCCATCAGAGAAATGAAATTTTTTACCTCCCTGCTGCAGAAATTTGTTACCTCCCTGGTGCTAACCTCCATTCTTGTAATTTTCCATATACATGTTTCTCTTTTAAATAGGAGTGTGATTGTGTGCAGAGGTCACCATACACCAAACAGGTTGCTCGTGTTTCTCAAATCAAGAGTCACCTGTGTAGCTGGATCCTCTGCTAAGGTTAAATGTGGTTTCTATAGACACAGGTCCAGCAAGAGCATCTGGTTTTGGCCTCTATTTTTTTATTCCCGTTGGGCGACAAACCTCTTAGTGTTATCTTAGATTGCTATCACAGGCTAATACTTGTTTTAATAAGTGTGTGGCTGACTATTTCATCTGCTCTGGGAGACAGAGTTATCCACGTGTGTCCTCACAGCCCTTCCTTCTTTGCACCATTTAACATTTGCTGTCACAAGCTCTGCTTTGCTCCGGACTCATTCTCCAATGGTTTTTGTGAGGGCCAAAGCCTAAATCCTGCTTTTTGGGAGGAGAGCAGGGAGCAGGCATTCACCAGACTAGCTGGGAGTGTGGGAAGACACTCTCCATGCACCTGTCCTGGCTGCAGAGCGCCATGCAGCGCAGCACTTACGTGATGCTGGGAGCTTACTGTGAGCTCAGCTCTTGATTTCTTTTGAAATTCATAGAATCATTTTTTTTGCATTTTCCCCCCCTCCCCACTGTGTGAATGAAACAAACCTGTCTTTCAGTCTGCGGCAGACCGACACACGTATTTCCTCTGTAGCCTGTTGCAGGTTGCAGGACTGAGTTTATTAGTTTCAGACAGTGAGTGGAAAAATTAGGAAAATGGGTTTTAAGCTAACAAAAAACCCCGGTCTGTTTTGTTATTTATGGCCCAAGATACAACACCAACCAGGTGCTCTGTGTTCCAGCTCTTTGGCACATATTTTGGTGAGCTTCCAGGGCAAGGTGTTTGCAGTCCCTCCAGGCTGTCCCTTGGACACTGTCCCTCTGGTTGGCTGCGGAGCTGCAAACTGAGGAGCATCTGCCCTAGCAGGGGATGGCAGAGTGAGCCTTTGGGTGTCCTTAAATGGCAATTTCCAGTGCAACTAAATAACAAGGATGGTGTCTAATGGCTTAAAAAGCTGCTCATAGCTGCATTTTTTCTAGCTATTTCTTCACTGTAGGAAGGTAGAGAAATCTGTGTTAAAATAATAATTAAATGCTGACAGTACTAAATTTCTACCCAGCGTGAGTTGGCAGCAGTTGCAAACCAAAACATTAGGTCATTAAAGAGAAAAGAAAAACCTGATTAAATACCTCTGAATGTTTTTCTGATTAGGTATTCTTAAACAGAACATGTGGCTGTAATAGAAGGGTGTACTTGACAGCAGCAATTGCTTTTGAGGAGAAAGGTAAAATACTCCAGTTTTAATGTGTATATATGTGCATTTCAAAGGATTTGTTGCTGATCTTAGCTATGAGCCACCACAGAATCTCCCTGCCAGGAAATACATAAAATCCCTTCAATGTTATGTTTCTGGAAAGAACAGTTAACAGGGACTAATGTGCTTGGGGTTTTGTTTTGGTCTCTTTTTCCTCTCCTCTGGCTAGACAGAGCTGATTTCGCACTTGAGAGTCCAAGAGCCATGGTGGAGCTTGCTGTAGCATTGGGAGTATTGAGGCTGTGAGGCTCAGGGCTGGCTGCAGTGTAGGTCCTGCAGGCACAGAGGGAGAAGGGTTTCAGCCCCAAGGAACTTGTGAAGTCAAGGGAGGATTCAAAGGGGAGAAAGAATGGTGTGGGGTACAGAAACCTCCCTTTACTCCATGGCCACTCACGGCCAGTGGTCCACTGCTCTTAGAGGTGGGCTGAAGGGTTTTTTTGACTATACTTTATTAAAGCACTGTTGGCTGAGGAGACTGCAAAGGAAAACTTGTCAAAAGGTGCATTTATAGGCTGCCACATTTTACCTCCCGTTTCTTCCTTTGACGTGCTCTGTCATATATTTGCTCCAGTGTCCTCTGTAGCAATGTTTTAGGAGCTGATACCTACAGCACATGTCTGGAGCTCCTTTCAGGTCTTCTTTAAGGAAAGCTGCTGGAGATAGCAAGGAGGGGAGTAACCAGGGTTGTTGGAGAGCTTTGATCACTGTGGCAGCATTGTGGCTGCTGGCCCTGTGGGAAGCTCTGGAGCTTGAGAGGAGTTGGTGGGATGCTGAACATCCCCTCTCCAAGTGCCAGGAGCATCTCTGAAAGCTGTATGACCTCTGTGGCCCAAACACTCTTCCCAAGCATATACTGAGTGTGGAAGGATGTTCTGGCTGCTGTGGCTCCTGCTCCCATTGGATCAGAGCAACTTACTGTCTGGTGTGTGTATTAAGGTGACTCCTGTGAGACACCACAGGGTCATCCTTCCCTCTCCCTGCCTTCTGGCCTTTCTTTGCATACTTACATTTGAGAAACTGAGGAACAGGGGGTAAGAGAGTGGATTTCACAAATTATTTCAAGCTGTTGTGTTGTTCAAAGATGTGGCATAGGGTAACACAACTTTTTCCTGTATTATTATACTCCCGCCTGCACCCAGAGTATGCATATAAACAATGTCTCACAAACATAATTTCTGCTACCTCCAAGAGGTAGGGGAAAGGTTCATCTGAAGGGGTTTGAAGAAGGCTCAGCATCTTGTGCTTAAAATTTTACTCAGCATTTCTACTGGACTCATTTAAGGTGAACTGGCATATTCATTTTTCCCTTGGGAGCTGTATAAGTTACACACTTTTTTTTTTCCCCTTCACTATTCATTCCAGAAAGCAATTTCTTAGGGAGAGTGGTAGTAGTTTAATCTCCAGATTATCTGTGGTTTATTTCTCCCCTTAGATAAAGGGGCTGAATAATCTGCTAACCATAATTCAGTCAGAGCCGGAGTCTCTGGGCATATCTGTGTCCAGATTTGAGAACTACTGCTTTAGGTTGCAGTGTTGCTGCTGTGTGGCCTGAGCACATCAGTTGCTTGGAGGTAAGCACAGGTGCTCCAGTGAACCTGGCCTCTGCACAGGAGTCAGGTCCTGAGCCCCCTGGAAATACCCTGGATTTGAAAAGCAGAGCAAAAGACATATTTCTGCAAATGTTAGAGTAGTGATTGTTTTGCAGTTAAATGCAGTGACCAAGAACAATGGAAAATTTTGGCTGTATTTGTCTCCTGTATGAAGATGTGCCAAGCAAAAAACCAGATGGGGTCAGGGGGCTCCTTGTGGTTGTCTGGGTCTTGGGCTCCCTCCATCCCAGCCCTGGCGGGAGCAGAGTGACCTTCTCTCATTCTGCAGCCTTTGTTGCCATGAAGCTTGACACATGCCAGGATATCCATCTGCAGTGTGCTGTGGGGGAATTAAAGTCCCCCAGCATGAGGACCCTTCCTCATGAGAATTGGCCACTGCTAGACCTTAGTGACAGAAATTGGCTCTGCTTGGCCCTCATATCTCCAAGTTCATGGGTCCTGGTAGTATTAGCACTGAGTTGAGAAAAACTGTTTCTCTACTGACATTAATGTACTTGACCCTATGGAGTGCAAGGTAGCCAAGCAGTTACAGGCCATTAATCTCCAATTGGTCTTGTCAAGTGTTATATTCATTAATCCACGGCCAAGCAGTGGTTTAGTTGTCAGCATGGACCATGATAAGATTTTTTTATCTCCTGGTTAGTGCTGAGTTAGTATCTAGTTAGCAGCTTTTGCAACCCTGTAGACAGATGCCCTCGAATTTCACCAGTTGCTGCAGCGAAGCTAAAGCTCAGCATTGGTTCTCCTACTAAATGTGCCCACAGAAGCAGCTCCTTTTCCTGTGCTGGGATGGCTGGTCCAGGGAAAGCAGCTGATGCACAGGTACCTGTAGACAGGGCCTGCCTGCTTTTAGTTCTACGTGGTGCATCACTTAGCCTGAGACACCCAAGAGACAGCTCCCAGACAGGCTGCTTTTTCACCCTGTGACCTCTTTGGGCACGATTGGAAGGGAGGTGGGCTGTGTTGTTTCTGTACACATTCACACACTGATTTTACTGCTTCACTTAGCAGGGAAGGAGCACTCCAGGCATCCCGCAGCAGAAATTCCCCTTATTCTTGGACACTGCCCAAGGGTTACTCATCAGAACAATAATTGCTAAAAAATAAGGATGCTGAGCACTAAGGCTCTGGAGTGCTTTGATAAGCCAGGCTGTGATGATTGTGTATAGAGGGGCGTCCTTTTGTTGCTTGAATGGCTATAAAAGGCTTCAATAGCCTTTCTCTGGCAAACTGCTGGTGCGCGTAGTCGGGAGTTCGTCTGAGAGAGTTTTGCAAGCTCAGTGCCACCATACACATATTGATCTGCAACTGCTCCTGAGGTGAAAATTGTTTATGTTTTAATGTATTACGTTCTGCCTGCACCCTTCTACATAGAAGTCTTGTTTTGAAAGTATAAGAAAAACAAGAAGGAAGAATGTGGAGATGTTTTAACATAGCAAAACGCATTTTCTTCCTACACAGTGCCGTTTCAGAGAGGGAACAGCTTCTCCTACAGTTCTGTTTTGGTCTAGGTCTCTCTCTTCAGAGATTTAAGCATATGCTTATATCAGTTCTTCAGCTGGTGTGTATCTGTTGGCATAGCATATCTACTGACGTAAGGCACGTTCTGCATTTACACCTGATGTGTTTGCCGTGCATCTTCAAACTTAGCAGAGTCCTCAGGTTTTAAGCATAGTCCTTTAACAAAGCTGTAGCATGAGAGCTTTGGGGGTTTTTGTTTTCGTGAGAAGAACATTGACATCGTTATCAATAGTAAAGAAAAAAGATTAGGAAGTTGCTTTTTATCCTGACATCTACAGGATTTTTTGTCACTTCACAAAGCAATTGCCCTTATGCAGCAGATGGGGATCGTAATGCTCCAGGTGGAGCAGGCTGTGGCACACCTGGAGCAAAATCCAGATGTGCTGGGTTTTTGTGAAGAGTTGGCACTGCAAGACTTGTCCTTCTCTTGGGAAGCTGCCTGCAGCTGGAGGCAGGTTCATGCTGGTGTGCACACATGCTCTGGTTTTGCAGCTAGTGCTGCTTCAGGTTCAGGGCAAAGCAGAGCTTTCCAGAAATCCATGAGTAAAGCTGGAACACCAACCCACTGAAAATTCTTGTGTCCAGGTAAGTGGCTGTGATCACTCACAAGCCATTGAACTACTCAGCAGAAAGGGAGAGGAGCGCATTTGGGAACTGTTGGGACTGTTGTGCCTGGCCACAGGAGGTTTTGCTTTCAGGTTTTATTTGTCCATGGATTTTTTTCTAGCTGAAGTAGCATTTGAGGAGATAGGGTATGTAGTGACTTAAACCTCTGTTCAGGCTATCTGTAAAGAAGATATTAATTAGCAGAGACTGGGATAAAATCCTGGTCCAAATGAAGGCTCTCAATGACTTTTGAGGATCCTGAGATTGTCTGTGGTAGATTGGCCTCATCAGCTCTGTTAGATACTCTGTAAGAGACTGTCAGGCCACAGGAATGTAGTTCTCTAATTTTTGATCTCTTGACTGGTTCTGTTGCCCTGGTTTTGTTTCTTGTTTTCTCCCCAGATCTAAGCTTTGTTATGTCTTCATCATATGCCCCACGTATGCATTCTTTTGCTAATGAAAGGAAGGAAATGATCATGCTCAGATTTCCATCTTTGAAAAACAAGAGCATCACTTTGATTCTGTTTTATTTTTGGTCAGGTTGCAAGGAATAAAGCTGACCTTGTCTGAAGATAAAGGATACTATTATACTGAAAGTTCACAAACTGCAAAGTGATTTTGAAATAAGCTTGGGTTTTTTCTGATAAAATTTAAAGGCATCAAATAAGCTGAAGTGATTTTGGATGTGGTGTTTGGGACTCTTTATTCCTTACAGTTCTTCAGATTTGTGCTACAGAAGAGCAGGTTTTTGAAACTGTTGAGTGGAAATAAGGAATGCCCAAATTGTGTTGTTTGAGTGTAAGACATCAACCTAGTTCAGCTGTCAGTAGGACCACTCTTAAATAAGTCCTTCAGGCTGATTAAGTAACTTCCTGCCATAAATACCATGCAGTTTCTATTTTGTGTAGTTTGATTTCATTATAAAATTTCCGCTCATTCATGTGCTCTGCTATGATTTCGCTGTGTATTGTGAAAGGAACATCCATGACAGTTTTTTTGTGGGCCTACATGTTACTGACTTGGTCCTCAAGACCTGCCCTCACACCGCAGTTGTCTCCAGTCATAATAAGCAATCACAAAATATTCCCATCCCAAGGATGCATCCTCTGCTTCTCCAGCTTGGTGACTGCAGTCAGACAAGGCGATTTTGCCTGCCTGGGTCCATAGGAGTCAATGCATTTTAGTTGCAGTACTGAGGACTATGTAATTGGCAGTTGTGGTGATGAGACTAAGACTTCAGGGTGTTTTTTTCAATCTGACAGGGAGTTGCCTGCTTGCTTTTTGTTTGGCAATTCATTGTAAAACCACAGCTACAAAAGGATGTTCTCTTTTTTTTTTTTTTTTTTTTTTTTTTTGCCTCTTCTAGGCAACTGAAGGAGAAATTATTAGAGCATGCTTCTGTCTCTGGCTCATGTCTGTCATCATGCTGTAGACAGACATCCTCTCTTCTTCCAAAATATGGAAGATTTCCAGTTAATTGTGTGGACTATTTTTTCCTAGAGTCTTCTTGTTACTCTCTCATGTAAGCTGTACATTGTTTTGTGTTCACTGTTCATACTTGAAGATTTCTAAGAGGAGGATTGATACTTTGAACCCTTAAAGAACAAAATTAGGCAAGGTGGAACTGCCTTTGATTGCTGCATTGGCCTGTGATGCTGTGCTCTTTTCGCTGCACCACAGATGAAAGCCTATGTTTATTCCTAAAATAAAATCTGGTGCTCACCTGAGTTCAGCTATTTACTTGGAGGAAAAAAGTTTCCTCAGACATGAGAAGGCTATTTAAAAATCTGTGTTGGGCATTTTAATTGCAGCGAGTGATGAATCCTTTGAAGTTTTATTACCTATTATGTACTTGATTCAAAAGTTGCCTTTTGCAATAGCTTAAGGTTTTTTATTTGCCTGAGATTATTAACATTTCTGTTTCAAGCTTTGAAAGAGAAACTTTCTGAGCATGATTATGAACATGAGGTTAATGCATAATCCCCTCTCAAAGGTTCTCCTAGATTTCCATGTGCTTGTTTAGAGGCCATTCAAAGGTGCTTAGCTTTAATTGCCATTATGTGAGCACACAGAAATAAGGACCCAAGAGTCTTATCAATTATTCTGTTCACAAACTCATTTTTAGACCGTCTCAGAGTTGTTCTAAGTTAAATTTGTATTGAAGTTACTGGGACTTTTAAAGGTATTTATCTGATTGGGCTGAAGGTTCTGTTGTCTCCTGATTTAAATGCTCAGTGGTTATACCTTTCTTGGTCTTCATGTAATTGTTGAGGATTTATTTTCTGTGACATTGTTTTTGGAGGTACTTTACCTGCCTTGGATGTGCACATGCAAACTTTTAGCTGCTAACATAGAAATAATACAGGCCTGTTTAGAAATGGCACAAATGTTTGAATTTCTCTGGCTTTCAGTGAGCTGCAAGATCTTAAATACTTGAGTTGGAAAGGAAAAAGGAACCTTGTCTTTTAACAGCCTTCTCAAACATTACATGGAGGGCTAGACCTGGGAAATGAAACTGAAAGGTAGCCGGACCTACATCTTCCACCATCCAAGAAAAGCCTTTTCTGTAGTAATAGCTCCTACTTCAGTGTCTTATCTAAAGAGCTGTGAAGTTCACAGGGGAATTCAGAGTGAGTTATTGTCAAGTAAAAAAACTGGAAACGTGTTTCTAGAATGTAGGAAAGGACTTGTGTGGGGGAGGTCTCTTTGGTGCAGCCTGCCCAATACCAGAAGGTCACAGTAAGGCTGAGAGAAAAGAAAATCAACCATGCATTACACTGCAAAACAGAGTAGAAAAAGATATATTTTATGTGCTTATGCTGTAAAATCGAGTACAGACTTGTAGAAATCATGCAGAAATACCCTGTACTTCACACAGTGTGTTACCCAAATTGTGAACAGTTTTCTAGCACTGAAGATACTAATGCCAGTGCCAGTAGCAGTTAAACACAACAGGGTGCGTTCTGTCACATCAGAAGATTTCAAACTGTCCCTACCTTGCTTGTCCCACCCTCGTGCGTCACTGAGCACGGGGGCACTCCAGAAGTTGGGCTCTGTGGGTTCGTGATCTCTTAGCTATCCATCCTCTCATACGTATGTTGAAACCAATGACATGGGCTGGCAAGGAGTACAGAAATGCTGTTTTGAGCCCTGTCTCAACCAGATGTTAGGAGCATAAGAAATGTCCAGTTAATTGGAATTAGTTGAGCTCAACGCCCTGCTGTCAGGCAGGCAGTGGGAGATGCCACCCAGCAGCCTCCAGCTCTGTCCCACTGGTGGTCCCAGCCTGGGTGGTGGCTGTTCATGTCCCCCCAGCACAGTCCCACAGTCCCACAGTCCCTGCTGCTGCCTGAGAGAGCCTGCACTGCACGTGATGCTGATCTTGGAGAAATAAATAATGCATATGTGGAGGGGTATCTTCATCAGCTTCCTTCACTGGCCTTGCTGGTCTGGGTTTCTTGTCCTTAAAGCTACCATGTTGTGCCCAGCTCTTTATTTGTACCTGCCCAAAGCCTTTTGTGTCACTGTATCCTCAGCAAGGCATTCACCCAGTGGCGTGGCCTGACACCTTAACCTCTGATTCCCATTCAGCACTTCACTTGTTTTCCATTTTGTCTTTTCATATTTTTTTAAAATAACTTTTTTAAACTCGAGGGTTACTATAACATTTTATGGTTTTTTTTTTAACATTAATATTTTTTTTCAGTTAAAATTCTGCTTTCTGACAAAACACCCTATGTGTGTTTGGTGAAAGAAGGTTGTTCAGTTTTTCAGTAAAAAAATTCTGTTAGAATAAAGCTTCTCATTTGCAAAAAGTACTGAGGTTATGATTTTTTGGGTCTCAAGCCCAGTACACATTTCCAGGTTATTATGGAAAACCAGTCTTCCCCAGATTTTCTCCAGGAAAAGCAAATGCAGTTTGTCATGAATCCCAGCTAATTTATTCCCTGTTCCATAAATGTTAGCCCCTACCAGTCCAAAGGCTGTCATTACACTGCTGTCATTAACCATCTGTTTAGCATGTAAAACTCCTCGGGGCAGGGATCGCATCTTTGCTTTGTACTGTGTAAAGCTGAGCCTGTGGCTAACACTTGAGAAACAATTTATGATAATGCAGCTCAGTAGGGTACTGGGATACCAAGCTAATAAGAGTGGTATAAATGCCTGGCTGGATGGGATTAGAGGGAACTTCTGTGTCCCAGTGGTGTGTCTCCAGCAGGTGAGAGGAAATAATCTTAAAACATCGTTTGACAAGGAGCAGTGAAAAAATAGACAGCATTTCTGAAGGATGTAGAAGAGCAAAGGATGCAAAAGAATTGTGGTTTGGGTATGTGTTATGCTTTATTATTATTGTTATGATGAGATTTTTTACAAATGAAATATATTTTTCTCTGCCATAGAATAAGGGATCACTTCAGAACATTGATATCGTTAGTGCCTGCACTGTCCTTTGCATGGTCTTCTGCATGCTTTATAAGTCGATGGTTTATCGTATTTTCCTTTGTACCTTAATGAACCCTGTGTGTTGGGGAGAGAGAGAAGCTCAGTAGATTTTCATTTTATGTTAATCCATCAAAATCAAGTTAGTTGCAAGAGATGGAGGAGGTGCGTGTGTGCGCGCAGACGTCAGCGCCCAGCCGAAAGCTTGCCAGTTGCCCAGCAACCTTCCCGGAGGAAGATGGATGTCCTGCCACCCGCTCCGCTTTTAGCTGAGCCACAATATATTCCTACAATATATTCACGGTACCGCATCCGCTGCACACGCAGGGCACGGGCACGGGCTCAGCTGCCGGGGGGATGTCGACTCTCTCAATGGTTGGCTCTCGTGCTGGGGCTGGAAGAAATGCATTTTGTGCCATTCCCGTTAAAACTGTTAATTCGGTTGACTACATCACATTGGTTTGGGAGCAGGTGCTGTGAGCTCGTTCACATTGATGGTATTGCTCTTCCCCTCTGTCAGTCTCTTAAAGCCATATTGCCAGCAGAATCTCTCCCTCCTTTTCAGAAAGGTCCTTACCTGTAGTAACAAATTAAACCATGGGCTGTAGGAGCTCAGCAAGTGCTGTATGTGTCACTGACCTCTCTCTCTTTGGTAGTTTCTTTTGTTCCTGAATTGGGCTCAGCTGGCGTGGCCAGGTCTGACCTCCACATTGGCTGTGCTTCCCTGTCCTGTGGTTGATCAGCATTAGGACACACCGCCACACACACAGTGGGCCAGGCACCGTTGGGTTGCAGCCTAAGAAGCCTTTGGAGGAATCCGAGGGCTCCTTCTGTTGAAGAGTGTTGTGCAAAGCCAACATTTTGATGCCAAATAGGACTTGATGGTGTCTCCTTAATTTTATGGAATATTTAATTATTATAGGATGCATTTATTCACTCTTTGGATTCCTTTAGAAGATGTGTCAATCTTGTTCTCAAGGATGAATTTAAAATTCTTGCACATTTACAATGGTTGGACTAAATCCTGCTGAAAGGCTCACACAAAATCCTACCTGTGTAATCGCAGATATCTTTCATGGTTTGCCTCTGGTGCTTTTATTTATGTTGACAAGCTTTTTACTTAGGTTTTGATTCAGGAAAGCAGTTACGAATGTTCTTGACTTTAAATCTTTTTATAGGCCTATTGAAACTAATGAACTTCTTGACAGATTTAAACTTGAACGTGTGCTCTGCTGGATCTGGACCTGTGTGAGTGATATTGAGAGAGCAAGACTTGAGAGCCTGAGAAGGCAGAAAGGGCTGTGCTGGTGCAGGTGCTGTTGTATCAGGTTCTTTGACCACTGCAAATTAGGGTATAGAAATATAAAAGGGGTATCGGGGAAAGCACCAGTTCTCCTAAAGGGAAAAAATTTTGCAGCCCCTTAAACTGAGAAAAATCTGCTCCAACCCAAGAAACATTGCTCTGCTTCATCTGTGTTGCTCCCTCCATCACCCCACCAGGAGCAGCTGTTTGTGGGCATGCAGCTGCTGTGAAGCTGTTTCTGGCACCTGTGTCCTGGGGCGACTCGGTCCATGTGTCCGTGACCTCAGGGGGGGAGCAGGGACTGCCTCTGAGACATGGTGTTTGTATGGGCAGGCAGGGAGAACTCAGCAGCACTGAGCTGCATATGAGATGGCAGCGTGGCTCTTGCTTACCCTGGGCTTATGTATGTGACAATTATGTGTTATTTCAAATGCGCTTTCTGGAGGCAAGCGATTTATCAACTGGCTATTGAACTTGTTATTTCCTAAAGCATATAGTGTGTGGCTCTTGATTGAAAAGCTGCTGTTCTGTCTCTTTGTTCTTCCGCCTTGCAAGGATTCTTTCTTACTCATTTTGTTGAAGTCCTTCAGCTTGGGATTGATAACTTCCATCGCCTGGATGGTGGAGCTTTGTTCAATGACAGCTTTTGGTTTTGTCTGTGCTGTTCCTGAAATGGCTGTGCACAGGGTGGCAGAGGAAAGTACCTGGAAGTGGGGCATTGGGTGCCTGAAGTTCAAAAGAACGAAGGTTTTCAGAATGCTGGTGTCCTTATTTGTTGGGAAATGAAGAGGGACTATGAAAAACTAACACCATGTTTACCAGACAGGAGCCTGGTTAACAGCAAAATGCTACATATTAAGATTTTAACTGAGTGATTAATGGATTGCTGGGGAGAAACATTTCTTGCAGTTGAAAGTGTGACTGGGGAACAAGTGGTTCCTGTCCCAGTCTGAGCACAACTCATGTCATATTCATTTCTAATTATGAGATTTGTGTCTTGTCATCTCTTTAGCCAAATTCAGCAGGTGTGGGTCCCAATTCTTTTGACAGATATAATGCTTTGCTGCTTATGGGTTCCCATTTCAGGAAAGAGCTAAGAAAGACTTTCCTTCCCGTGGTTAGATCAACTTTTTTTTTCCTTCACTGAGGAGTCAAATGGGAATGTGCTGTGAGCTGCATACTGAACAGAATGGCAGTCGGGGTCTGGGCAGGGTGGCACACTCACCCTTACCAGTTCAGGTCCTAATGAATACATCATTAGTTGGCACTGTGAAAATTCCTGGTGAGCCTAGTTATGATCTGTGATCCCGCCTTTACTCCGTGTTCTATAAACACAAACCGAAAAGGACCTTTTCCCATCTTACATGGATTTTTAAGAAACTACCCTGTAGTAGGTGCAGGTAGACTGTTACTTAAAGGCTTTATGACAGATGTTGGGAGTGTTCCAGCCCAGCTGTTAGTCCTGTGCAGTGGGACTCACCTGGCTGGTGGGGATGGGTGCACACACCCCTGCAGGCAGGCAGGCAGGCAGGCAGCACCCCTGCACAGTCCCCAGAAAGAAATGAGCACTCAGGGTGCAAACTGGCTCAGCCAAAGGAGCGCTTCTGACCTGATGACTGCCTCCAGGAGTGTTGCTCTGCCTCTCCCCTGGAGCCCAGGGCAGCCATAGGCAGAGGTCAGCACTTGGCAGCATCTTGGATTATGCGATACAGTTCACAGGTGTAACACCAAAACAGGGTCACAGTGTCATTTTACTTAGCTAGGATATGTTCAGAGCTTGATTCTGCTCGATGCTGGGTGTTTCTACTGTCCCTTAGGATGAAAAGGAATTGAGGACACCCAGTATAATCTATGATGGTGTCCTAGAGAAGTGTGGAAGGGTAGAGAAGCAAGGTAGCTGATCATAAGGAGCCACTAAAGCAGCAACAAGAATATCTTCTCTTTTTTGAGACCATTTAATCTTTTTGAATGAGTAATACAATATTTATAATATTATAGTAGCTCTAATAACTTGCTTAAAAATTGAAAATAGTTAATGGGTGAAGTGGAATAAGTGTGTTTAATGCTTCTCACTGATCTGCTGCTGTACGTCTTGCTAGAAGAGTTTTATTTAAATGCATAATTTTCTCCCATTTTAAGAACACTGACTGGAGCAAACATGCTGGCTCTGTATTGCCTTGGATGGTATTTATAAAGTTCCCTGTCTGGTGTGTGTCCTAGCTGTCTGGAGCACCACCTCCTTATGTCAGAGGAATTATCCTTTAGCAGAGGAGGGCTTTTCAGCAAAATGCATTGATCTGTCAGGTCCCTTCTGAGGATGCAATACTGGGATCTGTTGTGGTGGGTGAATTTGGTGTATTATTAGATAAGATTCCCTTAATTCCTGGGAGGTTAGCCCCACACTCAGTGTCTCCTGCACAGCTTTCCCAACTCAATAGAAAGCTCTACTGTGCTTGAAGACTCAAACTGCTGATCATAGTCCTCAGCTGGGTACTGCTGGAGATATTGCAGACAGCTTGGACCTGTTCTGTGTGGCCTTGGTGACTTGAAGACACAGGTCTGGATTTGATACCGTCTCTGTCCGGGTACTGACCCTGCTGTGCGTGGTGAAGTCCAGGGAGAGCTCCATGTTGTACCACGGCACCTGTGGTTTAGTCTGTGCAATATGGTGAAGTGAGGTAGTGCTTAAACATTTCCTGGTGAGTGAGTATGCATAACTTATGGTCCAAAATCCTAAAAGAAGCTGATACAGAAGATCTGTGGTCTGCTTCTGTTAACTTCTTAAGCCTCTTGGAAATTCACAATGAGAGAACTTGTGCAAGAGGAAGATCCCGGGTAACTGCCAGCAGCTTAGCCTGACATCAATCCCAGGCAAAAGAATAGAACTGAGAGAGGATTTAGAGAATTAAAGGTAGGGAATATAATTAATGCCATTCAACATTCTTTTTTGGAGAATATGTCTTGTCAAACAAACCTGATTTATCTGATAAGATTGCAAGTTTGGGGGATAAGATAACTGTGTAGATATAATATACTTTAACTTCTGTAAGGCGTTTGATTTTATTCCACATGACATTATTATTAAAATATTAGTACTATATACTTTTACTGAAGCATATCTTAAATGTATTAAGAACCAGGTAACTGACAGAGCTCAAAATGTAGTTGTCAATAGGGAATCTTTACTGACTGTGAACATTTTCTAATGTAACTCCGCAGGGATCAGTCAGAACCCTCATGCTATTCATCATTTTTGGCAGTGATATGGAAGTAAATATAAAATTATTTCTGATAAAATTTCTGGGTGACACAAAGATTGATGAAGTGGGAATGAGGGCAGTAGGATACAGAGCTCTTGGTTAATTATCGCTACTGAAACAAAATTCCAAAATTCCTTTAATTAAATATGAAAGTTTTTGTGCATTTGGAGAGGAATGCAGCTCAGAGATGTTGCCCAGCCTGGAAAGCAGAAGGTTTGTGAGAAACTTTTCAGTGTGCTGGTCTCTGGAGAAATGGAGCTTTCCTAGGGAAGAGGCATTTTGCCTGCAGGATCCCATGGCCTTCATCTGGCAGCGGTGGTGGTCCATGGCTCGGCAGAGCTGCTGTTAGAGGAGCCTCACTGAGGAGGCTGGTGACAGGAGACAACTCTTCATCCTCAGTGCCGGGAAAGGCCTAAGGGAAATGTGTATTGGGCACCGGTTAAGTTTCTGTGTTTGGCTCTGTATCTGTGAGGTCTCCTGTATGTTTTCTCATTAACCTTTGTCCATTGGAGGATTTTGAAGATGCCCCTACATCTGTATCACAGGAACCAGACTTGGCAGTAGAATTTAGCCTGAATATGGAGCGTGGTCTCTACTGGTGAGACTGGCTTGCAATTCTCTGCAATTCTTAGCACCTCCGGACTTAAAGTGGGCTGCAGCAGCAAAGGGTATACAGCACTGAGCAGAGAACACAGAGCTACTGCATACCCGTGTCATGGCTGTTTTACTTAGAGGCCTTTTTGACTGCACAAGCTCCTTGCACTCATGTTACTTGCTCACCATAGGTGCATGTGGGTGCAGTCTATGTTGTGCCAAGGCTTTTCCTGCTGGTGAGATGAAAAGAGAAGTTGTGTCCCCAGGTGTCACGCAGTGCACGCCATTGGCGACAGGGGCGTAAGGTATCCTATTTTGAGGGCCCTGCCAGTGCCAAGAGCCTTCAGCAGTGGCCAAGGGTAAATTCACGGGAATAAGCTTCTGTGAGCATCTTCAGGTTTGTTGCATTTTGAAGACAGAAATTTTGAAGAGGCAGAGGAGGTAACTACTCTTTGACTACTGCTTTTAGCTTTGACCGAGCCAGATCTGCTTGTGCACGTAGTGCCGGAACCTTCCTTGTTTTCAAAACCTGACCACAGCATCACAGCATTACAGAGTAATAATTTACCCTGGAAAGGACTGCTGGTGGTCATCTGGTCCAACAGCCTGCTAAGGGCCAACAAGAGCCAGCTGCTCCCAGATGGAGATTTCACAGCCTCTCTGGCTCATCTGCTCAAACACTTCACTACCCTCATTGTAGTTTTGTCGGGTTTTTTTTGTTCGTAATCCAGCTGGAACTTTCTGTGCTCATTTTATGTCTGCTGTCTCTTGCCCTGTTCCTATAGTCCTCCAGGGGAAATCCACTCAGTCTCTTACAGCCTCCTGTCCTGTCTGCAGCCCCCTGACCTTAGCAGCCCTCCACAGGTCTTGCTCCAGTGCTTCACTGTCTCTGCACCCAGTGCTCTGAGGTTGTCCCATAGGCACTGAGAAGAGGCGAATGGCCATTTCTTTCAAACCGCTGTTATGCTTTGAAGGGGGAGAAATGAAGGAAAAAAATTGGTTTTATTGCTGTAAAACTTAGCTTTTCTCAGCAAGATCCCAGCACATGATGGTTTTACTGCCCGTAGAGGGAAAGTAGGGGGCAGTCAGACCAAAAGAAGGTGCCCTTGAGGCAAACAAACCAGCAGTGAGGTGTCCCCTGGAAATGTCCACCTCAGAGTTAGCTGTGGCTCAGCCAGCCCTCTGGGATCCTCAGCTGCATGACTGCCTAGCTCTGGAGGTACAGTAAAGATGGAAAATCCTGTGATGAGACTGACAGGAACTTCAGGACCCAGTAACACAGTGCACCAGGCTGTGGTGTCCTCCACTGTGCTGCACCGCTGCTTGATGTCCAGTGCACGCCAACAGCTTCTCCATCACCCTTTGAAGGACTGGGGGCCATTCATAAACAGACCAACTTTCAGCAGTGCTTTCCAGCCACAAGTTTCCCTAAGCTAAAAGAAAACAGTGTATCTTACTAAATAAATGATTAGATGTCAATGATTTTCTGCCTTCTAGAGCAGAGTTATTTGGAAGCATGAAAGGAAATAGCTGCAGCAGTATAAAACTGCTGCCCTTTTGCACTTGCATCTTTCCCACAGAGTAATCCTTCATTCATTGTTTACTTAATGAGAAAAGAAAGAGGTTAATTTATAAAACCAAATAAAAAACAGACAGAGGACTTTATTTGTGGAACAAAAAACTGAATTAAATGAACAGTCTGTCCATTAATGCTGCTAATTGTGCCATGCTCTGCTGTGGAAAATACACAGGTCTGCTAGGATTCTGTTCTTGCTGGTGGAGCCCACAGTCTGTCTCCAGTGAGGGTTCAAGCCAGCACTCTGTGGCAAGAGTTTCCTAAAAACTTTTCTTACTTGGTGAATTAGTTTCAGCTCCCAGTCTGCGACAGGCTCAGACTCTCAGGGGTTTCTTAAATTTAATAGATAAGTATAGGAATAATTGGCAGAGCTGATCTTGCTGGTGAATCCTACTGTCTGAATCATTTGCTGATTCTCATGAGCATCCGTGGAGAGCTGCTGCAAGGAAGAGAAAGAGAGATTGCTTAATTCATTTCCCCTGCTCCACGGAAGTCTGTCATACCCATGCTAGAATTTAGCAGTTTCTAGGCTACTTCTCTTGGCTGTAGGATGTTGCAGAGTTTGGAATTAAACCCAGGTGGGACGGAAGTTTTGCATTTTGTCTGAATGTTACCTGGTAGCCATCCCTCTTTGCTAGTCAGTGCCCGTGTGAAATGTCCACCATCCCAGCTGGGGTGGACACAAGGTAGCTGTGCCCTGATGTGGATGGGAGTGCGTTAGATCTGCGTGGATGAGGGTCACTCAGTGCTGAGACTGGCTGGAGGCTGAAGTCACTGTATGTCCTTCTCTTTTGTCAGCCTACAGATGAGAACTGGGCAGGAGTGGAGCTGTGATGGAGAGAGGGATCAGTACATGAAGGTACCTACGAGTAGTTCATGAAGACTCCTAAGAATAACATTTGATTCCCTTTGGGAAGCTGAGGATTACTGTGAAGTGTAGATGAGGAAAAACATATCTGGGGAAAAGTTGTTTTGCTGGAATTCCCTCTGGTGATTTAGAAGATTTTGTGTTGGAAAACACACTTTCCTCTGGGCTGTAACTGAAACAAAAGGAAATACATTAAGAAGGTTAATCTATTTACTGAACTATCTCAGCTGCCCTGTGAGTGTTGAGGCTTCATGGAGCTTCGAAGTCTCCGCCGCCACCCTGCTGAAAGGAGCTTGGGAGCATTAGTTCTTCACTAACTTCTCATTGCCTTTGTCAGCCAGATTGATTTTCAGATTGTGATAGCAAGAGTGAAATGCCATTTGTGAAACAATTAGTGAAAATTTAAACCAAACTGGTACCACAGACCATGTGCAGATTTTAATGCAAAAGAAAGTTCTGGAGCAGAAGTTTTTCTCATTCTTATGTCAGGCAGATTCATGACTTTTGAATTTAATCTGCAATTTGTTTTGTTTCTGACATTATAGAATTCTACTTCTTAACTTTAAATAAGACCTGTTTCTATATATGTGTATTTTATGTCTATATTAAAAATATGTATAAAGCATATGTATTTATGAATATAAATTAATACTTATTGTAAGTGTATATATATGAAGAAATATGTAGTTGTTGTCCAACATCGCTTACTGGCACACAGAATTTTATGCAGTCTTTGGAAAGTGGATTTTTTGAAATTCCGCCATCTCTTTGTTGAGTATTCAAATAACATTGTAATTATTGCTGTCAATATATTTTAAATGCTCAGTGGAAAAAGTTACAAACATTTTTGTTAGAACATGTATTTGTTTGTAACCTGTTCAATACGTCACTTCTTTGTATGCCAGCTGGCTTCTTTTCAAAAATGTACTATTGAGAGGATATATGTATTTTTTTAAATAATTTTGATGTCTTTTTATGCCATTGTCACACTTTAATAGAGATCCAACCCCTCCATAATATCTTCTGGAAATATTTGGGAGACATAAGACTATCCTTTTTCTGGATATATTGGCAAAATTGCTCTTGGCTTCAGTTTGGGAATGCAAGTGATTTTTTTTCAGTTCAAAGTAAACGTATTTGTGCTTGCCAATGGTTACATCAACATGGCAGTGTTCATTTTGTCTGGGAGATACTAAGCCCTGCTGCCTTCACGTCTGGAATGGGTTTGGGTCCTGGGGATGGACGGCTGGGCAGATGGAGTCTGTGGCTGATGGCGGCTCAGGCTAGGAGCTCCAGCTCCAGGAGGTGCCTCCAGGGGCCGTGTGCTCGCTGGCTTCTCCCTGTCTGCCCACTGAACGACCTGTGCTCGTCTCATGATGCCGAAGGCTGCTTGCACCTCGCTTGAGTGTTTCAGAGTGTTATTTTCAATGCTTGTGTTTCAACACAGGGCTGCGAGTTGGGAGGGAAAGTCATTTTACAGGATAGCCAGTGTGTGTGAGCATCCCCTCAAAGGAAGCCAAGGGTTGTGTTGGTGAAGCTGAGCCCTCCTCCTGGCTGGTGTCAGCTGCAGCTCCTGAGGCTGCCCCTCTGCCTGCACAGCCCCTTCCTGCTCGGGCATGGGCCACCGCGTGGGGTGGCTGGGCAAGCCCTACTTCTGGTGAAGCCCACATCAGAGTTAGGATCTGTAAGAAACCTCTTGTGGTTCCCTAGCCTCTGGGTCCAGGCAGTCAGTGAGTTTGTCCACTCAGTTTTGTTTTTATCTTTTCTGCTTCCTTTCTGAGAGTAAGGGTGGTATGATTCTTTTAGTGGGCATGGGGGCTATCCAACACCACACGTCATTTGGCTGGTAAATTTTCCCTGCTAACTTAAAAAGTGAAACTGGCACCTCTTGCAAAACATCTTTCCTATGTTAAAAAATATTTAGCCATGCTTTTGTGCTTGTGTCCTTCACAGTTCTTCAGAGCAATCTCCGAACAGGGATGAGAAACCCGTCTCTGTGGTGGGCTCTTTTTTTTCTAAACTCTCCCTGGACTCTGTTGAGGTCTCAAGGAGGAGGCTGTGGTGTTTTATGGATGTATTAAAAGTGGACAATTTTTTGTTGGCTATTCTGCTTAAATCTGTGAGACTGTTGTGGGCTGAGATAGCTAGAACTGCCTGTCTGTAGTTAGCGTGCCGAGGGCTCTGGGCAGGATATCTTTTTGGCCCCCGCCGGCCGGGCTGCGTCATCCTGCCACAGCAAGCAGCCAGAGGGAGAGGAGAAACCTGAGATGCACAACATGTAAATACTCCATAAATACTAGGAATTTGGCAAGGAGGCAGCAGTGGCTTCCTCTCTCCCTGAAGATACCGCCATATGCCCAGAGATGAATCCAGTTATTTCAGCAGTGTTGGCAAAACTCATTTTTGACTCCCCGTTGCACGAGCAGTGCCCTGTCTCCTCAGGGCCAGGGGGCTGTGGGGTGAGAGGGAGACCAGGGAAAAGCAGCGCCGTGGGAACAGCAGGACCTTCGGTGTGGCAGCCAGGGTGTGGGGCAGTAGGTGGTGGAAAAGGCAGCTGCCTTGGCAGAGAGCATCGCTTGGGCAGTGCATCCTCGTGCATGCCATGCCCCTGACCTGGTTTTGGGGTGCAGGATTGAGGCTTGTGCAGGGGGGCAGCGCTGGAGGCAGGAGACACACCTGGGTGCCTCCTGCTCATGCCCTGTGCTGGCTCCCTTGGGTTTTGAGATCTGATGGGGTTGTGCCACAATATGGAATAGCTGCAGGCAAATCACTGTTGTGACATATTACTGCAATAAAATTACAGATTTATGGCAGTCAGAGATCTAGGCATGTGCCCATAATTTTTTCTTGCCTCTGTGTGTCGTCCAGTCAGATGGCATATGACCTTAACTGATCCATAGGAGAAGGAGATGATGCTGGGTGCGCTGCCCTTTTCTGCTTAGTGCCTTGGGCCCTGGCATTCCGCCCTGGAGCGTGGCACTGCCAGGGGTCTGGGGCTGCCAAAACGCAACGGGGGCTTTTGGGTGGGTTTGGACAGCAGGAAACAACCTACCACTGCAGCACCTTCTCTGAAAGATCTCATTTATCAGCTTGTGGCAAACCTTGGGCTCCTGCTCGTCAGCTTGTCCGCTTTTCTAGCCCTGTAACTGCTACAGATGGAAGGTACAAGGAGGGGTTTTGGGTTTTTGAGCTTTTTTTGTGGGTTTTTCCTTTGTTTGTTTGTTTGTTAGGGTTGTTTTGGTTTTTTGTGAGTTGTGGGGTGGGGTTTTTTGTTGTGTTTTGTTTTGTTTTTTAAATTTTGGGGGGATTTTGTTTGATTGGTTTTTGTGTTTTGGTTTTTTGTTTTGTTTTGTTTTGTTTTCTTCTCCATGGGAGGGGGAGATACTTCAGTGAATAGAAATGTCAGGGTCAAGAATTCACATGCAGCTCCTGGTTCCACTCTTCTGAACATAGCCCTTCTCCCTCCACACCATCTGTCTGTTGAAATTAATGCTTTAATACCCTCTGCAGGGTAGCATTGCTTTTTATTTATTCCAGTGTTTAAGTTTCTTTTTGACTTTTGGGATTAAGCTGGAGTGCCCAGGCATCATCATGGACTGTGAAAATCCCAAGATAGCATGTCACAGGCTCTTGAAAAGGGGGAAAATGTGCAAAATGCTGTTTTGCCTGTGTTTTCCTTGGCTTGCTTTCCTAGCTGTGGCTCCTGGAGCAGGGGAAGGGACCAAGGCCCTAGTTCCTGTGGTGTGACCCATAGTAGAGAACGTTTGATGTGCAATGCCCCAGAGTCCTGGTGGGTAGCACCTTGCCTGCTCCTCTGCTCCTTGGAGCCCTTCCCTGCCGGCTGTACTCTGGAATTCAAGCACAGTCTCCTCAGAATAACCTTGGAACTGCTAGTCTTTGGACTTGCATGGATTTTTTTCCCTTCAGAGGTAGCCAGAGTTTGAGACCATCCCACAGCAGTACTTCTTTAACAGAAGATTAGAAGTATCATAACCCCATTATCAGTCCTGCATTTCTCATCTTTATCTGCCACAGGGAGCGTCTCCCGGGGTGGGCTCAGGGTTGTTTGGATCCCACCTGAACCTGCACCACATCCTGAGAAGCCTGTTCCTTTCTATTGCCTTTCTTTGTTGTATTCTGTTTTCTGTATTGCTTGGGGGGTGTTGTTTGGGTTCTATGTGACTCCAGTTTAGCGTGTGACTCAGCACTGCTGTATCTTTTGTTCTGCTGCTGGTTTCTGCATTCCCCAAAACCTCCTGGTGCTTTCAGCTGATAACACCAAAGCCTCTCACCCTAAATTCATGGCTGTGATCTTCCTAGCACCCACCACCCTCCTTTGCCTGCTATGGTCTTCCCTTGGCCATGCCAGCCCGTGGTGGCGACTCTGTTTACCTGGAGACAGCCTGCTCATTAGCCAGTAATTGCCACGTTAATTGCCTTGTTATAACGGTGTGGGATCAAGCAGGGTTCACACAGACAGATTCCCCTGCTTGCCCCACTGGCTTGGCTGCCCTGATCCTCTGTGGGTGCCCCCTCAGCTGCTGGGGAACTCACCTCCTACCATCAGTACCTGGAGATGGTGCTTTCTTTCCTGGGTGTCTGCATAGAATATGTCCTTTTTATTTTGCATCCTGGAGCCTTTAATTACTCTCAACAAGTCCCTTTCACACTTTGAAAATCCTGTAGCAATTTCAGTTTGAATTGCTTTCTCTGAGGCTTTGGTTCAGATGAGTGCACCTGCTCTGGGGTTCCAGTGGTAATTGGGCTGTAATAGTTATGATCCTTTAAATGCACTTAAGGTACCATGAGCTTTAAGAACTGATAACGATGCAATCTGGCCTCTCAGCACTGGTTTTGTCTTGTCTCTGAGCTGAGCATTTTGGTTTAAATTGTATTGTTTGCCATTTGTGAAGATTACAAATATTCACAGGTTTTAGAACTTGGATGTATTTAATCAAATGCTGCCTTGCACTCATGTACCCATCCCACAGATCTGGGTCCTGGGCTGCTCCTCATTTCCCACTTTGCCAAACCCCTGCTGAGCTCAGTGGGAGTTTTGCCAGAACAAGGCCCTAAAAAAGAAGTATGACTCATTTGAGCAGTTGTGCTCATTTGTGCACCAGTCCGGGCTCACGTTAAAAGGATATTAAACAAAAAATACTAAAGAACCTACTTGTCTTGTCCTTGCCTAGAGCAAACATTTATCCTGGGGCTGGTCCAGGAGGTTAAAGATGGCTTTTCCTCTGGTTCTTGTGTTACTTAGGATTCTGTGGTGTGGATACCATCAGAGCTTTTAGAATTCTCTGCTGCCTTAATTCTCCTCTAAAGAGGCAGAATGGGGAGGAGGACAAAGAAAAGAGAGAGACCTCTCTCTCAGGCATGAACAGTAGCAAGAGGTGTGCAGCCTGGAGCCTGCTGCTGCACTCAGAATATAAAATTTCCAAAATTACCAGTTGTGAGCGCGATAATGAACTGAAAGTAAATATGGTTCAGTTTGCTGTGAATCATTCTTGGGGGGTTTAATTGGACTTGGATGAGCTGGCATTGTGGCAGTGCAAGAATAGAGTTGCTTCAGAATTAGACAGGCATATCTGCTTGGCAGTGCTGAGCTGCAGCATCCCAATGGTACTGGGGAAAACTTGACCTCAAAGAGACTTCCCAGGATGACCTGAGGAAGTTCTCTGGGTGGGGAAGGAGCCAACAGCTCCCACAAGCCCCCGAGATCTGGGAATTCACCTGGTATCAAACACTGTCTCCCCTCTTTGAATTGCCCTCAGATGAACACTCTAAGTTAAGGTATCCATCTTATGGTGGATGGAAGGTTTTCCTTCACCAAAAAAGCCTTCTAAGCCCTCCTGGCAGGGAAGAGGGGCCATGAAATTATAATAATGGTAACTGCTATAATGAGATGTTACAGTAAACAAAAATAAGCATTTTTGTGCTCTTCCTTGCAGCAGGAATTTAAATTCCCAGAGCAGAACCACCTGCTCAGAAGAGCTCAGACAATGTGCTACATCCAGGCAAGGAAAATACTATCCTCAGGAAAGTTATTGTGGTTTAGCTCCGTGAGAGGTACAGGTGTGGGTTGATGCCCTTACCTGGTGTTTGCCTGATGTAGTTTGACTACCCTGGGATGTACAGAGATTTTGAATATCAGAAATGTCCTGTCCTACAGTGGGGAGACACAGAAATTGTGTATCGCCCTCTTTAAAGCCATGATCGTGATTACGGGATGAGGCAAAGAGATTTATATAAGCCATTCTCATTAATGCCACTGGGAATTACTCAGAGCTATACAAGTGCATCACAGTAAGAAATGTGCCTTGGCAGTTCACTATTAATATTTGAAGATAGTGCATGCAAAGTTTCATTCTCTGAGTCAAGTGGGCAAAAATTAGATATTTGGGGAGGGAGGGAATCAGGGACAGGAAATTCTGTTATTTTAGTCTTTGGAGAGGTTATAGAAAGGTGAACCGATCATACATACAGATCCTTAAATATAAGGAATTGCATATGTATGTGGCATGTTAACTGTTCCCATGATTATAACTGCAGATGTTTACCTACTGTCTGCTGGTTACTGATGGGCAAGAGCACACCTCACTTTTTAGGAGCTGCTGACCATCTTTGCTGACCCACACAGTGCTAGTGCTCACCGTGGGGCAAGAAAGGCTGGTCCCATTCTGCTTGCAGTTATGTGCTGTACTGAAACAAGATGGGGAGACTGTAGGCAGCAGAAGCAAGGCATAAGCAAAATCAGAATTTGTGATTTTAGTCTAGTGAAATATCTCAAAGAGCTTGATTTGTTTGAAGCAGCCAGTGAGATGGGTAGAAAGGACTGTATTTATGTGAGGTGCAGTGAAAGGCAGACATTGACCTCTATTTGATGTTTCTGAGTTAGTCATCATTCTTCCGTTTGGTTTGTATCAGTAACAAGCTTTCAACTCGATTTCTTCATATTTTGGCTTTTTTTTTTTCCTTTGGTTTTTTCCTTTGTTTTTTTGGCTTAGTTTGGCATGAAGTTTCAGTCTTAAAATGTGAGTTCCAGCAGGAAGTGTTATTTTATTTATGGTTCCTGTCCTGCCATTTACCAAGTACAGCTGTGCAGCCTTCATCTCCAGTTCACCCTCCCTCCATGGATGGCAGGGTTGGGGCTGCAGCTGGTAGCAGTGTGGTGCTGTGGTGCTTGTCCAGTCCTTGTAAGAGCTATGGCTAGCTGCTGCCATGCCGTTTAAACTAATTTTCTTTACTATTCTTAGCATTATTTATATAATTTTTAATGGAAACCCATTCCACTTATACAAGGTAAAGTGAAATTTACTATTCCTGACAGATGTTGGCAGCTTTGGAACAATGCAGGACACGCTGATTGCCTCCGTGCAGTGCCACTGGCTTGGAAGAAGGTTCACCAAAGCAGACGAGTCCTGCCGCTCACCCTGCGGATGATAAATGCCAGAGGTAACCTTTATAACAGCACGTTTCAGGTGACAGTCCAGCCCGAAGCCCAGGCTTCCCTGCTGACAGGTCCTTGCTCATGGCTGCACAAGTTGAATTTCATCAGTTTTCACATACTCAGCAAATGAACCGGTGAGGTAGAAGTTGGTGCTATGGATGGCTTGGTGCAAACCACCTTCAGGACTTTTATTAAAAGGTCCAGGGTCTTGGAGATTATGAGCTGCTACACCTTGACACTGAGGATGGTTGTGTGTACCCTCGAGTTGAAAGCAGAGGATGAAACTAGAGGACAGCCACAGAGAAAGCACATTTCTCTCTTTCAGCTGAGCAGTGGCGAAATCCTGACCCAGTGTCTATACCTCTTATCACCTCTATATGGCAGGAACTCTGATAGGGTTAGCAGCACAATGGTACGTGCTGTTTTGATACTTCAGCAGAGATAACAGAATGCCTAAATAAATCCTGTTTGATGCTTAAATAAGGATTTCATCCTGCTATGTCTGTAGGCAGATACCGAACAGAGTTTATAATTCACTGTCCAAGAATTTGATCCTTTCTTTCACTTCTTTTGCATTCCAACTTGCAGTATTTTAACTACGTAGAAATTACAGACAGAAAATAAAGAACATAGTTGCATAACAGTCATACAGAATAAAGTTAGCAGATAATTAAGTGTTGGAAACTGTGGACCTAAGAAGGTCCAGTTGCTTCCTTAATACTGCTGTTTTTATTGGACATTAAAAAGTAGAAATTCTTGAATGTTCACTGCTTTCCTGTTATTAAAAAACAGTCAGAGCATATGAGGGTGCGTGTCTCCCGTGCCTTGCTGTGTGGCAATAGTTATGGGGTGGAACTCCCCAAACACCCCACCACTGTTACCATCTCTGCTCTTGTCACCAGCTGGGCCCAGCCAGGAGCACCACACTGCTAAGGCCAGAGCAGCTTTTAGACTACAGCTAAAACATCTACTACTGCTACAATTACTCCTCCTCCTCCTTCTAGCCGGAGTGACTGAAGAGCTGGCTGTGGGATGGGTACGGCTGCAGGAGGCTGGCTGAAGTGCGCTTCCCTCCCGACTGCAGGCATGGGCCAGCAGTGGGAGCTGGGGACAGCTGTGAGCATCAGGGAGAGAACCCAGGTGAGGGCAGCTGGGTTGTTGGAAAGGGAAAAAGATATTTTTATTCCAGCAGCTAAAACCCTTTTGTATTTTGGTTTCTCTTAGCAGCTATTTATCCGAAACATTTGGGAGAAAAGCTGTCTCTGTATTAAATATTTAACACCCTTGCCTTCAGCTGTGGGCTGAGAAAGCTCCCAATCCACATGTGAGTCACCAAGAGCTCCTCCGACAGAAGCAGAGGAATTCCAAACTGGTGATTGCTAGAGGAAAAAAAAGAAGTTTGCTGATTTGGAAAAAGTCCAGAATGGTTCACATCTCTTCTATATCCTAAAACGAGCACAGCAGTCAGTCTGGTGTATATGTGGACAAGGAGTCCCAGAGCCCCAGATCTGAAGTGTAGAAGCTCTCATTTTGCTAGGGAGCATCACACCCTATATAATACAGATGAGAAGTACACCCAGTAACTGGTCTTTTATTAAATGCTGTCTGCATTTGGATTCTGGCATGTCGGCGGTGACAAGATGTAGATCACTGCTTCCCTTAGTAGTTTGTTCCATTGGTGAATTAGTGCCAGTTTTAATCAGTTCAGCTTTCACCTCCAGACATGCTAGCACACATCTCTCTGCAAAGCCAGGAGATCCATGATTTGGCGGTGCCCCTCTCTCTCAGGATGACAGTCTGGGATTCGTGTTCAGAGAGCAGGAGTGCAGGCTCCTGCAAAAAGAGCGTATGGTAACAAATGGTGCGCTAAGAATGAGTTGTGATAACAAAAAAGGTCACAGCTATCCTAGCACTGCTGGTGGTGAGCACTGTGCTTACATGTGCTGTGCAGGCATGAAGCGTGTGATCAACCCTGCTTTTTATTTCTATTGAAGTGACAGGAACTGAATGAATAAAATAAGATGAAACTCTTTTGGCACGTTTTTCCCTTTGGCCAAATTATTTTATCAACCTCCCAATGAATTTTTCAGCTGCAGAGATATGTGTCAGTCTCTGTCCCATAGCCAATTACAGAGGCATCTCCAGCAGTGGTTTTACACCTCTTTCCACTGTGGAACACTTAAAAATTTTTACTGGTGATGTGGGTTCCTCGTATAGCAAACTTATACCTCCTGACAAGAGGTTTACTCCTCCCATTACTATTTGCAGATACTTAAATGGGGTTCATAGCATGTAACAATATTTTCACTGGTTGAAAACCATTGGCCTGTGACACAGGTAGTTTCTGTGCCCTTTGAGATCACTGCTACAGGGAAGACACAAACACTTAACATTTTTTTAGGCCATGTGCTTTAAAGCAGCTTTAAAGCATGACTTTAAAGCAACTTCTTGTAACTTACATGCCTGATTCTGATTTCAAAGCAATGTTTCTATATTGTCTTGTTTTGAACTTATTCCTGATTTAAGGACTATGAAAGGAAGATCCTTTTTCTTCTGGCTGTTGAGCTTAGAAGTGCAAACCTAATAGCCTCACCACCTAGCTCTGCATGGTGCCTATTGGAAGGTGAGGGGTGCCACCAGTAGCATGTGTTAATAACATGTCCTCAGTTGAGCAGAACTGACTGGCCAGCATATTCTGGTACAAGTCACTTGGCTCCCTTGACCAGGACCTCTGCCTTGTGCAGGTGGGACCGACACAGCTACCTTTTGTGTGTGCCTGCCTTTTGGGTGGAAAAGTTTCATGAGTAGGACTCTTTCTGTAGCTGGCCTGTGCTGTGTCCCCCTGTCTGGAAGGAGTGAATGAGGTTATCAAAAGTCATTTTGAACATTAAAGACTGAAAACAGTCAGATTTGATGGGCATTCTGCAAATAACTGGAGACAAGATGATCAGGAGATTGCTTGTACCAGCAATATGGAAAATATTAAGACCCTTTTTAAAACTCCTTGACCAGATGCGCTGCAATGTGTACCTGGAGGAACATGTGTGTGAGGTCTCCTTAGCAGGAGGAGGTGGTGTGGCCATCCACCTGTGCCTGAGCTGGCCAGCACAACTGGCAACCCTATTCCCTTCCCATTGCTCAGATTGCCCAATACTGCAGTCGCCAGCTCTTTGATGAAAGGCGGGTTCATGTATCAGATTGTTGAGCATTAGGGATAGGGGATTAGATTTGCAGTGTAATCTTTCTGTAACATGCCTCTTGATCCAGAGACTGTGCTTTATAAAAGAACTCTTTTCTCTCTGACATTGTGGAGGCCTGCTCAGGGACAACTGTCTTCTACCTTCATTTGGAGATAGTAAGACTGCTACTGACCTGATGTTCGTGAAGGTCACAGCTGTACCAGGCAAAATTAGTTTTGTGCAGGACAGTTAAGTAGATTGGATTTTCTCAGTTGTAGCTGATTTGCTTTCATCTGGGTTCCTCTTGCAAAACCATTTAAAGTCCATTCCCCTCTGCCCCCCACTGCCTATTTATGGGAAAAGATTGGAAGGGGGATATTCCTGCCTGGGCTCCAATTCTCTTTCAAGCCCTATTCTCATATCTTTCCAGGAAAGCATCTACAGAGGCTGGGGCAGGCTGTGTAATCACTCTGGAGCCTTGGGTTGTATTTCATCCCATCATGAATGTTGTAGGGCCGGTCAGGATGGTCTTCCCCTGTGCCAGCTGACTGTAGCTTTTCACTGTCTGCTTTGGATCCAAAACTGTTGGGATCCTTCTGCAGATTCCTGGTAATGTCGCTGCAATTGTAACTGAGCCTCTTTCCAGTCCAGCTTTGTTCTGGAGCCTGATGAAGCCAGTTAATTTGGGTCAAAATGCATCAAAGCCCATGTCTACTAATCAAGGAAAAAAACTTCTTCTGAATTGGGTACTAGATTTGGCCAGTTAAGCCTGGCTGCTAGGGACCCCGTCAGCTACCTGGCTGTGCTGGCAAAACATGACATATGGCTGTGCGTGGGAAGGCCGTTCCTCAGAGCATGGGGAGGTACAAGAGGGAGAGTGATTTTCATCTGGCTACGTTTTCCTTCAGTGATTTTGCCAATGGCATGTAATTATGGTGGATCTTTGCCTGCTGCCTTGGGTTGCAAAGCAACCACCGATGGAAAAGACCTCTTGTTTCTAGTCATCCTCCTGTTTTCAATCCCTTTTATTGCAAGGTGTGGTGAAACCTGAAGTCTGCGGAAATTGTTGCCTGGTGCATTTGGGAAGAGATAACTGGAGGTTGTGGCGGACAACTGACAGTGAGGGCTCTGCAGCACTGGTGATAGACTGTGTGATCCCAGTTCATTTCCACAGTGTGAATGGGGAAAATTCATGGGTAGATCTGCTTGAGGGCCTGGCAGGGGCATATGGTGTGTGAAGGGGATATTGCCTTCTTTGCAAAGTCACCTTCAGCCCATCAAAAATCTGTGCTGCCGGGGACTATATGGAAAAAGGGAGTATGGAGATAATTGAAGTAAAGGAGAGGTATGTTTATAGAATAGGAGGACCTATTCTGAGGTATGTTCTCACCTCCCCAAAACTGTAGTTGATCAAAGTTTAAAGGAGATGAGCTTTAATTGCTCCCAGAGCTTCATGTCTCTCCTCTCTGGATACTAGAGCAGACTAGTGCTGGCAGCACTTCTGGGTCCTGAGGAGACCAGGGGGTCCAGCCTGCCTGTGCGAACTGAGAGGGCCATGGAAAGGAGGTCTGTCTCCCAGTTCATGCATGCCAAACAGGTCTCCTTGACCTGGTTGCTCTGATGAGCTATATTAACACAGCCTAGCTTTGGGACTGTGGCATTCTGCAGACTGGCCTGGAACTGATGCTGGAATGTCCTAGTGTAGAAACTGTTGGAAAAGAGAAGTACTAAAACAAGATTTTTGTTTTTCATTTTCTTTTCTAAAAGCTTTGGTAACTACCATTGTCCTGTACTGCACTGAAAACATGCAATAATCCCCATTTGTCTTTGGCATTTTCTCTTGCTTTCTATAGGCATCTCTTTTGATGTTGTGACAGTATGTCCTATACTGGATTACAGGTATAAATATTGCTTTGGCGTTGGGCTTTTTAGTCAACATGCATTTGGGAAAGGTGTTAGCAACTGTCAAGGGAACAGCATGCACTATGTGAATGTGCAGTAGTTAGAAATATCAACATGCTTTATGTCTGTGTTTCAGAATAAGTCTGAGGCATGAGGATTTTAGGTTTTCTCTTCAGACAGTATTACATTAGGAATATGAAGTATTTGACAGTTCTCTTATATTTACTCTTTCAGTGTCAAAATGTGTCACATCTGGTATTAATTGGTGGAAAATTATGGCTCTAATTTACCAATTTGATTGTCTGGGAAAATTGAAGAGAGTGTAACATAATAAATGAATGCCTATTAATCTTTAAAATCTGTCTGTTTACTGTCTGCTAAAATGGCCTGTTATGTGGTGCTGTAAACAGCTTTCCAGAAATACTGTTACTGGGGAGAGGAATTACTGCCTGGGAGGGTCATGGCCAAAATGTTTCAGAGCCACTAAGGGGAGCATGTGGCCTGGAGAAGCCTGAGGAGCAGTGATGGCTTAGACACCCACCTGAGGAAGGGTCTCCTGGAGGGAGGAAGGAGGCTGCCATTCGTTAATAACCCTGAGGGGTGCAGGCACAGCGTCCCCATTGCCATGGGCATGCCAGCCTGTCCTGCACTTTCCTGGGTGTGGGGCAGAGGAGCAGCCCATGGACATGGCCTTTGCTCTTCTCTTTCCCTTCACCCGGGGCTGTTACCTCTGTGTGGGTTTCTTACCCAGGGCACAGGCTACCGCTTCAGTGATGCCCAACACAAATAAGTATATTTGTCCACAGTAATCGTTTTAATCATTATTAATGGACATTAATTTCCAACCAGAGCTCTCCAAAACCCCTGATTTTTTTCAAACTTGCTGACACAGCATAGGCAAAAGAAGTCGGGTTGTTCTTCTAGGGTTGCAAATGAAAGAGTTTGTCTCGCAGGCAGCGTGTGGATCAAACCCAGAGCACAGATGCACTTTGGCAAGGCACTGTCACTCTGTCCTGACAACCCCAGCACTAACGAGACAGGCCCCCACTGCCTTTGCAGCCGACAGGCAGGCAGAGCAGGGGAAGCTGGTGGCAGCCCAGTTACTTGGGCACTGTATGTGGATGGTGACAGGCTCAATAGCTTTTCTATCAAAAGACACCCATGTGTTTGTGAAAATACATTTTTGGAGAATCAAATACCAGGTGCTTATTTTAGTAGCAGAAAGCCCTGAAACATGCCAACTCTGGAATAAGCTGATTCTGAAAGCTGACATATTCTGTATGATTATTCCAGTATACGCCATCTGTCAGTAGCATATCCAAATATTTATGTATTTTGATTATTATAACTGTTACAAGCGTACTGAAGCTCATAAATAATTTCATTTTCAGCAATCATTTTATTACTCTTCCGTGGTTTGATAATGACATTTTGCATGTGCCCGTTCAGACTCTGACACAAGGAAGAGTCACAGCATAGCTAGGCAAGTGACAGCCTTCTCACAAAAAGCCTGTGGCTGGGGGATGCCTGAGTCCGTGTCCTCCCTGGGTCTGCGCCAGTTCCCGCTCCCTTCGTCTCCTTGGGCTTCAGACTGCACTGTGCTTTCATTCAACTCCATCCTGCCTTGTCAAGTGACTGCACTTAGATTGGCAAATGATATAATGTGACTAATTATGTTTAATGCAGATAATGTCTTATAATCAAAATAAAGAGTGGATTGCAAACAGATCCTTAAAGGGCACCAGGCATAGAATTGACGCTGTATTTATTACCGATAACATCGCTGAAGTGCTAACAGCTGCTCAGCTCCGGCAAGCGCGGCCCCTTTGCAGAGTTTTCCAGAAGAAGGGCTAAGTGTATCAGAAGCACATTACTGCTGATAATAGTAATTAGTTCAGCAGAGCTCAAAATGTTTTGTAAAATATTATTATCCTGATTTTGCTACTCTGCAAACCGTGGCAGAGGAACAGCCTCCTTGGCTCAGAGGAGTCACTGCTGGCTGTGGGGATGGCCCTGGCTTTGGTGCAGGGCTGCTGCCCTCTCGGACCATATTGCTCTCTCCAGCTGAGTCTAGAAATCTGAGGGATGTGCCTTCTATATCTCTGCATTCATTTTCACTAGTGTTAGCAAAGAGACTTCAGTAGATGGAGAAATGCATTGATGTGGAAGTAGATTTGGGTGTTAGATTTTTGAAAAGCCATTGTTAAGCTGAAAAAGGAAACCACAAGCTGTAAAGGTTGACAAAGCTCCTCTGTAAGGGACTCTTATTCTGCTGTGTACATTTGTTTTCTCTTGCTTACTAAAGGGATAAAATGCAATCTAGGTTTCAGAGAGAGATGGCTGATTAATCTGTCTGCCAGGTACATATGGAAATAAATTAGCAAATGGTGCATCTGGGATTAGACTACAGCAGAGATGATAAATTATTGCCATCTTCCATGGCTGTATTACTGAAGCTTCACTGGGTTCCCAGTACTCAGTTACTTGCTATTCACACAGTATTTACCATGGCTGTGGGATGGAAAGCCTCTATATTTGATGCAATTTTCTGTGATATGCTAGTTTGAGAACAGACCTGGCCAGACCCATAAGGATATGCTGTATACTTAGATTAAGTAAAAGCAAAGAGATTTGATTTGGTTCTTCTGCTCTTCATGAAAATCTGCTGGTTTCTGAGGACAGGAATGCTCAGGAAAGAGAACTGCAAGGACCTGCAAGAGGTTTTTCCACTATCTGCAGTCACTCTCCACCCTTTATCCCAAATAGCAGAGTTATCTATGCTAGCACAAAGTTGTGAGGCCCTGGAAGAGAGTATTCTCTGGCCTAAACCTCTCCCACACCCCTGGCTTGACCCAGATGTAGCTCCAGATTGCACAACTCCAGCTTATCTCCGAGATCAAGAGTGAGATGAAACACCACGGGGGCAGGTGGTGTTTGCATTGAATGCTGATACAGACTTCTCAGCTGTGTCTCTGCTTCTGCTGCATTTTTCATGTCTGCTTAAACTGATGTATAGCTGATGGGCTGGCAGCTGAGACATACCAGCAATGCCTACAACAGGACATGCAAGTAGAGTAAGTGTGACAGCAGACACGTGGTGTGCTGCCTTTCTGGAGGAAGAAAGGGTCATGCAGAAGTTCTCATCAAGTCTGTGGCGTGTAACAGCTGTGGTGCAGAGGTGGCAGATCCTGTGGCACACCAGGGAGCTGCAGGAGCGGTGGCAGCATTGCTGGAAAAGCTGCAGCTGGGCTTTTAACAGGGAGTTTGCAGCCAGGTGTGGAGACCTGGTGTCTCCAGGTCGACCTGCCAGGTCTCTCAAAACCAGTGCTCATGCAGGGAGCTCTGCTGGGGACTGCTCACTGCTCCCGCAGGGTGACTCTGGGCCACAGCGCGGAGGTGAGCAGGACAGGATGCTTGCGGAGCTGCTGGGAGCTGGTTGTTGTTCAGCTCCCACCTGTGGCACTGGCGAGTGGACACGAGCCTGGCCCAGGGCAAGGCTGCACCTCCAGGCTGGGCAAGGTGGAGTGCTGCACTTGAGGAACAGTTACTGGGTGACTTGGCTGCTGGTTTTCCTCTCCAGTCACTCCTTGCAGTCCGTGAGTCAAGCACAATTAGGATGTGTGTGTTTGTAATTGAGTAACGCTAACGAGAACAGTGTCTTTCATTACAAGATGCATGGGTGGGTGCCTAGCTGTAAATCTGAGCTAGCGAGGACTCTGAGCGCTCTGTTCAATTAATCCAAACACAGAAATATTTACTAGAAATAGATTTCTTTTCCAGTGACTTTATTTGCAAATTTTGGTTAACAACAACAGTTTACTCCTAATATGATCATGTCAAGCAGCAAGTAGGACTTACTGTCGTTCCTGGCCTTTCCCACAAAGTGTTTTGAACAGAATGCGGAGTGAGTCAAAGGAAGCACTGGCTGATGGATGAACAGATTGCAGCACAGTCATCTATTCTATTGTGCACTTCCAGGGAAACCCCAGAAAATTAGATGCGCAGTTTTTAACTATACAGAGAAAACTAAAGAAATTACATTATGAATGAAAAATTAGGTGGAAAAGTCTACTGTCTCATAAACAATTCAGGAATAACTCCCTCTAAAATACCCTGGTTTATGCACGCATTTAACTTGTGCTCTGGGAGCAAAATAAAGTTGCTAAGATAAAACATTCTAATAATGATTTATGTAAATTTATTTGAACAAAGCAGTAATGTAGTTGCCTATAGCAAATTGTTTGGAATGTGAAATGGTATTTACAAACTGCTTCTCTCTATATGAAGACAATAGATGATAGGAGAAGCTACATAAAGAAAACATGATTTTACATTCAAAATGGACTCTGATGCCATGTCTAGTGAGCAGAAAAGCCAGTCAAACGGATTGCTGAGTGTCTGATAAAATAATCTCTAGCTTGATTCTTCCTAGGCTATTTATAGCACATGTTTAATTTAAAATTTAGGTATGTGCTGCCGATGACCCTAACAATCATACCAGGGCCATGTATGATAATACAAATTGTTTGCCTCACGTTGCACATAGCCAAAATCTCAAGTTGCTCTGCAAGCAGAAAATCAGGCTCTGTATCCCCAAAATATGGCTGCAAATAAGAAAACAATTGTAGTCCCCAGCTGCCACGGGCATATGGGGCCAAATTTATCCCATCTGTTGAAGGTTATGGAGTTCTGCCAGGAATGACTTTGATCCTGTATGTCTACCAAAGTGGAACCAATATGTCAATATAAGACATCTTGCTACTTCTGATGTTCTCCCAATAAAACATCATCGTTCAAAGTGGCGTGAATTTCCCAAGTGCCTCAGTCACAAACACAATCACAGGGGGTATTTCAAAAGTGCTCTGATTCTTGCTATGTTGATGTTAAAGCAGTGAACAGCAAATTGGCTTTTTCCTCACTCAGGGCTCCAGCCTTGGAGCTGCTGGTATAAGTGAGTGTATATCAGCCCCAGGCATGGAAACCAAGGGCCATTTGAAGCATTTTAAGCAAAACACAGCAGGGACAGAAAGCTGTTTCTGCATTCAGGTAGTGCAAAGTATGTTTCACTTGAAAAGCCTTTTTCGAATCAGGAATGATAATGCCATGTAGAAATAGTGGGGTTATTTACTGTATCTGCTTTGGCATACCACGACATCTCTAGATATCTGGTGATGGGCAGAGCCACAAAGTCTGCATTCAGCTTCTGCCATCTACAAGTTTAAGAGACATTTGAATCCCTTGCTTTGGACAGGGCTTATTTCCTAGTCCCCAGCAGCTACTCTCTTGGGGACTAGAAGGATTCAAGTTAAACAGTGCTAAACAGTGCTCTGTCATCTGACTAGGATTCTCGTGACATTTTTGCAGTTAAGTTCATCCTGGTTTATTCTGGACAAGTTCTAAGTGGTGTAGGAAGGCTATGTCTTCTGCTCAGGACTTCACTAGTGGCAACAGAAGGGTCTCTCCAGCACCAGGCTGGTGTATTAAAGGCAATAATGAACAGAAAGTGACTCTCTTTGGTTTCATGCTTACAGTAAGGCTGTTCTTTTGGGCCCTTCATGCGTATCTGAGCAAGACTGGGAAAATCATATAAGTGCTGGCATAACAAACCTGCAAATTAGAATCCCTGACTGAGCTGGTGTTTATTTCCAGCAATGCTATGTTGGACTCTGTGAAAGGCAGATCTTGATAAACACAGTTTCTTAGGCTAGCTGACAAAATTTTACATAAAATTATCCTGGGAGATGATTGTAGGGTTTAAAATGTGACTGCAGACATAGATAATCAAATTACTTTGCCCCCATTCAGTATATTGTACCTTATAACGAGGATTTTGAATGACTGTGGACAGAGCCTCTTCAGTCTCTGTTTAGAAAGTGCGTAGGCACTGTTATCCTGGAGTGAAGAGGTATGAAAGTACAGTGGACTTGCCCCACAAGCAGCAAATGGAAGATCATCTATTTTGCTCTATTTATTCCTTTGTGATCACTCTCTTCTCCCTGGGGCTTTCTCATCTGCACACTCTGCATTACTTATGGACTGCCAAACCAAATCTCCAAAGACATCTGAGAAAACCTGACAGGTTCAGTTTCGAATCTCGATCAATGCTGCGTTTCCTTCCAAAGCAGAATTAGCCCCTGGAAATTGGGGTGAAGCCATTTGTGCCTTTTGTTGTGCTCTTTGGGAAGCCATTCCTTTGCCCCAGCAGATCAAAACCAGGGAGATCACCAGATCATTTCCTGAGATGGCACATCTTCCTCCAGAAATATGTGGTTAATTTTAATAGCTCAACTATTCAATGTGCTGGGTTATAGCTAACACTATTACTTGTAATGAGCTAAACTGGGACATCTCTGTCACTTGAGGGTGCTACAACTGAAAGGAGGGTTTCATAAGAAGCTCTTGATCTGTCAGTGGCGACCACAGCTCTCACATCTTCAGCTGAGATAAAAGCACTGTTTGCTTAACAGGATTGAATTTTCCTCAAAGAAATAATTGAAACAATAGGAGAATCACCCAAACCTGCACTGAGCATTAGCAGATGAGCTGGTTTAAAATCGATCCATTTGGAAAGGAAATAATGTGCAGATTGGCCAAGGTAATGATGGTATCGGATGATAAAATGGACGCAGGGGTGGAGAAAGCTTGTGAGGGGATATAGTGTCACCTAAAAGCTTTGCAGAAGTGCTTTTATTACCCTGAATCAGCTTGGTTTTGCACTGACACTTAGCTGTTTGCAAAGAATTATACCTGCTTCTGAGATAAATACATCTGACTGTGAACTCTTAACCCCTCTTTTTCAGGCCCCTTCTGGGCAGTGGCCATGGAGAACGAGGTGCTTTCAATTTTTCCAAATACAGAGTTGGAGAAAATGGGGTGCAAAACTATGGTACATAATTTACTAGTGAGCAGAACACTTCAGGAAAATTAGAGTCATTATTGAATGTAATGAAACCTGACAAATTAGAGTTTCATAGGCCCTCCCTGAGATTAGCGTGATCCATTAAACATGCTCTCTGACTGCTAAATGGCGTTGTCCCATTTCCCCATAAGAACTTGAGAAATTCTGAGGTAACTGGCTAACAGCTGATTGAAAGCACCCAATCAAGAGCTCCTTAAAGTAAGAGGAGAAATTATCCTGATTAACATTATTTCCAAGAAGGTAGTCTCTAAGTAGGCTGTAAATTGTGTTAGAAGCATTTGAGTATTGCAGGGAAGACTGAATTTGACACTGGAGTGGCCACAAAGTAATGTACAAAGTGGAGTGATCAAGGGAAGAACATCTTGTTGATTGTGGTGGGAAAATTGAATTACTCTCAGTTGCATAGCTATTCAGAAGATGTACATTAAAGTGAATGATACACAGTTTAAAAGAAGAGCAAGCAAATACAAAGAGCAGAAAAAGCCCCCTTCACAAATCCTTCTTGCCTCATTATTTATATCTTAAGATTGTTTTCACAGGGAATACTGTGGCACCCTGGTCATGAATGCCTTATCCATTATGTTAAGACATTCCAGTGATGCAAACTAAATCAATACAATAGTACTCCTTAAAATAATTGCTTTTTCCTTGACTGATTCTACATTAAAAGCGACCTTTAAATGGCAGCCATTAGCACCTGAGACCTGGTCACTGGTGCTGACTGAGCTGACATGAGACAAATAGTGAAGGGTCTGTGTGGCAGAGTTGGTACTGAGTTTCACAACAAAGCCTTCAAACTGGGAGTCAATGAGAGAGTGCATAAGTTTTGCCAGTTTGGGATAGAGGGTCTTTTATCTTGTGGAAGAGATAGCGAATGGATATTCTCTAGTGCCTTCAGGGCCCACCTTAGACAGCTTAAGAAGAGGGGGTGCTGTGGCTGTAGTTGAGTACAGTAACATTCCAGCACAGATGAGCTTGGTAAATTGTCTCAAAATCCAAATCCCTCATCTAAAAATGTTAGCATATGTGTGCTGGAGCAATGCATCTGCAGTTCAGTTTTGCTTTTTCCATCTCTTGGTCAAACCCATCACCCATCCCATGTCCCAGTTTGGGAGGTGCTGTGCACTGCCAGGAACAGACCATAGTGTCTTTCAGAAGCTTCCAGTGCAAGGATGCATGACACTGAAATGCAATAAAAATTAAAACCTGGAATAATGGCAGGCATTAATAGATATTTCTGATATTTCTGCACTAAAGGTTTAAGTGAAACACTAAATGGCAAATTAAAAGAGCCACATGACTGCAATTTAATGCTAAGAGCTGTCTAGTCTGGTAATGTCATCTCATTCCATAACATCTTCAATGACCAAAGCTGAATCCAGAAGATTGATTTGTGATATTTTTCCAGGACCACTTTTTAAAAAATGGCTCAGCTAGTGGTGCTTTGAGTGGTGTTTCAGCCAGAGCAATGGGTACTGGAACAGTCGTAAAGTTCATCATGGTATGTAAAGAATTGAAGGAAGAAGCTTTTAAAGACTGGAAAGGAAAACAAGCACTTGAAATACAAATAAGATTCCCGTAATCTTACCTCTGCCTAGAAGGAGTCTATCAGCATGGCTGGTGTGGTACAGAGCAGAACATGATGAATGTGAATGCAGTGCTAGGGAAGTTTAGTTTATTCCCCCCTAATTTAACTGCTTATAAGCATTTATAGTGCCCATCCCTCTAATACCTGAGCTCTGTTTGACATTGTTGTTCAGGACTGGCAGCTCACACCTACTATCAAGAGGAGATCTTTAAGGAAGATCTCTGTTGGTTATGATGTAGCTTATACATGAAAATACTTACGGTAGCTGCTTACATCTATCCTCTTCTAAAAGATGAAGCACTTGAGAGCAGGCTGAATGCCTCCTACCTTCTCATCTCCCTGACGTTCGTTATAAACCGAGAAGACAAGTTTTTTAACAGCTATTCAGATGTTTTGTGCCGTAACTTACTTTAGTAGATATATTCCTATTGATTGCAATGGAACACACAGAGTAGAACAGAACAGATCAATTGAAAAGTAAAGTTAAGACAGCAAGCACACTTCTTTTCCACTTACCGTAATGGAAGCAGTTAGGGCTGGATCTATCCCAGGTGTAATACTGCTGAAGTCAATGGAGTTGTACCAGTGATGAATTTGGCTCCCAGTGTTTTGTTTTGACCTTTTCAGAAGGTTACTCTGCAGGAGTGAAACTATTAAATACAGCCAGCGATACCTTAAGTCGAAATATAGAAAAGGCAAAGCTAGTGTGCATAGCACCTTTTTCATTAAGGGAAAGGCCTGACTTTTATAGAGTAAGGGAAAAAGAATTGATTCCAGATAAGTGATAAACTTAGTTTCAGGTTTCCCTGGTGAATAACAATCCGAAGTTGGCCCAAGACTTGAACATCTCTGTGTTTGTGCCTGGCTATATGGAAGGGGCTGCATTGTCTTTCTGTGCACCTGTGCATCAGAATGGGTTTGAGTTGGATGTCAGAGTCTGCAGAGACACTATTCATCTACTCACCAATGATCCATGTAAACCAGCTGAACATACTACTTCATTCAAGTTCAAGTGTCCTGAAGTTGCCTGGCAGTGCTCAGTGTGATGATCTTTATTAGCAGGTACGCTTGGATTTCAGTAGACGCCACAGGTTCTTCACGCACTGCAATCGTCTCAGGAAGACAGGGACTGTGACTTTGGAGTGCTTTCAGTTTCAAACCATTCTGTTTTACATCTTTGGGTGCACTAATCCAGGCTAAGAGAGAGCAGCATGTTCCATGGCAGCTGACAGTCAGGAGTGAACTTGAGAATGGCCCTCCTGCTGCAGTGCCCTCCACTGAAATTGCCAGGGGTCTCTGAGAGCAGGAAGAGCGAGTGCTGTCCACAGGGGCAGAGGCTTTGCTAACAAGGACGGAGATGGAAAAGCTCTGGTTCCTCAGATAGCTGAATTTGCAAGGATGGCAGAAGTCCACAGAGCGGTGTCAGAGGTGTGCTGCAGGAGGTCCCTTTGCCTGCAGTGGATCAGGGCAGCTGCAGCAAACACTGGTGCTGCTGCTGTGGGAGGGGGTGCCCCGAGATGTGCCACACTGTCACACTGCCTTGGCCCGGAGGGGATGCTCAACAGGCACTCCTGGGGTGGCTGGCTGTGTGCTCCTGCTCCTCATAGCTCCTTCTCTTTTCTCATGTCCAGCCCTCCCCTGCCCTTTCTTTTTATGAACTCTTCCCTCCTCCTGTCCTTCCCAACAAATCTCCTCCCCAGCTGAGCTTAAGAGACTGCCAGCACTGAAGTGATGTGCAGCAGGTCAGTCTGCTGATGTCTGCAGCCCTAGCATGGGCTGTGAGGTTTATGGAGGCAGTATCTGATCCCACATTGCCTGACTCAAATGGACCAAGGCGTCCCCTTCCCCTTAGCTACTTGTACAGTAAATGCACTGATTTGCAACAAGTCCTGGTTTTCCTGGTGGGACAGGGAGGAGGAGTAAGTAGGTTTGAAGATCCCTTGAGCCACTTGGCCCTACCCATCCTGCACATGCGTGTGAGGTAAGAGGATTTCAACACAGACAACTCTGAATAAGACCATTCATGTTGATGGAAAGTTTTTTTAGTCAAATACGACCTCACTATCCTCATTTGCCCTAATTTTTGCACCTTGTAATTCCTCTACTAGGTGAGGTTTGAGTCCCTGTCCCAGCAGAAGTTTCCAAGCAGGAGACCATGAAGTGGTCTGCTGCAGCAAGGGCTTTCTTACTTTTGTAGAGTCTACTGTACTGTGTTTACCAGTTTCTACTAAAGTGTTATCATAAATAATTAAAGCTAAACTGTGCTTGTTAAATAAATGAGGAATGCACATGTTCAGATGCATTATCTATGTTTTAATTGCACTCATTTGTTGAGGCTGTCCTTGGGTAAGGAGGCAGGAGCCTTCTGCCTGAATGAAGGGCTTGGGAGCTGCAGGATCTTGGCTGAAGGACTGGCCCCTCATTTGTTTGCCTAGGAATTTTTAAGATTAGCATAGTGGTGAACATCATCCAGTGCATGAGATGATGCTCCTGGAGACAGGTTCCATCCTTCTGCTACAGGCTTTAAAAGTGTGGAGAAACTACTTCCTGGGGTGAAATCTTTACAGAGGTGGTTTCTTACATCCAGGCTGTTGCTCAGGATGTACAGGATAAGCAGGTGAATCCCAGTGTCTGACGTGTTTGCAACCACCTATGTTCATGCTGAGGGTTTTGCAGTGGGCGCTGCCCACGCCTGCCCCTCTCAGCCTACCTAGGGCTGGGCTGTCCCCGGGGCTCCCCAAGGTGTTCCCTGTGCTGCTTCCTGCCCCAAGGGGCTCTGGTTGTTTTATTTTCTCCTGCGCCTTCTCAAGTGCTGCTAGCCCTGCTGTGCCTACGTGACCCAGCAGGTCCCAGGCAGCTGCCACCACCCACACTGGGCCCTGCAGCATTCACTGCTCTGTGGGCTGGAGCATCCCTCCCTGCAGAAAGCCATCCAACTTCAGCTTAGAACTGGTTTTAAAACTAATTGCTGCACGGAGTCTCACAGCTGTCCTGATTAGTGATTTGAAACTTCTGGACTCAGTAACTCTATCTTCATTAGGAAGATCTGTTTTTATAATAATTGTCTCTAAAGAGGGCCTGGGGGATTATTAAGAGATGGCATTCATTATCGGTAAAAATACCATGAAGACATTTCATAGACAAATGTTGATGTTCTGGATGATGTAAATTTTCTTCCGCAAGGAAACAATTTTATCTAAAAAGCATAATTATCTTAATAATTATCTTGAAAACTAAATAGGATTTTGAGGCTTGGTCAGGGTTTTCTAGGTGGTTGACACCTTCAGTGCTGAGCAGCTGGGAAGGGTAAGGCTGGTTTTTTTTGGGAAAAAGCCTGGACACAAACCAACAGAAAAAAGGGTGTAGAAGAAGAGTAGTAGTAGTGTTATTGGTAAGGAACGATTTTGGTAGGATCTGACATTTAGAAAGCAGGCTAAGTTGGAGAGGAATGAAGTCAGGCTGCACACATCAACTTTGGAGCTTGACGGCTGAATGCTGATAGAATACGGCAGATGGAGAACAAAGGATTTTTGTTTTAGTTATTTATTAATTTATTTGCTTAACTAGGAGGCTACAAGAGGGGCTAGTAGCTATGAGATCTGCTGGGCAGTGTGCTGGATCAGTAAAATCAGCAAGAGGGCTTGCTGGTGGGAGGTGAAGGTGCAGTAAGCCTGTCCTGGATTGGGAAGAGATTTGGACAAAGCAAGGTGATGAGCAAAAGGAGTGGCTTGCTTGCTGAATTTCTGGAGGTTTTCTAACTACAGAAAGTAAAGTGAATATCAAAAGCATTTGGTGCATATCAAAAGCAAGAACAATACACTGATAAAAGGCAGCTGCAAGATCAGTCAGATATCTGTATCCATGGTCACTGAAGGAATGTAGGTATCCTTAAGATACTTTCCCACAGCATCTAAACTGGGTTTATTAAAAGACTTTTGTCTTTAGAGAGGATTTGCTAATAGAACAAGAGTTAATGAATCGATTTGCTTTTTTTTTCTGTACCTCAGCTTTGCCTTCTTGATGTTTATTTTGGTTATTGTGGCTTCTGAGGCGTTTTTAATTAGTATTTCTTTCTTAAACAGAGTGCCTGTGAGCAGTTCAGAATCTCATGTCCAAGGCTGCAGAAAATATTATTTTACTGAAAAGGAATGGGAAAGTGAATTTTCTCTGAGGAGATAAGTTTTTGAATGATTGTTTGTATCTGCATCTAGAAAAAAGGAAATTATTATTTCTTATGGCAGCTGAGAGATGGTCATGAGGAAAAGGAAGCCATTATTAATTAATCATCAATTATTATTTTAATATTTATGTAGCACTGTGTGACTGGTGCCCCACAGGGATGGCAGATCATCTCTCTGCCTGAGGAGCCTACATTCTAAATTTAGCCATGATGATGGCTGCTCATGGCAGATGATGTGTTTTCATCATTCCCTGCTCTGCCTCAGCTTTTGACTTGAATCCCATTTTAATTCCCCATCCCCAATAGAGGGGAGCCTGCACTAAGCAGGAATGGTGAGATCAGAGTCTGAAAGAGCACAATCAATGCAGTAAACAGAGAGGCAGGATTAGAGGTCTGATCTCAGAGTTACATCTTGCAATCCTTACCCAGAATTGCAATAATGTAAATAAAACCTTTCCAAGAATAAAAAGTGCAGGATTTGGTGCCAATGTGGAAAGACCTGCCCTTTCCGGGCCTTCAGACTGATGTCCAAGTAAAGTTTTGGGTTTTTTTTCCAAGTCCTTAAATCAACACACTTAAATGGGGAGACCTGGCCTCCATTCAACTGGTGGCAGCAGTACTGGGATGTTTCTCTTACTGGTGTTTTCCCTGACCTTACCTCTTGCTGAAGTCCTACTGCTATTTCTGTGCTTTGAAGCAGGTGTTTCTGGATGCTGTGTTTGTGCCTGATACTGCACTCCGCTGGCAGCAGTCAGTACGGTAATAAACTCTAGTACATGTATTCTGATAAAACCCATATATTTAGGTCCTAAGAATTAGCTGATACATCACAAGGGCTGTATTGTAAAAGGTGGCAGTTCTGCAAAGTGTCAAATTGGACTCTGTGATTCAAAGAATACATTTATGTGGCAGCCACTTGAAGTGGAGTGGATTTGAAAAAGCAACTGAAAATATGTAGTACTGAGAGAAACCAGCATTTATGTAAAGCACCTATCATTGTCAAAGTGTGGTGTAGTGGCTAGAAGAGAAAATGGGAGTCAAACAGTCTAGGGTTTATTTTTGGCTCCAGCATATCTGTACTGAAGTCAAATTAATTGGAGCTAAATACAGAAGTCTCTCCTTACATAGGATTTTTGATCCACTTTCAGAACGCTGTTAGAGATACGTGCTATTTTGTTTTCCTAGAGGATGATCTAAAAGCATTGAAGGAAGTTGCTACATTTTGTATTAATGTATGCAAGATTTTTTCCATAAGCATGTGAGTTAGCTTGAGATGTATGACTTCTGTGCTGGGAGGGATAAATGTGTGGAAATCTATAGCTATTGCCAGGTGCCAGTCTTAATCAGAAATCTGTTGGCTTCACTGAAATTTTGCATAGATATTTTCCCCTGTCAGGTGACCTACTTAAATAGAAGAAATACTGTATAACAGTCTTACAGATGTTTCTGGGCAGAGAGTCCCTGTTCTGCAGAGTAGAAGTCCAGGACAAGAAGACAAGTCTTCATTTATTGGTACATTTTCATTTATTCAAATAAAAAATTTGAATAAAGGAAATTTAAATATTTTGAATGTGACTTTTGCTTGTTAAAAAAGATTGTTTAAGGAACCAAACCAAAACAATCTGATGTCTGCAGAGGAATGCTGCGTAGTGCTCTGCAAAAGTTATCCCAGTGAACTCCAGAGGAGCTCTCTTGAAGAAGTTGAGCTTCCTGGACAGTGAGTTTATCTTTGGGGCATTGTTTACAGGACATGCCGTGGTTTGGCTGTCCCTACATTGTACTGTGCAGGGGGTAGCAGATATATCCTTAGAGATTACCACGCGAGAGGATGTTGTGGTTCCCTTTTGTTTCAAATAGCTTCCAAGTCTAGACGGCTGCTCAAATGTGCACCCAAGGGTAGAGGCAAGAGCCAGTGTAAGCATATGGGCAGTGGATTCTGCAGAGACATGATTTGGCAGTGGTTTCATCCCTCTGGGCTGGCTCCGGCCTCTGTTGCACTGAGTGTGCTCTCTGTCTGCACAGAGCTGGGCACGCTCCCTTTGGGAATCAGTACCTCATAGAAGTAGGACCTAATCCAGTACTTGAAATGCACAGTCCTGAAATAATTTACAGAAAAAAACTACAACAGGGTGTGTTACCATCTTGTTCATCTGATTAAAAATGAAAAGCAGAGCTGTCAGAGGAGAGGGAGACACCAATTTGGTTGTCTGTGTTGCTGTCTGCTGCTGGAAGCAGAGCAGGATGGGCACAGGACTAAGAGCAGCCACAGCTGGTTTGGCCATACTGGTTTGTGTAATCGCTGAGGGCCAGGTACACCCAGGACCGTGTTCATTTCTGTGCAGGACAGTGCCCTGGACAAGGCAAGCACCTTGTAAGATGGACATTCTGCTGTAGCTGCCCTCCCTTCTCACTACCATTGTGTCAGCAGGGAGAGAAGTAAACATTCAGGCAGGGCTGTAAGATGGCACTTTTGAAAGTATCTGAAGGCTGAAGCAATACTAATTTCACTGAAAGTCATTTAAAAGTCAGTGAGTCTTGGGTTCTTAAATCTTTCTGGTGCTTTTCTTACAAGTTACCATCTGTATTTGAAAATCTAATCTATTGGCTGTGCCTCCATTGCACCATCCGTCTGAGGATCTCTAATCAAAGCTGCAAATATCTATAAATCTGTAATACCTTATGAATTCTCTATATTGACTTGAATTTTGGGGTGTTTACTGTATGAATGTATTGATTCAGTTTAATAGGAAAAATAACCCAGTCAGTAATAAAAGGTGATGGTAAATCAGCCCAGTTCAGGCGGGTGACAGGCAAGGATGGAGAGATCCTGCAAAGGCCAGCAAGTCAGCATGGGTGGCTTGTGTGGCCACTCTGTCTTTTCCTCACCGCAACAAGGGAGAGCCCAAGAGAGACCTGCTGAGGGGAGAGAAGTGTCACCTGATATATGAATCAGCTGTAGTTGTGTTACCACCAGGCGACACAAGATACACCTGTCTGCTCTTCTTTAACTTGCTGTTGAGCAACGCCTCGGGTTTAAAGGCACTGTCGTTACCCTGTCACAAGCCACTGACAGAAGTCCAGTGGAGTCCTCGCAGTTTGTTAGATAAACAGGGTTCATTCTCAGGGTGCTGCTGCTCATCTCAGCGCTGCCTCTCCCGGCAGGAGCAGCTGCAGGATTGTGCCCTGGGAACAAGAGTGGTGCCTCACAGCCCAGGGAGGTGCAGTCAGAACAGCAGAGGTGTCACTCACTGCAGCACTCTTCACCATATCCCATGTGCATGGGGGAAAACAACCATAGGTTATCCCATTCAACAGCTCGTATGGGCCTGTACCATTTTGCCTGAAACCATTCTGTAGACTGCAGGGGAAAATATTAGTGAGCTGCAGGAAAAGCCAGGTTGCCTGACATGGATGTAACGTTAGGCTTAGCTGCAAAACCAGAAGCAGCAGAATTTGTAACCCGAGTATCTTCTTTTCTGGTCTAGCTCCTTGGGATATTAACTCACGTTGTTCTAACTCAGTCTTTTATCCTTGTAGTTTGTAAAGCAAAAGTGCTTTTTTTCTCTGTTAATTTCCAGTATATTACTTTCTTGTTTTAAATAAAGCTCCTGCTCTATTTTTGAATAACATAATGAGTGAAAAATGACTTTATTCATCCTGGTGGCAGGACAGCAATTTGTTACACTGCCAGCTAGAGGACCTGGATCAGAAACAAATTTGGGTTCCCAGGCTCTGTGCCAGAAGAGCTGAGACATATTTTTGAGGTGATGTACTTGGACTCTAGGGGGAGATTGTTGACTGAACTGAGCTGCTTTCACAAACATCCTGCCAGCTGAGCCTTGACACACTGCTGGTCTTTGCCTCAAATGGGCAGGTCCCCTGCCCCACACTGTGCGCTGCGTCTCGGAACTGCTCCCACGAGCTGGAAGCACAGGGGAAGAATTGAGGATGCTTTTCAGCAGAAATTAAGTTCATGCATGTGTGTTCACACTTATTTATCGCTTATTATTCCATTGATCCAGGCACAAGGATCATGTATAATGACTGTGGGTTGTTGGAGGAAGGGTTGTTGCCCTTTTCATGTGGGGCCAGAGCTGAAACTTGAGCAGAAGATGACGCAAGGCCATTGCTTCCCACATGACCACCCCAGGCTTGACCTAGCTCCACATCACCCTTTGAAAGCTCTCTCTCTCTCTCTGTCGCTTCCCTGTAGCCCTTCCCACCATGCTCCATGACCCTTCCCCATCTCCCAGACAATTTCCACCTTGGCCATGCTCCTGCTATCTTAGGCAGATGCCAGGTGGAAGCTGGAGGCTGGGACTGTCAGTGGAGCAGCCCTGAGAAGCTGGGTAACTCTGAAGCTGCAGCTTTTTTAAAGGACTGAACCTGCATAGGGTCTGATCTGTTACAGTTAGTGTTTGTGTGAGGCAACATCTTCCAGCTGCTGTTCTCTTCATGGATAAAGATATTGTCAGCTGGAATGATCTGCTTCCACATTTTGTTATGGACATATTAAGTGCTTGGAAAAGCTCCAGGTACTTCAAGTGAATCTATAAGGGGAAAAGCTACAGAATGAGTCTGCAATGGAGACCATGTTGCTAGGACTAGTGTATTGAAAAATAACTCCCTTTTCTCTTATCTAGGTAGACACAATACTGATAATTATGACTGTATGGTTAGATGGTCATTGATAGGTATGCTTATGTATTATTTTCTGATGTTTATGTATACCTGTAGTTATTTCAGAGAGTGAAATGCAGATTATTAGTAGCACTGTTGGAGCAGTAGGAAGGCACTATAAAACCAAGAGAAGTCTGCATAGACCTGAGTCATGTGTCCTAGATATACGATAATTACCATAATGCACAAGAAATAGGGGTTTCAAGCAAAGCTATGAGATGACACATTTAAAGCAAAGGAAGAATTTTTTTTCACACAGTCAATAGTTAAAGCGTGGAACTTCTTGCTACAGGCTGTTGTTGATGCTGAAGCTTACATGAACCTTTTTGAAAGTTGATGGAAAAAAAAATCTTCAGGTTTACAGCATACCACAGCATCTGAGTGCGTCTTTAGCTTCAGCTTTTAAGGAGCAGGTGCTGTCTCTGGAAGAACAGGAGAATGCTGCAGAGTATCACTGTGCATTTGCCGCGTTCTTCCTTATGACATGGCTGGAACCAGGATGTTGGGAAAGAGGAGCTTTGCTCTGACTGGCTTCTTCAACTCTTACAGTAAACATTAAATGGAGTTATGTGACAGGGAGGTAAGGAAGAAATAAAGGTGGAGGGTTGGATGCTGATTAGCACTGGCTTAAATCCAAGGATGCAATCAAATAGTGCACAGAGCCACAGAGCACCGGGGTACCTGAGGACAGCTTCAGCCCAGCTCCCGAAGGACTCTGCAGGCGCCAGCATCATGCTTCCTGCTCAGTAAGCCAAGCACAGGCATAAATTTCCACCTGGCCAGTTTCAAGATCTTATTCCATCTGCCTGACCTATGAGAGAAGAAGCTGCTCTAGTGGAACCCGTTAACTTCAGTAAGGACCCCCTTTGGGTACTTGACAACTAAAATCCTAGTCTTGAACAGGCTTGAGCACACACTTGCCATGGTGTACATTCTCACACTCAAATATGTGTATCACCAAAGGCCCAGCTGCCAACCCACACTTCACGAGTGCAGCATGTCTCTGGCACCCTATATCTGATGTGTGTGTATTCTGAGTCAACCCTGGCTGTGCACAAGAAGCGTGCAAGACCAGAGCTGTAGCAGAAGAACAGGTAGTAGTTACTGATGGCAGTGCTTGTTTCAGCCCGTTTGTTTTGCCTTCTCCATTATTGTAAAGGTTGTGACAATGGACAGAAATACATAAAAGTAAGGGTGACATGTATTCTCTGGCCTCATCCAGTCAGCACTTACAGATTTTCTCACTCGGCAAAGTGACTACCCTGTAATCACTGACACATATAAATGCTGGCTTTTTTTTTGATTGGGTCCTGTGTGTGGTAATGGATGAGCAGAGAGGCAATTTCTTTTATAAGGAGGTGAGCACTATGCGATTTAAAGGGGCTGTAATTTTTCCTGTTTGTTGATTCTATGAGTTTTTTGTTTTGTGAACATGTAAATTTTCTGATAGCTGGTAACAAATACCTACAGTTTGTTGTAATGATATGCCCAAAGCAGAGAGTAGCCTGACATTTCCCACTGTTTAGCATACACTGGGGTCCTGAGACCTGTGAGACCATGTTGTTTGAAGAGCTAAGAGGAGGGAGCAGTAGCAGGACCAGTTTTCCAGTAGAGGTAAGAGCCACAGAGTGGCTTTGGATTGGGCTGTGTTTGCCCTGGTAGCCAGCGTGATCCAGCTGCCCTCACCTCAGCAGCACCAGCTGGCCCCAAAGTGGCAGTCAGCATTACCTGGGGCTGGCTGTGTGCCCTGCTCATGGCACAGGAGTCTCGCAGGAGTTTTCTGTGACTAGTGTCTCAGGAACTCTCCCAGGCAACCTCTGCACTCACAGCCATCCAGGGCACTCTTAACAAGAGTAGTGGCATTGACCAGTCAAGAGATTAACTGACACCTGTAGCCAAGTGTTGACTTTGTTGCATGCAGTTAAAAGCTGCACCCTCAGTTTGTTTGCTCATCCTCCCCCAGATCTGGCATTCCTCTGATTATGTAGCCAGCTGTAGTTTGTTATTATTTAGACCAAACCATGCCTTGGGCAAAACTGACATCACTGCTGGGCCTCATTAGGGAAATGAGGAGCAGGGTGTGCAGAGCTGTCTGCAGGAAGAGCCACTGTTTCCCACCACCGAACTGGGAGGCGAACGCCCCTTGCCAGGCAGGTTAGTGGGCTCTGTGGTTTTGATGTAGTCTTTTGCCAACACTCTTCAGTTACAGGAGGCATAGAAATCTCACTAGGTGGAGAGCTTTAGTCCTGTTTTCAGCTGGGATAGAGTTAATTTCTTCCTAGTAGCTGGTAGGAATCCAGTCTGTGTTTTGGATTTAATACGGAGAGTAATATTTATAACACACTGCTGTTTTAGTTATTGCTGTGCAGTGCTTACCCTAAGTCAAGGACTTTTCAGTTTCTTGTGCTCTACCAGTGAGCAGGTCCAGAAATAAATTGGAAGGGAGCACAGCCAGGACAGGTGACCCAAACTGGCTAAAGGGATATTCCATGCCATAGAACATCATGCTTGGTATGGGGGGAGATGGCTGGCAGGGGCTGATCAGTGCAGGGGTACAGGCTGGGCATTAGTCAGTGGGTTCTGAGCAATTGTACTGTGCTTCACTTGTTCCTCTAATTATTACTATTGTTGTTGTTGTTGTTATTATTAACTTTTTTTCAGTCATTAAATTGTTCTTAACTCTTCAGTTTTATCTTTTTCCAGTTTTCCTTCCCATTCCAACTGGGGCTGGGGGGCAGTGAGCAGGTGGCTGCGTGGTACTTAGCTGCTGCCTGGGGATAAAACACAACAGTTTTTGATGAGTTGACATGCATGCTATGTGGTGTAGGCTGCTCCATTTTTTCTAATCACCATTTTAAAGAGCAGTATTAACAGGGCAACATGGTTTCTGTGCATCTCTGGTAATTTCAGAATCATGGATTTAAATAAATGAAGACTAGTCATTGGTAAAGTCCTTGTCTTTAAGTAGTGCGGAATTTCTTAGTCTGCTTAGTTACAACGTTGACAGTTTGGAAGAGAGTGATTAGTGAAATCTGCAGAAATTATTTCATTTGCAAACTTCCTTTGCTAGCTGTTTTTCTTGTGTTTGACTATCACCCTGATGTTGCCTTATGTCTCCCACACTTTACCTTACTTTATATCCTACTGGACTTTAGCTGTGTAATTCCTGGCTTTCCCTTTTATCTAGTTGTTTCCGACCTTTGGAGTTGATTGTGTAACCGGAGGTGCAAGTAATGTTTTCCCACTGAAGATCAGACACGTAATTTAAGACAGTGTCTTTAATGTCACTCTGTAGTTGTTAGTTCAACCTGCAGCAAGTTACTAAAGTTAACTTAAAAATGCTGTGAGTCATTTATCTTATGAAGAGAAGTACTGGTTGAAGAGAGTCAGTGCCTGTTCCAGCCACCACAGCAGCAGACACCACAACTCGTGCTGCTAACATTCAACCATTACCTGCCTCTTACTTCACACTAAACAGGATAACAAAAACATTCTTACAAATGGGCTGTTTCTAAACATGTCAGGAGCTTTTTTGGTCTTGCACCTAAGAAATGAAACTGTGTTTTTTTTTAAGGCCTCAGTTTTCATTTTGGCACAAATTATAGATGTTCACAGAAGTATCAATAAGTGCAGGCTCTGGAGATTGGCTGCTTCTCATTAAACATGCATGTGCTGTTGTCTTCTTTAGACCTGGCCTTCATTTTGAGGTCAGACTTTAATTTCTGAAGAATGTAATTTAAAGCTATGTATAGCGCTTTATGATTACCTGGAACTACTAATGAAAAAGACTTGGCACTGGCAAACTAAATATGTAGGAGCTACAGCTGCTTTAACTCTGCTGGAGGTAGTAAAAAAGGAGGTCTAAACGTTTGAGTGATTTTAACAAGGGGGCAGAAGCAAGTGAAGTGTCTGTTGCATTCCAGAAAGTTTTACAGGCAGAAGCTGACAACACGGGAGGCTCCTGCTCCCTGTATTTAAAGTTTACTTTGCCGTTTGTCTTGAGTGGGTTCAGTGTTGTAGTGAATAATTTATAGGCAGCATGAATGAGCTCATTAGTCACCTTTTCAGAGCTTAAGTGAGTTTTGTGGTTGTCATTACATGGGTCTTCTTTTCATGGGCATGGCAAAAGGACAGCTTAGCGGCTGCCGGGTTTGTGCTGGCACAGCCCCGACTGGCCTGGCTGCTGCCGAACCCCCAGCTCTGCTGCCCAGCACTGGGCCGATAACCTCCCGGGCTTTCTCCAGTGATAGGTTATTTCTTTTTTCTTACATGTGATGTTTGATTTGATATTGTGTTGTTTTCACGTTGCTTTTTTTTTTTTTTAAATGGAAAAGAATACTGAGAATTATGTGATGTGGAATAAGTAAAACCTTCTACTTGCACACAAGCAATAAAAGTGACTTTTCTCCTCAAATGTTCTTAAAAATTTTGTAGCAGCTGTCTTGATTTCAGCTGTGATGGAGTTAATTTTCTTCCTAGTAGCTTGAAAAGTGCTGTGTTTTGGATTTAGTGGAAGAAAAATGTTGATAACACGCTGCTGGTTTAGTTGTTGCTGTGCAGTGCTTACCCGAAGTCAAGGGCTTTTCTGTTTCCCATGCTCTGCCAGCGAGCAGGTGCACAAGAAGCTGGGAGTGAGCACAGCCAGGACAGCTGACTGCAACTGGCCAAAGGGATATTCCATATCAAAGAGCATCATGCCCACTAAACTGGGGGAGCTGGCTGGGAAGGGCTGATCACTGCAGGGGAATGGGCTGGGCATCACTCAGCCGGTGGTGAGAAACTATATTGTCCACCATTTGTGTGTCCATCTTGGGATTTATTTCTCTCTCTCCCTCTCTCATATCTCCCTTTTCACTACTATTATTAATGCAATACTGTACTTTATTTCATTTATTAAGCTGTTCTTACCTCAGCTCACAGGTTTTGCCTTTTTGCGAATCTCTTTCCCATCCCGCCAGGGGTGGGAGGAGTGAGCGAGCACATGCCTGGTATTTACTTGCTGGCTGGGGTTAAACCACAACATAGCCATAGCATTTTTTTGTCCTTGAAATGCTTGCGAAAGTGCTAAACTGTGCTGGAACTAGCTGAACCTAAGAAAAGGGCTTAACTATCGATGTTTACAAGACTGCAGATTTAAAGAGGAAAACATTCCCAAGATTATTTCATAGTGCTTTGTCTGCTGAGGCTCACCCCATGCTTGTGGCATCCCTGTGAGAAACCTGTGGAATGTGAAATTTGCCTGCAAAAAGTCTGTGAGGTACCAGATGTGCCATACCTCCCAGATCACTGCAGCTGCTCACTGAAGTTACCTGTTGCCAGAAAGACTGGGGCAGTGCCAAAAGCCCTCGTAGAAATTAATGTCCCAGTGAGTAAGTCAGTTCATAATAACGATACACTCTTGTCACCAGAGAAGCCAAAACCTGCTTGCAGGGAAACCCACCTCACAGGACATGAATGTAGCAGCCAGGGGGTGATTCTCTGGCTGTAGAAGTTGCTGCTGGGATGTGGGTGTTTTAGCTGTGCTTTGGTTCTGTGCCAGGTGTCCTCCTTCCTCCTGAAACCTTGCTTACCTGCTCTGCCTGATGGCTGCTCTCTGGTTCAGCCTTGGAGGCCACCTCACCTGAGGCTGTGATGGGGAGCATAGGACAACACAGAACCATTCTGCAGATGGTACTGACTCTTTTTAGTCCTTCCACTGCAGTTTTTCATTGCTTTTCATTCTGTGCTCCTTGGTGGTTTTGGTAGGCTGGTCTGTAGCATTGAAAACACACCAGGGATAGAAGTCTGCTTATTCATTTCATGACACTTCGTGCGTTTCCCACAACCTGCACTCTCTCAGCCTCTCTTTGCAGACACAGCTGTAGGTCAGCACAGCCATGCTTGTGCTTCATCCCTGCACCACCTCATGCAGGCTCTCATAGCTGTCTCTGTTTTGTTGCAATCTGGGAATCTGCATTTCACAGGATTTCCTCCGGGAACAGTGTTTAAGAAACGTACAGGAAGAGTAGAGCCAATTAGTGAGTAGAGGAAAGGACCCTGGAATATCCTGTGCTACAAAGAGCTGGAAATCAAGCTGGGACTCAGTATAGTTGTGGCAAGGAAATGCACCTAGCACAAGCACACGGTCAGAGGAGAATAATCGCCTTCTGGCTCACAGCAGTAGTGATGGCAAACTATTTTTAGTGTCAGTTCCCGAGAACTTCAGTTGATGAGATATGAACACTCACTTCTCTACCTGTGAGGTCCTGTTGCAACTTAATTTTGCGTGCATAGGTACACAAATAAAGGACAAATTTCTAAAGTTATTGATGAAATGAACAGTTTGTATTGAGGAAAGCAGAGGCAGAACTTGAGACATTGACTTGAAATAATTTTGTCTTAGCTTTTGAAGTTCTACCTGGCAATGCAGTTTGGGAGTTCTATGAAAAGAACATGGTTCTCCATTGTAGTTTTCCCTAAAACTTCTGATCTTGTCTTCAGTGTTTTTTCTGCTGCTGCTTTTCTTCCACACTGCTTTTGAGAACAAAAATACAGTTGATTTCTGGTTCTGCTGATTACTTGTAAGTTGACTTCAGCTGCCAAGTGGTGAATACTGATGCTGAGATAACGCCAGGCCACATTTTCTGGCATTAAACCTTTACAACAGATAGCAAAGTCCGGGCACCAAACTCCAGAAAACAGTTCTTTCATTTTTCAGCCTCTTTAAACACTGCAACTGTACCAGAAATACTGGTTTGCATTACAGTTAATGTACCGAGTTAGTTAGGTGAGTTCTGACCAATACAGCTATTATAGCAGAAGACTCCAGTAAACATATGTTTATCCCAGCAACATTTTGCTTTCCACTGACTAGGCTACTAAAATAAGCTGCACTGGCAGAAGCATCCCTTTCCCAGTATAAACTAGGTTTGTGCTTGAAGTCCTTCTATGTTGAGTAATTACACTGTGAAAGCATCTCTTACATGGACCCATTTTAACAAATATATGTGGGACAAATGGGCATGCCTGATGCTCTCCTCCCACCATGCTCTTGTACAGAAACACAATTGCTGGTAGCTTGTCAGCTGTATGTAATTTTAGCACTAAGTATTTAGCACTCATTTTCCTAGAAGCTGCAAGCGTTACTACAATAACGTCGTAAATATGCATACATTAATTTATAAAGGAGCTGTTTAATAAAACTGTATTTTATTGGAAGGAATTAATTTTATTTTAGCCTGTGAAACAGAAATGCCGTAGATAGTTTTGTTTGCTCACACTTCTGACAAAGCTTTGTATCGGTGCTCCTTTTCTCACAGACTCAGTTCTGTTTCTTTTGGGTTTCGCCTGCTGGGGAAAAGGAGACCTTGAAGAGTAATTAAATGCAAGGTTGGGAAAGTGCTTTGTAAATCTGATTCCACGTTCTCGAATGAATGAGCAAAAGACAGATCTCTTGGTAAGCTGGAGTAAGCTGGGCCTTCATTGCATGTGGAGCTTATAGCTTAGTGCTTCTGTGGGTGAGAAAAGGGGAGTGCACACTTGCAACAGCCACGGGACAGGCAGGCAGGGTACAGCTGCATTTGGAGCAGCTGCGAGGCCAGAGCTGCTCTCTTTCAGGGCAGCAGGGCACTGTTTGTCAGCCTCTTAGGTGTATTACCTCTGTAAAGGGCACAGACTCTGGCTGTTTTGGTACTGCTCAAGGAATCCAGACATGACTGTTTCTCTGCCCCAAAAGCAGGCATAGTGCAAGAAACGAAACCAGGCTGGTCTGTTGTGGTTAAAAATAAAGAAGTGTTGATACTGCAGGGGAAGAATGCTGGGAACAGGAGTTGTGAAAGAGGAAATGAATGAACACATATTGTATTCATGATTTAGTTTTAATAAGTTCTTGAAGGTGTCCAATGTGCTTGTGCTCCATACAAGATTAAATCCATTGCTTCAGAGAAAACAGAGGATTAGAAATATCAAGACGATGGGGACACACCAGTCATTCTGCATGGGGGAAGAACTGACACAACGAGATGGCCAGTATACACGTGTCAGGGCCTGAGCTGTGTCCCATACTGAGGGTCTGATCACAAGAGTCAGCAACCCTGTCCACATCACTCTTGAAAAGTACATGATGAAAAGTACATCATGACCCTTAAAAATTAGGAAGCTTTTTTGTACAGCTGTGTGTCAAATTCTAAATCTTAACGAGCAAGCTTTGCTGGCAAACTTGCAGCAGACTTCAGGGAAGAAATCTCTGTATTCTGATACAGAGAGAATAAACACTGACAAGGACACCAGTCAATATAAGACATGGTAATTGGAGATCAAGTTAGGAAGAGGGGCTTATAGGTGAGAATAAGTAGTGCAGGCCTGTTGAAGTGAGGCAGGTGAGGCTAGAAGGCAGCAAGTAGAAGTATTTAGCAAGGTCATGTGATATGGTGTCCTGCTTTTGACTGGGACAATGGTGATATATTTTTGGATTTAATATGAGAATTATGTTGATAACACACTGATGTTTTAGTTGCTGCTGTGCAGTGCTTGCCCTAAGTCAAGGACTTTTCAGTTTCCCATGCTCTGACAGTGAGCAGGTGCACAAGAAGCCATGAGGGAGCAGGGGCAGGACAGGTGACCTGAACTGGCCAAAGGAATTTTCCATACCATAGACCATCATGCCCAGTATGTAAACTGTGGGGGAATTGGCCAGGAGGGGCCAATTACTTACTAGTGACGAACAGGGCATCAGTCAGCAGGTGGTGAGCAAATGTATTGTGCATTATTTGTTCCTCTTGGGTGTTATTCTCCTTTCTCCGTCATATTATTACTATCATTATCATCATCATCTTCTACTTTGTTTGAATTATGAAACTATTCTTATCTCAAACTAAGTTGAGATAAGGTTTTTTTGGTTTTTTAAATTCTGATTCCTCTCCTCCCTGTGTGTGTGTGTGGCAGGGGGAGCAAGCGACTGTGTGGTATTTAGTTGCTATCTGGGGTTAAACCACGACACATGGTCATAATACTAGCAAAGAAAGATGTTCACAGCAGAGACAGAGATTGAGGGGGGAAGATGAGCCCGTGACCCTTGCTGTGCTTGTGTGCTTGATGGCTTGTGGGAAATTTTCAGGGATTCCAATCTAGAAGAGGATAAGAGATAAAGGAGTACAGGGAGATGGCTGGAAATCCTCATTAAATAAGATACTGCAACATCTGCAGTTGGTATTCTGAAATCTGAGTGGAAAGATTAGACTGTTGTATATTAGCCCACAAGGCTAAAGTGCAGCTCTGCACTGTTGGAACTTCTAATCAGCCTTCAGTACGGCAAGTACTTTGGTCTTGATGTACAAACAGTTTCATCTGTCAGTGTTGCAAATCTTTTGCTAAATGAATTAGTATTATTGCTGTCTCAGAAATAGGGAAATCAACACCCTAATAAATTTGGTGGCTTGCCTGAGATTACACTGAGTATTTAGTTACTTGATGGCCATACATAAGTTGTTCTGCTGCTGCTGTAGTCTCCAAGCCAGCAGTTAATGTTCTTTCAGTGGTGCTGTGTGAGACTGTATGCTGCTTTCTTAAATTAGTTCTGTTAGGTATTCCAGCAAGGAGTCAGAATTTGGGGGATGGTCTTCCCAAGAGGCAAGTTAGCAGTGTTTACCTTGCTGGTGGTATTTTAGTGCTCTGCAAGCCAGCAGCTGCAGTTGCTGTCGAGCTCAGGGGCACGTGGGAGCCAGCAAGAAGCTGCCCCACACTGCTGCCTCTCATGGGGCACCTCAGTGGGGAGCCTCTGCCAGCCCTCCAACCCAGCGGTCAGTCTGTCCCCTGCTCTCCTAACAGTCTCTGTCACCTGCTGCTGGTCCCTGTGCTTGGTCATGATGGCTTTTCTGTCAATGCAGCAAATGTCTCACAGGGGCCCTTGAATGCAATCTTTAGTGTGCACTCTGGGGAAGTTCCTATCTGCCATGGAATACCAGAAAACTCTGAAACTGATCATATTCCACCAATATTGATGGGGAATTTGGCCACTAATTTTGAAGAGAACTGAGCTGAATAGGATGCATACATAATGTATTCAGGGTATAATTTGCTTTGCATACTACCCTGCATCTCATGAGGCTTCCCCCTTCTCACTTCAGAAATACTTCTCATTAGCTGAATTCTTCTTGGTAGTCTTTCAAGACACTTGACTTTTACAAGTGATAATAAATGCAATAAATCTCCTTGCTTGCCAATAAAGAGGCATGTTGATTCACTCAGAAAAACGTCTGAAGCATTTGGAGTAAATTCAGGTGGGTGGAGTTATGACTTGATATTTTAGTTTGGGTTTGAAACCAAACGGCCATGAGATAAGAACTGTGTAAACTAATGGTCTGCTGACTGCTGGAGTGTTAGGGCTGGTGGAGTCACAGGGCAGGATTGCCAGTGAGTAATGATGATACTTGGCTGCCTGATAGGTATTCTTCCCGTTCTGCAATTCAGCTGCTGGTGTGTCTTCTTGAAAATATGCAAGAATGTGAAATAGCAGTTCACTGGGTAGGGGAGGGAAAGCTATCTGCAAAAGAAAGTCTTAGCTAGTTATGACAGGAATTTCTAGTTCCAGAGAATCAATGAAATGCTTCTTATCCCTGCACTGGGAGACTGAGGTGGTTGTCACTGTTACCTAAAACTGTGAATTTCGTGAGTGTCAAAGAGATTAAAGGGGGTAACCCACCCACTGGGAAATAATGCAGAATTCCCAAAAGGTCTTTGAGGCAGCTGTCCTAACTTTTCTAAATAAAACAGCTGAAATGTTTTCTTCCTGGCTTAGTGACAATTTCCGTGTCCAGAGAGGACGGCACTGGGAAGGATACCTGTATTTCTGTCTTAAATGATATTGTTTATACATTTCTGCAGCAGACGTTTTCTATAGCAAAAGGGAAATTTATTTTAAGGTTTGCCAAATCTGCAAGCCTTGTTTACCCAGAGTGGAAAATGTTTGATTTTTGTGCACTAACTATAAAACAATTCCATGTACTTGTTTTGTGGGTAGACAGCCATTCTTTAATTCTGTGCTGCAAATCATTGAAGCTACTTGAGATCTGGCATGTAACACATAGGAGACTATACGTTCAGCTAGTGCTGTCTAGACTGGGCAACTTCTTTATTTTTAAATCAAGTTAGTTCCCTTCAATTAATTCAACTGACGGCAAGGGTTTTACTCAAGTTAGTACTAGCTATGTCAGGGTATGGTAGCAGAGGAGAAAACGCATCATTTTTCCTAATTGAGTCAAGCCTTCTTTTGAAGCAGATTTCCTTAAAGAAATTCTTTAATCCTTAAAGCATTCCCCCCCTTCCCCGCCAGCCCCCGTGGGCAGTTACTGCAGATTTCTGCAGCACGGTTCTTTGCGGTGCGCCGTGCAGCCAGACCCTGAGCAGTGGCCGTAGCCGCACGGTGCCCGGAGCCAGCAGCAGAGCCGCCGCGCGGGCGGGACCCCGCGCCTGTCGCTGCCCGCACGGCCCCGCAGGGCCCGGCCCGCTCACACCGCGGGGCAGCTGGCTGCTCCGGCCGGCGGACTCGTGTGCGCCGCCGGGCCGCCAGGTTCGCCCATCCTCGGCGGCAATTACCTGCCCACTGGGAGGGTGTTGAAAGATGCCTCCCCCGCTCCTCTTGCGGGAGAGGTAGAAGCAGGGCTCCGCTGTGCTAAGCCGTGGGCTCCTGGGGCTCGTCGGTGCCTTCGGTGCCCACCGCGGTTCAGCCGGGGTCAGCCTGGCCGGGCGGGGGAAAGGAGACTCGCACAAGTGGGAGCGCCGCGGCTGCGGGTTCGGGCCGGCAGCGCCGCCGGTTCTCTGCGAATCGGGACTTCCCGAGCGCCTCCCGCCCGACCTCGGACATCCGCCCGCCCCCGGCCAGCGCCGCCGGCCCGGCACGACCCCGACGCCAGGCGGGGGCCGGGGTGGGCGGGCGGCCCGCGGGAGGGCACGGCCGGGTCCCCGCCGCCGGCCGGCAGGAACCACCGCCCTCCCCCACCGCCGGCGGCCCTTCCTCCCTCCCTCCCATCCGCGGCTTCTCCCGTCGCGGCTGGCCCAGCCCACGTTTTCCCTCTCTCCCCTCCCTCCGTGGTCATGTGTCGCCTTTTTTGTTTGCAGTGGAAACAATTTCTCGCTCTCGGGCTCGCACCGAGGCGGACCGCTGCCCGTCGGGAGCGCGGGGCGGGCGCGGGGCGGGCGGGCCCCATGCAGGCGGCGGAGCCCCGTGCGCCGGGACCCCCGCGGCACCCCTGGGGCTCGGGCTGAGGCGGGGGCGCGCCATGCCCGGCTCCGTCAGATGAAACTTTGTGCCACTGCCATGAAGGGACCGCGGTGAAACCGCCGCCCCGCGCCAGGCAAGTTGTTGTTGTTGTCGTCGCTGTTGTTGTTGTTGGCGGGGGTTGCGCGGGGCGGTGCGGTGCGGTGCGGTGCGGGCCCGCCGCGGGGAGCGGCGCGGTGCAGTCCCGCCCGGCTCGGCCCGGCCCGGCCCCGCACCACAACTTGGCCGGGAGTTGGTGCGCGGCCCGGCGTGCGCGCCGCCGTGACCCCGCCGAGCCCGGCCGTGCCCGCGCCGCGGGGCCGCGCCCGGCCCGAGCCCGTCCCGCCGGGGGTTCCGGCGGTGTCCGGGCGAGGACCCCGGGGCACGCGCGCGCACGTGCGGCGGGGCCGCGCGGGCCGGTGACACCTGGCCGGCATTGGCGGGGTGCGCGGCGCGCGCCGCCCGGCCCGAGCAGCCCCGGTCGCCTGGCAACGCCATTGATTGGCTGCGGCCGCGGCCAATGGGCGCCCGCCCCCCCGCGCGGCGGGTGCGGTGGGAGCGCGGGCGGGGCCCGCCCCGGAGCGCCCCCTCCCTCGGGCCGCGGCGGGCGCGTGTGCGGGGCGCGTCCGTGCCCGCCGGGCTGCCGCGGGTTAAACGCCTTCGTCCGGCCGCGGGCTCGCCCCTGACCGGCGCTCCTTTGTCTGCCGGTGGGGCGCCGCTGCAGCCGCCCCGGGCCTCGCTGGCAGCCCCCCCGTACCCCCCAGGTGTGGCCCCAGCCGGGCCCCGCCGCCGCGGGGGCAGCCCTGGGCACCCCGCCCGCCCGCGGCGGCCCCGCTGGGAGCCTCTCTTCGGCCGGGCTCCGCCGGACTTCCCTGCCGGCTCTCTGTGCCGGCCCGAGGGGGCTCCGCGGGGCCGCGGCCGCCCGGTCACCCCCGCTGCCTGGAGCGGGAAAGAGAGACGGGGAAAAAATCACGGAGTGATACGGCCCTTTGGGAGGATACTGGCAAATAAGGAAATTAAACAGAAAGAGAGCAGCATGTTGTCATAGCAACAGTGCAATTAAATTACTTTACTGTCAGCCATCATATAATTTTCTTGTTTAGAAGCTCATGGGACGGAACTTCCTTTTGGAGTCAAAGTTGAGTGTGCAGCATAGGTAGGCAATGCCAGTGCCCCTTGACGCTGGCGATTCCCTTGTTTACCTTCTGGTTGCGCTGGATGCAGTTTTGAAAGCTAGGAAGTGGGGCCGACGCAAGTTTGGCCTCCTGGTGTTTGCAACTGCTTCGGTATTTTTTCCTTTCCCAGGTACTTACTCATGTAAAACTGCACATTTTCACCGAGCATGTTTAGAGTATTGATGGGCTTCTCTGCGGAAAAGTTCTGTATGTTTCATTTTTAGTAATGTCTGCTTTGATGTAACTTGTTTATAGGAAGACCCAAAAAACTTAGAAGTTTTCATTTTTGCCTATTTATGACAGCTAAAATAAAGTCCGTTATTTCTCTTTCCCACAATGGCTGTGCTGCTCTTTTTTTTTCATTGCAGATAGATAGTTCATTCTGTTGTTACCTGTAGTTTTTTTTGCTTTTCATTTACAGTATTGACTGTGTGACTGCATGACTTCAGGTAATTGCTGAGGTTATGTTTTAGGTACAGGGAGTCATTTTGTTCTTGTTCAGTGTTTGTGCAGAAAGTTTCATCCGTTTAAAAATCTGTTATTAACTCTCTCCAGTTTTTGTACCACTGCTGTTCACATCTCCAGACCTAAATCCTGGCAGTCTGACTGTATGTAGAAGCGAAGGGAGCCTGTCTCTGGCTTCGGAAGTAGAATTGTTGCACTTGTCTGCTTCTCTCGAGCTGGGCAGGGGCCCAATTTCACTTCGCTTCTGAAGCTTCAGGTCATCCCAAGTATTACTGCTCACAGGTGTCCCCCCAGGGTCTGCTGGTGCAGTACCCTCAGCAGCTCATCCCACCTCTTGTAGGCCATTGTTGAGCATCACAGCAGTCTTTCTGATTCTTGTAGTCTACCATGTTTGAAATTCAGTTCAGCTTATGTTAAAACCTTCTCTGTTTACATATATTTTTAAAGTGCTCTGTTGCTCTGGCACTTGTTTCCCCATGTTTTGGCCCAGGGCCCAAAACTACTGGGTATTGCTTTCTCTCCTACTTTTTCCTGACCTTGCTGGTTTTAAAGTTTTTCTGTCATTTCTGTGTTTTGGTGCAACCAAGTCAAATTGGATGTTTGTCTGCCTCAGCCTTTAGCCAGAGTGATTTTAATCATGGTGCTGTTGTATCGGCCTCAAATGTGAAACAGCTGAAATTAATCTGAAGCAACTGGCCTTAAGTCACATTTTTTTTTCAGTTCACATGCTTATTAAAAGTGATACAATTGGAGTATTCAATGATTTGAAAATACCTATTCATCATTAAAGAGACATATCTTTAGGATTTCCATTGTGGGGCTTCATGTACATGCAGAGCTGAGGTGTATCTGGATTATCATCTTATTCCATCAACCGAAATTTCTTCCCTTGTGCTGACTTTTGATTATTTTACTCAACAGTTGTGGGTGAGTGTTATGTGAAACTGTCATGTTTAATACAGATGACAAAAGGCCAAGTGACCAGTTAGGGAAAAGCTGTCAAAATGTTATGCAGGACCCTTTTATGAGTTAACTTTTCTCTCTGTTTCTTTCTCCCTTTTCTTTGGCTTCACTCTCCCAGGAGCTGCTGTCTAAATGGGTCCAGTCATGCCTCCCAGTAAGAAGCCAGAGGGCTCAGGAATTAGCGTTCCCAGTGGATTGAGCCAGCGTTATCAAGATAGTGATTTATCAAAGGCGCTTCACGATGATGAGGACCTAGATTTCTCTTTGCCTGCCATCAGATTAGATAAAGGGGCCATGGAAGATGAAGAACTAACTAATTTGAACTGGTTACATGAGAGCAAGAACTTGTTGAAAAGCTTTGGGGACTCGGTGTTAAGGAGCGTTAGCCCTGTTCAGGACATCGGTGATGACACGCCGCCGTCTCCTGCCCACTCTGACATGCCCTATGATGCCAAGCAGAACCCCAACTGCAAACCTCCTTATTCCTTTAGCTGCCTCATATTTATGGCCATTGAGGATTCGCCAACCAAGAGACTGCCCGTAAAGGATATATACAACTGGATCTTGGAACACTTTCCATATTTTGCAAATGCACCCACTGGATGGAAAAATTCTGTGAGACATAATCTATCCTTGAATAAGTGTTTTAAGAAAGTGGACAAAGACCGAAGTCAGGTGAGTTTGGAACTATGGAAAACGTATCTGGCTCTGAAAATATTCACCTGCTAATCCCAGAACATGTCCTTAACAGTGAAGTACAGAATGTGCAACGCTGTGCCTGGTAACGTAGTTGATTAAGTTCAGAGAGGCAACATTTCTTTAGCATTGCTCATTCTGATTTTATTAAATTCATTGTCTAGACATCTGTAAGAAAGTACGTGGTGTGTGTGTGTGTGTGTGTATGTATGTGTGTTTTTTTCCCCCCAGCTGGTGTCTTCATGCATAGTGGTTAAATATTGTTTTTAGTTATCATGCTGTGGTAATGGTTTCCAGCTATACTAGATGAATGTAATCATGTTATAAATACGCTGCTTGCTGTTCCTGGCTTATACAAATGTATAGTGAAAGGGTATGCCTTATGTAAGAGTCCATCGCTGTTGCCCTGGTCTGTGTTGTAATAAAAAAAACCAAACTTTCCTTTCTTTTACACAAGCAGGGTAATGATGATGAATCTTTGTTCCGTTTCAGGCAGGTTTTAGAGAAACTCTTCAAAGAGAGGAGACAGGTCTGGCATCAAAGGTGAAGGTTACTGTTCACCAGAATTTCTGGTGTTCTCTGGACTCTGCAGCTCTCTGTTACTCTCTGTAACTTCTGCAGCTGGTGCAGAGCAGAAGCCCCGGGAGCACATCTTTGCTTTCGATCTCAGTTGTTGTCTCCTGGTTTCATTGCTGATTCCCCAGTGGTGTCTACAGGAAGAGGCTGTGTGCGAGGGAATGGGGAAGTGAACAGAGCTGTGGAGGCAGTCCCTTGCATAGCCTTCTACTCTGTCAGTCTGCCTGGGAGCAGGAATCAGTTTCTGAAGGGGGCCTTCTCAAGAAGCAGTGGTCTGGATGAATCTTTGGCAAAGTACAAGTGTACTGATAAAAATATCAGCTTGCAGATTAATTTCAGAGGCCTTCTCACAGGTTAGGGAAATAAATAGCGGGTAAAATCTCATCATTCATGGTCTGTCTCTAAAATTGGCTGAAGATCAGAAAGTGAACACTTTTCCTTGGCAGAAACAATAGATGTACTCAGCTTTTGTATTTCAGTGAGATAAATGCTGTGATTGTCTTGTAACTTGTTACCCTGAAACTAGACTTCTCTTGGTGGTGCTGTTCTCCCTATTTTGTGTGCCATTTAACTTTAAAAGCTGTGGAATAGAAGCTCAAGTAACCCTAGAGGAAGAGTCATACACTATCCTAAACTAGCTGCTTTTCATTTTAGATTAGTTAACTTCCTTTTCTACAGAGCTTTCATTTTTTAAAGGATTGACACGTCTATCTTTCTTCTCTTTCTTTAAAAAAATATTATTACCTAGAATCCACTATTGCCATATTGCTGATCACACACTGTATGTTGGTATTTTTATCAATTAATTGCTGTGTAAGATTGTGTGTGAGATTAAAAAAACCTGTTCCTGAACTGGATCATGTTTTCTGTAAGCCAGAGTCTTAAATTCTGGTTTGGAAGTGAGACTGTAATAACAAATGCCACATCAGGCTTTTATGACCCTGTCCCAGACTGTAAGAAATCTTTACACAATGCATTTAAAAAACCACCAAAATACTGTAACTGGCAAGGCATGTGTTTCATACAGCCATTTGTGTTTTGTTCTGTCCCTCTTCCTCTGTTTACAAGTTGACTATTTAGATTTCAGCTTCCTTCCTATGAGGAACTTGTCTTCATGTCTATCTGTCAAATATCCGGCTGTACCACACTGCGCTGCTGCTCCGCGGGGAGGTGGCGCAGCACAATGCATGACTGGTCACCTCCCTCTCAAATTTGTGATTACAGCCATGGTTACATAGCTAGACAACAAGGTGTGGTGGGAAGCCTTGCCTGTATGAATAACAAGGTGGAGTTTTATTAATTCCTGGAAAATCCCGGATTGTGAGAAAGAATTTCTTCCACTTCCTGAAGATGCTAATAGCTGCAGGTAGCCAGCCTTAAGGTGAATGAGATGGGAATCTCAAACGTAAAATGCGCCACAGCAGGTCATTGAAGTCCCCTGCTGGGCTTTTCTCGTGTCCTGGCCAAGGGATGTGGCAGACAGAGTCCTGAGTGCAGAATTGGCCCTCAGTCAGAGTTGCTGAATCAGGTGCTCGACAGCTAATTGTGGACTTGGAAAGCAGTAAATGTCAACTGATGGCTTTGAAAATACCTTCGTGTGTGTGCATGCACACTTGGGGTTGATTCGAGTACCTTGCAGCAAATATCTGCTATTCCAGAAGGAAGATGTCCATCTAAAGGGTTCTGTGGTTTTTGGTGTTGGGCTTGGGGCAGGGGGAAGGGCAGCTTTCATCTCTAAGGAATCATTTTATGCTACTTCTCCTTTGCAGGCAGTTTTTACAAATTGCAGGTTTGGAGTCTGCCTGTTTTACTGGTTTTGCATGGAAAAAAAAAAGCAGCATTTAGCAAATGGCATGTTACGAAATGCTAACAAGATGGGTTCTGAAACATGTACAGTATGGGGGGAAGGAGTTAATCAGTGCTGGGAGTTGCAGGCATTTGCAGGTTGATGTGCGTTGACACATTGTGAAAAGCTAGAAGCTTTTCCTCTTGTAGTTGTGCTTTCCAGTGTTTGTTTATGTAGCCTTTCAGTAATCGTTTTTCTAAAAAAAGTTCTGCTGAACACTTAATTCTTTTTTGAATTCCCTCTGCATAGTAGTTTTCTCAGTCTTGGGTTCCACTAGTTTATATTCATAGGGCTAAATATGCATCTAATAGTCTGCAGCTTTTTTGTGCCTGCGTATGAATGCTTGAATTTCCTGATGTGAGATCATTGTAAAAGAGAGGAAAAAAAAAAAGACAGGCTTCACCACTGGTTTTTGACTTGCCCTGTCCTGGTGCTTTTATGTCTCGTGTGGAATGCTGGGAAAAGAGGATTTGTTTTTACACTGCTGCTATTCCATTTCAGCTGCAGTGCCACCAGGCTTACCTGGCCAACCAAAAGTGTGGCTGTTCGTGTAACTGCGATGAGGCTGATCTGAATCGAGACAGAGAGCTGGGCTGAAGAAGGGAAAATGCTGAGCCCTTGATTGTACAAACCTCTTTGCATTGAGCTCAGCAGTTTAATAATAGTTGGCCAGAGTATGAAGTTATCACATGATGGGGAGTAGATGCGGAGTTCCCTGGCTTTGTTTATACTGCCAGACCTGTGAATTCACTTGTTCAGATTAATCCTATTGTGAATGTACAGATCTAAATGTCCTGTAGTCTGTGTCCCACTTAGTACAGCCCGTTAGTCCATGACTTCCCTACCATCTGGTCCTTGGCTATAGAGAGGAATTTTTCTTGTATATGTGTCTCCATAGCAACGAGTTTGCAGTTGATATGGAAAGTAAGCAGTTGCCCTAGCAACGGAGTTACTGATGTGGCAGCTTCTCTGCTTGCAGGGAAAGGGCTAAGCTAGTTCAGACCCATTATGTAGCTATGCTGTGATTATAGCTATGCCCACTAGTGCTGCTCGAGCTAAGGGGCAGCTGAAAAATTTTGTTACAAGCCCTGTTTTTGCCTCCCTTGAAAATTTGTTTTATTTGTATAGGTATTTATGCTTTGAGCAAAGACTGGTAGGATTGTCTTTCCAGGGTGTGTGATGTGTCTGTGCCTTTTATGAATTCAAACTTCCTCAGTCATCGTTACCAGGTGAGGGGAAATGATGTTTGACCTCAGTGGCTTTGCTGCAGTATTTTTGTCTCAGTGAACAGCCCATAGTTATAAAGGCTGGAGCTTTTGTCGTCTTGCTCCTCTCTGCTGTTTTGCTGTTTTTTCCCTGGTCTGTGCTTCTTTGGGCATCCATCCTCTCAAGAGGGCTCCTCTTTGTGTCTGCTCTGTGTTGTCTGAGATAGGGAAACACACACATGCTTCTGGCTCTGTGCATGCTGAAGAAATTCAAGCATCTTAAAGGTTTATTTGGCACTTATGCTGAGGGACGTCTTAATAAAAATGTAATGAGGGTAAAGGATATGTTTATGGGGATGGGAGAAGAAAATTCTCCTTGCTTGATGTGGAAGTTATTCTTAGAAGTACGTGGTTCATAACTGGGTCATGGAGATCCAGCCAGGCTCCTCCTCCGTCTGGAGCAGGCTCTGAGATCTGAGGACTCTCGAGTGGTCCTTGAGCTTTGTGAGAGCCAATGTCCAGCTTGTCCTCATCTAACGCACTGTCTCTCATAAGCGCTCTGCCAGCGCATCTTACAGGAGTCGTGGGGAACCCTTTGGGCACAAGAGATTTTTCTGGTGTGCCTCCTGCAAATGTCTTTCCTCTGATGTGATAATATCTGGGCTTTTGATGGGTAAAATCATGTGGAAAGATCAGTGCTAGTTGGAATGGGAGGAAAAGGACCCTGCTTGTTCTTTGTTAGAATCTCCTAATTCAATGCATATGCACAGAGGTGAGGGAGATGGGACCTTGTCCTCCCTCTTTTAATGTTGTTGAGAAGGTTACCTGTGAAAGTTCAGTGTCACACTGGGGATAGAAATAATCTCCTCTGTTTTTAATGTTATCACCTAGACTGATCCAAATAACAGAAGTGTCGGAATTTCAATGCCTTTATAACATCTGGTGAAGCTAAAGTGAAGAAATACCAAAAACCAAACCCAGCAAAACAACCCCTCAGATTCACATTAAAGGCGGCTTCAGGTGATATTGACTCCATTAATAAATTAATGTCCTAAATAAGCTGGTGCAACTGTTAATTTCTTTAATCATTAGAAGGATATCTTGTGGTTTTAAGCTGGAATTTGTCTAGTTTAACTCGAAATGCATTTTCTTATACTTCTGTCTGTCATACCATAAAACTTTCTAATACCAGAAATTTTCTCCTCAAACAAGGGTCATCTCTTTCTAGAGAAATCATGAAAGTCTCTAGAACCGTACTGTAAATGGAGTTTCAAGATATTAGACAATTTATGGAGAACTTTTCTTGAACCCTTTTGGTTTTGTTTTCGAATCACAAACCCCGGAATTACACAGAATATTTAAATAATAGATTTCCTAAAGCTGTGCGTGGAAATAACACTACATTTCACTGGCTTCCAGCTGCTTGACTTTACATCAGAGCTAACTCTTTTCACTGGAATCTGCCTGTATTAACTGTTTTAGAGCTGTACGAAGCACAAGCAGTTCTTTTCAAGTCATGATGAAGGGCTGGCAATATCCAGGGAATCCTCTGAACCTTATATCTAAGGTATTTATGTTATCTTGCTCTCGGGTAAGATAGCCTGCAGGCAGGTGCCCTGCTGCCTGAGGTGTTGGTTGCACAGTGACAAGCCATTGACCTACCAGAGAAGATTGGCCACTTAGGTTAAATAAACTGAAGTAACAGGCCCTATCTGTGCTCCTCACCCACAGCAAAGATGATTCAAAGCGTGTTAAACAGCACTGAAAGAGCATAGGAAATCAGGAGTGAGCTGCTCTTTACCCATTGGGCTCAGGCTGTGGTGGGGTTGATGAGTTCATTTCTCAGCTGTGTTTGCACTCCCTCACCTCTGACTGTTTGCTCCATCACCTTCCTGGCACATGAACTTTCACTGTTTCTGTGACAAACAACTGATCTGGCTAGATTTATATCTTCCCCTCTATTTTTAATTTTTGTGTTGTTTTCAGCATAATTCCCCAATTCAGATCACAGTGCAGTCCAGCTAACAGTTGTGCTAACACAATAAAGGGAATTGAGATGTTGGGGAGGCTGGGGATTGCCAGTTGGGGTTGCTGAGACAAGGCATTCCTTACAGAAAGAGGGCTGGCAGCTGCGTGATGCATGACTGCTTGGTGGGGTAATGGATGTAGTCCCTGACACAAGGGAAAGGTAAAATGAGAACAGAAGTGTAAATGCAAAGGGAGGCTTTCTTCTGCTGGAGATGTTTCTTTTGGTTTCCGTTTAGGAGCAGGACTGTGCTGTTTGTTGTTCAAGTGGCCTGTGTTAGTGGCTCTTCTTGGTGTTTTACAGCTGATTTAAAGTGATCAGAGTCTGGGCTGACACTCTCATGCACGATCCCTCCTGAACCCCTTTTCTGGGAGATGGAATTGATCTGGGGCTGTATTACATGCCCCTCTTTAGCTCATACTGTCATATGTGTCACTATGTAATGAGCAGGCTGAAGACTCCTTCTATAATTTTCGTTTGGGTTATTTTTCATTGGGCTAATTCAGCTGGATTCATTTTCAGCTCCCTGTTTAGTTCATGGTTACTGTGGTCAGAGGAACACCAGTGTCAGCACAGGCCATGGGCTCAGCTCTGTTTAATCTGGCATGAAGCTGTGCCTGCGGCTTCCAGCCAGCTCAGAGCTGACCTGGCGACAGCAGGAGAAGATGGGGAAGGGAAGGGGTGAAGGATGCTCTTACCTTTTAGAGCAAAGGCTGCACTTAAACCACTGGGGCTGCTTGTGTGTTCACTCAGATACGTGTGTGGTGTTGGATTGGGTCCATAAAGGCATGGGTGAAACGGTCCTATGAAACCTGCACCAGGATGTGTGCACGTGTGTTTTTTCAAGATTTGTTTCTTTCTGTTGCCCAAGGTTCTTAATTTTGGCAGTAGAGGTGGCTCTGTGTGGACCTGTGAAAAGCTGTTATGGAAGAGGAAAGGATGTCTATAAAATCAATTGTCAGGCTATTTCCATGCTGCTGTCATTATGTCCTCATCACCTCCTATGTTTCTTTCCAATTGTCGGAGAGATAATGAAGTGCCGTTGTCACTGCCAGCAGAGGAAGCACAGATCTTGGAGCTGCGCTCTGGTTTGAGCACAGTAGGCCTTGCTGATGATGGCTGAAGGATGTGGGCACACAGGAGCACTTTTATGTCTCCATTAATGAATGTGGCAAGACATGCCCCCGAGCACCAGGCCCACAATGGTGGCTGTGCTAACTCCAGTTGTAACTGAACATCAGAGATGAACTGGACTTGCTGGTGTGGCTGAGTGTATGCGCTTCTGTCTTGTACTTCAGTTCTTCAGCAAAACATCAGAGAATCCATTTTAATTACTAAGTATGTGTCCCTGAGACTTCCTTCTTCCTTTCCTAAAAGGAAAGTGTTTTACATTATCTGAAAGAGCCCAGCAAATTGTGCTGTCTTGGCTTCTTTTCCTGGGTTCAGACCTTGAGAAAAAACATTTAAAAATCTTGATCATAATTGAGCAGTTGAAAATAATTGAGGAGTTGAGAATACTGTTCAGGCAGCCTGAAGTAGCCTTTGAGTTGCTGGAGAAGCTTCCTTTCTTTGCTCTGTGTTCAGGCAGTTACTGTGTCCCCACTGAACCTTAGTTCGGTCCTGCAGCATGTCTGTATTTCTGGTAAAGTCATTCACATGACTGGCCTGGTAGGGTCTGGGCAACAGTCTGCAGGTTGTTCATACCTGCTCTTTCTGTGTTATTTTCAGCTGATTGCTGTATCTTCATCATAAATCTAGTTAATACAAATTAATGGTATAGGATAAAATAAGCCAAAATCCTTATGAAGAAGGGATCTCGTGTGACTGTTTTTAATTTAGCTGGTTGTCATTTGTATGGTGGTCAGTGGTGGGTTAGCATATAAACATAGTTGACTTCTGTCATTGCAAGACGGGGCAGACTTGCTAGGTGAGGTCATGGTGCAGGCACTGCATGTGTATATAACAAAGCAGTGTGTCGTGAAGCTCAACAAGTCCAAGTGCAAGGTGCTCCATCTGGGTCGAGGCAATCCCAGGTATGAGCACAGACTGGGAGATGAGGTCACTGAGAGCAGCACTGTGGAGAAGGACTCAGAGGTTCTCGTGGCTGCAAAGCTGGACACGTGCCGGCAATGTGCGCTCGCAGCCCAGAAAGCCAACCCTGTGCTGGGCTGCATCCAAAGCAGCGTGGGCAGCACGGTGAGGGAGGGAATTCTGTCCCTCTGCTCTGCTCTGCTCTGGTGAGACCCCGCCTGCTGTGCTGCATCCAGCTATGGGACCACCAACATAGGAAGGACATGAACCTGTTGAAGAGGGTCCAGAGGAGGGCCACAAAGGTGATTAGAGGGCAGAAGCATGTTTCATTAAGACCGGCTGAGAGATGGGGTTCAGCCTGGAGAAGAGAAGGCTACAGGAAGACCTCATTGCAGCCTTCCAGAACTTAAAGGGGACTTCGAAATAAGAGGGAGAGGGACTTTTTATACAGGCAGAGAGTGATGGGTCAAGGGGGAACAGTTTTAAATTAAGAGATTTAGCATTAGATGTTAGGAAGAAATTCTTTACTGTGAGGGTGGTGAGGCACGGGAGCAGGTTTCCCAGAGAAGCTGTGGGTGCCACATCCCTGGAAGTGTTCAAGGCTAGGCTGGATGGGGCTTGAAGCAGCCTGGTCTAGGGGTGGCATTATTGCGCATGGTGGCTGAGTTGGAATTAGATGATCTTTGAGGCCTCTTCCAACCCAAATCCTTCTATGATTCTATTCAGTTACTCTTGTGAACACAGATTTGTTTAAGAAAAAGCCCCATGTGGCTGCCTCTGGTTAAGTTTTGCTTAGTAAGCATCTAGGGAAAGACATGGTCCATGCTTATATGTATTTTAAGCTAATAAAGCTTTATATCTCTTGATATATCTTGCTTTTATCTTTTGATACATAGTCTGGTAAAGGTCTTCTAGGTAAAGGAAGATACTGAAGAAAGTTTGTTTTTATGAAGTATGTAAGAATCTTGCTGGTTTTGTGGTACTTACAGTTTAAGTCAGTTTTTAAGTAGTTTCAAAACAGTGAAATTTTGCTTTCTTCAGTAGTAGCAACTGGCTTGTTATGATTGAGTAGTTAAATTTTGGTCTCAAGGAAAAAGCTATTTAGCTTCCTAACATCTGTCATTCAATCTAGTTCCGAGTTAATTTGAGTCCCTTTCCCAACCATTCCCCACCTGCTCCAGTGTCTCAGAGCTGGCCAAAAGCAGGGTACCCTCTCAGCTCCAGAGATGAGAAATTATTATGGGTGGGCTGGGGAACTGAGGAATTGCCAAAATTGATTGTCTGGCAGTGCGTCATTGACAAGCAGCACAGAAACACAGGTGGTTGGTTCAGGTACACTTTTGAGTCCCCTGTCCTTGACACGTGAGCACTTGACATCCTTAAAGGTAAAGGGCATCCTGGGTGTGTGCTTAGATGCTCTTCTCAGTCTTGTAGTTTAGTTCTTCGAACCTAATTCCTGTGTATCTTTTCTCTGGCTTGGAAGAATTCAGGCACAGAAGTAATACCATATGCTTTCTTTAATGATGGAGGCAAAGATGGCTATTCTGGAGGAGCAGGCATGTTGCTGATGGAGAGTGGCCCTGTGGATGATTTCAGCAGTCTGGCTGCCCTGGGACTAGCTGGCCTCGTAGTGGGGCAAGGAACACCTTCCTCAGGTGTGCTGCTTTTAGCAAGAGCTTCCTGAGATATTTTTCCCTTGAGCAAAATTAGCATCCAGGACAGAAGCATACAGCATCTTTAATTACACAAGAGGGTGTAGAACGCTTTGGCTCTGCCATTCCTCTTAGCCTGCAGCCTTCGGATCTTAGTGATCAAGTGGCTGGAGCTGCTGAGGTGCCTGGTAGTTGGGATAGTGCACCCCCACACGCTCATCGTCGCTGTTGTGTCTGGCCGTTTATTGCAATGGCAATAAAACTGGTTATCTTTTCTGGAGAATAAGCACATTTATAACAGTCTGGATGCTGACAAGGTTTATCTACATGCTGGCAACAAAACTGGCTTTTAAAGAATCCTAAATTTCTTGTAGCTGTAAGTGGTGTCAAACTCATCAGTGATAGAGGTCATGTAAGATAAGCAACAGGGGAGTGAAAGGGAGTGACCTTCCTGCTTTGGCATACAACTTTTTTTCCTCCTGAATTTTTTGCGGGTCATTGATGGCCCTTCTTAGCTTGAAACATTACTTGTTTTTTTTCTGTTCTCCCACCAGTTAGGACTCCTGACTTCAGAAAAGCTACTTTTCATTTACTTATGAGTATCAACAACAGAACTGTGGCTGAAGGCTGTGGAAAGTAGTTGTTGTGGCCACAAATGATGCCTCTGGATCCTACTTAGTTATCCATAGTTTCGGAGACAGTATGTTTTAATTAATTTTGTTAAATTAATTTATTTCTGTTTAGTTCTTCACATTCCATTCAGGATGTTTTGGAAAAATTGTCCTGGGAACTGGTGTAGGAATTTGTGGGAGGACTCATTCTAAGGATTGTAAATGTGAGTGGGTTTTTCCTTGTTGCGGTAGAAGAGAAACCAAATTGCTGCCCTTAGCCAGTGACTTAAGATACCAAAACACTATCTAAGGCATGCTGAATTGCTATATTTCTTTGCAGCAGTGAAGAGTAGCAATTTACCACTAGCTGAGAGCTCTCAGGATTTTGAAGCACCAGTGTAACTTGCTGAAAGACGACTGTTGGTAAGCAGAGGAATGAACGGGCTCCTGTACAGGGAAGTCTCAATGGCGTGGAGAATTGTCTGTTGCAGTACGTGGAGCAGAAACTTATTGATAGGATTTTGCATAAGAGAATCCAGTTGAGTGCTGAATTCACACTCATTCAAGCTTTGAGCAGAAAATTAGTCTATGCTCCAGAGCTATGTTTATGAGATCCCACAGCTGCCTACTTGTGGGAAGGTACTCACTGAGATGAAACAACTATTATGTATTTCTGAGTTTACAGTTGAAGTGTCTACAGTGCAACTTGAAGGGGCTGTGGGGGTTAATGCAAGACTAGGGTTAGTTCCTGGCATACCTTATCTCAAGCTTTCATTTACATATTTTTATCTCTTCACCCTTTGGCGCGGAGAGTGGGAACACACCTCTCGTCGGTTGTGCATGCTTCAGTAAAAATAGGGAAATCATTCATGAAATGTTCTGGTTTTACGTTAGCGGGAGGGGTGGTAAACATCATTGTAAAGGTTTAGTGGTGCAGAATGTAATAAATTCAGTACTTTCGCAATTAAATCACTTTTTTTTAAATAGTTGAGAAGAATTAAATAGACCTTGCAAGGACAAGATCTTCATCTTTAGGACTAAAGTCCTTGCCATGCAGGAAAAGCTGTATTTGAAGGTTTCTCCTCAGTACCTCTGCTTTGTGGTGGCTGGTTGCATGTAACTTTCTCTAGTCCCAGAAAAACACAGAATCACTGTGCTTCCAGAGATCATCACTGCTCCTGGGAGCACTTTGAAGGGTTTCAGAGAGACTGTTTGACAGGTTTAAGAACTGCCTGCTGGTGGTGTATGTGGAACTACAATTACGCTTAGGCTTTGGGAGAATACCTTGGGTCAAAAGGTATTCAGTTCTGTAGGAATTCCCTTCAGACATAATATTTATGAATAAATTGAACTGGAAATAATTACATGATTCTTACATAATTCCACCCTTCCTGAAGTGCTTGAGGACTAAGGGGCTGTACATGAATAGAATCACAGAATATCCTGAGTTAGAAGGGATCATGGAGTTCAACTCCTGGCCCTGTACGGGACTTCCCAAAGAGTCACACCATGTGCCTGAGAGCGTTGTCCAAACACTTCTTGAACTCTGGCAGGCTTGGTGCTGTGATCACTGCCCTGACGAGCCTGTTCCGTTGCCCAGACACCCTTTGGGTGAAAAACCTTTTTCTGATATAATTGTGTAAGTAGTTTGCTGGCTTTCCTGCATAGCTGAAGTTAGAAGGAATTCATGGTGTGCACAGAAAGTGCAGGTTTTCAGTCTCCAGTTAGGAGAGCTGGGAAGTTGGAGAGTCAGGATGTGGCTGAGATGGCTGAGAATTAGACAAATGCTGGCATTTGTACTGTTGCATGGTTTGCTTTGAAGCAGTTGAATGAATTTGTCCAAAATGTTTTTTCCTGTTTTGGCAATTAATGTAATGCATTTATTGTTACGTAATTACTCATTACAGTAATTTATTTGTGTTCTCTCTCTCTTACCCTTCTATACAGATGAAGGGTTTTCCCCTTCAATTCTCAGGGTTAAAAATATACAGACCTTACTTTTGTAAAAGAGTGCAGGTTTGGTTTACAATTTTATATTGATATCTAATACTTTCTAGGCTTCTGGCTGCATGGTAGAGAAAGAGGAAAGAAGCTGTCATGGAGACAAATTGCACAGAAGACTCAGTTCAGTGCTAGTTCCCAGCTATTGAGGCAAATACAATTTTATTGTTCATGCTGTACCTCCCTTTTCTGCTTAAATTAATTTTTAAAAATCTATCTGTATATATTTGTGTGTGTATACAAATATATTTCACATACTTTTTTTAGATCATCCAACCACTTTTAAAGTAAAATGGGAACAAAAGTTGGGTTGTCAATTAAAGCTTTCTATCTGCTTGTGTCTCTGTGCCAGGAAAACAAGATGCCGTCATAGTGGTACCTCTTAAATCACAGAATATTCTGAGTTGCAAGGGACCCACAAGTATCTTCAAGACCATCTCTTAAGTGAATGGCCCAGACAGGGATCAAACATATGACCCTTGCATTATTAGTACCATGTTCTAACCACCTGAGCTAATCTCTACAAAGTTTCCTTGGGAAAGATGTGTTCTGTTGCCTCAGCTGGTTCCAGTTAGTCTAAACAGATCACTCCAAATTAAGAGTCTTAACTAACCTGCACCATCTCTCTTGTTTATTCCAAAACACATCAGCATTTGAAATTTAGTCAAACACCTCCACTTTGACTATTTTTTTGTTGTTTCAGGTTTTGCTAAAACACCTGTAAGATTTCACTGCCTTTTGGGCAGTACTGCATTTGTTTGAAGGAATAAAGTTCCTTGTTCTTGGCTTAGCAAGTCTGCTTTGATATGTTGTTTGCTGCTAGTTTTTAGAGCTGAGTAATTTTGAATTTGGGAAAGTAGAAATGTAATTATGACCCTTTCCATTAAGAGACAAGGTTTTCAGTCATTCTTGTTTGAAAAATAAAATTTTCATTTAGAAAGCTTTGATTTTAATTTGTAGCAATGAAATTCTAGGAATTTCATGCTTTCATACTTTACTTCTGCTGACTAGGAAAATGTCTTCCCCCGCCAGTTAAAATACTTGCATTATTTTAGTTTCAAAGTAAATATGCTTATGATCTAACCACTTTTGCTAATTACCTTCTGGTCTTTCACCACCACTCGAGTTGCTCTCGCCCTCCAGTAGTGTCTAGTATGCCAAAAATGCATTTGGCTGGCTTGGGCTGATGGGCAAGAATCTGTGTCTTAATTATGGTAGAGTTATCCACTTGTGTGCCACATAATCTTATATTTATCCCCCTTGCTATTTATAGAACAAGTTTGCAAACTTGTTGGATTGGCACTCTGAATGTTTAATTTAGACATGCATTTAAAAGGGGAGGAATTTGCTTCATCAGTAAACTCTTGCTTTTTTTTGTGTTTTGACTATGTGTTGATTCCTCTTGTTTGGCATCAGGTGAAACAATGAAACAGTTCTAGAGTGGTGTAAACAGCTTTTCAGTCCACGCCACGTGTAGCTTTGGTCTTCTTGCACTGTGTACAGAGACATGCTTTTGTTTGGAAAGGAAGGGAATTTTGCAATTGCCCAAATAAATTTTCTGTTTGTGTTGCATGGCTTTTAAGTTAGACCAAGTAATGTTAGCATCTAAGGGTGTGTTTGTGTAATAATATGAATGGATATGATAAGAGAGGTGTGGGAGGCTATTTATATAGAGATTTGTATCTTAAAAGTTAAGAAATTTGCTTAAAATCAGGTTGTCATTTAAAACAATGAAGGGAGGGGCTGTGTGCCTTATTTTAGAGCCTTTGAGAACTTTAGCAAGATCTTTTGTAGAAGCGAAGACAGCTGGAAAGGTTTTGGTTTGGACCCCCCATTGCCGCCCCCCATGATTTTGCACCGTCTCATGACTTTCTAACAGAAACATCTAGGGTACCAACATGGTAAAAATGCTATGAATCAGCAGCATTAAAGCCAGATTCTGTAGGTTGCAATTAAGCTGTAATTTGTCAAGTTTCTTTCAAACTCTTCTATTGGTGGTGTGTTTAATATTGCTTGAGAGAGTTTTTTGCAAGGAAAACACAGTAATTAACGAAATACTTCTCCGGACAGTGCAGTTGTCAGCATTTGTGGTCACTGGGTGCAACTGTGAAGGGAGAGGGACCCTTTGGAGCAGCCAGGCCTTTTCTGTGGGCTGGTGCTTTGGAGCTGGTGTAGCTGGCTTCCTTTTGCAGGCAAGTTTTGTGAGTTTTTACACCACCAGCATGTTCAAGGGCTGGTTACTGGATTTCAGCAGGAATTGGTACATTATGCAACTCTGAAAGGTAGGATGACTGCTGCTAAAGTGTTTCAGCATTGGTAGGATGAATGTAGTCAATATAAGGTGTCCGTTCCTTTTTGCTCAGCCTTTGGATAGGGCCTTCGCCAGTTTGGGCTTCATTTTCTAGCTATGCATTTTTCACTGTAGGGGTGTTTGTATGTTATTTTTGGTTGCTTTTCACCTTCAGCTGTTCAATTCCGATTTCTATTTTTGTGGTTTCCCCATACACACATCCCTTAGTTCTCTTTTTTTCCATACCTCCATCATCTCTAAATGTAACTGATCATAAACGTCTGTTTTAGGAATGCAAGGGCAAGTTCTTTCAGTCATTGTTGCACTGTGCTGAAAGTGCATTTGCAGTTTGAAAAAGAAAAAAGTTACAGCCTTTTTTTGAAGCAGGATTTTCATTTGTAAACCATATGCTATTTTTGGTGTGTCAAATATGAAGGCTTCCTGTATGAAACTGATAGAGAAAAAGATCACAGGAGACCTAGAGCAGTGAGTCAGGTCACAGCAGGCCTTGTTGCCTGGTACCTGTGTCATCAAAAAAGGGATGCTTTGGCATCCCTAAATGAGATTTTCTTTTCCTTTAGATGGTAGATCTGTTCAAAGGCATATTTGATCATGAATAATTTGGAGGAAAACAACTTTTTAACCTTCTGAGAATATCATACGTCTTCTTGTTACTTCTGAACTCTTCACAACATCATCATCAGATGTTGAGCAGGTTGTCAATTTTCATTACTGGAGTCTGCTCAGAAATTGTTTATCCCTGTTTCTTTCCACTCCAGGCATGTTAAGTCAGATAAATTCATACACTGATGTTTAATCACTGATCACTAATTACTCTTGTGCAATATTGATCAGCAGCGTTTTTGTATGCAATGATCAGAATGAATAATAGCTTCCTAGTAAACAGTGAGGAGTGGGAGGTGAAGATGGTCATTTAGGCCCATGTAGAAGCTGACAAAGCTTTTTTCCAGAAGTGTCTAGACTCCCTCCGACTTCTTTTCCCCTCCCCCTACTCCAAACGGTTTCTTTTCTTGTTCTGTTCAAGCCAAGCATAAATCCTTCTTTCTGTAGATGGTGTGTCTTTCAGCAAGTGCCCCAGTCCTCAGGGCAGCTGGTGCTGCTGAGGTTGTCCAGTGTCTCATTTTCCTGAGGAGCCTGTCATTTCTTCTCTCAGTACACTACAAGCATACACAGGCTTCCTATTTCATGGGGGCGTCCTGTGAACATCACACCTGAAAATGAAAAATGACTGCTTGTGAGATAATTCAGTTAAAAAGAAGCCAGGGAAAACCCAAATAGGCAGGGCTGTGGTGTGTAGGTTGAAAGCTGTTTTTTTACCCCCTCCTTCCTCCTACTCTTTCCTTACCCAGTAAAAGACCCGGTCTGTGCCTGAACTTGCTATTCTGAATAACCTCTTATCTGCACACAGTGACTGATGCTCACATCCTGTTTGCTACCAGCTTAGAGCACCCTGAAGAGGGACATTTCTATTTCTGCTGGGTCTGTTTCAGTGAGTTTGCAGGCTTGCTCTCTGCTGCTGCCTCTGTCAGATGCCTTTTGATTCTCTCCTGTGAATTTGAGGAAATTTTTTTTTACTGTTTGTACAAAATAGCAAAATCACTGTGGGATTTGGAATGGCATCTGGAAAAATGAGGTAGACTTTTGAACAGAGGAATAATTTATATTGAGTCAGGATTCTTTAAGTATTTAGACTTTGATTAATGCTCTGCTAATGTAGAACTAGTCTGCCCAGGAAATAACATGAATAAACCTGTGAATCCCATTCTTGCCAAGATGTAGGTTTTGATCAGGGACTTGCTAGCTTCCTTGGAAAAACTGTAGATTTAAATATTCCTTTTTTTCACACCAATGAGTTCAGATATTATTTCTCTAATGAAATCACTTTGCTGTGTTTAGTAATACACTATCTGCACAATGTCATATCTGTTTTAGTGATGAAGGTGCTCAGGGAAGCTGATTATCCACTCTAAAATACATGTAATTGAGTGGTTCATGCTGCAGAAGTTTTCCATGCCAAGCTTTGTTGTGTCTGCCACTTGTAGCATTTTACCAGTTGCAGCCTTTGTAGCCATGCTTGGAAAAATACAAGCATGGCTACACAGACACCTAAAAAACCCAAGACAAAAAATCCTGTAGTTGTCAAGTCTATTTTTGAGATGGCTGTGTGGAGATAAATATTAAAGGGAATCTTCTTACAGTTTTAATGAAGCTTACTGTGAATTAAACTTTGAAGACTAAGCAAGTTCATCTTCTTTCTTTTTTTACAAACCTGTGCTTCTGCAGCAAACTTAAAGTAGAAGTGGGAGGAAATGTAAGTACATCTGAATTAATGGCTCCCACAATGAGAAGATCCTGCACTGTTCTTTTTAACTTACTCCACCTTGAGGATGATTTGGATGAGACCTGACAATGTAGCTTTCTTTCACCCCCTTGCACTGCATGCTTCTGCTGAGGACAGTTTCTCGCCTGTTTCTCCCTCCCTGCCATCGTGGTAGGATGCTCATCTCCTGCTCATCCACACTGTGCCACAGCAGGCTCCCCAGCTGTGGCACAGTGCAGGCTGGTGCCTGCACTTTCAGGGAGGCTGAGGGGACTGTGCTTGCTGCCAGGGTGGAAATGCTGTGTTTAGCCCACGTGCCACGGTGTCTCCTGCGCGTGCTTGCGGTAGTACCACGGCCCTGGCTATCTCCAGCCATCCATGGGCTGGAGCTGGTGTGGGAAGGAGCTTTGTGCCCTCATGCACAGCTGCCAGAGGAGACCAAAGGTACAGCTAGGTCTGGGAGAGGTCAATTGAAGTGACCCGTGGCATGGCAGTCAATGGGGACACATAGGTGGCTTAGCAGCCCACTCCCTGTCTCTGCTTGTGTATATAATTTCCTTGCTATCTTGAGATTGGAGCCTCCCTATGTTGGAAAGCTCTGGTGCAACTGAGGTGCGTTTTTGACTCTCCCAGGAAGGCTTTTATGGCCAGAACTCCAGAAGACACAGGAAGAGGTTATTGCCGTAGGTGGTAGTGCTTTTACTCTGCTGATGGTCTCAATGAGGGCTTGCTGCTCTCTGGCTGGCCACGTGTAGGTCTCAGTGGTGAGGCTCTCAGGTGACATTTCTTGCTCACTTTGCGTTACAGTAAAAATGAGAGGCCAAATCCCACTAGCTGAGGAAAGCCCTCTCCCACAGGCACCGCAGTTCTAGTCCCACCAGGGTGCCCCGTGTCTAAGACAGAGTGTGCTTACTGTAGCTGCTGGGTTTTGACCTCCCCACAAGAGGCTGGTTTGCTCCTGGAGCTAAACTGGTCTTTCCCTGGTTTGTCTTCATTGCAGAGCCATTGATCTTACTGTTTAATTTAGGAGGTGTTTCTCCAGAGGCTTGTGGTAGTACCTGGTGTTTGGGTAGAAGGAGGATTTGTGTGGGTTGTTTGCAAAAATGCCAAGTCGTGGTGAATTCCCAGATTTTTTGGAGTCCATGAGGTTATGACATCTGAGCCTTTGAAGCAGGCTGACGAGTTTGTGCTGATTTGGGCTGTGTAAGCGAGATGAACACTTCACTGCAATAATGAGTTACTTCATTTTGGAGGATGCTTGCAGCATGGGGGGAAGTGTTTTGTTTTGCTTTCTGGGGTTTCATTCAGCCATGAGAAAGAGGAGAAATGACAGTAAAAAATAAGTATCTCTGAACCTAGCAAAGAAATGGGACGCAAGCAGAGCAGAATGTGTATGTAAGTAGCCGAAGTAATGTTTTTGTTGATGGATGTGGGTAGCAGTGAGGTCTCTGTTGCAGAAGGGTGGTTATTCTTCAGCATGTTCCTGCTGGAGGTGGCTGGGATCTGTTGAGGCTGCTGAGTGGGGGCTTGGGATGGAGCACAGCTTTGTTTCTGTAAAGAGCCCAGGAGCACTTGTAAACCCCACATCCAGAGAGCCTCTCAAACCATTTATCAAAGTGCCTGGTTTTCCTTCTCGATACATCGTGCAAACCAATATTAAATACTAAGCAAGGAAAAACCGTACATTAAATAAACAGTTATGGGGGAAATGGTGTAAATCCATTAGCTTTTGTCAGATCTTCCTTATTTCTATTTTTATTTGTCACTGATAATGGATTTAGTACAAGCAGCTCCCTCCCACACATTTCTGCTAGCTGTTAACCCCTTCCCCTGGAAATTCACTCACTGGCTTATTTCGTCATTAATACAGTGGTAGGCAAAAAGTGACCTGCAAACCTTTAACACAGATATAAGTGTTGAATAATTTTTTTTAATATCTGTTGTGTGAAGGGCTGTGTTTTAAAATCATCTCAAGGTTTTCATATACGGTAGAACTATATATTTATAAGAAAAGGCAATTTATGTCTTTTCCAATTGTAGATAATGTAGATAATATGAAGGGCAGTGGATAACAGTGGGTATTTAAATGAGTGCACCTCTGATATGAAATTAGCACACCACACTAAGTGGGCTATTGGTTTGGAGTCTTGAGGGATTTTTTGCTTTTTGCCTTGGATTTTATAGGTGACCTTGAGGACTTCTTTTTTTATTCTTTTGTTTCTGCGTCTTCTCAATTTTCTTTTCAATAGAGTAGGGATAATTACACTTTCCATGTATACACAGAAATTCTGTAGGCTGAAACAGCATTATTAATGCTACTTGCTGCCTAATCTGCCTCAAGTATGCCTGTGATGGCCTGTCATGCTGACAGACTTGTCTTCTGAGCACTCCTTTCCCAGCCCAGTCTCCCTATGTCTGTTTGATCTTACACTTTGTTCCTCCCTCGCAGTGTCACAGCCTGTCTTCTTCAGTGCCTGGACTTTGCCTAGCCTAGGGAGACTTAGGGCAACATTTGGGGCTGCTAGGCACTGGCATGAAACAACATCTAGTTTATATAGGAGCCAGGCATTGTTTAAGGGCAGTTAATGACACTGCTTTCTTCAGCTGCTTGCAGGATTTCCGTGTGGCAGTCTAATAGCTTTATAGGGTGGTTCGCATATAAACTCAACAAGGAGATATCTGACAAGCTAAATATGACTCTTGGATTTGAGTGATGTAATGCAGCACCTCCTGAGCCTGTTGGAGGAATCATTTTATGATGAGAGCAGTGGGAAGCTAATGTGGTGTAGGAGATCCACTGCCAGCTGTAGGCAGTCATTTTGTGGGAGCTTACCTGTGCTAATGGACATGTGCTGATGTGCTGGAGGAGCAGTGGACCAGCTCTGCCCATGGGCATTGGGTCACTGTGACTGAAATAATGGTAGAGAATCATTCCAGACCTGGTGTTGAAGTGTTCCTTGCAGGATCAGGAGCTGGACTCTAGAGACATGCTTTGGGATGGCAGTCTTTGGCTGCAGCTCAGACTTGCTGGGTGTCTAGGGTTTGCACTAGAAGACATTCCTAACTTCTCTGTACTCGAGGGGAAGCGCTGAGACAAAAAATTGCTTAAAAGCCATGAATGCCTTCATTTGTGTAAAACCCAAACACAGTCAATCCCGTGCCCACTGTTTCTTTGCTATACCTCTGGCAGATAGACAAGGCCATAGGATCTGTGCCTGTGACTCTATTAATGGGGCTCTCTCTGCAGGTTTGGGTGGGGGTGAGCAGCCTTGGAATGCACTGCTGCAGAGTGCAGGGCCTGTCACTCTGATAGCACATACAAGCCCAGAGGTACAAAGAAAACTTCTGATATGTCTTGTGCTGCTGAGACTTGCACTCCTTTAATATTGGAAGACCTGTGGACAGTGTGCATTTTGGTAGCACTTTCTGGTGTTGCAAGATGTTGTATTGCATCTGGCCTCTGTAATAGGTTGAGGTTTTTTCATTTCCATTTTCTCAGCTGTTACTTCTCAGTGCTGGTCTTGCGTCTTTATTCCTATATCATTGTGTATTTGTGTTCTTGGCTTCCTTTTTGTTTTATTTCATTTTGAGACAAAGTAGTCTTTTTCCACTCTAATCATACTTCCGTTCTTAGGGACATAGTTTACCCACCCAGCCTCTCCAGTCAGAAGGACAGTGCCCATTTTGCGACCAGAAGAACAGCAGAGACATGGAGGTGTTTCATGCGGCTGCTTCACTTGGGGAAGAGCCAGGCCACTTTCATAAAGTCAAATCAGGGAATTAAAAGGTTGATGGCTGGGTTGGTGTCTGGGGTAGCTCACTGAGCAAGTAAGCTAAAATACCAAGAGATGAGTACGAAAACAAAGACTTGGACTTGCGTGATTTGAAGTAATGGATGTTTTTACTTGGAGCAAAATAAGATGTAAAAAGCCCCAACCTTCTGTTTTCCTGAGAAATGCTGATGATTTTTTGATGCAACTGGCTTACTTGGGCTGAACACTGTACTCCAGCAAGCTTTCCCGTCAAAACTTTAATTTCATGCATTAGATGAGCATATGTTTATGGTCATATAGTTGTGTTTTAGCTAGTCTCTTCACGCTTCTTCACCTTTGTGCTTGAGCTGAGCTGTGGCTGCTGCTTTACTGAAAAAAAGTTGAAAACATGCGACGTGTTTGTGAGGGATTTATTATGCTGCATGCAGATATTACTTCAGATTTACTTCAGCTTGGTGTCAAGCTGTCACCTAACATTGCCAAACTTTCCTTGGAAGAGCAGGGGAAATTTCTAGCTGTCTTAAGTTCATAGGTCAGGGGGATTTTTATGAAAATTAAAAGCTTCGTAAGCAGTTATCACTGTCATTAAAATGCAGTCAAGGTCTATAGTGCAGTTCTTTAAAGCTGGACATGGAGAATTTCACTGGTCTGTGCTAGAAATGTTAAAAAGAGAATGAAGAAAATCTGCCCTTAGATTGCATGAATAGTTATTTGTAATTTTTATGTAAGATTGCAGTGAATCTGAGGAATGCGTTTTGTAATAATAAGAATCATTGGCAGTGGCTTTGTTTTTCTTTCTTTAAGAATTCCTTAGCTGTTGTACTTCTTAATTTAAAAAAATCCCCCAAAAATAAATACCAAACCAACCAACCAAACAAAAAAACCAAAAAAAAACCAAAACCAGAAAAAACTTAGCTGACCTCAGACAATTCAATACTTTGTTTGTGTGTTTTTGTGAATAAGTTCAGTTGTTTAAAAAAAGGAATAACTAGAGAACCCACCAGACTCATATTCAAGGTATATGCAAGCTGTTATAGAGGATAAAGTTTTAGTATTATCTGTGACCACCCATATAAAACTACTTAAAACTGGAGAATCTATTTAGGAGAGCAGGGCAAGCATCGTTATGTCTTTCTTGATAACTTGAAATACCAATGAGTAAAGATAAGCAATGGAGTTTTAAACAGACTAGCAGACCAACTTTGGCATCTAATCTTAAATCTTCCTGAGTACTTGCCAGACAAATAGTTTAAAATTTGTTATGTAATATATCTTCCAAGTTTTATTACTAGTATGCTAATTCTGCCTTACGTAAATGAAGGAGTTGGTTCTATTTTAGCAGTGATAGCCTTCATTTGAAGGAGCGTGATACTAACATGAGGGATGGGTAGTTGAGCTAAAAAAGTAAGGCATATTTTTCTTATCATTGCTGTCTGCAAGTGAATGGCATAGAGCTGGCCTTTGAGCAGTACTCCTGGTTGCACAGGTTCTCTCTCCTTGGATATTGAAAAACCTCTCTGCTCTTGCTGTCATAGTGCTGATTCAACACAGCATTAGTGGTCACAACAGGCTTGCATTTATCTAGTCTTGGTGAATTTTGCAATCATGAACTACTTCTTTCCCGTAGTGCCAGCTCAACACTTGCAGACCTTCAGTAGTAGAGGCATATTTGGTGAAGGATGTGTCATCTATGTTGTATTGTGGGGTGGCTTTGAAGTCACTTGGCAGGTTTCTTTGCACAGTACAAAAAAGTTATTTAAGCAAGTCTTCTCTCCTGAAGTGGATTTTGGAGTGATGATTGTGTTTCAGTGCATTTCAGAGCTGAAGGCAGGGTGTCATAAAGTGCAACTCAGAAGCTATTTTACTTGCCTTCCTCCTGCTTCTCCATTTCCTCATGAAAATACCTCACTTCTCTTATTAAACATATTTTTTTCATAGGGTGAGAAAAGGGGAATTTGTGTTCAGGAGAAATTCTTGATGTTAGTTTGCTGATCCCTGGGAACCAACCAGAGCTTGTTTTAGACAAGGTTTCCAGAATCACTCTGTCTTTTGGGTGACTGCAGTGTCAGATGGTGAGTGAAATACCCTGCTCTTTCTGTGGGTAGACTCTTCCATCATGCCTTGCTCTCTTAGGTGCTTCTGCAGGTCCTTGCTGCCTGACAGCCTTGGGTGTGCTCTCACCACACCCAGAGGTTTCCTGCACAGGTGTGAGCAGTCAACAGTGACAGTGTCTGTGACGAGGTGACTGATGGCTTTGTGCTGCTACATTAGATGTGGTGCAGCCATAGAAGTTGAGAAATGTGCTTCTGATCTAAAACAATTATCTTTTTCAGATTCTGGTCCTGAATGTAGTTATTCAAATGGTTGTTTTAAATTCTGTGGTGGCATGAATAGTTCTATCATACAGTTTTTTTTGATCCTGTACAAACACTTCTCTACTTGTATAGAACACTTGGACACCTGTAGAAGCTGTTGGGCATTCCCATAGATAACCTTGATAGCAAATCTATGTGGAAGGTTTGCTTCAAGCCTGCTGTTGGAGTGTAAGTGGACACAATGAGCTCAGGATAAATATTTCTTTAAAGTAAGACCCTTTAATACTCAGTAATCTCTCCACTATTATTTGCAAAGAGGTCACCTGTTGTACAATAGTAGGTTTCATCCACTTGGTTTCATCCACAATTTCAGATGGTGAATTACTGACAACAAAAGGTTTCTCATGGCTGAAGGTGTCCTTAATGATATTCACAGGTCCTGTGTTAACAACTGCAGCAACCTACACTGAGTTAGGCAGGGACAGATGTCACAGTGATGTGATTTCAATATTTGATAGCGTGATACATACAGATGTTAGTTGGAAATGCCCTTTTTGAATAATACAAAATTTTTGCTTTTTTCGTTTGCTTTTATGGTTAGTGAAGCCAATGTGACATATTTCTCAGATGCTGTACATCTGCACCCCTTCAGTCTGTGTAGCTGCCTGATTCATATTGCTGATCATTTTGGTTCAGGAGAGTCTAGTCATGGCCACTCATCCCCTCCTGATTCGACAGTGGAGAAGTAAAATACAGATCTACTCAGTGGGCAGCTGTTGTTTGGCAGTAGCGAAGTCCTTAACTCAGAGCTATTTAATAATTCTCAGCCTGCTGGCATAGCTTAGGTGCCTGAGCAGAGCTGTGGAATCACTCATTGGTGTCTTGTGTTGGTTTCTCCCCTCCCAGCCTCCAAGCCTGCCCCTGTGTTGGTGCCCAGCATCTTGGTGTCTGTGGTCTCACATGCACAGCCTGGCCTTTTGCTCTGGGCTGTCTGCCAGCCTTGCTGCCCAGCTCACCCCAGCTGTCCCCTGTACCCCTGCTCTGTGTCATACTGGGTTTGCCATTTGTCTTATGAGCTGCTTTGTGTCCAGCCAGAGTCCTGGTTGTCCTTTTTCAGTGTGCTGTTTCAAGAGGTGCATCAGGATGTCACTAGGGTTCCTACTGCAGAAGGGGAGAGCTCCCATTCTCCTCCCTGGCTCGCCACATCCATCCCCTGCTTTGTCACAGCTCTCTGGATGCTCATCAGACCCTCCATGTGAGCCAGCTTAATGACTGTAAATTACATCAAATTGTGTGAGAAAAACTGTTTTCTTTGAGGAAAATGACTGAAATGGGCTTGTGGAAGAAGGGCCAGGCACATGCAAGACATCAGGGAGGAAAAAAATCTCCCTTTTGGCAGATTTCCCTTAGGGTTCTGTTCCCCTGGGGATCATCTCGGTGGTGATGCTGCTGCGAGGGATGTGGGTGCCTGGAGCTGCTCCTCCCTGGTGCAGATTCAAAGTGAATGTGTTACCAGAGCTTCAGAAGGGAAAATCTGGAAATGGCAACCTCTCCTTGAGCCCACGTTTTGTGGTTTCTGTATCTGCTCTCTTCCCAAAGCTTTGTTTTGGCCAGGCTTGTTTTTATGGCAATGAAAAGAACAACTCTGTGAAAAACACTGCATTCCTAACACCTTTGAAGTCTGTTCTAAAATAACAAGGGAACAAAATTCTTCAAATAAACATCAGCCGGAATTTTTATATAGATGCATGTATTAGGTCCCCCTGTAGCCCTCTCAGTACCAAAACCTGGCCATGTGAACCCAATACAATGATTTGTGTATTTTTTCCCAGCCACTGGTCTTGGAAAGAGCTCAACACACAATTCTTTTAATTGAGCTTCAGGCAGATGACAGCTGATACGTAAGGCCAGGCAGTTAGTTGCAAGCTATATGCAGGCAAAATCTTTATAATGAGGAGTTTAACTAATGAATAATGCTTTTAATTCCCAACTATAACAACTGAAAGAGCGGACAAGCAGCATTTTAATTATTTTTAAATTTCAGTAATTTTTCAATTCTACTAAAAATGACCAAACATAGATTGTGTAAAGTAGTATTTAAAAACTTTTATATGCAGTCCATTGGAAGAAAAAACACCCGAACATTGAGTGTATCATTTACCTGTTCATGGCAATGCATTGGTTTTAGTGGCTGGAAGGGAATCAGGATTCTCTGTATATTTGAGATACGAGGAAGAGCAAATTTATTAATAAATTAGGAATTAATACACAATATTGTGGCACAATCTACATATATATTAAGTGACATAAAAAGGAGTAGCAATTTCTCAATATAAAAGATAATCAGGATTTTTTTTTTTCAAACAAAGTATTCAGTCATAAACTTCTTTGGGGTAACTCTATGTGCTTCTCTCTTTCCCCATTAGCACCTCTGAAATAGTTCACCCTGAACTGTAGTTAACTCTTGCTCTACGTGAAGAGGACTGGTAGTGACAGTCCCTGTTTTTTAATCACCTTAGCCAGGAATCAGTGCAGAAGCTGTAGCCTGTGTTTGTCAGGAAGGAGGTGGCTGTGCCTGGCCCTGGGAGGAGGTGGCATGTCGGGAGGTCTGAAAGCGCTCCAAGTGCTGAGATGATCAGGGGGCTGTTATCCACTCCTCAGTCACTTGTTGCCTGGGAGACAAATGTAATCCAGGGATTTTTTTTTTTTTTTACCCTTTCTTGCTGGTTTTTGATTGGAGTCACTATTGACTTTTGGCTTGGAGGAGGTAGTGAAGCAGCATGCCAAGTGTCATAAGATGGAAATTAATCACCAACCGATGGGTCTGAGCTCCAGTGATTTCCTTTCCTGTGATTGGTCTGTATATGGGAAGACTAACGACACGTCTGCACAGACAGTTAACGAAGCTCTTCACACCTCCCCACAGTCAAGAAGGATTCTTAACCAGATGACACTTCAGTTTTCCTTTTTATTCGTGCTCTGTTACATGATTGTGGAAAAACAAAAATAACTGTCTTAAAAGAGAACTTTGCAAAGTTGGCGAGCTTTGCCTTAAATTACATTTGTTTTTGCTGGTAAATTATAAGTCAGCTCAGTTGCAGTGAAAATATAGCAAATCTGCCTTCCCAGTGTTTTTTTTTAACAAGGAGTGTACTTCTCAATATTTTTTGAGCGAGAGAGTTCCTGTTTTTCAGTGAGATTATTTTTGGCTTTTGCAAGAGTATGGGCAAGCCAAACAAATTTATCTTAACAGTAATGAAGGGTTTTGAAGTTACTCTTCAGTAGTAACTTCATATTGCAAGGCCCTCAGCTTAAACTTAACTGATGGGTTTTGGGGAGTAACCTCTTCCAGGTAGATGAAAAGTCTATCTTGGAAGTAAATGAAAATACAGAGAAGTTTGAAAACAATATGTTCCAGTAAGTACAAATAAGGTAGATGATATTTAAGTGTAGCTTTTTTTATAAGCTTACCCCATGCTGTAAGAAGTAAGGAATCCAGCAAAGGTTTTCTCCTGAAAAATGTTCCTAGTTTTGCTCATTGCTTGCTTAAAAGGAAATTTTATGTTCTTAATCTGGGTCTTGGATAGAGCATGGAAGTGGAATTTGGGAGGTTTGGATTCTATTTTTGACTCTGTCCTTTGCCTAAAAATCACTTACTGGGCTTATCATGTCATGTCTCTGGCTCATTTAATATGGCCCCGTATTTAAGAGGGCTAAGCCTAGCAACCTCACCATTGCAAACCGGCTTGAGACGTGTGGTGCACAGCTTCCACGACTGACAGCAGCACTGGATCTTTCAGCTGTTGGCTGAGCTGAGAGCCCAAGAGTCTTGATTGCTCTCTATTTAGCCCCTTGTGTCTTGGGCTTTTTAGCCTTATCAGGGCCTGGCTTCACTTCAAGAACCTGAAGATGTCTCCCCTTAGATTTTCGTGGCCTCCTGGTAGGGCACCTTTGGGAAGTAAAAGGACAGATGCGCTTGAACCTTGCCATCCTGAAGAGTCCTGACCCCATATTCCTGTTCCACCAGTGCAGCATGCAGAAGAGATGGTTTCTTCTTCATCCCCCCCAGCAGCTGTGCTTCTTTTTGATAGAAAACTCTCACAGCTGTGCTGGGCTGTGCTGTCTGCTCTCCTTTTCTTTCAAGCCAAGTTTCACATGTTGCTGGGAACTTTCTAGATGCATGCACAGCCATCCAGTGACATCAGGGAAGACTTTTCTTTTTCATTTATTTTTCGGTAGAATTGTGTGCAGATTTTTCTCTGTAAGCACTTTGTATGTTGCACTGTGTATCCTAAAGCTGTCCGTGAGGCAGAGGAGCACTTACTAGGTGGTAGGGCAAAGATAACAAGTATTTGGAAGGAAACAAGTATCTGTTTTTGGTCTTCAGTATGGTTTAAAAAAAGAATAGCCCTCTTCCGATGTGTTTCTGTGTGTGTGTGTGTCTGTGTGTGCTTGTTCTTTTATATGTTGACTGAGAGCCTTGTTTCACTGATGAGAAAAGGGATGGCCCTGGGTTGAAAAGCAGCTAGAGGCAGTAATGCAGCCTCCCCCACCTGTTTCAGAAAGCATCAACATTTATCAAAAAATCTTATCATAATGCCTTGAAAGCCTGCCAGTGGAGTTCAGTCAACAATTAGGGGTGGTGTTTCTTTTTATGTGTGTTCAAGCAGAGCAAGACTGCTCCTGAGATATCATTCCATATGCTTTCATAGTGAAGCTGAGACAAAGTTTTTATATTTGTTTGAGAACTTACACAAAACAAAATTCAAAATATCCTCAGTCTGACCTCTGATGGGATTGAGACAAGAAATGAAATTGCATTGCTTGTAACTGCAGAATAAACACTGAATTTTAGTATAATCTTTGCCTTACAGATTGACCGCTTGTGTTGCTCCTCATGTCCAGAAAGGGTAATTACAGTAACTGTTGTTTTAGCTGATCACAATTTCACAACACCCTTAAATGGTTATACTCTGATTATACTGTGGGCTTTTTTTTTGTTTTTGGTCGGTTGGTTTGTTTTGGGGTTTTTTGGGTATTTTTTTCCCCTCTGGGGAGAAAAGATGATTAATTTCCTCTTGTAGTATAATGGCATTGATGTCATGTGGGTTGAAGGATTAAGTCCTTTTATTTTTAAAACAGTTGCTAGGGTGTTTAACCCCCTCCCTTTTAGCCTTGTTTCTGTTTGTATAACAGCAAAAGAAAAAGAAAACCACTTCTAAAAAGGAGACACTTTCTTTCAAAGTTTCCATTTAACAGTTAACTGTAGCTTCTTATTTTTCCAATATGGGATGATGGGAAAATTGCCAGATATTATTAAATCATATTAGCTAGTAACAAGAGAGAGGGGGAAAAGAGCAACCAAACATTCATTCTTACTTTTTTCCCCTCAGAATTGTGATTTAAATCATAGAGTTGTAATACATTATTAATGGAGCAATAATCTCTGGCAAGCAAATTATGTTCACTTCTGGCAGACAAAAAACCCAAACCCACTGCTTTTCCTGACAAAAACTGCTAAATAAATAAGGCTGTGCCATTAGATCAAATATTTGATTTTTTTTTTTAATTCTTTTCTCTTTGCAGAGTATTGGAAAGGGGTCCCTGTGGTGTATAGACCCAGAATATAGACAAAATCTTATTCAGGCTTTGAAAAAGACACCCTATCACCCATATTCGCATGTGTTCAATACACCTCCCACATCTCCTCAGGCATATCAAAGGTAAGAATTAGATGCATTTTACAACTCTAAATGTTTTCATGCAGTGTTGCGTATGATTCTTGGGTGAGGTACTAAATGTAATTAAGCGATGCAGTTTGGAATGTGCTCGTGCAGAGAGCCTGGCAGCGCTGGTGGCGGCCTGGCCTTGTTTGACATGTCCAGGACACCTTTTACCTGCCCGTGCCCCTGCTGCCTTCAGCGAGTTCCCCCAGCACAGCCTGCAGTGTTCCCGCCCCAGCCACAGAGCTGCTTGGCAAAGGAACACCTGAAATTAAAATGCAGATAAGCAAAAGGAGAGCTCTGAAGTGCCCACTTATCCCATTTGGTGAAGGCACAATACCCTCGCTCACTCGGAGGAGATGGGCTCATTCATCTCCCGGCGGAGCTGTGAGCTGGTGTTGCCTGTGCAGCTATGAGATGTGCAGGTGAGCCGGTGCCCAGGTGGCTTGACCAGCCCTTGTGGACATGGGCACCAGTTGTGGCCCTTAGGGTTAGCCTGGATTTTCTCCTTTGCTTCAGTGAAACTGACGTGGGGTGGGGTTTTTCCCCATTTGTTTTGCATTTTTTGATCTGGCCTTCACTAACGACGAGTGATAGCAAAGAGACATAATCTATGGCTGCCATCCACAAAGCAGGAAGGCAGGCGCTGAGCTTTGGCAGAACTCCTTTTTTCCTCCTCGATGCTAATAAGGGCTGTGACTGCGGCCCACCCGCCTCAGGATGGGGAAGATGTGGGGCGCCAGCCACGGCAGGGCCCGCAGCAGCACCAGGACAGGCGGTGACGCTGATGGCTCTCGTGGCGGCTTAGGTGTTTTTTATTATTTTTTCCGCGTTAGCGTTGAGGCTGGCGGCCAGGGAGGGCAGCGTGATGGTCGCCGTGGCGACGGGGCGTCTCCGCGGCAACGCGCGGGCCGGGCGGGCGCTGCTGCCTCGCGGGGCTCGGCCGCGCCGTTGCCGCGGTGACGGTGATCCCGGCACGGCGCTGGCGACCCGGGCCCGCGGCTGTGTCGCGGGGATCCCCCCGGCGGCCGGGGATTCCCCTGGTCTGACCACGGGGGTGGCGGGGCTGCGGGGTCCCGAGGCGGTGCGGCCCGGCTGGCCTGGTGTCCCGTGGGGTGCTGGGGAAACGCTGTTTCTCGTACCACTTGTGGAAGTACCCCCACTACTGTGCTCTGCAGAAGGACAAAGAAATAATCCAGAGAATGGATTAAAACTAATTCGTGTGTTTGAACAAAGCATGTTTCCTGGCCCTTGCTTTATTGTTACTGCTGCCTTTTTAAGAGTATTTTAATTATACAGATTTATTGATAAATTCTCATATCAAAGTGTAATGCACATCTGACACAGAAATGGAGCGAATTTTATCCCTTCTAATCCCCACAAACAAAAAAATCCAGCATACACATGCAGTTGAAAGCCAGACGATCTCCCATTTTTTATGGCTGAAGTGACTGTTGACTCAGTGGGCCGGGTTTGCCAGAGCTGCTGTGCAGTTTGCTGGCCGATGTTGCCGGCTGGAGCAACGACATGGACAGCTTTTCTGGACTGAGCTGAAGGAAGCAATGCAGCAGCACTGCTGGGGGCAAGCCTTGCGGGGATGAGCCCTTAGAGACATCCTGTCTGGGTGTCAGGGGAACCACAGTGGGGTACCTGCCCTGTGTCCTGCACAGTCCTGTGCCCGCTGCTCCCCTGTCCTCATCCTGCACAGCCTTGTGCCTGCTGCTGCTCTGTCCTCGCTGTGTGTGCCCTGCAGAGTCACGGACCTTGAGCAGAGGTTATGCTGCCCTCTTCCAGTGAGGGGTGTGTCTAGAACCTCACAGCCTGTTTTCGTGAGTGGGAGAAGAGAGGTGTACTGGCAGGTGCCAGACAGCATGGGATTTAAGAAAGGGGTTTGAATCACTACCTGCTTTCACCACTGCCCGATGTAGCTGAGCGAGGGAGAAGGAGGGCTCTAGCGAAATACCCACAAGTGAGTCCCAAAACTGAAAGGGAAACTTTCTCTCCCTGGTACCCATGGCGTGTCTGAGCTGCTGCCACACTGCTTGTACTGCCAAGTGCTTTGGAGTCTTCCTTGTAATGACTGCATCATAAAACAAAGAGCTTGTGTGGTTGCAGGAGCAAATGCCTTGCAAATACAGACCAAATGGAGGCCAGGTTTTATATGAAGAAATTGTAGTCTTGCTGTTACTTTTAGTTGGCTATCTTTCAGCATTTCCACTGTTAAATAAAACTTAATCTCCCCATAGTATTCTAAAATATTTATTCATTTGGCTACTAATGACTGGTGAAACATCAACGTGAAGCTGGTCTAGGCTATCAGTGACTTTTGAATTAATTCTGGATTGGCAGTTACATGGTAATTTTCTGAATATATTTCCAATATATTCTCAACAAGTTGAACATTCACTATGCATTTGGAAAAAACCAGTAATCCCATGTGTAAGTGATTGCTTTCTCATGTGTACAAAGACTTCAGTAAGGGTAGAAAATGTAAATCCACTCCACCATAGTCGGATCTCCAGAGCAATACATTGTCATAGTAACAAATTCCAAGGGGAATTTTTCTTACGGTGAAGACAATGCATCTAGAAAAAATCCGTGGGTGGCAGAGGTTTTGCTGTCCGTCCATCTTACATAGTGGAAGTCCACAACTAAGAGAAATAAGTCACTTGATATATTAATGAAATATATCTGGAACTAGATAATTTGCCAATATTATTCCTGTCTCTAGGAATGGGATTCATTGGAGGAATTACAAGGTTTTCAAGGGTCAGTTGGTGTGATTCCACAGGGGCAAATTGACCTATTCCTTGTCTTTATCAGGTATTTTAAAAGAATAAAGATGCACAAATGAATCACGTGTTCTGTCTAGTATCTGCATAAGCAGCTTATGGTTCAATTGAGCACAGAGTGGAGGGATGCCTTGTAAAAATATCCCAGGCAGGATGATCACTGAACACACAAATTCTCCTTTTCTGAGCAGAGTTAATTACATCAGATAATTTAGTTTCATGACTGCAGTAGAGCACCCTGCATAAACGTAACAAGGGTGGACCTTTTATGAAGGAGTTTCTCGATGTGAACGTATGCATTTGGATGGCTGTGTCAGTATCATTTGACCAGTATCATTTGACGTAAAACATGACTCAAGCCACGATATTTGGGCTATATTGGGTTCCATGTATAGAAGACTGTAGTTTTGGAGGGAAAGGCAACCTTGCTGTGTTTGTACATAAGAAGGAACTTCAGACTGCAATTGTCTGAATTGCTTCTTCAATTCAGGGCAAAGATTATCTGTAAGCTGTAAGAAGAGAAGAAGAATATCACAAAGTGAACTACTTAATTTTAATTTATTTGGATGTGTGTTCTTAGAGAACAATACTTATAATAAGCAAACAAAACTCCTTGGGTTTTTATCTGGTTCTTCTAATTGAATATGTCATGAAGCATGTAATTTATGGTGAATTTCAAGAGTGAGCTAGCACTGATGCACCTCATTACAAAGGAAAAGCTCTCATTGGTGTGGAAAAATAGGCATGTTAGAGTAACGTGTTTTTTAAAAAATATTTACAGTTGTGTTGTCAATAGCAACTTTGAACTATATTTATAGACACAAACTTGGTTAAGTAACTGTACAAGTTGGTGCCCTGATACTTTGTCTATATGTTTTATTTCCAGTTTTCTGACTCTTAACTGAAGTGTAGGTGGGATTTTCTCTTCTAGTAGTGCTTGGAGAAGATCTTGAAATAGATTTTTCTCTGTGTGTATTACATGGGGCTATTTCTCAAATTTATTTCTCTTTCTACTGCTGAAAACCATGAGGAAATGTAATCAAAAATAACAGAATTTATTAGTTTCACAGAGTAATAAAAAATACTTGAAGATTTGGGTGACTACCCAGGAATATTGGCTTTATAGACTTGTGAATAATTATCATGGCTTTTCATTTTTTCAGTGTGTTTTGCTAATTGTAGTTTGTTAGAGCAGTGTCAAATGTTGACAGATCTATCCTGTAGCTGATGAAATTTCTGACATGCCCAAGATAGAAACTGAGGAGGTGTTTTTCTCTTGAGCTGCCCCAGACTGCCTGTTCATAAAGGCTTTGTTGGATTCCTTGTTGGTTTGTTCCTTCCTATTGGAACAGCTCCTTGGGTGAGCTTGGTTCTGCTTCAGGAAGGATTGAGGCCTCAGACAAACCTGAACTAGATTTGTGCTTGGCTTTGGACGTGGAGTCCACCTGTGCGCATCATAGCACTTCTGTCGGGAAATTACATCTTCTGGTGTCACTGCATCACTGCATTTCAGCCAGGCTGCTCTCTGTAGAGAGGGTTTGAGCCTTGCAGGGCTGGAACCACCAGGAAACCATCCAGCAAAAACTAACGCACAGCACAGTTTTGGTGGTTGGAGGGCATTCCATGTGTGTGGCATCTGCTGTGTTGTGGAGTGGATACTGTGGAGCCACGCCACTGTGCTGCTGGGCTCCTGGACAGTGCTGCAGTGTTGGTGATGGAGGACAAACAGGCCCTGCAGGGAGTCAGCAGAAAACCACCTCCACTGCTTGTGTAGAGTTACTTCCTAGAACAGTATTTCATCTGAGTGTGCATGGCTTTGTCATCTGGTTTTCCGTTCCCCTTCTCTTGTTCAAGTGTAGGTTACAGAGGTAGGCCAGTGGATCACAGAGATGACAGGTCCATGAGTGACCATGTTTTATGAAACATTGCTAGCTTGGGATTTGAAAAATTTAGAGTGGCTTCTGTTTTATTGAATTTAGTGTCTCCTTATGACATTTCCTTTTGCTGCTGTTGGATTCCCAGAAAAGGCTGTGAGCTCCTTAAACATTAATCACTTCTCTATTGCCTTGTCTTTTGATACTTCTTTCTAATAAAAAATATTTTTTATCCCAAGGTTGAGATTAAAAAAGGGACTTTGCAATTATGAACCTTTCGAAATTCATTTGTAGAGACGCATTGAAAGATTGGTGAAACATGATGGCTAAAGCTTTGCTCCTGAAAAATCCAGGTTTCACAAATGACTGTGAGAAAGTGATGGCCATCACTGTGAGCCTGCCGTAAATGGCAGGAGAGGTGGCCTGGGCATGCTTACATTTGCATTTGTCTATTTTAAGACTGAAAACACGGGGTCTTACCACTCAGTCCTGGCTTTGTGCTTTCATCTCCCCAATACAAGCCCTGTGGTGGGAGCTCCCAGGCAGTGCCTGTGTGGGGCCCCCGCTGTACCCACACCCCCAGGTCCCTGTGCACTGCTGCAGCAGCACCTCCAGCAGTCATGTCAGGACTGCCACGTGCTGTCAGGATGCAGTTTGCATACAGCCCCTCAGGATGGGGAACTTGGAAGCTGTTCCAGGGATGTGAAATGAATACATGTTCCCTAGAGGGCAGCTGTTGTAGGTCAGCTGCTGAAGAAACTGCTGGAACAACTCCTTCAAATATTTGCAGGTTTTGATTTTACTATCACAGCTTCCACCTTTCACAGCTGTTTATTGAAGCTAAAACCTGCATCAAAGCTGTAGGTTATCATACTGGACAAATTTTAAGCACCCTTCATATCTGTACACTTTTTAAATTGAGATCAGAAATTACCTGTGGCCATTTGGGCAAGTTGGAAAAGCAGTGTTTTCCCTTTCACTGGAAGACTCTGGAAGGTGCCTCATTGCAAGAAGAAACTTAGAAAAGGCATGATTAGAAAAGGTACTTCACAGTCTGGAAACATGGATTTAATTCTGTGTTACTGTTTTTGCTTTTAATAGGAAATTAAGCTGACCATAGGACAGTCTAATACTAATTTCTGTGCATTTTACAACCACTTTATCAAGAATATTCTAAATATTTTACCTCCTGTGCAGAGTCAGAATGAGTTTTCTTCTCTTGTGCGGTGTTCAGGTGGAGTCTTCGGGGATTTTTTGTTTTGCTGTTTTTGTAGCTTGTGAGATTACAGAGAATAAAGTTCTTCTAAAGTGTGCCCTCTGCCACTATCGCATGCCTTAATTATGTGCTTATTAGAAGAGCATGTATACTTCAGGATTATGCTGCATTATTTCTGTTTTCTGGCAAGTTAGATAATATTGATTTTGTTTGGTGTCAGGTATGAATAGCAAAGGGAACTTTTACTTGAATGAATACACTGGTAAATGCATAAATATTTGAGGATTTGACAGTCCAGGACTTGGTTTCTAATGTATTCTTGTCAGCTCTCTAACCATTAGACTTCTGTGATCCCACCAAACACAGTATCAGGAAACAAAACAGATCAACTCTTCTTACCTTTTAAAAGGCTTTTTTTGGTTGGTTGATTGGTCAGTTGTTTTGGTTTGTTTGTTTGGGGGTTTTTTGGTTTTGTTTTTGTTGTGGGGGTTGTTTGGTTTTGGGTTGGTTTTTTATTTTTGGGGTTTTTTTGTTTGGTTGGTTTGGTTTGGTTTGGTTTTTTTTGTTTTGTGGTTTTTTTCACCTTACAGCATGAAGGAGATTTAGGGAAGAAAGATAAATAAAAAGAAAGGTGGCTACAGATCCTGGACAGAAAAAGAAGAGCAGAAAGTGTGAATCTGATCTAACACAATAGTTTCATGCAGGAATGGCTGGTAGAAATACAAATAACCTTCTAATCACATCTTCATTCCTCTCAAAATTAGTGAAATGCTTCTGAGCCGTTTCAGCTGAAATGTTTTAAATACTTTCTCATTCATACCCCCAAAATAGAAGAAATGTCATGTTTTCCATTTGCCAGATACGTAAAGATTTGGTTGAGTCTTCGTTTTGTTTGCATGTGTGTGGACTTGTGGTAAAGTATTGTAAAGCAGTGTCCTTAGCCTGTCATGTTTCTCTAGATGCCAGGCAAACACCAGCTTCTTACTTTATGTTGTTATTTTTCATAGTTCCATTTGCTGAACAGTCTTTCCAGTTACTTGGCTTCTTAGGCTCTTTTTCCCCTCCGCTGTGCCTTCTGTTGATAAATATAGCCTTATTCCAAAGATAACTTGGAATGATACCGTAGATATTTCCACTCAGTTCATGGGAAAAAAGAAAGTCTAGGGATGTGTTTTGAAATTTTTGTTACTTTGTTTGTAAAACCCTCTTTAGCCCTGGGTATTTCCCTATGAAAATTGTTAGAGTGGCCTTACTGACAGAGCTCTGAGTTGCTGACTGCAGAAACTTGAAGCATGTGGACACTGTGCTTCTGAGACTGTGGTCTTCTACAGCTCCTCCTCCCTCTTCCTTGCTGTCCCAGAACGTGTGCTGGTGCAGGTTGGGCATGCGTGGCACAGTGCATGAGCTGTATGGTGCAGCACAAAGCAGAGGGCCTGGGGAACACCTCGCCTTTGGTCCCTTGGCAGTGTGAGCCAATCTCTCACCCTTCATCCCATTCATAGCCATTGCATCGCTGTGACAACTGCAGCAGTTGTGTGGATGGGGTCACCTGTGCAGTGTTCAGCAGCAGTTCACTGAAGTTTTAGTAGCTGAAAATTAAGACTCAGAAAGGAGTGTTTGTGTGATGAACAGTGGTCAACATGAGCATCGTGTTTGTTAATCATATAATATTACAGCTGTGGAAATCATCTGACTTCTGCATTTGAAAAGAGACTCGTGAAGCCTGGGAAGCCACAAATTGTATCATAATGTGTCACATCTTACTGCTGTTGGATTAAGAAAATATTTTTTTTTATATCCATAACTGTAATTTCTTAATTTAGTTTTAATCATGCTCTTGTTTTTTCTTTTAGATTTTCTTTACTTTTCTCTTTGTTATTGGACTTTCCTTTGGTGCTTGTATAAAGAAAAATTGACAGGGAAAGTAACATTATTTGTAGTTCTGTAGTAAGACTGATGTTAATAGAACAGTTTCTAATGTTGTGCTAATAGTGATAAACTCTCTATGAGTAAAAAATGTTAAGATAACTCGAGAATCTTTCAAACAGTAGATAAGGGATGGATTTACTTGTAATGATTATGATTTTAAGGCGTTCTGTGGTTTAACTCTTTATTATTTATTTGATATTTGTTTAAACTCAAAGTAAGGGGCATTGACTATTTCCAAAAATTGCGGCTCTGTCTTAAACAAAAGCCTGTGTGGACCCTTCATCATTTCACCCAGCATTTTAATATATTTTAGAGAATAGAAAACATGTTTAAAATGTGAGGCAGCTGTTGTAGTTTATGCAAAACTCCCAGCATTTGTGTAACCAATTTGTTTCATATGCAATCTCTCTTTCAGAATGTCAGTGTTGCACAGAGGTTCAAAGGCCTTGGCTAAGGGAAGAGGCCAAGCAGGCTTGAGATAGTTCACTTGAGTCCAAGAGCTGTAGGAGCTGATTGCAAGTGACCCATCTTCTCCCCAGGTCATAACAGAAGGTGACAGATGTACTATAAAAATCCTGGTTGTCCATAGAGAAATGTCCCGGGAGATGAGCATGGGCAGTGAGAACCAGTTCCTCTTTTCTCTGCAGGCTGTTAGTGGGAAGCAGAGCATAAGAGGGGCGCATCTCGTTGCTGTTCACAGTATGGCTGTGGAGAATGCTAACAGTGTGACATCCAGGTGATCGAGGTGGCCCATCTGGCCTTGTGTTAGCCAGCAGAGGTAAAAAACTGAGCTAGATGGACCCTCAGCTTGGACTCTGGGACTACTGGGAAGACCTTGAACTTCAGAGGAAGGCAGACTTACCTTCAGACCCCACAGACCGGCTGGTCTTCATCCTGAAAATAAGGACATCCTGATTTCCTTATCTCCTGGTTATAATGGTCACCTGTGTACTAAGCCAGGCTTGCCCCAATAGTGTTTCCAATTATCTTGTACATATAGTTAAAATAAAGTGCAGCTTCATTTCATACCTCTGTTGGGTGTATCCATAATCCCTGCCTGTGTATTAGAGCTAGTATTTCTCAAAGTATCAATCAGTCTTTCTGTGAATTATTTTTTTTAAAACACAGATGTCCTATTTCTTCAGTATCTATGTATTTTCTGATAAAAAGCTCAAAACAAGTTTTAGTGGGTTAGTCTTTTTGAATCTTTATTGACCAATTCACTTTTTCTGGGATGTGTGTTGTATCCATATGTGTATGTGTATATACAAGGTGCTGTGTGGTGCTAGTGTAGTATCTCTATATAGTTTGGTATCCTTTCTGGAGAAGGCATGTTTGTTAATTTGAAGAAATTACACTTTGGCATAAATTCTTCTGTTAGTATTTGAGTGCTTGAATCATGACTTTTGTCATTAGCAGTTATGACTTCTGATGTCAGAAAGCCTCAGCTCAGGGCTGAAGTTGTCACATGCATGTTGTAATTACCAACAATGTTTTTTCTATAACTCTACCACCATGATGCCTGGATTCCTTTTGTATCCAGTTTTCACTGTGTGTGAATCTGCCCTCTGTATGATCCTAAGTAAAAGTGATATTCCTCCTATTTTGATGGAACTGGCTTTTGTAGGAATAAAACTTGCAGGTTTTGCTCGAGTTGTTTCCTTTCATAGGAACCTCCATGGTTCATAAGAATAAAAACAGAAAGGGCTTAAATGGTATTAAAACATTACTTTTTGAACTTTTGGAACAAAAAGCAAAGAGTCTTTCTTACTACAAAAACTTCTTTACACTTGGGGTTTGAATTTTCAATTGGAAAAATCAAGCTGCTTGTTTCATTGGAATAAAGTACTTATATAAAAACTGGTTTTTAGAGGTGTTGGACAGTCCATAGTAGAGAAATTTCCACTCTCCTCGAAGTTCTCTGTGGCTGGGAACACAGATTGTTTCCCTCACATGTTCACCTGTTAGTCCTGGAGTAAAAGAATGGAAGGTGAGAGGTGCATGTCTTTGCCTGTCCAGTGTGTCCAGTGCTACAGGGGCTTGATAAAATGGTCGTTCCCCTTTCCCATTGCAAAACAGAAGTGCTCAGCACTTGCACTTCTTGTTCTTTTTCAGTAAAGCTCTGATGAAACTCTGGAGGTTATATTTGATTTTCTGTACTGTATTTTTTTACAAATGTTTTTTGACTTTATTTTAGAAACCCTATAGTTCTGTCAGGCAGTTTTGGTACAGCTGAAAACAAGCGATAATTCAGGGGCCATGTTTTAGATAGATTTCAAGAAACTCTTGTTGGCTTTCTTTCCATTACAGGTGTCCCTGAGAGTAGTCTCTATGTGTGTGGTACTCATTGGTGGCATTTGTTGTTTCTGAATTGTGAACCTGTTTTTAAAATGCAACGTTTGCCTCTTTGCTTTTTGGAGTTTTTTTTGTGGTTTGGTTTTGGGGTGGGGTTTTTTGGGGGGTTTTTTCCCTCTTTTTTTTTTTTTTTTTTTTTTTTTTTTTTATATTTTTGCTGCTGGTTTAAAAAATGGGTATGGGAGGCTTAGGAAGGCTGGAAACTACTTAGTAGAACTTAGTGGCTACCACAGGAGAATCTTGAGGCTAATGAATAAGTGGTAGTCCTACAAAAGGGGGAATTTTGTTTAATTACTATGTCCACAGCTAATACAAGTGCATCTGGAAGAGGATACTAGTCCTTGTGGGATTTTTAGGTTTAAATCAGTCTCTCCAGTAGTTCAAGTCCACATGGGCTGTAGATGCAAGGTCAGATTTGCTGTGCTATGTTATGTCGCTCTTCCACTTTCTGTGAAAAATTAATCTCTGGCATTAGGTCACAGAAACCCTGGACTAAACAGGCTGTGGGTTTCATCCAGTATGGTGGTTTTCATGTTGTTATACTTTTGATAAGATTCCCCATTTTGTGTCTGAGGCTTTTTTCCCTATGACTGCATATGGTTTTAGTAATAAATGTGCACATCTCCGGGGGTTTCAGTGCACAAGTCCGTGTATATACTGCAGTGTACTTTTTATGGCAAAAGGCAGCCTGGCTGCCAGGGAAGCTGTTCTCTCTTGCACTTAGAAACAAAATGTACTGTTTTAGGGCAGGTGACCTATTTTCATTACAAAAGAGCAAATACTCAGAGAACAGTGATAGGAGAATTGCTTGAGACAACTACTCTGAAGTGGATTTGTGCAAGCAGTTTGACTAACAAACACATTAGGGAAGTTCATTTTTTTGTTGAATAATTTGGGGATACCAGAAGAGGAGCATGGAGAGGGCTGCAGCCCGGCTCTCTCTGTGGGGTGAAGTTGTTTGGGATGTCACTTACACCTGTGTATCTGTTTACAAGGGAGCGAGGTTTCCACCTCCATGCTTTAAGATCCTTTATTCCTGTCTGAAAGGGAAATGACTGAAGAGATTGGCTAGCTTAGATATGAGTGTGGATCAGAGTTTTATGAAAGATACTTCTTTTTATCCTGACGCATTTCTGCTTTGTTGGCAATCCCATCCTGTTAATTTCTGGTACTCATTCTGTCAGCTCATATGTATGGTGCAGTTACGTATGGTAATTTTTTATTGCTCTGCTCTTAAAGCATCCACAACAGCATAGCCAGTGGGTCTTGCTAATACAATTGTAAATGTATTTCTTTCTTGGCTTGCTGCAGCATGCGTGCACTTGTTCAATTTTCCTTTCATTAGCTTGTATGACATATTTTTGGTATTGGATCAGAACTACATGGACTTTATTTGTTAAAGTGGAATAACTAATTTATTGTTCTGCCCACTTTTAAAGGTAGTAGTCAGTGTCCAGTTTTTTACAGCTGATGGGTTTTTGTATTTGTTTCTTATGGCCCCTTACACCTGACTGCTGTTGTCAGTTCTCTGTGCTGCAGTTTTTAACCTTCCTGATGGGTTCTCTGTGTTGTCTGCCTGGCTGATATAAATATTGCAGAGCTCTACGCCTCTCACTGCTTTTTTTTTCTGTAACTATTTTTATCACAATTCCATTATATATCCTTCCAAAAGAAATTCTGTTCAAACAGTGGTTACAGGCTCGGTTGAGAATTTCCTAAGGTTAGTTTGAAAAGCTAAGATGCTCAGAACAGACTCTCTTTTTGACACTTCCACTTCAGTATTTAGAAATGTGTATAATTCTGTGGTTTAGTCTAGTGTGGTTGCAGTGAGGGTGGTGTTTTTTAAGACAGAATACATGAAATTTGGAAAAATGAATTGCATAGTAATGCAGAATACTGAAGGTTGGATTGTTAAAAATGTAACAACACTTTCAAATGTCCAAGGAGCATTGGGAATTCATAACTGATGGCAGTGCAGGATGCAGGTTCCAGTAAAAGTATATGAAAGAGAAATGTAAATTTAGCAAATTTGACATCATTTGGGTTTCATTAATTTTTATGTTTAATCTAGATAAGCATATGGAGGAAAAAATATAAACAAAAAGGAATTGGGTTACTTTTAATTATGTAACTTTCCTGAAAAGGCGTTTTTTTTTTTCCCAGGCCGCTGTCTGATCAATGGCAAAATTCTTAACAGCTCCCCAAGTATTTAAGATCTCTATTAATTGGAGTTCCTTCTCCATGTAAAAAATGGTTCTCTCTTTAGCTGTTTTGCATATGAAAGATGAAGAAGACCATTTTTCTCATGAGATTAAAAAAATAAATAAAACAATTAATTAGAAAGAAATAATTTTCTAAACTTAAGGGAATTAATAACAAACAAAGCTTCTGGAGTAGCCAGCTTTTATTTTGCAACTTACAAGTATAATATAATGTAAAAGGAAGGCTTTTTACAAACACATTTATTCCATGATAGTTTAAGAGCCACAGTCGGCTATATTGCTAAAGCAATGTAGATCTTTTGGTTATTCAGTATATTTTGCTGCATTTGCCTTCAAATGTAGAAGCAGACTTGATCAGATTTGGGGGGAAAAAGAAACTGGAAATTTCCCCTGGAAGCGTTAGAGATGGTCTTTTTCTGTCAACCTGGGAATACTGCTATCAAAACTCTGCTTTGAAAACAGGGCAATTTGTATTGATGAGTTGTACATTTCGTAATTATACGGAACAAGAGCTGTGGGGGGTTGGTTTATGTTGAGTGGCACTGCCCAAAAAATCCCCCAAAAACAAGAAGGTAATTTTTGCCTGTTTGCCTGTTTGCCATCTTTGGCTTACTACAGCGGATATAAGAGATATGAGGTGCCTCTTAGAAGAGTAGCTGGCACTCTGTGGATGGCACTCTTTAGGCACTATAGCTGAAAACTCCACTAACAGTTGCTGTCTCATCAGTTAACCCCTGCCAAACTGATAGAGGAGACTTTTCTTTTTCACAAGCTCTTTGGACTTGCCGCTGAGCCTTGAGGATCCTTGGAGCACTATCATCTGATTGTTCAGTTGAGGGTTGCTTTTGGGGTTTGTTTTGGAGGTTTGTTAGGGGGGTTTTGGTGTGTTTTCTTTGTTTTTTCTTTGCAAAATCATTTTAAGATGCTCTTGGCTGCCTTTGTACAATAGCAATCTGTCCTCTTAGTTGTGCTGGTGAAGATGCTTGTATAGTTGTGCTGTGTGATCCTGGTGATTTTTTGTGGGTTTTTTTTAAAGTATTGAGGCTTGGCAAGGATGAGGGCTTTTAAAAAGCATTCCTATCAGTGAAAACACGTCACTGAGCCATAATCTTATTGAGATGGCACAGTGCTGTGCTAGTAAATTTATGGTATGCCTGGCTCCCAAAGCAGAGTTTCTCTCCAGAAGAGCATGGAGGCATCATCATACTTAGTGTTGACTCAGTTATGATCTGGTGGGTGTCTGCTACAAACCTGCCTAAAAGGCTTCTTAACTTTCAAACCTGCTTTTTTCAAGTCACTTAAATGCTATAGAAAAGTTTACCAGTGCCAGGTAAAGTAGTAGTTGCTTTACCTCAACTTCATGATTCCTTGGTCTTCACAAGTGTGGTGAGAAAGGGTCATTTACATGGCACAGCTCAGCATTCTTCTGCATCTTTCAGCCTGATGTTCTAATGCAGTAGCGGTGCAGCAGCCTGGGCTGGCACAGGCATTTGGACTGCACTGAAGCAGACAAGCACTACCCAGGGTCTCTGACCTGAGGAGAGGGGACTGGCAGCAGGAACTGGTATTCACTTGCTATTTTCTGATTACCAGGTTTCAAACTGCAGTGTAGAAAAGGGAGGTTGCTTTGATGCCATAAACAAGTGAATAATATCTCTCTGTAGACACAATTGCTTGATTTTCATGGAGGTGTCTCTCTGCTGCCGTTGAATTGCTGTTGTGAACAGATTTTGACACTAGGATGGAAAGCTTCCCATTTTAATAGCGTGTGAGAAGGAGACAAGTATACAGACCCTGGTTTATCTTCTCTTGGTTACTGACCAGGTGCAAATAATGAACTTATTAGACTGAATTAGGCTCTTAAAGGAAATTGTCTGAAATCCATCTGGTAGAGTGCTGAAAAGTGACTCAATAAAATTCTGGAAAATTGACTGTAGGAAGGAGTTTTCTGCTGGCCGAAAGCTGAATTGGATGACCTGAGGAGAGCCCTTAGTCTGAAATTCGTGACACAAAGGGAAGCAGAAAGAAGCGATGGATCCTGAGCACATTTGCAAACTACATTTTCAAGAAATGGAAAATTTAAATGCCTTTATTCCAGCTGATCTGTAACATGAATTCCTCAGCAAAGTGTTGCCTGTGGATGGCTTCAGTGTGGTGGGAGAATGTAGCGTTCCAAGGATGGCAATATGTGCAGAATTAACTTATTACCCTTAATTTATTAACCATATTAACTGAGCCAGTGAGACACCACCTGATCTGAAGTTATGGGGCAAATGAAGAAAAATTATCAGTAATTTTAGCTCTGTGTTCATACTTGCTATTCATTTCTGTGACTGGAGATAAATTATGTATTCTTACTGTGTAACAGTTCAATACCTGCACCATTTCTAGAAGGTTCTTGCAGTAATAGACTACTTTTTTCTCCTGTGGTAGTGAGATGCTGGCTGAGCATTTCTTTCTACGTGGATATCTTTGGTGTTGCCTCTTCGCAGTAGCGGTAGATTCCCTAAATCCAGTGAGACTTGAGTGTCTTGTGTGCTGGCTTCTGCAGGAGTCTTGACACCTGACAGCTTGTCTCTCACTGATGCTCCACAAGAAATGTTGATCTTTCAGGAGAGTGAAACAAGTTGTATCATTTTCCTTTTTTGATGCTAATCTGTTCTTCATAACATACCTCCTTGCAGATGTCTGAAGAGTGGTGAATAGGAGTGTGGATTTAGTCCCAATTGTAGTTAAACTCCAGAGCACTGCTGGGGGGCACAATGGAAGCAGTGTGTATCTCACATGGAGTTTCTTGTGTTGCCCTTTAGCTTCAGGACAGTAGAAGGCACTGTATGATGTCAAAGTGTCAAAATGTCAAAACTTAATATGTACACTTGGTGATGTAAAAACCAAAGAAAACTTTCGAAGCTTTGAAAACTTGTGAAGCTTTTGGCTTATTTTGCCTGAATCAAAGCTCGAGGTTAGCCTTAGGTTTGCTGGAAATGAACATCCATTGGAAACAGCTATTTTATGGTTTTGTTTTAATGCACTTCCTAGATTGAAGTTTCCAAATACAGAAAAACTAATTTTGCTTCCAAGTCTGAGAAAATGTCAGAAAATGGAAAACAGTCAACACTGCTATTCCCTTGGTAAGAGAAGCAATTGTTCCTTTTTGGCACTACCTGCAAATGCAGTCATGAGCTGAAAAGTAGCAGGCTTTCCTAAATCTCCTCTTTGCTTGTTGTTCTTCAGGGAATTGCATTCTGCAATATTTTTTGAACACAGACTGTCCTTTCACCACAGCAGCTCAGTCTCATCACATTGACACATTGCTTGGCAGCTGCTGTAGGTGAGATGTGCAGGATGCTCCTTATTTCCCTCCTTCCTGCCATGGGGAGCTCTGGAGAAGCTGGCACTGCCTGTGCCACCCTGCGTGCCTGGCTGGGAGGCTCGGCCCGGGCTTGGCACCCTGCGCACTGCCCTCCAGCCTGCGCATCACCCGCAAACTTGGGGAGCTTCATGAGCAACAGTGGAGCAATTCTCTGGCTCTGTGAAATCGTGCTGCTCATGCTGTGCAATTTAAAGACAAAATGCTTCCTGCTAATTATTAACAGTTACTCTGTAGGAACAGACTCATTATAGGGGCACTGAACCCTGGCCTGCCGTCCTTTTCGGCACCTGAACAATGCGGTAGGGAGGGGAAAAAATGGCGAGAGAAACTGGAGTGCTGGCACCAATTAGTCCCAAGATTAGTCCTGAAAGAGGATTGCAATTTCAAGGCCAAAAAGAGAAGGGAGTGGGTAAAAGGATTTGAAATGAGATTATAGGACCTAAAAGCGCCTTTCCTTTGTTAGGGAAATAATTCAGCAGTTTTGCTCAAGCCAGTGAGACAATCCAGTTTAGTGGCTGAAGCAAGAGATGTGTATCCTGTTGCTTTTTAAGGTTCTTTAACTAAGTTGATCCCCGGTTGCATTTGTTAGTGCTTCCTGTGAAATCCAAGTGTTTTCAACAAACAAACAAAAACATGGAGGAAAGCTATTGCCTCATCAAAAGGCCTGTTGTTTTTCAGGAAGCTTATTTGTATTCTTTAAAAGGGAAGCCAAAGAAAGGAGGCAGATTGAACTCCTTCTTTTCCTTTGGGGAAACTTTTTTCCTGGTGGTTCCTATGAAACTGGCACTGGAGTCACCCTTTCACGACCCATCCTACAGATGAATGTCAGTGCCAGTTTTTGTTTGTTGGCCTGTTCAGAGATGCAGATCAGGCAGTTCCTACTCCAATTAAAAGCACTGTCTCCGCTCAGTGCCATAGTGGTGAACATCATTCCCTTCCTTGGGGAGGAAAGCAGGCACTAAGCCTTGCTGCCCTGTTGAAGACACCACAATATACACTCATGTAACACCATCGTGGTCTGGGACTGAACACTGGAACTTGCTTGGAGACAGCAGAAAGAGAAGTCTTCCCTCTTCCTCTCCCTCAGAAGGAGAATTACAAAAGGGGGAATTACCAGAAAGAATTACGGACATTGTGAACTTAATAGGAAATGTTTTGATGCAGTCTATTCATGCAAAACTGCGTGAAATAGTAACAGTTTTTCTGCCATTCCCCGGAGGAAAGCTGTTTCTCTTGGGGTGGCTAAGAGTCAATAGTTGTGTAGGGATCACACAGCTGTTATGTATTACCAGCTTTTTTCTTTCTTTACTTTTTCAGTTTAACTTCCTAGTGTGAAACACCTATGCAGGCAGGCTTGAAACCTTTGCTTTTCAGTTTGCTATGCCCACAAGTTTAGGGAAGTTTCTCTTCATGAAGGTGTAGTGAGTTCTGCCATGCTCTTGATTTCCCTTCTGCATTTTACATAAGCCTTTGTTAAAACTGCTTTCATAGGCAAATAATAGAACCATTAAGGTTTGAAAAGACCCTTTAAGTTCAATACTTAAAGCTGTTTTCCAGTGTGGCACTGAGAGGTTAGCAAACATGATCTTGCCACTCAGGCTACTGTAGCCTGAATAATGGGCGAGATTGGGTTGTATGGGGAACACGCAGAGAATAACCTTTCCTTTAATCGAAGGGACCCTTTATCTGTGGACAAAGTCATTAAAATAGTGCATTCTGCATACCTTTCTTTGAGCTGAGTTGTAATCTTTGGACTTGTTTATAACCAAGTATCTTAATTCCCATCCAAAGCCCTTGTTACATGCTAAATTTCTGTCCATTTTGTTTTTATTCCGTTATACTTCTCTTGCAAAATCTAGTGAATCTGACTTGCTGCTTTCTAGCCTTCACAAGCTAGTCTAGAGTCCCTCCAAGAAAAGAGGGAAGGAGAGACTGAGAGACAAACCTGTCAGCTGAGTTTCCACACAAGTTGATGAAGAAACACAGGCCCTTGTCCTGTCTATAGGATTTGTGTAAACAGCTTTAATAAGACTTTAGTTGTGAAGTTATCCCATGCTGAGATGCTAAGGGCTGTACAAATGAGCCATAAAATGTCTGAAATAGAATAAAGACAGTAATAAAACCCAAAAATAGATTCAGCAGAGGAGCTAATGAGGAGGAGATAATTTATAAACGGGAATTGGAATGACAACAGTGTGGCAGGTCCTCCTAGGAGCAGGACAGAAAAATGGTTTTAAAAGGGTTAAGAGTGGAATGAAATGACAGTCATTTCTGCTGAAGGCATCCAAGGCTGCTTAGCCTTGTTTCTCTGTGAGAGTCATGTTTCTCTGTGATCTGAAATTTAAGTGCAAAGATTTCTAAAAAGGAGTTGTTGGTTGAGCATGTTCCAGTTGAACTGAGAACCACAGATGTATTGGCCACATCTAGGAGAGGCAGCTGTCTGGATGGCTCACACCTGCAAATGGCTGAGCTTGCTACTTTCCAGTTCATGTGTATTTACTATTGGCCCTTTGTGTGTTGGCTGGAAAATTCAGTAATGTTCTGTACAGGACATTAAAAAAAAGACTTAACTATCAATGAAACCACCAACATGAGAATTAACACGAGTGGTTTGTCAAAGTCATTTGTTCCATTTTTCTCTTCCCTGATTTGTCAGAATTTACATTGACACGTGAAGAAAATATTTCTGCTTAATCGGTTGTAGTAAACAGATACTTTATAAATTAATTGCCTCTTGAATGTTTAAAAGATTGTGTCCCTTTCATTTTATGACTGATTAGTATCATTTCACTAGAATGAACAAGCTTGCGTCATCTGATGTTTGAAACCCGTAGTTTGATACTTTCTGTGATTTGCTGCTTTAGAAGGCTCAAATGCTATCTGGGGAGTTCAGGGTGTCACTGTCTCTTTCTAAACACCAGTGTACCATAAGTAATTGTTTCCTATAATCTAGCTCACTGATATTCTGTATTTGAGGTGATCCAAGGAACGGCTTTACTCCAGGGATTAATTATACAGAGAGAGAGAGAGAGTGCATATATACTCTTAAACATATTTTTGCTAGTTAATATTAATAAGGACATTTTGCAGCTGCATGGCCAATACCAATTCAACTGAAAGGAGAATTACACAGTATCTGATAGATAACCATGCCCATCCTTAGCAGCTTCTTTTGGTGCTGCAAAGATTGTGCTCTTCTTCAGTGAAATACCTCCAGTTTTTGGGTTGCCCACCAGCAGATGGACCTCCCAGAACCACTTGGTTTGTTGGGGAGAGAACTTGTGGTCTCCTCCACTGGCTGCTAAAACCAGAGTCGTTCAGGGAGGGGCACTGAGGGTTGCTGAATTGCCGTATTTGGGTTTATTCTGTAACTTTCTTGGGCTTTGTCAAGAAAGAGTAGATGGCCTAGACTCTCCCTCTGTAGTTTTGTGTATTGGCACAAGGTTGTTAGCAAACTGCTATAAAATACACCGTGTGGAAAAGATAAACTCTGATACTTGTGGCTTTTTGTGACTTCTTTTCATGTTCGTAATGATTTTTTTCAATCTTCACCACATGGAGTTGCAGTGGATAAAGCAGACATGTAGAAACCAGTGTCTCATTGCAAAAGCAATTGTGAAGCTTCACTTTCTTCATATATCCTTTATTCCTACACCTCTTCTTTCTACTGTAAATCCCCAAGTGAAGAGCAGTATTAAAGCCTTGTCTTACTGGATCCATCCAACTTCTGCACAAACAGCTGAGGAGAAGCAGCAAACAGGGAAACAGACCACATCATGGATTCCACCAGGGAAGCTGAGATTTGAAATGACAATGTTTTAAGACAATTTTGGGAAAAGTAGTCTCCTTTTCAGCGATACAGCTTCATCAGTCATATAAGAAATCACTGGTCTAAAGGTAGAAGAGAGACTTCTCGCTATAAATTCTGTGAAGGTCAGCTTTTCCTCACTGAGTTCCCTCATTTATGTAGATAATATTGTAACTTGAGAGAATTATTAGAATATTATTAAGTACAGTGTTAGTATTCTCAACAGGCTGAACAGCTGTTCATAGAGGGAAGGATTAAGGATAAAGATGCACACTGAATTTTATTTCCCATTACAGGTGGAAGGTTTATTTTTCTGTTAAATGAAAGTGGCTAAAATGAGTCAAAATTAAGTCCTCTGAGTATTTGTCTACAGTTAGGTTTGCAGAATATATGAAATTCTTTATTTCATAGCTCTGCTTTGAAAATTTTAAGTGGAAGACATTGGAAGTTGGGTGCTGTAGTTATTGTTCCTGTAAAATTAACAAGGAATGCTCTTGTTCTGGATACCAGGGAAGTCCAAAGCACACACACTTCCCAACCACAGTTAAGTGGGATTCTTCCTTTTGGCAGAGGCTGCAGAGAGGGAAGGGACTTCTGCAGTGTAATTATCTGTGAGGTTTCATCTGCTCTGCCCCTTGAATTTAAGGCCTTGTTGAGTTGAAGAGTTCTCAAGAATAAGTGGAAAATTTTCATCTTCTCCTGACTGGATTGAGCTGATAGGATAGAATTTGGTCAAACTTGAGCCATTTGCTTTAAATTTTTGTAAAGCGGAGGGTACATTATAATTCAACTTTTAATTTCCTCTGCAGCCAACCTGAAATATTTGGGATATGTTTAGGAGAAAAGCTGAGCAATTGCAGGTGCAGCTAATGTCAGTCAGTGATGAGGAGCCCTAACAGCAGCAGTGTGGGTTTTCAGCAGGGGTCTGGAGCTGAGAGAAGTGTCTGGGGGCTGGTCCTGCTCTGCTACTGTTTGCTGGGTGTCTTTGGAGGTACCTTGTGACCTTTTGTGTGTACGTTTTCCTTTCTCTGAATGGAAATGATTTATCTGTAGCTTTGTGGGTGGGAGAATTGATATAGGTGGTGTCTCTGCAATGCTTCTGAGTGCAAAAAATGCTATATTCCTCCTTGTTTTTTTTGTTGCATCTGTAGACCCAGACCACAAGGTGAAACAGTCCATTGTTAAGATGCTGTAGGTTTTTTTGTGTGTGTACTGGTATGCCTCTCCCCATCCCTAAAATACAGCTCTCAGTTCTTAAAAAGCAATAATCTTGGGAATGTGAATGAGTGAAAACTGACAGATTTTGATACTAAATTTTTTATGCCTTAGCAGTTTATTTCTAAAAATGTATCTCTAAGGATAACACCTTATTTATGCATTAAACTTTTGTGTTGGTGATAGCATCCACAAACTATCTGTCATTTATCTTTTGAGCACTTTGCATGCTGTGCAGTATGGTCCTTAGGCTCAGATCTTAGGGGGATAAGGGTATGACCATTGAATGTAGGACTCGTGTAGTAGATGTGCGTAAAGCGGTAGAATTGAGATGATAAGTATGTTAATTGGGGCTTTTCAAATATGTGAATACTTGACGTCTGTTTTGATGCTCTTGTTGTAATCATCATCATCGTCATCATCTTTTCTGCTTTTCCTAACTTTCTGGCGTGTGCATCAAACACTTTGGTGTATGGCCCAGTGAGCACAAATCTCTGCACCCTCCTCTGCAGCAGTGTTGCAGATCCTATAAGCACATTAAGCTTCCCAGGGAAAAATACCCTTAGCATCTGGGAGAGGTTAAATGTTCCAGGGGAGAGGTTAAACATTCGTTTGTCCTCTGCTGCTGTAATTCCAGAAGCCAGATTAGTTTTGAATCATCTGAACCACTTTCATTCAAGATTAATGAGGAAGACCAAGTATGGAAAATTTCAGCTGGTAAGCGCCTTGGCTTTGAGCAAATGGTGAAGGGGGAGTTCATACTGGCAGCAGCCTGTGGCTCATGCTTAGTTTTAAGTTCCCTTAGTACTTAAATTGGTGAAATGAAGAATCACACCATTCGGGATAAACAAGAATTTCAGCAAGCAACGTGAGGCAGTTGGCGGAGGACACACACACACACACACACACACACACACACACAACTTTAAGGCCTCGCTTCCCTTTTTTCCATCTACTTGTGTTTTATTTGAGATCAGATTTGTCCTTTTGCATATGCATGTTTATAACCTTGTGCGTGTTCAAGGTACATTGGTGTATTTGAAATGAGCAAGTGGTGTGTTCTCAGGAATGGCTGACGAGCCGTTCCAGCGGAGGTGTGCCTATCATCACTCTCAAGTCCAATTGACTGACAGGCCATGGTTAAGCTGTGGTTAGAGATGTGAGTGGGAGCTTCATGTAGGAAATATTTCTGGAATCCAGGCAGGTCTACCAGCAAAGCTGTTTGAAATTCTGTAAAATAATAAATGGAGAATTCAGGACTAGAATAACAGAAGTCAATTGTGTGACCTTGGGCTTTTATAAAAATCAATCAGTTCTGATTTGGGAGATTCCTTCTTTTAGAAGAACATTACAGTGTTGTACCTGGTTAATAGCTCTGTAGTTTCACTGCAGTTCAGTTGCTCAGATGGTCAGTGTGGATGTTCTTAGAGCCTTGTCTGTATTGTAGCATTAACTACCGGAGCAGACCCTTTACATTAAGTTGAAAGTGAAGGTGGGCCTTAGGTATAGGCAGTTTATAGGAGTCATTTGTTTTCCAGGACCTGAGATTAAAGAATTTTTTTTTCTTCCAGTGCAATTTTAACAAAGTAGAACCAAACCAGAAATTAATCTCTTCTTTCCCATCACTTGTTTTGCAGCAAATGGAGGCAGAACACTGAAGTGCTTCATTTTTTGTTTTGTAGAATAGCAGAGAATCGAGCTCCTCCCTGTTGGCCAGGTCAGCATTTGATGCTGCTGTAGCCCAAAAGAGGCCACAATCCTTTGTAGTCTCAGAGGCCAGTGGCTGTCCATAAACGGAACATTCTATTCATCTGGGCTTCAGGGCACTGACTTGTGGTGTTCTGCATGAGCTGGCACAGGCACACTCTACAGCATAGGAGCAAGTTTAGGTTAACTCTGAAGTTTCCCTTGCCTGACGACTACTAGTTATTTATCCAGTGATAGATAGTCTAGGAACCATTTAATAGCAGTTTTGAAATAAGGAGAAACACAGCACTTCAGCACGTGAAGTAACCTTGTATTTTTCCTTACTTCAAAGTAAGGGAAACAGGAACAAATAACAACTATGTTCTAGAAGTGTGCTGTGTTGGTCCCTCCTTAACTACATGCACTTCAAAAGACTATTCCCTCACCAATTGTGTTGTTACTTAACAATTCTTTATTCCTTCCAGAGATACGTAGTCTCTGTCAGTAAGCCTGTTTTTAGTACAAAAGAAGAAAAATAAAACTCAGACAGAAAGGATGAAATTACTTCCCTGGAGTCACTGTGTGATTTCAGTGGTAGAGGCAGAATTAGAACTGGAGGCTGATAGACAGCCTCTCCCAATTCCCAATGGAGACAAATCTTTTTTTAATTAAAAGTAACATGGGATGGTTGTCTCACCATGAATTTTCAAATATATCTGTACTTTCTCCCATTTCAGCATTCAGCCTAGAATTATCTTGTGTTCACAAAACACATCTTAAAATATTTAAACACAGATTAATGAGAGATTTTCATTTTGCACTATGAGGCTGGCTTACCTCGAATAGCCATCTCTCTTGTAACAACACTCTAGAAATTATGGTATTTCCATTTATTTAGACAAATCCCGTGTTGTTGTCCATAAATATATAATATTTGGCTCTCAGCAAAGACCAACATTGTGGCCGAAGGCTACAGTGTCTCACAGAGGGAATGAAAAGCCTTCATATATCACACCAGCAGTGAGAGGGGCCATTTGAGCACCACAGCAGAGTTACTGATGGGCTCCAAAGGACACATGACCATGTTTTTCATGAAATTATGAATTGCTTTTTTTTTTTTTATCCCTGATTCTGGGAATCTGAGAATTTTTTTTTAACCTTTTTTTTATTCCTCTCTCCCCCACAATGTTCTTGTTTAATTACTTACTTTAAGTGAAGACTGTGGCAGGAGAATGGCTTTGGCTATTTGGAGAATGTAAAGATTTGACCAACTTTTTACTTCATCCTTCAAAAAGCATTAAATTTCATTTTCAGGCATTTTTTTCATGAGAAACTTCTCTTTAGTCTTTAATGAAATTTAGATGTAATCCCTCTGGCAGTTGTGTCATATAGAAAACTCTTTTAAAATGTGCAAGGGATCAGAATTTTATTGTTCACTTGAAAGTGTGTTAGACACCCTAGAGAAACCAGGAAAGACTCCATCTAGGAGCTTAAAGTCTCAATCTCACATGTTGCAGTAAGTGAGATACCGAGAGACAGTAAAAGAGGGAATTGCAGAGAAAAGAGAAGCATTGCCAGAATATTAGATTAGCAGTCATAAATTAAAAATCTGTATTGTGAATTCATAAATCTCTTTAACAATAATGTTTTGCCAGTTATGGAAAATTCAAGAAGATGGAGTAATGCGTTTATATATTTAAAATCTCTAAAGTAATCAGTTTTCATTGAAGTCAGGAAATACCTTAACACCAGCCTTCAAGATTTTTTTTAAAGTATTGTCATTAGCCCAGGTTCATAGAGGTTTTTTCACTTTGCTTGGAGAGGAAGAAGCTTGCTTGTTTTGTTGCTAGGTGATTGCTAATTGTAATATTAACTACCAGCAAGCTGTTGGCAAGGATTAGACTTTATTTTCCTCATTAGCAAAATACAAGTATTACAGGTCCAGCAGTATATAAATACAATATAAAATGCTCAAAATGTATGATGACAGTGATCAATTCATTAAAACAACTATGGTTATATACCCAGATGGAGAGAATTAGACCCTCTTTGCAGTGCAGTAGTGTTGTTAGCCCCCATGCAGTAATGGCATTAAAATTGAGTGTAGAAAAGGAAGCTGATACAACAGTGGAACGATGTGAGCTCTCCACTGCAAGCACTGAAGAGCTGACAAGTGTTAGAAGAGTCCTCAAGCAGAAGGAGCTGCTGTCTGTCTTGTGTTCACTCTACAAGCTCGTGGCAGTGTGGTTTGGACCAAGTGACCTCCTCCTGTGCCATCCAACAAACAGCCTTTCTGCAGACCACGTTTGTTCAGCACAGGAGCCAAGAAGGCTGCTCACTGCTGTAGTTGGGAACATTTCCCATGCCTTACACGGGCATGTAAGGCATGGGAAGCAGCTACTACTCATCTTCCAGCAAGGAATGCTGTATTCCCACAAAAACTCTGTTTTTTCTCACTTACAGCACCATCCTAAATTCACTTCTCAAGTAATGGTAAAAACTGAAATCTTACAGCTTAGTTGGACAATCATTTATGTACCTTATAATAGCAGTCTGAATCCTGCTGGCATCAGGAGCTGAGTGTGCTTGTGAAGAGCATCATTCCCTGCTGCCTCTAGATACTAGGTTTAATGGGCTCCATCCAGATAAGGCATCTACAGCTGCTGTTACCAGCAACTTGAACTAAGAGTAATTGTGATTTACTTGCTTCTCAGAAACTTTTGGAAGTGGATTTCTGTGCCTGCAAGATGTTTCATTGGTTACTCTTTGACAAAATGGTTTGTTGCTTCTAGGTTTGCTGTCCTTGACATTTCCTTCAGTTCGCTCTTTGTCAGAGATGTTGGTGATACTTAGCAGAGAAGCATTTTGCACTGTGGATGGTTGGTAATGGAATACTTCCAGCGTGGGTACAGCGTTGTCTTCTTTCCCTTCACCTGGCAGTGGCAGCTTCTGTTCCCCAGAATTTTCAACTGTATAGCTGTCCTGATAGCTGGTATTGTCCCCAGGGCAAAAGGGTGTGGTTGCAGTGTATTGGGTTGAGCTGGATGTAGAGGCACTTCAGTCAATCATCTTTTCTTGTTCCCATCACTTTTGCCACTGGTAGGGGCTGGAGGGGACATCCTCTGTTTCCTTGTTGCCTGTTTGTGGTCTAGCAGCTGTTTGCTGTCTGCAGACTGTGTTGGGTATTTGTGTGCAACAGTTAGCTTACAGCTGACACTGTTCATATTTCTGTCCTTTAACAAGCTGTCCTGCCCTGCAGTCCAGGCTTTCCTGAGAGCCAGGATGTACTTCGGCCCCAGCCACCACGCCCCAGCAGCTGATTGCACCTCCTCTTGGCCATGGTGGGCTAAGGTCTCTGTGTGAAGCTGTTTCCCTTCCTCTCCCCTGAGCTGTCCTTCACTGGGCTAATAGGTCTCAGCTTATTAGCTTCATTGGGTTAATAAGTCTCAGCTTCAAAGGCCTTTGAAATGTGTGTTCAGGGGGTGGTGTTGGATTGTATCTTTGCTTTCCCCTCTTTCGGTGTCTTCTTGCTTCAACGTCACTCTATGGACATATTTGGTAACATAGTCATTGGTCTGTGCTTACTTGCCTGTCTTCTGTGTTTTCATAATCCCTTAATTGTTGTGTGTAGTCCCACACAATTGAATTTGGTTTGAATTTTTAGTTGTTTGGGTTTTTTAAATCTATTAATCATGCCTCTCTGACAAAGAGGCCTGTGAGAGCTTTTGGCATAGTTGTGAAATACTGCAACTGTGCAAGAGAATTCATACTCCAGCTTTTTTTAGTGCTTGGCTTTAAGACTGCAGTCTCCTTGTTCTAATGTGAATTCCAGAAGACAAAGGATTTATGTTTCGTTTTTTAAGTTTCTTGAAGCCTATGCACCTTTTGAAGATTTTTATAAATGTCTGCCATAAGTTTTCGTAGAAATAATTAATCAGGGGGGCTCACACACATTATTGCTTCTGTATGTCCCGGGAGCTCCTGGTTGTGCTGGCCAGCTGCCATGAACCCTCACTGGCTGGACAGTCTTCTTATTGACCTGCTTTCCAGCAGAAACAGTGTTCAAATCAACGCATTCCTGTAGAATGTTTTAGATTTCAGCAAAGCACCATTTTCCTGTGGAAGAGCCTTTCCTCAGAAAAATCCCCGCAGTCAAGATGCTTCCCATACCTGGGGCCCAGTGGCACAATAAAGTTTCCTGCTGGTTGTGTCTTCAGAGAAAGAACCATTCGTTGCTTGCCTTGAGTGGAAATCAAGTTCCACTTGCCGTTAAAAATTGCTAGCACATCCACAGGAAAGGTGGGGTTTGATCAGAGGTGGCTCCCAGTTCCTCAGGGGTTAAACACAGTCCTCCATCAGTTCTCTCAGACACAGGTTCAGCAGGCTGTGAATACTTCATTTGGTCCCTGTGGTGGTGCACAGATGCCACAGTGCCAATGACTATGCTTTGGAGAGAGGTGGATCGTGCAGTGGATGCATCTGAACTTGTACCTCCAGATCCTGTTTTATGCATTTGCTACAAATACTGTTGCAGCCTGGATATCCCATTGGCTGAGGGTGTGCTCCAAACAACAGTATTTTCTGAAAATCAAACCAATGGTCATTGGCAGGTAGCTGTTGATGTTTTATGTGTTGTCTAATTCATAAAATATACAAATTGTTCTTTCAAGTTGTTTTCTTGAAATCTGAGCTTTTTATGGTTGATCAAGGTCCATTTTCCACCCACCCCTGCAAGTGCCCTGTGCTCATCTGCTTCTCGGAGTTAGGCCAGTCCAAACATGTGCATAACAAAAATGTATTAGGCCCCAAGTTTCTTCACACTGAGAAAAGAGTTCAAACTAGTTACTGCTTTTCTTCCAATAGGTATTACTTTAATCAGTGTGTTTAGTTGGTAAATTTGGGGAAAACTCTTCCATCAATAATGCTAATGACTTAAATATTAAATTTATATCAGGTATTGGTTACCTGATATAATTAAAAGAAAATCATAAACACAGATTTTGCATTTTTGTTTTGCCTAAATGCAGAATATGCTGTTACTTCTGTAGGAGAACCAGCCACTCTTCTCTTGTAGCTTATAGGCTACATCCAAGAAACATTTTGTTTGAAAAAATACCCAGGATGGACCAAATTTTTTTTTCTTTTTTTTTAATTTTTTTTTTTTTAATTGAGGGTCTTTAGAAGAATGATCTTCTTCAAATGGTTTCTTAATCTGGAACAGAGAGGAAGCAGCTTTTGAACACATTAAAATGAGAGATAGTTCAACTCTATCATTTGTCAACTTGAAATATATTTCAATAATTAATACCTTCTGAGGCTTCACATAAGAAAATTTGGGCACAGAACAAAAATTTACCCAATGCAGATCAGACATAGCTAAACTTCAGCAAAGCTCTGCAAACACAGAAGTTTGTTGTTTTGAAAGGCTTGACCGTGGCTGCTGTACATTTTTTACATGCTTTAATTCATTTGCTTCCTTCCCTGGAAAGACACATTTAATTTTCTCAGTTCATGTGGGTTTGTGCTGAATCAGATGGAGATTTTTATGAGAGCCCTGGGCCTTTTTTCAAGTTGGAAAATAAGATAAATCACTATGGCTTTGTTTCTCTAGTGGAGACATTTTGTCTATTCAAATATATACGCTTTACCCACTCCTTTCTCTAACCCTCTTCCACCCACTTATGACAGCCTGGAAGTGAATTTCTTTTGTAGTGTCATTTCAGAATTTCATTTTTTTTTTCTCTTGAGCTTTTGAATGGCATGCAGTTGCCATACTGTGATTTCTGATTGGCATATCTGTACAGTATCAAGACTACGTTATGGCTTTCCATTGTAGCCTGATGGGTCCTGTTCCAGAGATTAAGCGGGACTCTGATGCACTGTAACATATGTTACAGGAGTGAATCCTCCAGGAGTGTGAATGCCCTCAACAGCTCTTGACCTTCCATGAGTTGAGGAGCTACCCTGAAGAGCAGGCGCTTACTATGAGGAATGCAAACAATTGGTTGCATTAAGCGCTATGAAGTGAGCATGTGTATTCAGACAAGTGTGTGCCTCATGCACTCCGGCACTTAGAATGTAGACCTACTTAACTTCTTTTTGGTCATTTTGCTTCCTCTCTCTCCCTCTCTCTCAATTCCTCTTTTTGTTCAGGAGTATTGAAGGTTTTTATTACTCATATAATTGCTTTGGATCTGTATACAGTCCTTATTATAACATGGTGAATTTTTTATATATTAGCACAAGACTGCAGAGTAATTGTGGAATCAGTGGTTTTTTTTCCTATTTGGCATTTTATCAGAACTTTGCTAATGTCGTCAATGTAACAGACAGCACCTGTTTTCATTCAGTTGCATTTGTGTAGCTATCATCAGCTCAAGAGGAGACAAAAGTAACTTTGAGTAGAAGTGGATTGTGGGGCTTGGTTCACACTTTGCATCCATAGAGGAAGGATTACCTCCTTAAAAAGGCAGAGTGCCTTACAGCAATCTTATCACAGGATATTTAGTCCCTTAGTTAGAAATTGTGTCCAAATTAGGGCATAGGGCACTTATTTATATACTGGTAGAATAGTTTCATGATGCTAATTTCAGTAAAAACTTAGCATATTAGAACACCTATGATTGTTTTCAAGCTCTAGAGGATTTTGAAACCTGTTTCCTGACTACAGGAGAGACTCTGTGGAAGCCTGTCTCTTCCACATGGCTTGACAATGCTGCAATAAATAGTTATTTCCCCCAGGTGCTGTGGTTTTAAAGTACTTGCTTTGCCTGAGCCCTCGGACCCCATCAGTGCACTACTACAGATAGTGTCTCCTGTGGAGGATTGCCCACACAGCAGGGGTGCAGCGGTGGTGACATTTCTGCTCTGGGGAGCACAACCTGCAGATGGCCATGGAGAGGATGAGCTGTGCCATAGGGGAAGGAGGGGTGCACCTGGACTGCAGTCAGTGGCACCCTTAGGAAAAGGGTTTGGTAGTTTGTAACGCCATCTGGAAATTGGACTCTAAATAAGCCACTCCCCTTCCCTCACCCCTTTTGGTAAGAGAGGGACAAGAGCAGAGACTATGGGTTGAGATAACAGTTTACTGAAAGCAAAAAACAATAGAATAAGAAATGCACAATAACAAGAGCAATATTAATACCAAAAGTATACAAAGAGAGAAGGTCTTTTATCCACAATAAAGGTATTCACTTCCAGGAACAAAAGCAAGATGGTGGACGCTCCCCGTAGGTTGTGTCCATGTGGCTTCCCCAGACAAAGGCAATATGGTCATCATTCCTGTGCATTCCTGTGGTAGTTGAGAACAAAGGCAAGATGGTGAGGGAGCTCCCGTGGATAGCGTTTTCTGCCACACAGCATAAAACAACAAAAAAAACAATGACAAGCAAACCTCCCAAAAGCTAGGTCATCTGAGTTGCCTTGCACTGCTGCTCCACTGGGTTCAGTTCCTCTCAGGTGCCTGTGCCACCATTTGTACTGCTCTGATGTGCAAGAGGCCATCCCCGGGGTCACTGCGGCTTTCCAGCCATTCCACTGCGCTCCTTTGGGCTTGGTTTGTCTGGGCTCAGTGGGCTCAGCTGGGTTGGGGTCATGCCCCCACCACTCCTTTCCCCCTGGCCGCCTCCACATCAGCACCGTCTGTTCAGCACTACTGTGGATTTGCATTTTAGCTGCTTTTTTTCACTGCCATGTCTCCTATCCATGTTCCAGAGAAAACAGGAGTGGGGTCAATGGTGGTGGTAGAGACCGGGTCCTCAGAGGCCAATCCCAACACGTTCCCACTGTGGAGGCAAAATGGCGTGCTTCTGGTGGGGTGCATGGCTTTTCCTCCCAGAGCATGCCCGCGGCGATGATGGGGTGGATGTAGAATAACAACTTGGCCCCCCACACCCTTCTGCAGCCAGGGCAGGAGCAGTGTCACCTCCCCTTAGTCCTCTCACCTCGAGATGTGGTGGTGTGCGGCTGCTGCAGGGAAGCTTCCTCACAGCATCCCCTCTTCTCCAGCTCACCAACACCACGGGTTGTAGGCACGATCCCCTGCAGTCTGCTGCCCACAGCACTGTGGGGCTGCTCCGAGGATTCCAAGGACACAAGGTTTAGATGAACCCACCGGTGTTCCTTCCTCTTCCCTCTCCTGTGCTTGAAATACTGTTGCCTTCAGCTGCCCTTGTCAGAGGAGAGGCCTCTCTGAGGCCATCACCTTTGGGCAGACCCTGCATGAGCAGGAGGTGAAGCAGAAGGAACCTGGCGCTGTCTGAGTTGAGGGCAGGCCTTGGTTCAGGAGGGCAGGGACACCTGCCAGGCACCTGCTGGCCCCAGGGCCACCGCGCTGACAGGGTCTCGCAGGAGCCGCCGTGGTCTCCAAGCGCACGGCAAAGGCCAAGGTTTGTCAGTGCTGGTGCTGGCAGATGATGTGTTGAGCTGTGATTTCTGAAGCAGTGAGAGCACCTCAGTGCAGGGGCATCGGTGGGTGAGCTCAGGATCTGCCCAGTGTCTGGCCTGGGCTGTCCTGGGCAGACACATTAGCTGGGGCAGCATGTTGTCATGGCTGAGTGAAAGCTACAAAACATTTGAGTTTTTAGTGGGTATCTTTGGGAAAGGGCATATGTTTTGCTGTACTGAAAATTCAGTAAATAATTTTGACATTGGTTTGTGTTTTTTTATTATTTATTCCAAATTGTTTTTTCTCTCTTCCTGCAAGAGAGTGTGGGTGTATGCTCTGCTGAGGTTTTTCCTTGTGAAGAGAATGTCAATCTTGAATCAAATTAACCTATTTTTAACATGAAATTTTAGACCCTTGCTTGAAGGCAAAAGTGTCATGATGTTGTATTAGCTTTAAGAACAAAACAGAATTCATGCAAATAGTAACTTATAATTGCAACTTATAATACAAATGTGATTTTCTTTACACTTGTTTCTTATTCCCTTTAGCACATCAGGTCCACCCATTTGGCCAGGAAGCACCTTTTTCAAGAGAAATGGAGCCCTTCTACAAGGTAGGTGATAGATATTACATCTTGGAATAACTGTTCTGCTTGAGAAATAACTTCTGAAAATTGCACAGCTTTTTTGATACTCACCCAGCAAGAAATAACCAAATGTTTTTTTGTTTCCTTTACCCTGTCTCCTTTATTGCGCATCTGGTGCCTTGAAAATGACGATTTACCACGTACAGTGAGTGTGGTCTGTGAAAGTTGCTGCTTTTTTTCTTTCCTCAGATCATTAAATTGCTTGCTCTAATATATGGTGAAGGGTGGCTTTTTGGTTTTTTCCCTTTGTGTGGATAAAGAGTGCCCAGAAGGAAATGTTCCAGGAACACCGCTTTTAGCTCTGTGGATGAAACAAGGTTGTTCTTTGAGAGAGATCCTTTTCTTTACTCCTTAACTGTGCTGGTAGCAAAAGGTACCAGAAGGTAGGTAGCTATGCTGTAGTGGGGAAAACACTGACAAGAGTGTTTGTCTCAAGAAAACTACCATGTTTAGTAGTGTTTTATATTCATAGAACAGTGTTAAATACCTAATTTCCATCGTATGGACAATATAAACAGAAGCTATATGGCTGCAGTTTGATAGGTGAAAATTTTCAGTCTACCTTACCAGACTTCTTAAAATAATTTTTCACTGCTATGAGTGTTTATATTTCTGCCATTGAGTATATCATTCTTAATGGAGGTGTCTTAGGAGCACTGAAGGCTATGTCCCCAGACTGCAAGTGTTTCTCTGTGATGCAAAGTAACTTACACCAGTGAAGCTAGTTTTATGGTCTTTGCAAGGCTTTATCCATGAATTACCTCAGTTTTGTGTTCATTCTCATGGTGCCAAGACTTTTCTGGTCTTTCTTCTGACAGAAAATGCTATATAATGTTCTCAGGAACATTTATCCAAGTCTCCTAGGATGGAGCTTTACTCACAGCGAGGCACACAAGCAAATAATTCATTGTCAGGCAGTATTACCTTCCACACATCAAAGTAATCCAGCATCTGAAGTTTACCTGAGAATATTTTTCAAGTTAATTCATTGCACATATCGTAGAATTTGCATAATTCTGTTTAATATCTATGCTGAGATTTGTTCAAATAAATTTTAAATACATTAAAGCATTTAGATTATTTGTTAACGCTGGGAGATGGTATAAATTGTTGAGTTTAGCCGCTTTTGGCTTCAGTCTTGATCAGATAGATCTGCTACCTTTGCAGTCCTTCCTAATGAGAAGAACTAGGTTTTTTTTAAAGGAAAAAAGAACTATTGTGAAATAGCTTGATTTGTTTCACTTTTTCAACAATTCTGATTTTGAATGGGTATCTGCACATATATAGTCTTTGTAATTTAAGTTCATAAAATGTAAACTTGCTCTGTCAAGCCTGTATTGCAGAAATGTTTTACCTCTTCTTAAGATGCAAGATAACCAGGAATTAAAACCAGCTATTTTTGTAGTCCTCCGTATCTCAGATGTTGCTTACAACCTTCTCACAATAAAGAAGAATAAACTGTTCTCTGCCTTCTTCTCCTCTGCCTTCTTCTGCTTTCCAAATTGGGGTGAAAAATTTAAAAGCCCGAAACTTTTCAATATATTTAAGAAATAGAGAAAAGAGATGAGTGCCTTTTTAAGCAACTAGCAAAGCCTACCAGACCTTTAACGGAGTTGCCATTCTGCGTTGCCATTTCAAGTGGAAAATGCAGCCAATTTGGACTATGATATGCACGATACAGCTCAGGTTGGAAGGATGACAGAGTATGAAGAAAAACCTCATTGGAGTAATCTTTTAACACTTACTGGTTAATTTTAAAGCGAGAAGATAAACCAACCAAGCCTTTGTTTCTGTCTTCTTGCTTTTTTTCTGTCCTTTGATTTTTCCCAATGGTAGACTCTTTAATATATAGGCTTTAGCAGATTGCATGGAAATAGTGCATCCAGTACTTTGCTGCCTCTGAACGTATTTTTCCAGAAGAGGAATGGTAGCAGTGCAGGGAGGTGTGAGATGAGGTGTAGATGTTTGTCAGTACCTGTTGCATGACCATCTGAAGTCTTTTTCCAGTGCTTATATTCAGCTTAATGCAAGTAGGAGAATGAAAAATTGACTCAATTATTGGTTTCAAGCATAGTACTGCCTTTTGATTGGCAAAAGTTTAGGTAACAAAGGTAACAATTTTTACTTGACAATTGTTTTACTATGTTTGAAAAGAATGTTCACTGCATTACAGACAATAACACAGAACAATTTTGTAATTTTAGTAAATGTGGTATTCACATACACTTGTCACACCCCATTTCTTCTGAATTGTTGAGAAAAATGTTCTTTTTTTTGGTGTGAGGAATGAAGAGAAAAAATTCCACAATGTAAGTAGTGCTATTTTTAGCCAAGAACACTTGTAGATGTTCCTGGTTTCCATTCATTTTATATCAGAACTATTTGGCAAAATAATCTTAACCATTGTAAAGAGTTTAACATATCTCTTCTGAGAAAGTGACTGAGAAAACAGTTATCTGTGTACCTCAAAATAGCAAAGAATGAGAAAGGGAAGCTAAAATTCATTTTCGCTATTTTCTGTCCTTAATGTTTTTGACATGAGCAGGACTAGTGCTCTGTTACTTTCTGGTTGTCTTTGTATTTTTTGAAGAATTTTGAAATATACGTATGCCGTTTTCTTTTTGCCTATGATTTTATTAGATATGAGATGGCTACCTTTTTTTTTTTTTTTTGGTGAGGATCGTGGTGCTGTTGTTCTTAGCATTAACTCTCTAACCAGTTACTCTGTATTGACTAAGTCACCTGCTTAGGTGCTTTTTGAAGTCTTGACCTCATTCTGCTAGGTGACAGGTGCTCCCTATACCCCTGTGTTGTTTGGTCTTCTTGAGAAGTCCCATGCAGAGTTTAATTAAAGTAGGACATTCAGTCTTACCAGACTCTGAGGTCTTCTCTTGAAACTTACCTGTGTGTCCATGGAAATTGCTGTGTTCTTGCCTTCAGGATTTGCATATAAACCAGGGTTTTGCTCTTCCTACTTTTTTTTTCTTGGTTTTTTTTTTTTTTTGGTAGCTTGTTATTGTACATATTTTGTGTTTGTTTCAAATCATGACTTTATTTTCTTTAAATCTGCTGTACCTAGAGCCTTTGTTCCCACTGTTTTTTCTGTTCTGATCTGTCATAACACATTCATTTTTATATAATAAAATGTAAGGCAGGAAAAAGTCCATATGGTGGAAAATACTTAGATGTATTCTAAACTCTTCAGGAACTTATACTGGGTGAGATAGGTGCGGCCACAGTCGCATTCACTTCAAGACCTTAAAACTAATGTATCCTGTTCTGAAAAGGGCAGTTTCGTTGCCTCTGCTCTGATATTTGGTGTTAAGCTTGTGTTACAGACTTGAGCGTGCAGTTGCTCACAGATCAGTGGTAATAATAAAACCATTTTTTTTGCGATATATCTGATATTTTTCTTGAATAAACTAAAAATACATCTTCAAATTACCGTTTAGCAGTAGTCATATGAATTCCAGTGGCTGAGTGCCACCTGTAAGATGTAACTGGACTGGGGAGGGGTTTGGTTTAATTTCTCAAAGATGTAACTTCACTTTTGAGGGAAAAAAACCAAAACAGCAAAATTACTGCCTTTTTTTGTCTGATTTGCCCTCACACTTTAGTAAATTAAATGTGGCATATTATGATGTCTTTTTGTATCGTATTTGTTCTGTCTTGAGCTGTCTTTGTCATCCGGGGAAGGAAAGGGAACCAGGGTCATCTAGTCCCTATTGCTGTTGAAAAAAAATGGAAACAGGCCTCTTCACTGTGACTTGATGGTTCACATTCCAGTTGTTCCTGACCTACTGGAAGTAGAGCTGCAATCCTTGCCACGCTGTCTGTTTTCTTGTGTGAGCAAGGTCCTCCACTTCGTCTTCTGACAATCAGCACAATTTAAATCTGCTGCCTGTGGATGTTACATCAAAGATAAGAACTCTTTCGCCAGAGATCCTGCAGACCTGCATTCACACCTGCAGACTGGATTGCAAAAGTCAGTGAACTGAATTCAGACAGCATGGCTTTCATTGGAAGCCATGATTCTCTTTTATTGAGGATGGAAAGAAAGATTGGAAGAATCCTCCCCCCAAGAACACAGAAGGGGAGGAGTGAGGAGTTGCATGTGGCCTCTGGTCCCTCTTGGCTGAGGGAGCTTGAGGAAGGAGGGATTGCCCTCCCCAGATCTCACAGGCTGTTTAGTTCTTTCTCTGCCAGCAGCTGCAGAGAATCCTCATGCTCCAGAACAGAGCAAGGGATAGAATGCTTACATGGCGATGACTTGTCCTCCTCTGGGAAAGCACTGTATGAGAGAGACACTTTCTTCTCTGCTACTTGCAGCAGCCCAGGTGCAATCTGCCTTGGTCCAGCTGCCATGGCTGGAGCTGGCAGCACCTGTGAGAAGCTCTGACAGGAAAGAGTTGGAAGACACTGTCTTCCAGGGTCAGGTGTCACCAAAACCAGCGTGAGATGGAAACTCCACAGTTCGTCGCAGAGTAGAAATGGAGACTCTGGGCACTGCTACTCCATTAACCCTTAATGCCCTCAGTCCAGGTTGGTGGCTTTCGCATTTTAGGGTGCTGACATCTGGTATGATAATGTGAGAGTTTAGGGAAGGTTCCAGAGCACATAGATCACTTTATTCTTAGTTGAGAATGGTGAGTTATTTGAGCTAGAAAATTACATTCCTAGGAAGAAAGTTTATTTTGCATAAATTGTGAGCAGACCAAAAGTGAGATGTCCTACATAAAAAAATGAGGAACCATCTTACTTTGAACATGTGTATACAATTGTACAGAGATCTCTTTCTTCTCTAATAAGCTTGAGAATCCTTGAGATATCCAAACAAGCCATTTAATTTCTTTCCTATTAAGTATTTGTAAGAAATGAGGGAGCAGATTTGGGACTTCACCTTTCCAAGTGCTGGCTATTAATAGAAGCAGTTGCTGAGGTGGAAATAAATCAGCAGGAAGGAGGCAGAAAGGGGGCATTTGTTGCTTATTTGCCTTGAAAAAGCTAAGTTAGAAATGTTCACTCATAGATTAAGACATCCAGCCTGTGTTCTTTTGTTAATAGTGGAATTAGGATAAAAATGTAACAACAGCAGGGCCTGGTTTCTTTGGACAGGTATTGCCCACACTAACTACTCAGCCTTTACTCTGAAGAAGTTTGGGAGGAGTTGTTTTATGACTTTCAAGGGGGAACTTAACAGCAAATGCACTAGGAGAAGATGCCTGCATGCATGCAGCCACATGCATTTTCTCTCTAACGATGTGAAAATTTGAAATGTTTTTGTCAATGCTGCCAACGAATATCCAGGACCCCCAGCGAGCACAGTGGGCTTCTTTTCTCCTGGTGAACAGAACATCTCCGGATGTTCAGTTCATCCTCTCTTCCCACTCTGCAAGCAGAACAGGTGCAAGAGTCCTGGGCATGTAGGGGAGAGGTACAGCCGAGCCTGGAGCACAAAGTATCTGTACCTTGTGGTGCTAACAGGGCTGAGGAGAAGGATGAGCAGGGGAGAGCTGAAAGACAAGAAACTTCAGCAAGTCTCACATGCGTTTAACCTTCAGAATTGCGTGTCACACCTCAAAAGAAAACCAGCCTTGGAGAGAAATGCTCTCATTTCTTCTACTGCCTAGAGGTGCAAACAAAAAGAATGTGGCAAGGTAATGTATGTATTACAGATAATTTTAATATTATATAATACTTAAATGTTATGGTGACCATAAGAAAAATGCCAAAAGCAATGCAAGATAATCCAGCCCTTAGGACTGGTAGATTTAGGTTCTGTGATCTATAATGCAGTCTTGAGCAAGACTCTAAGGCCCAAATCCAACAAAATATTCATTTCTTAATGCATATTTGGCATCTCATGTTCCTGAGAATCTAAATACATTTTCTTGCTTTGGGGTTATAATTTCTTGATTTTGTGCTCTGTGAGATGAGGATAATAAGGGTGCTTTTCACTGCCCAGAGCTGTCAGTCTACAGAATATTGACTCTGCATCATATTCCAATGCTCCACTAATGGAAGAACCTTAAACAGGGGGAACATAACTGTAAAAACCAACTGAACTGTCTGTTAGCTTTTGCAGGGAAGTGCATTTTGGGTTTTGGTTTGTTTTTCTTTACCCACAATTGAATTCTTTACTCTGAGAGATACACTTGGAAAATGACTGTTTGGTGTAGAGATCTGTGGGGTTGAGTGTCTAGTTCCAATGTGGTTGCTTTCATCAGCAGAGCACTAAACCTGTTGACTTCATCATGTTTTCTCTTCAGCTTTCGCTTCTCTGAGCTGCCATTCCACTGTCATTGAAGCAATGGTGGCAGTCATGCTCTGTTTGCTGGTGACTTGGTTTAGGTGAATTTACTGAATTAATAGCAAAGCTACTATCTCTCCTTCTCTCCTTGTTAAAATAAGTCACTTTTCATTCACATGCCATAATTCTTTAAATCAGCTTTTTTTTCTTTTTTTCCCTATTATTATTATTATTATTATTATTATTATTATTATTATTATTAAATATTTCCCCACACATGAAGAATACCTTGCAATCTCTTCAGGAGTCTCTTCAGGAAGATGATTCACATGGTGTTCTGTAGAGACTGAATATTTGAATAATTTATTTATTATTAGCATTCAGTGTGTTTGCAGTGGTATTATTGAAGAAGAAAAATTAAGTCAGAGGGGTTGTGTAGTGTCCCTGAGGGAGTAATTTGAACAGCAGAGTTCTCCATTGTTTGGGAAAGTGGGTAAAGTTCTAGTGGGACTGCTGGGGTCCTGAGGGTGCTGGTAAGGGCTCCTGTTTGTGAGAGGATTTTGTAATGGCCTTAGCACTGTACAGTCAATTAAAAAATCCCAGTGAGTGACTGAATTTTGCGGTGGTTCATACAGAAATGGTGACTTTGGAGTGACATTTTTAGCTCTGCCTTCTGTGTAGGGTGTATATATAGCTGCGCAGTTTGTATGTAGTCTTTTTATTCATATTTTTCTTGATAAGTGTGTGAAACATGACAAAAGCTGTTGTTTATTAAGTGCCCGAAGTGTGGTCCTGCTAACACTGATGTTAGAGCCATTAGTAAGGAAATGTGACCCCTGGCTGTTTATATTCCCTGTGACCAAAAAGTCTGAGCTACCTTTGGCCTCTGAAGTTGAGAAGGAAAAAACCAGAACTCTGGCACACAAGTCTCAGTAATGGTAGATCACATTGCAGAGTACACAAAGATAAGTTAAATTCCTAATGTGTTTAAACTCTGCAGGTTATGTTTTGTATCTGCATGGGTGTCTTTGCTATCTTTAAAGATAATTGCTTATTTTGTGACAGTCCTGCATAGTGACTTTTGAAATTATTGCATCTAAGTGACTCAAGATGAAGTTCACTGACTTTGTTTACTTCCCTTGACAACTGGAGAGTGTGGGTGAGTGCTGCGAGGCAAGTCCTACCACAGTATTAGCCTTGGGCAGAGGTTCTGGGCGCAGGTCTACTCACCTGTTCTACCTTCAGTATCAACTGCTGTGTGAGTGGTGGCAGTAAAACAGCACTTTGTGATACACACCAGAGAGAGAAGAAACAAGTCCCTGCAAGTCCCTGCAGCGCTGGCCTGGCTGCCTCAATAACTGCTGTAGTGTAGGAAAGAAAAAATCAGGGAGGTTATGCGAAAGCATGAAGGAGATGAGGAGTTGAATGGTCCTTGCCCCAACAGTTCAGTGCTGAGGTAACCTCCGGGTAGTGATTCTCCAAGGATGCTACTAAATGGCTTCAGATCTGTTCTTAGTTTATTTTCAGGTTGGTCCTGTCGATGATGTGGCTATGACTTTGCAGTTTGAACACTAGGATCTACTTCCTTTAAATTGCTGGTAGCTGATCTCAGCTTTTTTAGGAAAAGTATTTTCTGTGACTGACCCTTCTGTAGGCATCAGCACAAGTGCTTTTGTCTAGAGACAAGTTCCATGTGTTCCTCCCACAACACACATGGGACTGAGTTACAAATGGAAAACTGACTGTGATGCTCTTGGGTGTCAGTTGGGTAAAGGAAGACGGAGACTAGATAGAGCAAGAGAAATTACAGGTTTCTATTCAGTGACTTTTTCCTTTACTAGGACTACCAAACATCCTCCAGTGTTTTCCTTTCCATGCCGGGAGTCGTAGTCTGCTCAGAGAGTGAGGGCTGTTTGCCTGTTGTGATTGTTTGCATCCAGGATTACTGTAGCTGGTGGCACAGTGAGAGCATCTCCTAAGGGGCTGTCATGTAGCTGGGGAGTACTGGATGTGATCACTGCGGATATGGAGACAAGTCTGGCAGCAGCTGGTGTCAAACCTCTCCTCTAAGTGAAGTTTGGGGCTAGGCCACTTCTGGCTAGGCTGGGGCTTAGAGCAGGAAGTTTCAGTGGCCTGTGACAGGAATGTAGCATACCACCAGTTAGATCCCATTTTACAGGAGACATTCTCTGAACAAGTCACAGTTAGAAATTAGTGGTAAAATTTGTATAGTGACTTGGAAAATGGTAGAGTATGGAAAGATTTATTTTCTGTAACTGTGAAATTATTGTGACTATTGCCATCAAAATCTCTGGGCTGATGAGCTGGAGCATATGCTCTGTGCTGAGAGCCTGTGAATGTTTGGCATTCCTAAAATGTGAAGGTGGCTGATATTAGAAGCAATCTTGGCTTTCATAATTCTAGAGTCTGTTTGAGAGCGCAGCTACAAGAGAAGCATAAGCCTGTGCTTTATATGGAGATTACTAAAATAAGAATAATATTGCAGTTGTGTTGCTATGAGCAGTTTTGGTGATGTGCAGATTGCTATGAGCAAGGGAAAGCTGTTGTGAAGTTGGGCTGTTCCTTGACTACATGTCAGATTTCTTGTGCCAGACCTGTATTGAGAAAATTAAAACAGAAGCTCTAGGAATTTTTAAGATACTCTCTTGCTATGACCTGCTCATGTGATGGACACTCACATGTTTTTGGATCCCTGGAGAAGCCAAAGCTTCCTAACTAGTAAATAGAAGAAAATTATGGGACATGGGAAAATTATGGGTGATGGTGATCATGTCCAAGCAATGTTTGTGTCTTCTGAGTTTTCTTCTATGCTGTCTATGTTAATGTTGGTCATGGTTAAGAGTGACAATAATTATTCCCCTCTAACATGCTAGGAATTTCTTCCTGCCAGTCAGAGCAGATCTCTGTTCTGCTGGTAAGTTCTTGATTATATACAAGGCTTTTCCTAAATATCCAGAAAATGGGAAATTAACAGAAATGAAATATTACTAGGAGAGCTTAATTTTATTTGAAGTGTTGAGAAAACTAGAGGCTATCTTAAATTGATTGGGTGGTCAGCAGCTTGCACATTTCACTGGTATGCCGTATTTAAGCTAAATGTGAAAAAATCCATTGGTTTCAGATATTGGAATAAATCTTACCACTAGAAATTCTTCAGCTGTACACTTGAGAGTATGCAGGGCTCTGGGATGGCCCAGTTTGTTCTTTCAACTATGAATTCATAATTTGATTTTCCTGAAATTGATAACAGACTAGAAAATGAATTGGGACTGCAAGAGGAAATGAGGCAGGATTTTTTTTTCCTTTTCAAGAGAAATACAGTGTGTTCAGAAACCCCAAATCTAAAGCTAGGGCATCTTTTGGATTAAGTAGTGCTTTACACTACATGTTTCAAACTTCTAGAAGTATTGCCAAGACAGTAGACTGTGAACATGAACCTTCTGTATACAGCAATTCTTCCTCATGTCCTTTGTAAAGGAAAATGAAGCCATGCCTGGATCTTGAAAGACAAATTTTTACAAAACAGTCCTCTCTAGCAGAGTGGGGTAAACTCATTTTCATACAAGTGTAAGAGTCTGTAAGACTTCTAGACTATAAAATAATTTATCCTCTCTTGAATGTATTTAATACTGTTCACAGGTTAGCGTAGAAAATGCAACTTTTCTTTAAATTGTTTTAGGACAACCTCCATCAATGTCGAAATATGATTATAGAATCTTTGGCTTCATCTACAGGTTATTTCTCTTAGTTTCCTTTCTCTTTATAGGTCAGAGTGTCACAGTGCTTGGACTTGTATACAGTAAAGGTAATAAATTCTGTTTCTCTCTGACAATATTTATTTCTGCGTCTAGCCTATCATTCTGCTCTCTAGTGCAACAAGAAGGATGAGGTGAAATTGAAATTAAAATCGTTCATGTGATGGGAAATTCCAGTCCTGATTTTTACATACACTCATATTTTGAGTTAAGATACTAACAACACTTTCTACATACTTTCATTTTTATATTTCGACATCCATGCTTTACATCTTTTAAACACAGTCTATTTATTTTGTGTGAATACATATGTTGTTTTGCTTGTAGAAATGGGTTAAGGCTTAAAAACATAAATTAGCAAATACTGGCCAAGAGGCATGATTGATTAAGAAATTGAAGATAAATACATTTATTTATTTTATTGGATTGTAGTCAGTCTATGAGGTGTTCTGGCTATTTGGTTTTGCTTTTTGGCTTTTCTCGATATTCCTTTTACTGTAACTTAGCTGCTTCTTTAAATGGTTTACAGTGTCTGCACAAATACAGCTTTTTCTACTCTTCCTGTGCAAATGAAGCCACTGTATTATTTGTAAAAGGTGAAGCTTTAAACATGTGAATTGGTGTCTGAGTAAAGTGTTTGACACTGGTGCAGAATACAGCACTGACACTTGTTCTTAGTACTTTGGACAGTATTAATTACTGACAAGGCAGCCTGTGTACGACATGGGTGCTCAGCAGGCAGTTTCATGCAGAAAGGTACTTCTACTCAAATTGATTCTCTGAATACCCAGCAAACCCTTTAATTTCCCCATACCATCTGTTGAGCAGCTTAATGCTCAGAGGCAGAAATGAGAGAGGGCAGAACTGGATGGGGACATAACCTAGTGAGCACACAGTACTGCAAGGTCACGACTCCCTGGCTTTTCGGTTCAGTCACGATGGGGCTAGCAGGGCTCCAATTACTTCTGAAGGACACGATCCAAATTTAATGGAAGATTTCTGAAATGAATCCTTCTGAAATTTTGTTCCTAGGATCAGCAGTTACTCTTTCGCCAGACTTGCAAGTGCATATAGGTCCATGGCATCATGATTTATTTTGTAAACATTCCGTGATTTGACTGCTATCTTTAGAGATGCCCCTCTGTCTACATGGAGATGTTTTTCTTGAAGAGTGACACACATTAAACTCTTCCAGGTAGCTCTTACTTTTCTCTCTTAGGAGGATGGCCAGCAAAGGTTATAAAACAAACATTCCTGAGTTTTTCCCTGGTATTTTACTTTCTCTGTGATTAACTGGAACAAGAAATCTTAAATATTTATTTTATGAGAGGAGGAAAATGAAGTATAGAGGTCCAGAATGAGATTTGCTAGTACACAAGACCACTGAACAGCTGTTCAGCAATCTACAGATTGAGTAAAATAGCTTAGGATGATGCTAGTGAGCTACTAGTCTAACTAAAGGCACCTCTCTTTTTTTTCTCGGGGTTTTATTGTGGGGGGATTTTGGAGGGTTGGTTTTTTGGTGGGGTTTTTTGTAGCTTATCTGAACAAATAGAGATGTATTTTGAGTGGAATAATAATCTTTTCCACTGAAAATTAGTTTAAAATAAGGAAAAAAGTGTAACTTAGGAACAGATCTTCACAGTTACGTAAAAACAGTTTACAGTTCCTCTAGATGTTTTATTCAGCTGGTAAACCTCTTTTATAAGCTGAAATTCTTTTCCACATAATATCCTAGGGGAGTGTACTCTGTAAGCCTGACAGGAGGAAGGACAGCTTTATAGACACAAGACAATACGCAAAGAATCTTAAAACTGATTTTTGGAACAGCCCGTAACTTGCAGTTCAGGGCACACCCAAGCATTGTAGCCCCTAGCCAAGGGTGCCAAGAGGGGAGTGGAGCTTCAGCTGTGCTGCCTGTCACCTTGGAAAACCCGGGTTTGGAACGACTGGCTCTGCTTTCATTTTGAGCCCTGTACTCGTGAGCACCCCTGTCGGTAAATATGTAACCCCTCCACGACGCTTTCCACACATTTTTTTTTATCATACATATATTACTTCACAAATAACTTGATGAAGTTTGGACTATTCTTATCAAAGGACATGAAGTGCCTGAATCACTGTGGCAGCTGTAATTGGCGTTGTGAGCCTCCACTTGTATGTCTGTGCTGGTTAAAACTGCCATCTGCACTGCTGTTAGGGACTGCCTGATGTACTCAAGTGCAGCACCTTACAGACCCGAGGTATTGTCATATTTACAGGTATCTCTGTCAACCTCAGCTCACCTGTATTCTTCGTTTAGGTTGTTTCTCCAGTATTTATTAACAAAAAATCAGGAAGGAAAATGCTGTTGACTTTTCATAGGAAGCCTGCAAGCTGAAGCCTGTAGTTCTTCCCTGCAGGCATGACGTTTGGTCATTCAGAAGCAAAAAAAAGCTTGTGTCATAAGTACCTTCGGGTATGCAGACTGCATGCAAAATCATAAACAAGAGTTTCCTGCTGTCCTTGCCCGCTGGAAAGCAGCAGTTGCCTTTGGCCAGTACACTGTCTGCTTAGGGACAGTCAGTCCTTGGGGAAGGTGGTGATCCTCAGTTGGCGGGTGCCAGGAGGCCCCTTGGAGGGGCACAGCAAGGTGGCCTCTCTAAAAGGAAACTGTCTGTCAGTTTGATCCCAGAGTTCCTGTGGGTAGCTACTGTTTTGAAAAGAGGCAATTTAAAAAGCAACCTTGGAGACCTGTGAAAGGAGAAACCAGCTGATGAGGACTAATTGGAGTAAACCATGGTTATATTAAAGATGTCTTTAGAAATGCATTTGAGACACCTTTCTGAGAATTCAGATGTACTTTTTTTCTCTGCTTGGATTCCCTGAACTGGCAGGGAACAGTTCTACATCAAGTGCTAAGTTTCTTAAATGACTCAAGATTTAGCTAATTCTCATGAATCCAGAGCAAATGCTGAAGTCTGTGAAGATTTTGACATGCTGTTCTTGTTACACCAACACAAAGATTCATCCCAGCTTTCACTGCACTGCTTTGTGATGGTGGTTTCACAAATCATATTTCTTCTACACTTGCTGAACCCTGCCAGGCTGCTGTTCTGCCATAATGCATTTTACTGACAAAGCTGACTGTCAGTTACGTTAATTGGTTATTGGTAGTGATTTGTCTCCCACAAGTCAAATATAGGCTGGAAAAAAATAAGCTTATATCTTTCCATGCAATTTTAATTCAGCTCTCCTATTATGTGTACTTTAGGATACAGATCCTCTTATTATGTAATTGTTTAACCTGTGGGGTTTTTTTCCATTACTCTCTTGCTTTTTTCAGTGCATTAACTGTGGAAACTGAGATTTGGAGAACTACTTAAATCTACTGAAATGCAGCATTTTCTAGCTTTTATGTGCATCACCTTTTGGTGGGTGGAGTTAGGTTTGCATTTTTTGGTTCTGCCACCTTCATGACTTTCATTTAGGTTTGTTATTTGTTTATGTAAGAAATTCTAGACTCAATTCCAACACACTTTTGCATCCTGCTTGTCAATTCTGTATGAGATGGAATGAGTTTGTATATTGTATTATCTGAGGTGCTCAAAAAATAACAAGAATGGAACTCTTGAGCACCCATTCTAAAAGTTTGAATCTATTCAGATAGTACTGAGGTTTTACAAGAAATTGTAAATCTTAGTTGTTTAGTTGGGGGGTTGTTCCATTTGCCCTTGCCCATGCAAGTATCGTTACTCAGTATTTCGTTCACTAAAAATAAAGCTCTGGGTCAGTTTCTGTTATCAAGGAAAATGATTTGCATTTTTTAGGACTTCATAAGCTTGTTGCTGTAACAGAAATATATGATACCTAAGTTTATTCCAGCAGTACTTTTCTGTAGTTGGTATGGCACATGACAGAAAACCAAAATGAGAGACCTTGGCCCTGTGGTATCCAGTGTCTAAATTTAACATGTCTAAACAGGACCGCTTAGATTTTTTTTTTTTTTTTAATTCTCAAAAACTATGAAATGTTTTCAAGAGTGATAAATTACTTGGATTTTGATAATAACTTTGAGCCATATACAGCACCTCTCACTCTCAAAACACTTTCAAGCATTGTCTAATTAAATCACAAAGCACTCCTTTTAGTGGGTTTGGATGAGCACCTGTACCTCTGGCTTAAAGGGAGAGTTTGAGCAACTTCTTCAGAGCGAGCCTATACCTGTCAGGTGTGGCAGGAACCACAGGATGGCAGATCCCTCCTTGATTCCTGCATACTTTTTCAAAATTCACCTTGAGGAAGATTCCCATCATAGTCTAGAAACATGCCCCAAAAATGTTAATTATCTGCTCTTATGTTTTGGACACAGAGTCTCCAATGAATGAAAAACTGCACAGTCTCTCAGTTTGGTAGGAAATTTGCCATAGGTTTTCTTCACTGGTAATGGTCATTTATGTGGGATTGCTTTACAGAAGGCCAGAAATAAGCAGCTGTTAGAGGTAGGTGAGGGACCTTCTGCACTTGGCCAAATGAGAAGATGCACATCATGACCTAGGAGTGGAGAAAGAAACTGGGGAATAATGGATTATCTGTGAGAAGTGATTATAAATCCCAGCAGTACTTCCATAACTAGAGAGTATATCTTTTTATCTTCAGTAATCTGTATGAGCCTTTACTGCAGGTATGGCTGCTGTGTAAGAGCTGGGCTAGCTTTCATCTTTCAAACCCTAGTGACACTTTCTGCTGTGGGTTCCTGAACTTTGGCATGTGAACTCTCTGAAATTTCTGTCAGGAGACTGAGGATATCTCACGTGTTGTCCCTTGGGTGTCTGTACTGGCAGCTGGGGCTGCGCATATGTGTGCAGATCACTCTGTCCATACAGCTGTTGGAGCAGTCACATAAGCAGGTATGAGGTCTGTAATTTCCTGCAGTATTTTCTCTGTTTAAAGTACTTGAATCACAGAGCACTCCAATTAAGTAGTTCATGCACTTTGGAATTGAAGAGACTGCCTTGGAGAAACTCTACAGCTACAGTTGAATTAATGCTAACCAGGCCTGAGGATTGCTAGAAGTAAATAATGAGTGGATGAGCGGCTGAGAAACCTGGCAGAGTTTCAGAATGCAAAGGTGGGGTGGCAGGGGAGCATTATCTTATCTATATGGTAATTTCTATTCTGTACGTTAATTAAAACACATAGTGTACAAACTAGCATTTGGGAAGTCTTTTGGAGGAACTTTTCCTAAGGGGATGTTTTGGAAGTAAATTGTGAATTGTACATGCCTGCATAGTGCAGCCTGTAAGAACTGTACTGAAGCAAACAGTCCAAGTTACAAGCCTTCTTTAAGCAATGGGATTTTATGTATGTTGATAGTTTTGGGAGAACTGTTTTTATTTTGTTCATAATAATATATTTTGGATATCATTATGTCAAAGAAAGAACAACAAAGCCATGTTTGTGAAATCAGTAGAGATTAACAGTGTGACATGGAGAAATCTTGTTCAAAAATACAAAAAGGTGTCATCAGTTTCAAAAGAAAATTTTCTGTAGGAATTAAGACATTTTACTTATTTCTTAATGATTCTTTCTCATGAAGACTGCTTAAACAAATTTATTCATGAACCAGTTTGAATGAGTTAAACCTGTTATAGGTGGATCATATTGTCTGTTTATTGTAGGTGTAGAAACAAGGTTCCCTTAGTAATCAGAAAATATTTACATGACAGGCATGTTTTTCGTTATCTTGTCAGTTGTGCTTTCTTCGCTGTCTTACTGTGCATTCAAGACTGATTTGTATTCATCGTTGCTTCTGAGTAACATCCCTTTTTATGCATCTTGGGTGGAATGATCTCCTGCACTGGAAGTGATAGCTGATATTTTATTGGCTACCATGCCTTATTATGGAACATAGGCACATACCACCTCAAAAAACAAACAAACAAAAAACCCCACAAATCCCCCTGCAAAATGTTTCTTACTTGAAAAACAGTAGAATTTCTCAGCTTCATAGTAGTTGCAGTAACCTCAGGTGCAGGAAGTGAATAGCAATGCAAGCCAAAGAATAGTCTTCCACTGGGTTTAGAGGCAGGGATTTTGTTTTTTAAACTTTTTCAGAGGGACAAATATTTCTTGTCATGGGAAGAAGTTACAAATGCTTATGTGGAATTAAAAGGGATTTGGAAATGAAATGCAACCCTGTGCCCCAAATATGAAATTGCGTGTGGCTTGCCTGGGCATTTCAGGAAAATCCACTGATCCACTGTCCTAATCTAATCCAAATAATTAGATTTTGGATTAAGGTAGGCTATAGTCATCAAAACCAGAACAGGTAGAGATAATTTTTGTCCAGTCTGAACCCACTCTTATTATGCCTAGGGTTTTTTTCCTATTTATAAACCTCTATATCTTTCACTTCAATGATTAATCTACAGGCAGAGAGCAAAAGTTATTAAGGCTAGAAACAGACAAAAAGGTAAATGCTGACCTTTCTAATTGGCTCTTGAAACCTGAAATATTTACCGCTCAAAGGATTTATAATGTTTGTGGAATGATTTGTCATCCAAACTAAGTATTTCTTGCTTTTTCATGAAGCCATGCTAACTTCAGATGAATAAATATCTGTTGGTGTCTCCACATAATGGATTTTTTTGGCATCATAGTAGAAAGAAATCTGACTTCCAACCAACTCACAATAAACTTCAGTAGCCAAGTATACTTTACTGTTGGTTCCCTGACTTGCTTTGCTAAGTGCAGTCGTGGCTGGAAATGAATGGTTTGCTTTTTTATCTGAAGTCTTTGGCACCAGGAGTCAAGACTTAATCATTCTCTGCATTGATGGGTAGCAGAGCATAATGGATCTCTCAGAGCTGACAGGGTGGTATTTTGTTCTTTGCACGTGTTCTCCGGAGTTAGTGGAAAGGGCTATAAAACCTGTGATTCTTTGGGATTTGGGATTTTCAAGTCTAATTCGGGGGAGGGAGGGGAATGGGGTGGTGTTCTCTGCTGGTGCTGAAGCTGAGGTGTCCGATAGTACACCAGAAAGCATGACAATGTCATTGCCAAGAATGAGCTTGTTTTAACTGTGTTCTGCAAAGCACCTAGGATTAACTATTTGCAATGCACTGTATTACAGCACATTTTATTAACAGAGAATAGTAACTTCAGCATTTCACTGACAAATCTGTAGTCTCTCCTCACAATAAGGACTCGGCAAATGTGATGAAATGGATTGCCTTTGTTGGAATGTTGGTCTGTGAAAAGTGGCTGTGAAAAGAATGCCAGAAAGTACTGCACTTTTACAAAGAGGAGGAAAATAGACAAGCATAAAAAAACAAAAAAAGACCTTTCCTGTGGCTTTGTTGCTGTGATGAATGCAGTGCATTCCAGGGACTTATGAAAGTGTCTTTATAACTGGCCTAACACACAAAAGTGCAAATGCACTGAGCTAATCTTGAAAAGTAAGTAAAATCACTTTGACTGCAAAAGGAGTGGTAAGCTATCCTACTGGGCCCCTGATGGATAAATGAACATTGATGTTTCAGAATCAAAGTATCCCGTGTAAATTCATTCTTAAGTGTTATGTAACAGCTGAGGATTTTAGGAGAATTATGACGTAAAAGCCTGATGTCTATTTAATAAATTGATCATTAATTACACTTAAACAATTTACTTCTGGGGTGAAATGAAGAGTAGCTTTGCAGCTCTTCCCGTTTTAATTGCAACATCTGTTGAAAGCCTAAGTTTCTCTTCCCTGCTGCATTGATGCTGTGTGCATATTTTTGGCAGTGCTTTGGCATGGCTTGGTTGTATTTTGGAGGGGTGATATATGCCCATGCCGTGAGGCACTGACTGGTTTGCTCAGGAGAAATACCAGGAGCAAATTCTTGAGCCACTCTAACTATTTTGGTCATGGTTTCCTAGCCATACTTTCCCTTTTTTCTCCATCTCTTCTACTACTTCCAATTAAATCATGTAGTTGTAGAGGAAGGCACCAGTCATTGCGCCAGCCTTATAAAAATATGTGTTTCTAGGTAAATTATGATTAAATTTGCTCAGAACTGCTGCTGGGGCTCCTGAAGGAATCCATCAGTACCTAGCAAGTTCTCGAAAAGCTTCAGATATGGTGCCAGCTACTTAAAGTTTGGGACCAGCTATCAGTTGTGTATTTGAATCTGCCATGTACTTGTGACAGCCACTTCAGCTTTGAACTTGTTGCTTTGAAATGAGATGTAGGCTCACACTCAAAATACTTGAACTTCAGAATTACCTCAATTTCTGCAGCAACCACTGTCTGAATCAGAAGAAGAATGGACATCTTATAGTCACACTTTCCAAGGCATGGATGTCCTTACCTAGAAGGGAGATTGTGGAAATAGGTGCAAATGTTGGTAGAGAAGGAAGAGGTAGTACCTGACTTGCTATGAGGTCAGCAATGACCCAAAGCACTACATGGAAGTTCAATTAAAAAGGAAAGAAAGTCAGTATTATCTTGTTGAACTAAAATCAGAACATCTTACAACTTCATTTCTTCCTGAAAAATCTGTTTTTTTCCAAGAATATTAACCCCAAACTGCAATGAGTATCTGAGTTTCTTGTTACTCAGAGGTAAGTATGAAATATCCGTTTCCTGACAGGGTAAACAATTTCAAGATAATGATACTCCAGGTTTGATGATAATTCCCGCGATTGTTTTCTCCTGTGGCCATTAGCAGAACAAAAGCAAATGTGTTGCTCCTACTTGAGCCGGTGGTATGAGGCAAATTGTGCAGCAACAATTGCTGGATGTTGGTAAGAGTAGTTTGGGGGAAATTTTGACCAGTTCTTTTTAGGTGGAAAACATTCTCTTTTAAAGAAAAGTTTCCTATACAATCTGAGAGTTTGCTGTGGTAGTGCTAACACATGCCTTTCATGTAGCTGTAGTTTGAACAGGCAAAAAAAGAGCTTATTTCATAATACTGGCATAAACTGGAGACTTAAAGCTTAATTAGGGCATGTATGTTGTAATATGAATTGCAGGAGGGGAAAAGTTTCCACTATTTAATCATATTTGTACAACTTTTTATACAGTAATTATGTGTTTTACTCTGAACATCAAGTTATATTGGGAAGTAAATGGTATAGGCTGAATCTGAATTTTAAGTGTGAGCAATGTTTAAAAAGCAATTAACGCAGAGAGGTGTACTGAGTGATAAATAGGGGAGGAGGCAAGCAACTGAAAATGAAATGATCTTGCTGTAACAATTTAATGTTCAAGAGATGGAACAGAGAAGCAACTCATGCCATGCCTGAATTTCTGTTGGGCTTTTGCATAAGACAAATCTTTGGACACCACAATGTATGCATGGCTTCAGCTGGCAGCTTTGATTTTTCCCAGTGGCTTTTCTTTGCCCACAGTAAGGACGAGTGTTTAGTTACATAAACATAATTTACTGAATATAACATAACCAATTATAGAAAGTTTAGGTTTGATTGTGGATTTGGAAGACATTAATGAAGCGAGATTCTTATGGGTCTAACCTTTCCCCCCAGTGACTCATGGACCTGTATGCAGCACTCTGACAATTGTAAGATTTACAGCTGAAAATAAACAGGGTGAAACTCAGAAGAGGTTGCAGCAGTATTGTCAGGTTATCTGAGGGGCCTTTTGACTACTAATCAATTTAAATATTTTCTTTGTATGCAGTTCTGTTGCTGCTGCAGGTGTGTCTGACTGCCAGTCATATTATGGGGGACAACACGTGTACAGGAGCAGAACAGGCCCCCCGTGGCTTTTATTTAGTTGGATCTTTCAATCAATCATTTCCCTGCCCTCCAGAACTGACAGGCAGAGCCTGACGTAATAGAATCTGTGAAGTAAATTTAGAGAGATGCAATGGGTGATGAGTCACTACTTCAGTTAATTCAGTAAATACTTTCGGTATTTTAAAATGTTTATTCTGTCTGTAACCTAAAAACTCTTCCCAAATGTTGCGCTGGTTTTAATCCTTTACGATGTTCAGGAAAGAGAATGATTTACTGAAGTTAGGGAGAGTAAATTATTATTCAGATTCAATTTGCCAAAAGAAAGAAAAAAACCCTAAGTTTCTGTACTGTATTGAAAACTAAGTTCTTTAAAGACCATCCAGATTTTTAAGCTTCTAATTCATGCAAGTGCACTAGAAATGATTTAATATGTGAAGCACCAATGTTTTGAAATATGAGTCACTTTTAAAAGCATTTCTGCAATTACTGTATTTAAAAATACTTATTTGGGAATAATTCAGAGGTTTTTTTATTTTGCTTTATGGGTTGTGATATATTTTGTTCTATAAGAAATGCAGAACTGTAGCTGTACCTCCTGAGGACAAGGCTTAGGCAGATTTTGTGCTGGTGTTTATTAATGTGGTTTTATACAAGAAAGTAAGGTAAGTTCTCCTTGCACATACACTGTCAACCACCTAAAAGCATTTTGCTGGCACAGCTGCATTTACTAACTAGAGTAACTTACTTCATAAGCATCATCAAATACAAATTACCACGTGGTGACTCTCTCTGTGTTGCGCTGTCCCTCACCAAGCCTGGGTACTTGCTGAGAACTGGCTGTGATTTGGTTCCTTGGGAGTGTGAGACTGTGCCTGCCAGGGTCGTGCCCAGCCCTGCTGCATTCTGCTTGCCCTTGGATTCATCCAAAGGTGACATGCACATGTCCTTGGCTGGCGGTGGGGCCGCATCTTGCTGCACTTGGGAGCCCGTCAGCAATATGTCAGCTATAATTCAGGAAGTTGGAATTGGCGAGTGTGTTAATGCATTATTTATCCTTTTCAAAACTGGAAAATATTTTATTGTTGTTACTGCTGAACAGTTTCTTGGCTGTGCAGGTAAGACTGCCTTTTGGTGAAGAATTGCTGCTGTTTAAAACATTTGAGAGCACAGTGATAAGTAATAAGCAAAACTCCATAGATATAGATTAGATCATACCTGTGATGGAAAGTTATTACTGTAAGGACTGTGCCTTCCGGCACAGTGCTGCACACTTTGCCTGTGTTCGTGTGGTTTGTTGGCTCTTTGCTGTCTTGCAACAAATGCTACTCCAGACCATTGTTGCTGTTGCTGAAAATGGAGCAGAAGTTTGAATCCAAAAGCCTTTCTGAACTTGAAGTTCCAGTAGTCAACGAGGAGGGCAGAAAATCAGTGCTATTTGTGGCAGTGTACCAAGAAACAAGAGTAATAAATTGGACTCAAAGTCTCAGAAAAGGAGGCTACAAGGATTGCCTGTGCTGTTAGTTATGGTGGGGTTTATTTAGGAACAAAGACACCATATACATTTGTAACCCATTGCTTATATTGTTGAGAAGTACATTGTAAGTTGGCATTTCTTTATCCTAATTAGTTTAAAATACAGGTGTAAAGGAATAGGGCTTGGATGGTTTTTTCCAAGTCTTTGTTTATTAATATATTTTAAAATGTTTTGTTTTATATTGCCAATCTGACGTGCAGACCAAGTCAGCATTGTAGCAACCACCATGTATAGGTGTATGCAGAACATCATTCTGTAAATATCAATCAGTGATCTTCCAGTGTTTTATGGAACATAACATAAAAGGCACATTCCTTGCCAAAACTTCCTTTGTGCTGGGCTTCTCTCTAATGTAATTTCCATCAGTAAAAGAATAAAGAGAGCGTGGTTTTGGGCCTATTTTGCTTGGCAGTGCACAAAGGAAAAGAAGGTTGGGGCGGGGGGGTTGAGAGTATTATTTCTCAGATACTTCACACAAAGAAATACTGTAGTGCTTTCAGAAATCTCTTGGTACAAATGTCTGCTGTCACAGACGATCAGTGTTACAGCATTTTGACACAGCTGTATGGAATACTGCAGTATGTTGTAAGATTGTTGCCCTGGACTTAGCACAGGAGGTCTGGAACTGGGCAAGAGACATAGGTCTGATTTTTCATACTCACATGGTTGCTGAGTGTGGAATGAGAATCGTTTTGGTGAGCAGCTCTTTGGAAGCAATGTTGTCTTAACACAGTGCATTTAAAGGACACTCTGACCTACTGAAGAGCTACTTGGAGATTGACTTGGAAGGACTGAGGGTGTCTGTCTGTCTGTCTGCCTGTCTGTCTTTGGGTTTGTGCAGTCATGGTGTACTGTCATACAGGAAAGGGTAAGACACAACCTCTACCATTTGCACAGCGCTCACATTGGCTTGGCCTTCTGATTTGGTCAGTGTGTCTTACCACAGTCCTGATAGTTTAAAATTGGATTGGTTGGTCTTTCCCTAATTTGAATTTAAACACAGCAACTTGGTTGAAAGTTCCATCTTAAAAGGGATCTGAACAGTGTAGGAGAGCTGGACATTTTGAGAGCTTGTTATTTCAAGCCTTTATGTCCATAGCACTAGATGTGTGTCTGTCCTACCAGTGCATCATCTCAATGTGTTAAGTTTGACTAGAACATGAAGAGCATGGCTCTGTGTGGTGCTGGCAGAAGTGCTTCCTGCCAGTTCTCTTAGCAGTGGCCAAGGTTTTACTGTGTAGAAGAGCTGAACCCTCACTTCAGAGGGGTGGGGAGGGAAGAGGCCAGAGAGCCACAAGCTCTGCCTAGAGAAGGCAGTGCTGCTGCCAAAGAGAGAACAGCCGTGACCACGAGCAATTATCCTGGTTCAGCAGCTGCCTAAAGAGGTCGGGAGGAGAGACTGTGCAGTGTGCTGGGCATGCACTAAAGTTGTTCTGCTGTTGTAGCCCCGCACAGGGAAAAGGCAGAAGGTAAAGAGCTGAAGTTCCCCATGGCTGTTAGCATAAACATATGCACACGGACATGCTTCATGCTTGATAACTTAGATCCCTGTTGCCCTCTTTCAAATGATCTGTGTAATACTGCAAATGAGAGAACAGTAAATAAAATGCTCAGCCTACTTTGCAACTGTCAATAAACAAATGTCTCCATTTTATGTTATGTGTACACATTTGGTTATCAGATGTTTCCTGGAGTCCTGCTGCTTGATGCTCTTTGTACATCTCTCCTTTTGGGATGAGCATATTAATTTTCTCTTCTAATTACAAACTTGAATTGCTTAAGCTAGTTTAGTCATGATAAGAGTGTCCATTACCTCATTAATGTGTAAAAAGAAAGAAAGATTCAACTAATTTGATTTCTGCTGGTCACATGTGTTTTGAGGGCAGGTGACTTTGTTCCCACATGTAAAATTTGAATACACTGTATTCTTTATGCTTGAAATATGAAACTTCTACCTTAGTTGACTTACTGTGAGAACAACTTCTAGATCTGGCTCTTTGACATCAAAGAGAAACTGAAAATTTTATGCAATTTATTTGTGTTATATTGAATTCCATCAGATTTTATTGGCATTCTTTCATTTTTCAGTTTTCTTGAAAGTGCTTCATTTAAAATTTAATTTTAAGATATGGTTTCTTGATGTTGGTTCAGTATTGCAGCCTGTTCTATTTGAAGTATGCCTCTGGTACCTGGCCCAATACATCATGATGTCGTGCTGAGAGGGGAGAGGATGTTTAGAGATTCAAGAGGAGGCACAAGCCTGTCTGTACATTTTCATGTTTATTTGGGCTTTTGTTCATATCAGCCATTCAATTTCCAATGCCAGTTTTGGTTTTTTCGTTCTTGAAGTTGAGGAAACACATCAATATTTCTGATTCTAACACATTTTGAAACAGAATTGGAGTATTTGTTTGCTAGTATATTCTAGGAAAATTGCATAGGCATTGCATGATGAAAAAAACTGATTTTGCCTCTGGGTATCCCATTTTATTTACAGCGAGAAGGGGAATTGTGATGTGCAAATGAAGGGCACTCTATTTGTGTGAACTGTTTCCTTTTTTAGTCTTTCAGTGTGGTGTTTCCCTTCTATTTTGTTTCGCAGGCATTTCTGTATGGTCAGTTTAACAGTTTCCTTCAATAGTGTCTGAGGTTTTGCATGTTCTTTTTGGTGCTTGCTCTTGTATTTCCCTTTAAAAGACAGATCTATCTCTCTATAGATAGTTTTGCAGCTTTGCTCAATCTGCGAGGTTACAAATCCTGTACGTTCAAGTTAACTGTAACTTTGTGTTTAACCTGGGTCTGGTTTTAACTTTTATTTGCTTTTAAACATGGTTTTGTGCTTTACTTTCATAGTAAGGTCTTCATGGCTGTTTCTCCGCAAGTACACGCTGTTCCTTTATATTTGCTGTTGGTGTGGGTGTAGGCTACAACTAACACAGTAAGAAGAAAGGTTTTTATCAATATTTATATAAGGTGTGTGATTTATTTTTCCACACTGGATGTGTTGTTACATAATAACCACTATAGCTCAGTGTTACTTCTAGGTAAATTTATAAACGAACACACATCACTTGAAGGACCAGGTGGGCTTTTTTTCCCCTAAACTGTTGCATGGAGAGTGCTGTTCAGTATATAATGGGTTAGACTGCAGTGTCTTCTCTAGATGGAAAGAGAGATATGTATGATACTCAGGTGACATGTATATAATTAGTTGTGGGGAAGTTAGAGTGAGTTACATTTTGTGGTCATCTGTGTATTGAAAGTGGTTTGTGTTATTTTCTTAAACAGATGTAGAATGCTTTAACCAAATTGAAGTAGTTCTGGAAGTGCATTTTTCCTTCCCTTGGGTAGAACAGCCTGCAGTTGTGAGAGCAGAAGGGGACAAGTCACCTTAGCATGGCACAAAAAAAACATTGACTGCTCCTGCTTATTATCTCTGGCTTTGGTTTTGTTTTGCCTTATACTTGGCTTGATGTGAGGGGTTTGGGGGCTGCCTTCTTGCTTAGGTGGCTAGCTCCTCCACACAGGCTGGGTCTGGCTTTGCCACCAGCTGGAAGCACTGTGAGGAACAGGGATGTGCAATTCCAAGTTGGTTGGGAACTGCTTAAAAGGAGAGGTAAATGCTGAAAAAAAACAGGGCTGCCTCCTGTCTGGCTGAGTGAAATGAGGCCAGATGGGTATTTCAGTCAAACAGAACACGTCCCTCAGAGTGATTTAAAGCACAGTCTGCAGCTGAATGTGCGGGGTGGGGAAGAGGTTAGTGACGAGCAGATTATTTCATCCAGCATCTGCAAGAGTCGGGGTCTCTCACTCTCTTCTGTGTTGTTTTGTTTTGTCTTTAAGGAAGGTGACTTTTATGTATGGCACTGTGCTTCCTGTCCTGCCGGGGTGACGGCTGCGGTCCTCTGTGGTGGTGGACTGCTGCCGGTTGCCATGGCAATCCAAGACCTCCCCAGCCGAGGCAACGCTCCATTGCTCCATCGCTTTGGCTTCCCTGGGAATTGGCCATCGCGGCAGAGACATCTTTCCCTGCTGGGGAGCAGAGCTGCCTTTGAGTATTGCTTGGATGATTGAAATGTACTGACCCTACCTGATGCGATTGGGGATTATAGGATGAGGGTGTTTATTTTTAGCCTGGAAGGGTATCATGGCATATTGAAATACATCTCTGCTCTCATGTGGAAAAACATACATTTCTGGAGTAGTGTGTTTCTTTGGCTTAGCAGGGATGCTTTCCCCTCACCTGTTCCCATGTCAGAGCACGAGTACCACACTGGACTTGGTTATCTAGATCAATCAAATCCTGTATTTATCATTGTTCTCTTGCTTTGTAAGTTACATTTCAGTACTCCATGAGCAACTATAAAGACAATTCTTACATAAGCCATTTTAATTGAGCTTGTCGACTTCAGTATTCCATTCTGAACTCATTTGCTGCCCTTCAACTTCAGTGACCTCAGCAGCATTTCTGATGCACAGGATGATAAGGGAGGTTCACATCTGAAATGCCCAACTACTGCAGCGAGGGGTGGCAGCTGGGAGTGCTCCCTTGCATGTTGCTGTTTCTGTGATGTGGCCTTTCCATCAGAGGATAATCCTGGTCCTCGCATGATCCACATATCCATTGGTTAGAAGGGAAACTGATAGCTCTTTCTGTCTGCAGATAAAACATGTCCTGAGTTTCAAAGCCGTTATATTTTCTCACTCTCTGCACATGTAGGAATCTTGTATGATCAAGTTTGTATACCATGGTTCTTATTTTTACAGCTTTTTACCTCGTTTTGCCTGCTGTGGGTGCCACTGCAATATATAAAGGAAACAATGAAGGGAATCTTCAGTAGGGTTTGTTTGAAAAGTTTTTATAACTTTTATTTATTTTCAATCCTTGCCTCTGTGTATAAAATGTAATTAAAGCAAGAGATGCATAGTAAAAGACACTAATTCAGAAAATACATTAGGCATATATCATCAAAGTTTTTATTTCTGAAAGTTCTAATTTTGTAAAAATATTGGAAAGCAATGGAAATAGATGCCTGGTTGCGTTGTAAGTAGTGCAGAAATATTTTAGTAACTCCAGTACTAATGAGCAGAACATTTTTTTTTTCTTTTAGTTTTTTTCAAATGGCATTAGTATTCCAAACAGCAAAATCCCTGGCTGGAGAATTGTAGAAATGATGATTGCTCATTAGCAAATAGAATACAGATGTTCTGTTCAGTTTGCCTGAGTGCTTCACATAAACACCTTGGGGAGTGACTGGCACAGAGTACAAAACTTGATAGCTTAACAGTGTGCTAAACACTTCGGGGCTGGCAATAGAAGCAGAAGCATACCATGTAATTTTGTAAAATTTCATGTAATTTTTAATCATTTGCAGTGTTTGTGTAACACGACAACCTTCATGTGGGAAGTGCAGGGGGGGAGGTGTTTCTCCAGGCCTGTATTCAACACCAGAAGCTAGAGTTGGGTCAACTCTTTGGAGGTCTGTTCATGTCATTTTGTTTGGCTTTCTACCTTCAGTTTACAAAGGAGCAAATTTCCATCCCCCCTTGGTATCTGTGAATCTCATATCAGTTGTACATTTTTGTATTTGCCTGACCAGTTGTCCAGAATTTCTTGGGTCTCTGAGATGGGTTCTTTTCTCATAGGTCTTATACATCTCCTCTCCCTTTCTTGCATTCCTCCATCCTCACCCCCACAATAATCCCAACAACATTTTTTTTTTTTCATTTGAATTTTAATCATACATGTGCAGCAACTGTTTTCGAGGATATATTAAATAAAGACTGGATTAATAAGGCACCATTAGGAACTTTCTGATAGTTACGCGTTAGTGGCTGTGGGGTTTTACATCCCATCGTGATGTTGCTAAATTCAGTTTTCTGCCAATGCCAGCATTTCTTAGGAAATAGCTGAAAGGGGAGATGCCCCATCTCTACTGAAGGAGCCAAGTGGGTTAAGTTTCTCTGTGTCCCTTGCTCCTGGATTCTGCGCCGTGCAGGGCTTTTAGAGAGAGAGCTCCCTTTGAGTGAAGATGCAGGAATTGTTTGGGTTTTAAAATCCATTTAAGAAATTATGAATCTTAGTCATGCAACTGGGTGGACTTCTAAAGAAAAGAGATTCCTAGCTGTGATGTTGCTTTGGCCTCTTGCCATGATGTGCGTTTGTGTTGCGCTTATTTAGTTGCCAGAGCCAGCCTGGAAAGAAGCTGAAAGAATTTTGAAAGTTTCATAGTACATTTATTTTATTAAAGAATGTGTTGATTCCAGTGGGTTCGTTTGGGTTGTTTTGATTTGTTGGTTGGTTTGGGGTTGGGTTTATTTTGCTGGTTTTGTTGGAATTTTTTTATGTTAGTTTTGTTTGGTTTTTTTACGTTGGGTAAGAAGTTTTCAAATTGCTGCCATAAAGGCATGGAGCAGCAAAATTGTGCTTCAATGCACTACCTATTTCAGACTGCAGCTGAACTACCATAAGCCAGAGCTGATTTCCTGTTGCAGCTACTCTGCAAAATTACTATGCATTAGTATATCCTTGGCAAGCAGTTATTAAAAAATTATTTTTGTGGGGCTTATTAGACCCTTAAAAGTAGCTTTTTGTTTTCCACCTTAGTGGAAAAGTCCTGCAAGTATTAAACAATGTCAGCACTGGAAATTGATCAGATGATACAAACGAGAAGATGGCATTGGGTACCCAAAGAGCTGGTTACAGCCTCAGGGTTTGTTCTTGTGAGCTCCCACCCCCCTTTTAAGCAAATACTCAAAACTAAATGGAACTTACTAACGTTAGTTTGCCCTGCTGAGTTGAAAACAATCTGCCTGAATGTAAAAATCCATGGTAGGTATCAAAGTTATACCACTTCTAGAGGCGGAATCAAATTAAAGTGAATTGAAACAAGTTGGATCAGCATGAAGTGATGCTGTCTGTAAAGAGTACTTTGTGTTTCTATATCTTTTCACAGCCATAATTGTGAGAAGAATATTGGGCAACTTCAGTTACAAAGCTGCTGTTTGCTTCCTCCTCTTGCCCTAAAGCAAACAAAATAGGCAGGCTCCCAATTTGGAATTTACGGAATTAACCCAAATCACTTATGTGCTGTTTAGCTATAGTGGCAGCAAGGCAAATAGATGTGAAAATATTAGCCAAACAAAAAGGCAAAAACTTTGGCCCTCTTGTAAGGATTTGGAGAGCCACTTAGGAGTTCATCAATTATTTGGGCTGCAGAATAAAGACATGTAGGAAGAAAAAGGCTGAAAGTAAAGTGCCTCACCTCTGAGATGTGTAAGAATACTTGTGATAAAAATGAATACTTGTGATAAAAATTTCAATTTTAGTGTTATCTCTTCCTTTCTCTTAGTGTTTCAGTTTCATTGCACCTTCAGTAAGTATTGAAAATCACATTAACAAATAGCAGGGGTGTGAAGGAAAGCATGTTAAAGAAGAAAATTAATGATTTTGTTAGCTTAATGACCGAGACATTGTCCTGTGTTGCGAAGAAGGTTTATCCAAGACAGGTGTTAGTGGGGATGTAAGGTTTCTTATTCAATCACATTTAAAACATTGGAGAAACTGTAGACTTCAGGCCAACTGCAGCAGTTATTGTCAGCCAAGACACATGTAGCAAGAGGCAGTCTTTACCTCTGAAAGCTTGCAGAGTGAGTACACTAGCTGGGCGGCCCATGCAGGACAAGGAGAAGAATTAAGCTTCATCCATTTGGAAGGGAGGATGAAACACATTACCTGAAACCACAGTGTCTGCTTGGAAATAGGATGTGAATTTGAGGCTGTGCTGCTCCCTAGGTTTTGCTGGCGCAGGTTTATATCTAGTCCTGTTGGTCTTTGATAGACCTAGATACTGGTGAAGAATAACTGTTCCCATATATCTTAATATAGGGTTCATCCTTGAATAGGGATCCAGGGTTTACCAGAGTGTGTCCAGATGGACTGAGCCTTCCCATCACTGCCTGGAGGTCTGATGTACTTTACTTTGAAATTGATGAATGGAGTGGTAGAGAATTGTTACTGTGATATGAATTATTTCCACTGTTATTAAATAATAAACATGACCACAGTGACCTACTCACTCTTTAAACTGGATTCCTTCTGTGGTTTAATCTTGGTAATGGCTTCAGATTTGAACTACAAAATGTCATGGGTGAGCTGCTGGCTTCTGAAGACGGGGCAGCAGAAAGAAGTTGGTAGATTGATACCATATCATGTGTATCATAAAGTAAGGTAGTAAAAAGCCTCAGGAAATTATATTTCTTAAGTAATGCAATCAGAATTGCACTTAGACAGAGAAGATTGCTTTGTATTTACTAGCTGTGTTTACTGCGTTTTCTAATGTGCCTAAGGAAAATGGAGTTCTAGACCCGAATCCATACAGTTACTTTTGGGAATAACACAGCAAAATGAGTGAGCTTGATTTGGTACACAGCAGATGCCAGGATTATATGATGTGGAAGGAATTTTTTACTTTTAAACCCTTTCAGTGTGATGACATGCAGGGGAGAGGAAGGAGGGGCTGACATAAGTGCCCTTCTGTTTTTTTAACCTCTTCAGTGCTCTGAATCCAGAGATACCAGCTGATTCATATAAGCACAGCCTGTCTGCATAGGTGGACTCTACCAAAACAATAATTAAATATAGTGTGTGTTTCTGGACTAGAGCTAAATGGGAACAGAAGATAATACTATTTATTCTGTGGTTTAAAGCTGCACTGCTATAAACAGAACGTGCAACAAACCAAGAGAACTGAGTTTGCATGAAAATAGATGAAAAGTACAGTGTATCTTTTTTTGTATTTATGTATTATTTGAAACAAGTTTAGCAGACTATAAAGCTTTTGATTATAGTCAGCTTGTAAGTGTGTTCTGCTACATTGTGCAGCATCTCAAAATAAAATGGACCAGCAGTTTTTTACAAAAGCTAAAGTCTTTCTAAGACCAAGCTCATGGGAGGAGCAGATGGTATTTGGGCATTGTGTTGTGGTCTTTCAATCCACTCAGTGCCATGATTTATGGAGTTCCATTTGCAGAGGCATCCTAGTGAGCTACATCACCAAGAGAAGAAATGTTTGAATGAACTTCCCTGTCTTTTGTGCTGTCTTCAGTAAACGCCCTTGACTGCCACTATATTTAAAGTAAGTGACAAGAGTGTATCAGCCTTTATTGAAATAAACTGGTGTGCTTTGCAAGCAATGATCCTTCTGTTTAGGAGAGCTTTTCCATAGTAGGTGTAATAAGGTGAGGAAGCTGTGCAGGTAAGGTTCAGCCCCAAGTGTTTGGGGTGGGATCACAGAGAGCTATCAGTCGCCTGTGGAGGGCTAGCAGCCCAGGTATGCTCCTGAAGGGCAGCGTGCTGCCTTGGCACCACGCGTCACTCCAAGATCTGCTTCGCTGTGCAACTAAAACATCTGCAAACAGAGAAGTGTTCCCACTGCCCTACAGGCAGGGTGCTGCCCCCCACCACCCCCCCTTCCCACACAGTGTGTTGGGGTGCTTGAAAATTTCAGTTGGACAGGAGGGGAATGTTTTCTTTGCTAATTTAAAGAGGGTGAAAATACTTTCTTGCCAAAGGGATCGAAAGCCGAAGAGGGTGGAGGGCTGCAGTAAAGGGGGGACAATGTGAAACCTCAGGTGACAAGATATTTGTGGTGTTTCCCTTTTAGGCACTAATAAACCTCAGGATGACTTAATACTCAAAACCTGTTGAACCTGTTGGTGAGAACAGAGCCCCAGATTCTCATTGCAGAGGGTTTGTTTGTTGCTACCAACTGCATTTCAATTGCCTAGTGATAGTGTTTGTTTTCTTGGAATTTGCTTTCTGGTGCAATGTTCCAGCAGTCCTGACTGCAGCCCGGCAGAGGTGGAGTTGCTGTGGGCCAAGGTACAGCGGGGCTGCGGGCACCCCACAAGCCCGGCCCAGCTGCCCCAGAGGAGTGTTGTGGCTTCAAAGGGGCTGAATGTGAGAAACAGGGAAACTGCAGTCGCTTCCTACTCCCACTGGCAGGCACGGTTGGCGTTAAACCCGTTGCTTTTATAGGAACAGGCTGACCTACTTATTAAGGCATTGTATTTCAGTGTTCAGCTATGGCTGTCTGCCCCAGAAGAGTTGTGTTTCCAACCCTGCTGAAATTCAGGCCCCAGCCATGTCCCAGCCTTCTGGGAAGTCTTGGACAGGGCATGTTGATGTGTCTGTCCAGTGTGAGGAGCTCTGGTACCACAGGAATGGGCATCACATGTTATCCATGTGGAAAAAGGGAAAAGCCTGCTGGAAGAACTGATATATGTCCAAGAGGAACAGGAAAATAGAAAGAAAATTGGAGGATGGTATTTGAAGTGTTATGAAAGGTTTTGACCAGAAACACGGTTTTGATTGCATTCTGTGGGGTAGAGTGGCAAGCCACTTTATGGCAATAGCTGTGGGTATGCTTGGGGTACCTTACAGGAACACTGTTTTACCAGATTGTGAAATTCAGAGGTGATTGTAGTCAGCTACCCCTCCCTAGCCACATTCATAATGTATAGGGAAGGGTTGATTTGAGCAGAACACATGCAAATGAGCAAGCAGGGAGACCACCAAACATCTCTGTGGGGTAAGGGAGGAGCTGCCTCTGCATTTGGTCATCTGGTGGCTTTGTGTTGATGTCAGATTTGTGCATCTCACATCATGGAGATGATGGCATCAGCCATCATGGGAGGCAGTTCTGCAACTCTTTCTGACCAGAGCTTTGGACTATTACAGCAAATCCTTGTTTCTGTGAGCAGGTGTCAAAAATGTGATGGTAGATAAGTTGACATAGCACTAAGAAATGTCCTTTCTGCATCAGACCATTGCTGCTGTCTCTGCTCTGGGGCCTTTTCGTTTTTTTCAGAGCTGCTGGGTGTCATGTTGCTACACCACAAGAAATACCTGCTCCATCCATCCATAACAGTGAACTTAGACTCTCTCTGCTACTCTGACTGGTATACATACTCTTATATGACTTTAAAAGAAAAAAACTGATTTGTTGCTCTGGCAGGACCTCCCCAGCTGATTTAAAAGAAAATTTTCTGCTGTTTTTTATAGAGGCTCTTATGAATATGTCTCTTAAGTTTCCATCCTGGAAAACTGAAATAGTTGCCCAAATAATCAAAGCTTTCCAAGAGATTTCTTCCAGTTTTGCTCCTGAAAAGCTGTGATGTCCTTCAGTAAGTATGCTTAGCTTTAAGAACTATGGAAAGAAGAGTTCATGTAGACATGCTCAGCTAGAGTGTTATCACAGATTTTGCAAAATTCACTTTTCTGCCTTTTGCACTTTTTCTCCAGTACCTTGTACTTATATACATGTCTCTTTTTCTTTGATGTGCACATATATCCATGTCAAACTACTTAATCTAAAAGTTTTGAATGAAAAGAGAGAATTTCTATGTTTAAATTCTTGAGAGGCAGTCTGCTATCATAATGATAGAGCTGTAGGATTATTACCCAGAGATACAAAATGACAGACATCATAGTTAATACTCATCAGCATCCTTTCTAGCAATCTCAAAGCAGTCCCATCAGTAAAAAGCCTAAGCAAGCTGTGCTGCATTATCATGATTGAGGGCCAGATCAGATTCGATGTTGCTGGCTGACATGAGTAGAAAATAAAGTTTTCCCACTTCTAAAACTAACTTTATAAATAAGCTCTTTGTTACATTGCAAATACATCCTCACACTTCTGTTAAAATACCCAGTAGTGACATGAAAACCAACCTCAAACATGTTCCCAGATACTTTGCCTTGAAACTAAAAGGGAGGGAGCTGCTTGCATTCATCTCTGGTAAAGGAAGATGTAGCTCACACTACGAGTTTGCGGGTTTATGAATTCCAGGCCGTTTCCAGCCAATATCAGGTCTAGCAACATTGATTTTTAATCAGGCACTCTTAGTCTTCTTTGAAAAAAGTGACTGATGACTTCTCCCCAGCCATTTTAAGGCTTTACACTGTGTTCCATAACTGTATTATCGTTGTACAATGTAGCACTTGTTTTTCTACTCTAAGGAGTCCTGTAACTATCAGATCTGTAACTTTGCTGGAATTTCACTCACAATTTTGCATAAAATAGAAACATCTTCATTGATCTATTCCCAAAGGAATAATATTTGTGGCTTTATAATAAAAGTTTTACAGTTCAATAGGGTACGCCATTAGCATGTTTGTTGTACTGGATGAAATGTTGCGCCAGATTTATGAATAATTGTTTCTAAATCAGGGCATCAGGTATTTGTTAGGAGAAAGGATCCCTATATTTCAGTTCTTCTCCTGACTATGTGCGAGACAGCTGTTTGCTGTAAATGATGGCACTAAAATGAAAAATAAGTAGAAGATTTTTTTCTTTTTGCCTTTGCTTTTCTGGAGGTTTGCCACCCTTATCCTTTGAGATTGCCCTACACCCAGCTGGAGACAGGAAGGAGAGAAGCAGGAAAATGTGGAGAGGGAAATCTTCAACAAGCACACTGGGAAGCTTAGCAACTCTTCACCTTCTGGCTGTGCCGGGGAGGAGGGGTGTATTGAGAGGGCTGCTGTACAGAGGGGGTGGTGCGGTAGTGGGTCCATGTGGCACTCCCAGGAGAGGGCAAGTGCTCCTTAAACGTGAGTGCACAGAGATGGGATGGTTGTAAACACAAAGTTGACAAGATTACTAAATACCTAAGAAAAGCAAGCTCCCTGTTTCTTCATGGCAGCTTTTGCCTTGCCACCCACTTGGCAGGAGCAAGGGCTGTGAGATGGGCGCACATCACTGCTTTGTGTCGGTATGAGGCTCCAGCCCAGCAACTGGCTCCTCCAAGTGCAGACAGCCACTGATCTTCAGGCGTCCTGCCTGAGTTGAGCAGCTCAGGGCACAGAGCATGCTGGAAGCTGATAGACATGGATTCTGTGTGTCCATAGCACAGCCCCTTAGCTTATTGCAAGTCACCTTTGACACAGTGGTGTGAAGTCTGGTCCTGGAATGTCAGACATCATCCTGGTGCTTCTGCAGGTTTATGTTGATAAGCCTTTGAGCAAATGGGCGTTCACTGGTGTAGGTCCTTCGTGGCTGTGTTTTGTGCTCTTTCCCTCTCTGTCACAGAGTTTTGCAGAGAACTTACCTGTCCTAGAAAGAGTCCCTTCCCCTGGGTCGCATTGTGAGCAGCAACACTATAAATACTTCTGAAAATTCACATTCCAACTTTTTGCTTTGTTTCAGCTCCTGTTAGAAGAGATTTCTAGAAGTGTTCTGGTTGCCAGTCTTGTCTTCAACCAGTGTAACTTTACTGAAATTTTCTTTAAACTTAATAGTTCTTCCACCTTGCTTTTTGCCCTTGTATCCCATAGTAACCTCATATTGATAGTCTTACATCCTCTCTGCCTTTGTTTTGCTTAACTGAGCAAGCCAAGCCCTCTGCTTTCTGTCCTAAAGTCAGTTTCCATGTTGGTTTGGTTGTCCAGCTTGTTTTTTGAAGTTTTTGTGTTCTTATTTTCAAAGAGTGCATCTTTCCTGCTTTTCTCTGGATACAGGTTTGATCTAGGTCTTGGCACAGTGACTTGCAGAACTGCAGCTTTTTCCAGGCTGAGGTCTAGAGTTCCTCAGTCCAGTCTGTTTTCCAGAGGTTCCACAGGAAGCATTTAGTTCATCAGAACTTGTTTTTTCAAAATAATAGATCTTAAACAAAATTAGACTTCCTGTTATCCTTCCCACTTAATCTAAACTGAATCACTTCGTGGTCCCCTGTTCCAAAGTCATCCTCATTATTGAAGATAAAGAGCAGAGTAGAATCTATTCTTATTCATTCAGCAACATGGATAAAGAAACTTGTCAGCTGTCACATCCAGGAATAACTGGTCTTACCATGGTTAATAGCATTTGTTCTCCAATCTGTACTGTGAAGTTAGTCTTCCCTGTTGACGTAATTCCCATTTCTTTAATGATGCAGAGCTCTATCCAGATCTATATCTGGTGTAAGGAGTCAAGAGCAGACCCAGAGTCTCTCTCTTAGAAATCTTCTTTGACCATCTGTCCACAGCATTTCCAAATATTTTCTTTTTTATTCTGTTTCCGAAGTCTGCTCTTTCTTTATTGCATAACAGTATCCTACCATATAAAACCTGTATTTCTCTTCTTTCAAAAGTGCAGACCTTTTGACACCTGTTTCACTAATAATTGCTGTTCCACCCTGTTTGTGAATTTTCCTGTAATAGCACTAGTGCCTTGAGTTCCTCTTCCATTATGGCAGTCTGCCTATGTTATTAGCACACAGCTATTTTAGCTGCTGGATTTTTGTTCACCTTTTCTGCTCTTATTTTGGTTTTAGACTGCATTTGGCTCTTATACTATGTACAGTGCTTTCACTGGCAGTGTCACATGCCTGACCTTTTTCTCATCATTAGCAGCATATTTTTTTCTTCAAATCCCTGAAATACCATTCTCACTGTTGTTTTCTTGTTTATCTGGTATTCCCCCCTTTGCTTTCTGGATCCTGAAACCAGTGGGGAATTTGTGCTCACCTCCCCAGGCCTTCCCCTGCTGTGTTCGTGGTGTGGGTTGTGCCGTGGTTGTTCCGAGAGTTGGGATATTTGGGTCTCCTGAAGACTCATCTTGTGAAAGTATTCAGAAGCCACTTTTTCCTGCAGAACTAGTGGCTGACGGAGGCAGGGGGACTGGAGACATTTACTCAAGGGTCACTCAGGCTAAGGGAAATGCATCGTGTCTTGTCCAGCTGGCATGTCCTGTGCTTGCTAGACTGAAAGATGTACTTGGTTCTCAAGGCCCGATGGACACAAATGTATTTTGAAATAGGAGTGAGAAGGAAATGAGTGCTTAGAATAAAACACTGGTATGGGACAATAGGGTATGCATGGTTTATTTGGTCTTAAATGGTCGGAGTTTTGTAGACGACTTCCTCCTGGTCAGAGTTTTATAGAGGACTTCCTCCTGCCAGCCATCCTCCCACTTTGCTGGAAGAGAAACCTATTGTTAGCAGTAGGGACATTATGAAAGCTTGAGCAATGATGACGTCAGTGTCCCAGAGATAACACACATCTGCATAACTGGGTACAAAGAGCATGTGTGTTTATGTCTATGTGTGTTCTTCAGTCAAGAAAAATGTTTGCAACCTGTAAGGCTGCAAGGAGTTACAGCCCTCGTAATCACGTCTTCCACTGTAGAAGCTGAGGCTGCAGCAATCAGTAAAGAAGATGGTTGAAATTCCTGATCACAAATTAGGTAAGTACATGATGGAACAGCAAATTGTTTCTTTCTTCTGTGCTAGCTCACTAGCTGGTGTTTTCTCTAGTTGATGTTTTCTGTTCAGTACTCCAAGCCACACAGGCTGGATGGAGTAAAAAAAATTTTGCTGTTGCCTTTGTGATTGATAAATTCTATTTTCACATCCTTCTGCACTGAAAGTTAATCTTGCCCGTAATGCGTATCAAAATGAAAAAATAAATGTAAAATAAAGGAACAAAACCAAAGCAAAAATCTCCACCCTGTGTTTAAGCAGAGTATGTGCTATAATACATCATCTTTATGTGTAAGATGTATATCTCATCTCTTTTTAGTCAGGTGTCTGTTAAAATATTTTTATCTTGCACTGGTAAAAAGACTATCAGTGTTGTGAGTCTGTCTTTTAACAGTTAAGTGATCTTAATCTTTACTCCTGTGATGAAAAGTTAGGATGCTTTGGTTTCCTACAGCTTTCTGAATGAACCTCTTTGAGTTTGTGCATGTATAAGACCGTCTGTAGCTCTTTCTACTACCATTTTTTAAATTAAAGCTAGTAGTTTTAGCAAGAATACATTATAACTGTTTGGTTTACAGTTTTTCAGCTGATAAAATGGTATTGTTGGAGAATGGAAATCATATGTGTTGCTTCATGACAATACAAATATAACAAAATAGAGGAGCAGGAAGAAGGTTTCTGTTACAAATGTTCTGTATTTTTTAAAATTAGACCTCTCAGGATACTTGTGCCATAGCTTACTTGGCAGGGTCGGAAATGAACTTAAATAGGAAAAATTATTAGTTCATTTAGACCTGTGCCTTTCTTCTTCTGTGTCTCATACTAGATCTGTTTAAAGGAGTGGGAGATGCTCTGCTGTGACTTTGCATTGCTGATGAAATTGCTTCCTCCTGGCCTCTATTGTATAGCTTCCAGAATTCTCGTGCTTGGTCTTCCATGCACTGTTGTTGAGATATGAATATAATTTCTTGTTTCTTCCCAAGATCTTGGTTCTGAATCCTACTGGTTTACTGTGCGCTTCCACAAGTATTCTGTTTATTTTAAGAGAACTTCTCAACCTTATTTAAATATTTCAGTGGGCTCACTGGCATCCCACACCAAGGACTTTGACAGAGTTACAATACTTACAATTCTCTTCAGGTATTTCTTTCTGTCTTGCACATTGCAGTTTCATTTTAGCAGCTATATTCTTACTCCATCATTAAGCAAAATAAATTAAAAATAGAAAAGAAAAAAAAGCAAATGGGAAAAAAAAGCCTCCACTCTGTTCATTATTCTCTATGTTTTTTGACCTAAGCTGACTCATACCAAGGTTAACCATCATGATGTGGGAAGGGAAAAAGGCACATCTGTTAACAGAAAAGTTAAACAGGGGCAAGCTGCTGTTTGCTCTGTTGCAGTTTAATAAGCCTGAAGGTAAAAGGTGGAAGACAGTGTTGCTTTTCCATCACTTTTCTGCTGATTAAAATTGAAAATATCAAAGAATCAAATCACAAAAGAAAGTGCAGGAATGTGCTGTGTTAGAGGCAGGGAGGGAGTTAAAAGGCTGATCTTGTAGACAAGGAATATACTGAACTTCTGCCTTTTGAGTGTAGTGCTAGAAGGTTTTAGGCATTCCATCTAGAGTAGGAACATATAAATGGGAAAAAGCAGTGGGTGCTGAAGCAGAAGTAGAATGGGCCAAAAACTACCAATACTGAATGGTAAAGTGAAATACTTTACAAAAATAATTCTATTTTAGACGCAATAACTTTAAATTAAAAGAAGATTTTATTCCTTCCTGATAACATAGCTATGGTTGTAGTGTACAGATGGTGTAGTTTATTTACTAACTACATTTTTTACGTCAGTTGGCAGTAACATTTTATTAATACCTAAATATGCATCTTAAGTGCCTCTCTCAAGGCATCTGTGCTGGAAAATTCAGGCCATGATTGCTTTGAACTGCTTTAGCTGCTGTTTTTTTTAAAACCTTATAGTATGGCTGTAAAGATAAACACCCTCTAGTGAAACCAAGAGGGCACTATGTTACCCTAATTTTTATTTAATTGGAAAGGGAAGAATTTGAAGGGTTTGATGAAACCAGATCAAAGTTTGAAATAATATCAAAACAGTATGAATTATTATAAATCACTTTCTCTCTCGATGAAATGAACTTGGACCAGAGATCACAACATATAAAACAACAGCTGTCACATCTGGCTATCTCAGGTACATGTTTGATTTTAATTATTTTTTGTGAATTCTAGAATAAAGAGTCTGCTATCTGAGGGTTATCCTCTGCATTGCTTGTATGTAATCTCATGCTAAATATTTAATGCCTACCATTTCGCCACTTTACATGTCTGTGCAAGACAGATTCTGATCTATACAGGTAACATGCAAAGTGAAGTTTGGCTCAAAGCACGTCTTGACAATATGCATAGATACAATTCCACAGAGTGATAAATTGTAGGTTAATTTTTCAGTGAAAGAACTAAGTGCTGTTTAAAGATTTGGTGTTCACCATTGAACACTGCTGACAAGTGGGGGTTAATCTAAAATGCAGCAAACAGAACTGCCATGAGGTTTGCACCATCGTTGGTATCGTCTTCATGAGAAGTGTTGTCTTTGAAACCAATGCTGGCAAAAACACCAGCAGGCTCACACTGCATACAGAGGTACTGCAGCTGTAGTAGAATTCTGGCCCCTTGATGGCTTTCATGCCTTACAAGTTTGTGTAAATGCTTAAGGTTTCTTTCAGGTCCTTCCTGGTACTTCGTGATGCCCCCTTGGTGCATGAGGGACCAAGCACTGAAACTTCAGATTGTAGCGTGAAGCACCAAGTGTATAGATAGACAACAGTTTTCAGGAAGAACTGTGGCTGCTGGCAATTTTTGTCATTATTTGGTTGTCACTCTCCCATGTTGCCTGTTTGAGACTGACATACTCTTACTTCTTTGTACAATGCCCACAATCCTCCCTTTTCTTTGTTGTTTCTTACTTCCCTCTTTCACAAGGAAGGCTGGACATCTTGTACTTTACAGTGGCAAAAAATTTATAGTTCGTGTATGCAGTCTGTTCACCATTTACTTGAATTAGCAAAAAAAGAAATCAAAATACATTAATTTAAATACTTAATTTTCTATATTCCAAAACTTTGTATGTAGTTATTTTTAAACTGGTTTCCTAGGGAAAGATGTTCCTGCAATCATGTTTCACTAACCACCCACTATTAATAACTTCAGGAGCCTTTGTGTTGATCAAAGACTTCAGGTAGGGCAGAGGTCTTGGCTCTGAAATCCAGAGCTTCATGAACACAGGCCAGGTGGAAGGGAGAAGATCCAGTTACCAGCTGGTGGGGATGCAGCAGTAAGCAAGGTTAGCCCTTACTGCTACAAATGAGAGAATCCACATGGAAGAGACTTCAGAAGGATGGCAGCTGTGGGGAAGGGGCCATCAGCGTGGGGGCACTGGTGGGGACCTGGCAGCCAGAGCTGGAAGTGCCAGTCCCTGCAAAGGTGCCTTTCAGTCACATGCCTTTGGTGCTGCTCCTCGTGGGTACTTCTTAACTCTTCTTAACACTCTGCACAGGAGAACACGTCCAAACTGTGAATGTAAATTCTGCAAAAGAATGTGCCAACTTTTCAGTTTGCCCACGAACGTTGCTTCTGTACCTCTTTGTGTGGTCTCAGACAGCTGGCCCTCGGCCCTTGTCTCACTCGTGCACCAGTCCTTTTTCTTTTTTCCTTGCAGTAGGACAACCCAAAGCACATTGTCCTGGATGCTACTGACGCCACCTTTCATGCTTGCCTCTAAGCTCTCTTACCCCTGCCAAGGCATTATGGAATAACTGTCTAGAACGTACCCATAGAACCAGAGCTAGGCAACATAGCAGGCAGGGATGGGCTTGAGACATGGCTATACTTCGGGAGACAGCTGCTGCGGAGGCAGCCCTGTGTTGTGAGCAGCACGTGTTCATGTCCTACATCATTGCAGAAACACAGTTGTACCATTACTGGTCCAAAGGCTAAGAATGCACCTTTCAACAGAAACTGGTTGCATCAATTTTATCTCAGATCACAAAGCTTGTTACACAAACAAAGCACAAAGTCATCAGGAAATGCATTTTTTCTAGTAGTGTCCTTTTGTTCTTTCAGCAGCAAAATTAGCATTATACTACCATGTCACCCAGTGAAGGGGACCATATTTGAACTAAGACAAAACAAAATTTAGGAACAACCAATAAACAATTGCTGAAGTTGGCCGTATGAACTATGATGCACTAAATTCAACCTCTAAAAATCTTCGGAACTCTCATTTGGTTTGTCTTTATTTCTCAGGTTTCTTTGCTCTTTTGTCTTGCTTTTTAACATCAGCTAGATTATTCCTCTTTAGTCTGACACCACACACTTGCTGTGTGGTATGTGGATCCAGTCTTGCAACATGGCACGTATTTGGGAATGAAGCTGTTTGGAAATGGCACTTCCAGCATAGATAATTGCAGCAGGAATGCTGCTTTTGAGGTATCTTCAGACTTAGAGATGAACATAAGCTGGTCACGCTACTTTTTCTTTGGAAAATGTTGACCTGTCCAGGAGACACGGGCCCCTTTTACAGTAAGTCTGCTGCTGCTGCTTCAGCTTCAGTTTGACACCCACTACCCTGTTTCTCTGTTTACTGTTTCAGCAATTAAATAATAGAATAGTAGCCTTTAGAAGAGTGTTTGCAGCTATTCACAGAAAAGTAATACATACTTAGACTAATAAAAAGTCCCTTTTTTTAATTCACCAGTCAAGTGAATTTCTGTTTGGATTAAGCAGATTTTGAAATCCTGTCTACGTCATTTGTATTGTTAATAAATTACAGAGCTTTATACCACATCACATTACCAGGAATAGATCTGAACTATATAGAGATCAAAACCACACGTATTTTTAACAGTAATAAGTAATTTTCTGTCATAATAGCCAAAATAAAGTGTGATGAAGCTATTAGTAGTAAATTAATTTTTTTTGTATGTAATTTGGTGTAAATACTGACAAGCTGAAAGAAGCCCCAACCCCAAACAACAAATGCATGCTCATTAGTCATTCAGTTTAGCAGCACAGAGGCAGCAGTCAGCCAGGGTGTGCGTTTTTATGTCTGCTTCAATTGCACACTTCATTTATTTGGACATGGCATAGGCGGCTTTCTCTGTCACACAGCATCACTGCACGATTAGCAAGTTGCGCCCCAGGGCAGCTAGGACGCTTTGCTGGGGCAGATGTTCTTTTCAGCTTATTCAGTGGCCGTTGTGGGGTTGTTTACTGTTGTCATAGCTACCTGCATTTCCATAGCAGCCGAGCTGTTGTATATGAAGCAAGTGAATATAGTTATAAAAGGATCATATTTTGTTCTGTCTCTATAACTTACCATCTGTCAGCTGACTGTTCGTGATGGATTCAGAAACCAATTTAAGAATAACAGTAGCCAGCTGATCATTTTGCTTATATTGAAGTGACAGTGGACAAGGATGCAATAAGTTGATTCTTCAGTGAAATGATAGTTTCTTTCTTAATTGCATCACTTAGTCTTCCAACACTTTCTCAAACTTTGCTGAAATCTTTCTTGACAAATAGAAATGACCAAGTGTCATCTTCTGTACTTGGCTCAGGTGTAGGTGTTCTGTATGCTTTCCCACTCCTCAGCTGTCAGCTCATCCCTCTGTGTTGCTTCCAAATTGTGGTGTTGTGCCTGCTTTCACAGATCCTTCGTAATGAAATCTAAATACTCTATACAGAATTAAACAGTGAATTGGTGAGGCTAACAGCAAAGGTATCATGCACACACAAGCACGAGTATGGCTCAGTGACATAGATCACTGCGCGCTGTTAAATAGTAATGGGATCACATGCAAGTTTGGGAGGCAATTAATGTGTAGTCAACGAGCCCTCTAAATAATGAACTCTCATACCTTTTTACTCGGAGACGTGGTCAAACCTATAGTTTAGCAACGGGGGTAAGAAGATTAGCCCAGTTGTAAATAATGTATTTATTGGTTGATTTTTCCAGATCCTGACATTGATGCTGCCACTGCCATGATGCTTTTGAATACTCCCCCTGAGATACAAGCAGGTTGTGAGTAGATATTTCTATAGCATATAGCAACATAGACGTATAAAATTAATATTCTCTTTTATAAGTGTACAGCATACCAGATAAAAAGGATTTAATAAAGAAATATAACTTCCCTTGTAGACCCTTGCACTTCCTTGACCCTTACATGAGTATAATTTTGTGGTTCATATTACATTCTTTGTTACATGAATAATTTTAATCCGTGATCTCTAATGTAAAAGAGAGGTTATTGTTATTCATGACATACACTTAAATGAGTAACATACTATTATCCATACTGATAGAAAGACCTGGGGCAACAGCCAGGAGAGAGGCAAGGAGAGGAAGAGAGTGAAGGGTACATGGCATATGGTTTTGTTTTCATTTTGTTTTGATTTGACTCCCATCATGTGAGTTACCACAGCCATCTGGATACTTTCCATTCACTTGGGCACTGTTTCAGCTCCTTCCTTGCACATGTCCTGCCCATTTTGCTTTTTTTTGCCTTTTTTTTTTTTTGCTCTTACTGATGCAAGGCAGTGAGCAGGCAAAAGGGAGCAAAGAGTGGTCTCATTTCCTGCCAATACTGTCCTCCCTGTTCTGTGACCAGACCTGAGGTTTTAATGCTGTATATTAACAGAGCACTGAAGACCCCCACTGTACTGGGCTGTGCAAATACTGCAGGAATCATCCAGCCCCACAGAGCTTGCAGTGAAGGTATTACAGGAATCCGTAGTGGAATACAGCTGCACAAAACCAGGGAATACAAGAAAACAAACATCACTAGTCAGTAAGCAGGGTAGTAATGCCAAGTGACAGGCAGCTCTAAAAAATAAAGGCAGAAATTAAAATAGAAACCATTACCAAGACTGTCTAGCATCACTGCTATTGTTCTAGCCTGGGCAACCAACTCCAAATTCCAGGGGAAGCCTTGATTTGCACTTTGATACTCTGCCTGGGGAAGAGATTCAATTACCATCAAAGCATTTCCCGCGCAGCCGAGGAACGCTATTGTCAGTGTGCTTTGTGACCCTGCCAGAGGAATGCCTCTTGAGAAGTTTCTCTCAGGAGAGCATGATGTACCAAGAAACTGTCTGTTCTGGATAGAGAAGAGTGGTCCTTGTCCTCCTCTCCTAAGCAGCCTTCAGGAATTGTGTGTGGTAAAAGGGCAAGCAATCCCCCCTTCGTGTAGGTAGGAAAAAGGAAAGATTTTATTGGGAAGAGGAGGTTACCCTTGGGCATAGTGGGAAGAATAAATGAGACAATTCCTGAAAGATCACAGATTTAAAGAAGCCATATATGTAGGGTAGAGAAAAGGGGGAAAGGAGTTGGTATAGAATGAAAGTGCAGGGGTAAAAGGGTATGTGGAAGAGGGAAGGAGCCATAAGTAGTATGTGTATGGAAAAGGATGGAAAAGACACAGAATAATATAAATTCCTAGAGGAACTGGTGAACGAGAGGATTGCAGACAAAAACAGGAGGAGATCCATAGTACTAAACATGTACTAAACACACTGCAGATTTTTACCATGTGCATGTGTTTGCCAACATTGCAGTGCAAGTGATTTGAAGACTTGTGCTCTGTCATTTCATAGACATCACAGTTTGATAGTTTTGGCTTGTTACTATTTCATGTTGTAGAGGTCACTCTGAGGAAGGAAATTCTAGCCTCCTATGAGTTTGGCATATCTCCCCACCCCGTGTCACCTTCCCAGTGGGCTCTGGTGTGAGGACATCAAAAGTGACAGGGAGATGAAAGCAGAAAGATGGCTCTTCATTCATACTGCTCCATCCTTGATATCCACAAGTATCAAGGCCTTCCTCTGTGCCCTTAAACTCAAATGTAGGGTCTGCTCAGAAGTTCATTAATCTTTCTAGACACTGGTAACGTTGCTGGGAGGAAAGGCCAGAAGTTTTTATTGTAACCTCAGAGGTCCTCTAAATTACAAAGGAGAAATATTTTGGCAGGGGTGTGAATGGATACCTTGAGGAAATAAATCAGCTTGTCCTGTCAGTTGCAGTTGGGTCTCACTTATGTACCACGTTAGGAAAACCATAGGCAATTTAAAGCAAATTAATTGCTACTGTACTTTAAGAAACAATTGCTTGAAAGCCAATCACATTTCAAATTAATTCTCAAATAAAAGGCAGGCTGGCTATAAAAGTTTCACTGCAATGTTGAGCATAATCTGGAAGTTCGCAGTTCATTCTCTATTCTATCAGTGACTGCAGAGGTCTCTAAAGCAAGCTGGGAATTACCAGGGCAGTGAGTGTGCCCTTGAAGACTGAGAGTTCTGTTCCTGGTATCAGACTGTGTTATCAAGTATGGGCATAAGGGCTGCAAAATGCCCCATCTTCTGAAGACAAGATTTGCAGAGTGAAGGACATGGTATGGCCACAGGTGTTAATACCTGAATGAAAACTTTCTTTTTGTGTGAGAGTCTGACCCCGAACATGCCACATACCGACACAACAAAGTGTCAGCTGGAGGCAGAACCTGAAGTCATTTCACCTTCTAAGAATTTTACAACTCAGAAAGTTTAAAACTCTGGTCCATTAAGACCTTTGGCTGTCCTACAAACATTTAACCATTGTAGTGACAAGTGTATACCTCCAAGGCAGATTGTGACAGGATATGGATTGATTTTCTGTGGATGGTTACATGTATTGGCTTTTGAATTTGAAGACATCTTGGATTAAAAGGTGCTTTTTGAGTGGTGTAAAAACCCATGTTCATCTAGGCAGTGTGGGGGCTAAAAGCATCTTTAGATTGAAGTTAGCTCCAGGAATTATTCAAAGTCTTACTGAAATTTATACTGTTAATATGGTCTGTCAGCAAGGAATCCTATTGCAGTGGTATTAGAAAATTCGCAGTAAACTATTCCTACTTTGTAACAGATTGATTAATTAGCTTTATGGTTTTAAATGACCATTTAAAATTCCACACCCATGTGTGAAACAGTACTAACAATCACAAATGAACTCTAAAATCAACTATTTTTTTAACAGGAAAGATTGAAATTGTGTCTGACAAACATTGCTTACCATCTGCCCCAATTCCACCGTCCTTTAGTTTTCATTCAAAAAACCAAAAAGGCATAGTAAAAGAGTTAAATACTATTATTAGGATTATTTTGTGTTTGTGTGGGTTTTACTGTACAGACTCATAAAACTGATACTTTACATTGCTGATAAAGGTTAGGAATACCGCAGTTATAATAAGAGTGTTAGAAATCAGTTTCTCAATTATTAGCACTTTGCAGTATATTCACAGACCAAATATTTGTAGACTGTAACTAAAGGCAGAAGTTCAAAGTAGCCAGCCGTGCACAAGTTTCTACTGAAACCTGCAATCCAGCTGGCACCAGGAGTTAAAGCATGAAAGATACTGTGATATGCTAAGAGAGGGCATGTAGGAACATAGATTTAATACGTTTTTTGCTTCAGTTTATTGAAGTCCTTGTGTTTCATCAGGTTTTGTAACATTTTAGTATCTTTGAAAAGAAACAGCAATTGGAACACCTGCTTCCTTTAATAGCAGCTATCATAAGTTACAAATGCATGGGATTTTTATTAGTAGTCAGTTCATGAATATTAATTCCAAAATATGTGACTTGCATTAAAAACTGTATCTTGACCTGCAGGGCACTGAGTACTCTCTGGGCTGTCTTGGGCACATTGCATCAAATTTCTGGGCCTGTTTCCCTCATGTGAATCTAATTTAGAGAGAGGACTGAAGAAAACAGGATGGTGAACAAATGGTAGAGCTCAATTTGGAACTCATGGGTACTAAATCAGTGAAGTCCGTGAGTTAGTTTTGTACAGTTGCTTTTTTGTACAAAAGATTTTCAGCTCTTCAATTCTTACCAGTGTTTGAAAGTTAATATTACTAGCTGTCACTCCAGCATAGTATGCCCTGCTCCTACGAGTGTGGCATCCTGGGCATATCACTGAGTCTTGCCTAGCTGTGATGTTTTGCCGTGATTAAAATGGAGATGGATTTTGGTGTTTGCAGTGTGTTCGAATTCCTGAGATTCAAGTTACTGGAAGCATGTAAATAGCAACACCTTCTTAACTGGGGAGGTCATTCTGAATTTTGAGCCACTTGCTTTTCTGGAGGGACAAATAAAGAAGGGACTGTCTTAGTGTATGGCTGCTACTGCTACTGAACAGTGCTGTGGTCAAACAGGATTATCCTGGAAATACTGATTTAATTCAAGAAGCTTCTCACTCAGTGCTATTACACATAGCTTCATTCATGCATAGTCCTTTGCTCGTTGCTATATAATTTTTGAATTGCACACAAATGCAAGTATATAGCTCAAGCTAAAGTTTGAGCTGCAAACAGCTATTAAATGGTGCTCACAGAAAAGGTTTGGGTAGGAACCAGGAAACTGAGAGTCCCCTCAACTCTGACTCCATATTCTGGTGTCAGTACTGCTCATCACTGCCCACTTGGTTGGGTTGGCTGGAAAGGGGAGGCTGGAAAGGGGTGGCCTTCAGAAGACTTTGCAGCACTGGTTTTGTGAGTGGTGCCTTATAGGAGATGGAAGTGCTATGGTAGAGATGTTTGGGAAGATATGAGTGTGGAGTTTTGTGGGATGCTTCTTACAAAATAAGTTTTCCAAGGTTGAAACCAGTGTCTCTCTGATTTGGAAGTCTTTAGTAATCTTTGTCTCAAAACTTATAAAACCCAGACTAGACACATATATTTTAAGTTTGGTGGGAGGAGAATTCCCTAAAGAGATCTAATTTACCTCTGTACTTCTAAAATTGTACCCCAATGAAATTTGTTTTTTAAGCTAATATAAGTGGATTGTATATGTGGAAGATGCATATACAGGAATCAAGACCAAAAAAAATTGCTTTAATGACAGTCAGAAATTCTCCAAATAGGATAAAATAGAACATGCTGTTTTCTTGGGACATTTTTATTGTACATGAAGCTTGATAGCGGTAATGTTTATTTGTACTGTTAATGGACAAGTCACTTACTATAACTTAGCTTCCAGTCTAACTTTGAGTATCAGAAAATGATAAATCATTGAGAATAAAATGTTTTATAAAGCTATTTTTGCTGACAACTTTGTATCAAAGCAAGCACTAGGAAAAGACATTTTCATGATGTTCAAGCTTTCTGTTGCTGAGTTTTGGATGGAATTTTGTTTTGTTTTGTTTTGTTTTACTTTGATGTTTAATATTAAGCCATTGAAGTGATAAAATAGAATTGGAAAGAAAGCTTACTTTTATGAAACACTTTCTACTTCTTTCTCCATACTCTTTGTTTCCCCCCCTCAAATATTTGTTTAGAATAGAAGCTGGGCAGATGTCATCATATTTATGCCTGGGATAAGATAGTTGAAATGAATAAAGTTACACATTTGGCAGAAGACATTTACTTTTGTCAACTTCTGTTGTCCCATCCATTATACATCATCAGCAATTTCCTATTTTCAGTTCTTGTAGGCTGATATAAAGTATTCTGCTAAATTCTGCACTGGAAGAAAACTTGGCAGAAAAGAACTGAAGCTGACAGATACTAGCAGAAACTCAGTACCTCGTGTCTGTAATGATTTCTTCTGTGCTACAAGAGCTGGGTCAGGGAAGAGAGGCCTGGGATCAATTCATGTGCTACATGATAACAGAAGCAGCAAAGATCTAGTCTTTCCCTACAGGATACTTTCACACTCGAACATTCCGCTTTTTAAAAGTTCATTTTTCAGTAAATACTATTCATTCTTCCTTCCTAAGTATTGGCTACCTTGAGCTAGACAGTTTAATGATTGTTTCCCAGATCACACAAAGAACATGTTTGTTACCCCTTTCATTTTCTTGATTGACAACAAATCTCACTCCTTGCTGATCCTTCATTTAACTTTTACCTGCCAAGGTTTACCAAAGAAGTTAGTTTCCTTTTTTAGTGAGCCATTGAGGTGTCAGTCTATCAGTATCCATTACTTCCCCCTCCTTTTACATTTCAATTTTACCAAATTGCTACATGTGTGTTTGACAATCAAATCTTCAGGGAGGGACCCAGGGTGGCATGGTTTCTCTGACACTGTTGCGAAGATCTTGTGAAGATGGTTATCTCAGCCAGAATGGGAAGCTTGCTTCACCCGCACACACCTGCAAGTAAGAGATTAGGGATGCAGTCTGTTGAGAGATGTGATGAAAGAAGTCCATAGTTGGAATGTTCTACTCAGCTAATGTGCACACAAGAGCGTGCTCTGGATTAAAATAGTTCTGCACTGTGGAGTGATCATGTGGCCATCTACTTATTTTCCGCCTACAGACCCTGAGTAGAGGGTACAAAACAACACTGGGTTTTTGAAGGGCTTCTGTTGGATCCTTTTAATACTATGTGAACATAGTGCCTTGATGGATCCAGATTATGGTATGTTCTCCTACATGTCGTTCATTTTTTTGTCTGTTAAACTATGGCATGAAAGTTCACTACAAAAAGGCAGATTTTTTTCCCCCCTTGGAGAATTTCAGAGGTGTAGTCTTTGATTTTTGACATTGGGTGCATTGCTTCGCTCCACAGTTAGTAGGCTCAGCTGGCAGAGTCTACTCAGGTTGTGAAATTCGACCAGAGCAGCATAAGATCCAAAATTCATTTCCCCATTTGTGCAGCAGATTAGGGGCAGATTCTCCGTGGACAGTTTAACTCTACTCCCGGAGCAGAGTTTCCTGGGTTTAAGTTTCCTGAGAGCAGAGTGAGACCCTTGAAAACATAGCAGTGATGAAAATTGAAAAGTGAATAATGATTTTGTTGTTTCAGGCTCTTTGTGTTTCATTGGGAACAGTTTGTGAAAGAGGAAACCTTCATCAAAGAGATGCACAGGTCTTCTTGCATTGTTTTCTTGAGCTGAGTTTCTCAGACATAAATGGCTTTCCGCACTCACACAGAGAAGGTGTAAATTACATTTCACACTTCTGCCTAGGAATTGGGAACCTGTAACCTGCCTGTACTGTTGGTTAGAGAAGCATTAGAAGAGAGGGGTCAGGACTGTAAAGTGTTAGTCCAGGCTGGCACTGATTGATGATATGGCTTGGAGTAAATTATCTTACCTCCACACCTTGAATCTTCAATCTAAAATATAAATATCTCACCTCAAAGTATGGGTTTGAAACATAATTAAAGCTCGTAAGGCATAAATGTATCTTTGGAATAAAAGCACTGCATAATTTCCAGTAAATAATCCACTACCCTTCAAAAGCACCAAGATGTAGAAATAATTCCTTGAACATAAGAAGCTGTCATACAGCCTGCACAAAGGGCTGGAAGAGTGTGTGGGTACCAGGGACAGTGTAATAGCAGTTTATATATGTAATTTTTTTAAAATAAAGTAATTAATGTTATTTTTGGGAAGGATCAGTTTCGATGCTTTAAGTGCTGTAAGCAGAGATGAATGAGCAAGAAAGATCAGTCTTACCATGGTTCATTGGTTATATGAATAACTAGAAATTAATATCTTTTACCACTGAATTATTTCAATCCTGCCTTTAATTTTAGGTTCAGAGCACTGTGGAAACTGATTCACCAGCAAGTTGGGATGTTGGGGTTTCTTTCTTTATGGTTTCGTATATTTCCTGAAAGGATACACTACATGGTCCAGTGTCCTTCTTCAAGTGATCCCTTGCATACAACCTTTCTGTTTGTCGGAGTGATGTAGTAGTATTGCTGCATCGTAATTCAGACAGTTTGGGGAAACAAATCCAAAAATCAGTGCCAATAACACTGCTCTTGCAAGCTGAAACAGTTACTGAATTCTGAGTGATGATTTCATTATACAGGGCTGTGGTGTTCTTCAGAGAAAAGTTAGAATCACAGAATCATGGTTAAGGCCTCTTCTGGCCTGAATAGTCGTATTGAAGCCTTTCAGTGAGTGGTGGCACATGGCACAGACTGGTCGTGATTGAAGCGAATTTCATAGGCAGGACAAAAGACCAAGTTGTCTCTTAGGGGATATTTTCAGAAGACAGCAAACTTCTGTGTTTTCCTTTTTTACAGACATTCGTTAATTCTTGTGGGAATATGTGGAGAGTGGAGAGTTTCTCTGTGTGTGTGTGTGTGTTTTTGCGTGTGTGTGTGTGTTGACATGGGAATGTTTTAAATGTGGAGCTTTTGAAGAGAGTGTTTCCTGGATAGCACACCGTAACTTACAAACCTGCAAAGGGTCAACAAACGTGAAGGATGGGTTCCATTGAGGGCGTCAATGTATAGAAATCCTAAGCTGTGCGGCTTGGAAGTGTATTTGAGATAGATATAGATACATACATAGGACTGCAGGAAAAAAAGGAAACTCGGAGGAGATAAAGAAGGAAAGACAGGAGGCTAATTTTTGAGAATTGGTGAGGAAGCAAACAGGATTTTTTAAAGAAGCAATGGGAGTTGTTAATAAGGCAGAAAGTAGGAGAAGAAAAAGAATAAAATAAGCATCAGTTAATTCCACCAGCAGACTAAGATAAATTAGATCACTGTGGAAATAGGAGTTTGGGCATCGAGGATCCTGTTGCTCTCTTTTTGCAGTAGCACTTTCAGTATGTTTGCTTTGAAGTTTTACAGTGTATGTTTATACACTGTCCATAGCCAACTGACACATGATTCTGTGCATATGCATAAATGTTTCATTTCAGTATAAAACTGTGGTTTGTATCATAGTGAAGAGAAAATTCCCAGATCTTTCTCTGTCAGAACTCCTGGTTCATGTCTTTTGATGGGACTTTGTAAACCTAGAGAAACCATACTGTGTAGTGCCATATAAAATCTGTCTCTCTTAAAAGCTTGTTGGAATAACCATGCCCATTGGAAATTATGTCTTTTAATCGATCTTTTGGTATCCAGCACGTTTATCTGTTGCTTTGAATGTACTTGTTATCTGTGCACTTTAGGTTAGCCATACCATTGAGCAGACTGCTTTTCTTTCAGAATGCTGGTGTTTTGGCCATCTCAAGGTCATGCTGTTGAAACAAATATAATAAGAAATTTAGATTTTTGAGTTTCAACATGATAATGTTCCTCTACAGTATCTACAAACCAGAACATTGGAGCAGTGAAGGCCTTATAGTGTCCCCTGAGTGAAACAGGTTTGATTGATTTTCTCATAAGCTAGCAATGAAGGAAAAAGTGTACAGAGTAGTGAAGTATAAATAGCAAAATGCAATTTTAAAATTATTCTGGTCATTGAAAGCTGACCCAAGTTATTATAAAGTAGGTTCTGTAATTTTAGCCATTTGAGGCTGTACTTAAGCACCTAAATATAAATGACCTGTTCTTCAGAGGTGCTCAAAAGCAAGGGTGGGTGTAACACAGTGACAGGATTTGATCAGGGGAGTGATGTGCTCTCACAAGCAGGAGAAAGAAGATTATTTTCCCAGAACTAATCTGTGTGGTCTGGAGTGAAATAAGGTGAGCACCAGGACAGCAGAAGGGGAGGTGTTGATCTGGCTGGATGTTGATAGGAAATTGAAATGTACCTCAGCAGCTTAGAACTAACATACTTCTGAGCCTATACTCCTCTGCCTCAGAATACACTAGTATTTTGGGGTGTGAGTATTTGAAGCTGGGCACATAAAGTATATGTGTTGATTCTGAATAATTTTTGTAGTCTCCCTGAAATTCGTTTCAGAATAACTTATGTGGGTGTATATAAAGTGGTACAGTTTACATTTGTCTTGCATGTGTTTATATAGTATCTGTACATTTAAAAATAATATATAAAGAGTAATGATCATCATTCTCTTTTTGGACATTCCCCGTGGGGGAGGTTATGGTATGAATGATGACTTACTGTAAATAGAACATGTGTGAACTGGCTGGGTGAGGATGTTGAAGAGGTGAGTTTGGGCGGAGGCTGTAGGGTGGTTACTGTTCCAGCCTGGAGGGACATAATAGCTGTGCAAACAAATGCCATTACGTGTAAGTGGGTCCCTGGTAAGGGCCCAGACTAAGAACTGTATTTGGTAGTCCTGCATCTCACAGTGGAGGAGGAAAATGCTGAGGCCTGCTAAGAACGCTTTTCCTTGGTTGGTGCCTGGCTAGTGCTTCTCTGCTGTTCATTCAGCTGTCTGCCCTGGGCTGAGTAGTGTACGGAAACACGCTTGGGTAGAAAACAGTACTTGGTTGTAGGTTAAAATCTTGTTGGCCAGAGCTGCAGTTTTTGATGCAGAGCCAAGCAGAATAGCCCAGTGAAATGTCTTGTCTGTAGTGGTCAGTACCTATGAGTTTGGTGTCAGTGGTATCAGCACGTGTTGGGTGTGGGAGGCTGGGCTGTGACCTGGCCATGTGTGGGAGGCACAGTACTGCTGCCAGGCTGCGTGACAGGGTCATCAATGGCCAGAGACAGGGCCTAGCTGGTGCTATGGAGATTATGCCTTTTTAGTCTCTTCTCTTTCTCCTCCTGGTAAATACATATTTGTAGTTAATATTTTGTTTTGCAGGAGACAGGCACCAAGAGATTGCTGCTCAGAAAGTAAACTGAGATGATAAAAACCTGTGAACTGTGTTCTTGCAGTGAAGTACAGGTGTTCTGTTTATCTGTAAGGGGTCATTGTTTCTTTTTGTAGACAAAATAGTTACGTCGGTGCTCATAGCTGTTTTTGACTCTAAGCACATGGATTTGCAGCAGAACAGCAATTGCAAAACAAAAGTGAATCAGTTGTACAAGGAATGATCTGCAGCAACTAGGTCAGGCAGTGGCTTCTGCAAGCCATGTTATCATTGGTTGCCATGAAAATAGCAGTGGAAATAGCATGGCACTCAGAAGACTCGAGGCTGAGATGTCCAAGGTAAGCAGTGTGCTGCACAAGCCTCTCTAATGGTTTTTCAGTACATTGAAAAGCTTAAGTTCCACATTTTGTGCCTATATTTTTCTAACTTTTCCTTTAAAAATAAAAATGTTCTATGTTTTGTTTTTAGTTCCTTCGGGAGTGATACAAAATGGAGCTCGAGTACTGAGTAGAGGAATATTTCCCGGATCCAGGCCATTGCCAATCAACCCTATAGGAAGCATGGCTGTTGCAGTAAGGTAAGAGTGGCTCATTGTGGGATCTGTATGAAATAAATTAGTATTTTGCAGAAAATATGTATGTAAGCTCTGGTAAACAGATATTTTGCTGTTTGCCAATGCTTTTGAGGTTCTAAATGAAATAAAACTCTGCCACCTAAAATTCTTGGGTTATCCTTTGCAAGATAGTCATGGCATATCTGTCGCGCAGTGGTTTGTAAAAAGCAGTTTTATTTTCACTAGCAAATTGCATGCAGTTTGTGGTGAGAACCTCCTATAGTGGCCTGTTTTTCTAAGTGCAAATGCTTTTTTCTGCTCCTCCCCTCTCTCCCTTTACTTAAAGACCTTTTCCTGCATTAAATACTGGAGAGAAGAGTATCCATAACATTAAAGCAAATTCTGAAAGCTATTTGAACATACAGCTGTCATTTTGTTATTAACTTAGATCTCTGTGAGGCAGTTTCTTCCACTACAGTTTTATTTCAAGGTTATACTGAAACATTCAAGGGTAAAATGTTAAGATACTCAACTATCAGGAAGCAGGGCAGTAAGAGACATCTAGTGATGGCAGTAAGAACTGTGGTTCAGTGGTTTGTTTTGCTTGAAGCAATGATAGTTTATTGGTGGAAGAACAATTTGCCTCGAGTGTAGCTCCATTTTAAGTCAGTCACAACAGAGATTAATTTGGTCAAGTGTACTGCCAGTGCCCTTCTCTTTCAGAACTCTCAGTATCTGCAAAAGCTTTTTCAGCTCAGGCAGTTGGGTATTCTGGGTGGGGTTTCATAATTAGCACTGACCCCGCTTTACTGTGCTGCTCCAATTACACTCTCTTTTCTCAGGAAAGGGCTGCAAGACAGTGAAATAAAGTATCTTGGTAGGTCTTATTCCATTACTATTTACTTAGGTTTGGGGATTTTTTCGTCCCTTTTCAGAATCAGTGTCTGTCTAGCCCTTTGGGTGCCGTATTTCCATCCAGTAAATGGAGAGAGAGACAAAGAGAGCCTATGACATTCATGTACTCTTGATGCTTAAAATGCGTAGAGGGGAAGACACTAATTGGAATAAAATCCATATTTTTTGATGAGCAAGTTTTTCAGCTGTTTTTCCCATTTACTGCACTGAAGGGATGCAACCCCAAGGGTCATCCTCCAGAATTCTGCGGAGTTTCTCTCCATCTGTCTTTACCACAGCCTGGCCTTGCTAGTGGCAGGGGTCACCTCTCTTCATCAGCTTTGCCGCTGGCTTTACCCAGAACTTGTATTCTGCTCCAGTGGGGATTGCAGAGCCGTGGGACTACTGGATCATTAATTATATATCATTTTTACGAAGTGTTCAAGCTAAATGGAGAACATAGTGGTCTGAATATTCACTCTAGAGTTTATCTGCATTTCCTGTTCAGTCTATGTTTCATAACCAGAGTTGACTCACAGAGAACTGTTTTACTTCCAGGCCACTTGAAAACTTAGTTCTCTGTAGGCATTCTCAAATGTGTAAAAGCTGTGCTGTAAAGCTGTATATAGTTAAATTTTACACATTTTCAAAGGATTGTTTCTCATGTTTTTTTCCCAGCAGGTAAAGAACAGGATCTTTACCAGCTACCTGTTAATGTAGAGTTCGGAAATTAGGGATTTTACCCCTCCCTTACTTACGTTCATTTTGCTCTGTCTCACAGAAAAGCATTTATAATTAGTTAACGCAGACATTTCTAATTCTTTTTGTTCTCTTCTCCAGCCTTAGGCAGTATTAGAAATAGCTTGCTATGAATATATTCCTGGTGTGCATAATGTCTGCTCATATTTAAAATCTCCTGCAATATCCCCTCTTTTAATTCTTGAAAGGCAGAGGGAGGCACAGACAAGAGGCTTTGAAAGCTATTGAGAAGTTAGGGGACTCTCTTCAACAGAGCGAGTTCAGCAGGCAGTTTTGTCTTGTTTCCCTCAGGGATAATACGATTCAGAATTTCTTTAGGAAGAAGATCAATCTGGATTCACAATGCCTCTTAGGACATCATCTGGTCCTCTCAAAACTGGATACTTCTGTTATCAGTTCTTTGAAAATTACACCATTTCTTGGTGCCAGCCCCTCTCCTCAGATACACAGGGCTAAATAGGACCTGTCGTGTTGAGCTTTCGTGGCATTTCATGAGAATAACTTCTGCTTATAATGTGCAGCAGGGGAAATGTACCACAGCATCCATGCAGCCTTCTTTTGCAATTAAAGAGTAGGAGGACTGCTCAGATTGAGCTGTCATTCCTGCATGGAGGACGATGCTCCAGCCAGACTGGCGGGGGATGTTTGCAGACCTGTTTAGGTGCAGGAAGGTTGATTTTCCCTTCTGGTTTTTACCAGGAGGGAGGTCTGGGCAGCCATGGGAGGTGGTGTGGTCTCCTGTTATGTTTTTGCAGAAATTGTGTGCTTCTGCCTATATGTTGAGAAGCCGGACATCATCTTTCTAAGACATTTTTAATCAAATGTATATTTTCTTGAGAAGTGTTCCTTTGGTGCTGTAAAAGAAAGACTTAAAGCCACCTAAAGAAGGTAGTTTTTCATCATTCACATAGGGCACCGCTAGCAGTTTCTTGGTAGCAGATCATTGCATAATGAATTAAACCTCTTAACTGTTTTTCTTTAGTTACTATTTGTAGGAATCACGGGTTCTTCTGTAAGGTGCTGGTCTTCTGTTGGCACTCTGTGCTATCTGAGCTGTTTATTTCTTTTTGTGTCTTATTTCCTCAATATCTTAATGCTCTTCGGTTTTGTTGTCTCCCAGGCTGGTGTGAATAACTTGCAGCATGCTGTCCTGTTGTGCAGTGCCATTAGTGCCAAAATACAGGAACAAAAAGTTTGGTCTTGAGTTAAATTCACACTTGTAATTAAGTGGGGTGTTTTGACTAATCTGTTATTCAGAAAGGAGGCCAAAATGATAGCATTGCACTAAGAAGCTGAAACCTGTAATTTCTGATGTGTTAGCTCCCATCAATAGGAAAGTTTACTGTGCTGTTCATCTTTGACCACGTGACTGAATGCATTGGCATATTTTGTTACTGCACAAGGTATTGCTGTGTTGCTCTTTCCTTGTAATTACGTGTATTACTTTATATATAAAATAAATTACAATTGAATTAAGTACTTCAGGTTTAAAAAAACCCTCCTGAAAAGTATTTAACAAACATGACTTACCATGAATAAAGAATCGCATTTGAGATCGTCATTATTTTGTAGTGCATTTGGCTTAAATTGCACAAATAGGCCTTTCATTCCAAACTAATCTACAAATGGAAAGGCATCCCACACTATTTTTACTTTGAAAATCATCCTCTGGTGTTAAATCTCCACAGCAGAGCATAATTGGATGTGTTTTGACAGTAGCTTTTTATTTACTTTATTCACACCACTTTTAGCTTGTTTACCATCCATATTTTCCATGTTGTGGCTGACAAGTCGAAGACCCACCCAAAGACAGCAGGGAAAAATAACACTTCAAAGCTGCACAGCGAGTAGCATGTCTCTAACATGAGATCCATCATATTTTGGGGATATTTTTGGCAGACCATATCCTCATATAGTTCCCTGAGAGATCTAAAAGCAAATGCAATGATAGTCAGGATATGTAGAAAAGAAAATACTGACTGACAGAGGTATTCAATGAAAACAGGCAAAGCCAGTAGTTCCTTACGTGCAGCAAGGAGTTGGTTGTGAAAGTGAGCTCTTGCTCTTCCCATCGTCATCCATTAGAAAATATCTTTTAAATGTTTTCCTAGGAGGACTTCTGTGTTTGCTTTAGTAGGGACAGTCTCTGTCAAAGTGGCCTGTGCATATGACATCATGTGTCTTGGCACAAAGCTCTTACCATATAAAATCACCTTCCACACGAGTCAGGTATTACCTGTTACATCAACCTTCAGGAAGAGCACAAGTTTGGAAGTTGATCTGACATTTCAGACTACATAACTACAATTTCAGTACATCCAGCAGACAGCCTCCACCAGGTTTGTGATTTTCTCCAGTTATTCATAGTGTGTGGGTGGTTTGTGACTATGTCCAAGTCCTGCTGCCATGCAGTAGAAACTACTGAGCCTAAGCCTCATTTGCCTGATGTGGACAGATCCACTGAGTTGAAGTTGATGGAAATGCACCCCACAGAGAATCTTACCAGCTGTTTAGCATAGGCCTTGTAATTTGGTTCAGGTTATTTTGCAGAACATGTTTTACAAAATATCCTTGATAATTTTTTTAAAAAACTTCTTTATATGCTACGTATGCCTAGGTAATAGGTTAGATCACTTTTGGTAGTGTTATAAATACCTTAGGGTTTAAGTTACTGCAAGTTAAAAATAAAAATTAATAGGAAATTACCTGAGTTTTTTTCCAATTTTACCCAATTCTTCTTCTTCACCAAACATTTATACTTTCTCTGCCCTGGTTTTGGCTGGGATAGAGTTCATTTTCATCCTAGCAGCTGGTACAGAGCTGTTTGTTGATTAAGTACAAGAATAATGTTGACAACATGCTGACGGTTTAGTTGCTGAGCAGCACTTATCCCAAGTCAAGGGCTTTTCAGTTTCCCATGCCCAGCCAATGAGCAGCTGCACAAGAAGCTATGAGGGAGCAGGGGCAGGACAGGTGACCTGAACTGGCCAAAGGGATATTCCATACCATGGAGCCTCATGCCGTGTACATAAACTGGGAGAGTTGGCTGGGAGGAGCTGATCACTCCCGAGCAATGGGTTGAGTTTTGAGCAATTGTAATGTGCATCCCTTGACTTTCCTGCATTTTATTCCTCTCTTTTTGTTACCTCTCATTTCATCATCTTTGTCACCTGCTGTTGTTACTGTTGTGGTAACTATTTACTATATTTGAAAGTGTTCTTATCTCAACCCATGGTTACCTTTTTCTGATTCTCCTCCCAATCCCACCTGGAGCAGGGAAGAGCAGGCAGCTGCATGGTACATAGTTGCTGGCTGGGGTTAAACACAGACTTTCACAAGGAGTTTTGCAATTACCTGTAAATTGCAAACAAGCTTCCCAGAGAATTTCCCTCAGTAAAGAAGTATTTCTAGTCAGGTTTCCAAGATACAATTTTTCTTCTTCATAAGGAAAGCAAGTGCACTTGCACTGGCAGAGCTACTCTTGATCAAGCTCTTCCTTGATTTTGAGGAATAAAAGAAAAATTTTTAAAAACCCAGGAAAACAACAGAAGACACCAAAACACAGCAGTAACAAACCTTACCTGCTTCATTATGTGTAGATTTTAAAATACCTGTTTTTCTGCTATTAATGCCACAGTTCCTTATGCAGCTCCTGATCATTGGGGTGTGACAAGAATGAGTTTTGTGCTTAACTTTATTTGAAGATGGAAAATGGTTATTTAGGATGATTTTTACTTTAAATTTATAGGGCGATTTCTAGATTATTCCTTGGGCTTATCTTTTATCATTGTGACTTTATTTCTCATGCTGGCTTTATTTTTGCTTCTGTTTTCCTCCCTTGAAGCAACCATTCAAGCAGTGATTAAATAAACCAAACACAAGAAGCATGTGCAGAGTAGATGCCAAAGCATAAGTACAATTATTATCATTCACTTACGTTATCTGTGACTGATTATTTTTGCTTAGATAAAGGAATTGGTAGATATTTCCTTTCATAAATTCTTAATTGTATTTTCGTAGTGCTTGTCAGTGGTGTGATTAGCTTAACAAACTCCAAATCATCCTTGTTGCATTGCATTCCCCTCCCTACCTGTAACAGGCAGGATGAATTGTCCTTGGGAGCCAAAGGCATCCTTTAATAACTAAAGGACAGTAATGCTGACTAACTTGGTTATTCTTTCTTTGCAAAATGCACAGGGTTCCATTTGTCTTAACTTCAGATCTGGTGTGGATACTGCTGGCAGTTCATGAATCATATTTACTGTGGTCCTTGGCATACAATTTTTCCCTGAAGTACCTTTGTAAGAGCTTCTGTCACAAGTGTGAGCAACTCGTTGTTGTTGACTTTTAGCTCAGTAAACCCTGACAGAATCTCATTGTACAGCAAGTGAGCACCACCTGGTTTTCCTATGCTTGCTCATCCTTCTGTCTGCTGGTCTGTAGTGGTTCTAAGAAGCAGTTCAACTAGCTGTCGCCAGAAGTTCTGACTGTCTTGAATTTCCCTTTGAAATAAAAAAGTTTTTTTTTAGCAAGCCTGAAACATTTCAAAATTTGCAAACCCAACTTACCTGTACTGCTTTCTTTGTATCATCTAACTGTGTGTTTCCAGTTTTATACAAAAACTGTCATCTATAGGTACATAGTATCTGTCATGCAGAAGGATCAGAGGTAGATTAAGGTGATATTTAAACTCCACATAGGTTTTCTTTGTTCATCAAAGGAATATACCTGTCTCAAGTGCGGAATACAGTAAGTATTTTTCACCAAAACCTTTGCCATTTTGCAAACAGAATGTGATTACCTGTCTTTCTTTCAGGCTAGCAGAGAAATTTAAAGATATGTCTGTCCTTGGTAAAATGACAGACTTACTTTTGTCTCATCCTGAGGAAGACCTCTTTGAAAGACAGAGGCACTAACACTGTGCAAAGGACATTATTTCCTTACTAACTCGAGACCCAGCTGCTCTGAGTTCCATCTGGCTTCTGATGACATTAGTAGCTGAATTCCAATCCATTAACAATGGGAATGAAATCAGACTTTCAGAAGTCCAAACATATCTGCACTGCTTGAGGATTGTGTCATTGTGCTATAACCAAATGGAATATTCTAAAAAGAATCTGTGCACATTGCTTTAGGCTCAGATCCCTCAACCAAATAAGATAGTCCATGTGAGTAGGATGAAAAGCTCTGGAGACTGTCCCATGGACTTTCCTGAAAGAGCAAGCCACTGCTTTAAAACATGAAAATATGTCAGTTTCTGGAAATTCTGAAATAAAGTTCTGAACAAAAAAAGGGGGGGAAATGAGGTATTACTCAAATTAATTTCCCCTCATTGTTATAGTAAGTACAGAATTCCCCTCTGTGATTTAAAAATACTCCAAACTTCTGAGAGTAAGCACTTGCTAATCTATTATTCAGTAACAAAGTGAGATTTACAGCCAGAACTGTGAGCAAAGATGGATCAAGCTAGCCAAAATCTGTCTCCTGAAACACTGAGAAAAGAGTTCTGTTCACTTATGATCTAGGTTGAACTAAGTAGATCACATATTCATTTTGTAATGAATATATGATTGTGTAAGAGTAATGTAAAGCTTGAGAATGTCTCAGAAGCATGTGTGGAATATGAATTGTTTAGATACTCATTTATTTACCTCTTGCTTATCTACTAATATCAGTTATAAGTAATTCATCTCATGTTTGAGCTGTTGCATATTAAGATACAGATAAGATTAATTTACTTTCAGGGTACATGACTTTTGATGTTGTGAATATCCTAAAGCACTCTGCCTGTATAACTTTTTTACTTTTCTGCAAATAACCTTTTGCTAATTCTCTGCTTGACCTGCTTTCTCTTCCTTTTGTATTTCCTCAAGCAGAACTGGTTGGAAATCTTTCAAAATGTAAGTGAAACCCAAAGATTTTTCTGAGATGCAAATGCTATTCATTTCCTGACCAGTTCCACCATAGAAGCCTTTCTTCTGAAGTGTATTGGTATTTCCTTTTCTCCCCTTTTTTTCAAAGTGATACCTTTTTTGCACCTCTCTGTGAACTTCTGTTTCTCTTTACCAGCATCTCTGTTTGCAGATATTCCCTGTGGGATGCTAACCCCATAGTCCACCTTCCCCCTGGGACATCCCTCTGTACTCCCCAGGCATTTCATTCTGTTTTTATGCTGATTTGGAGGAATTGGGATCTGGAATAAGTCTCATGGGCAAAGCTTTTGAATCCAAATTATAGCCCCTGTATGTAAAGGCAACACTAGAGCCTCAGGAGTAGGGCAAATCAGGGATGTTTCTTTGGCATGTGCCTGCACTGCTCCATGGAACTGTGGCTTTCGTTTTATTGACAGTCTCTCAGTACAAACTAACAAGAGTAGATCTAAATAGCATAAAAATGGGCATCTTGGTTTAAATCCCACCTATCAGAAGCCTTGTTCAGTGATAGTCAGTAGGAATTACACTTGAGTTCCCACCTATTCTGTCCTGTATTTGTTTCCTTGGAGCAAGAATTGATTGTGATTTTTTAATGGAAAATTAGTAGTATGTGATTTTTAGTAAGCCATATTGCTCTGACTTTTAGCTGCCTAGTAAAATCAAGTAACTTTAATTTTATGCTAATTTATGATAATTTTTAACATCTTTAAATGTAAATTTACCCTAAAAATGAAGAATCTGTCACTTAAAATGCATCACATGCTTCCTTGTAATGGCTGATCTTAAGGAGTTGGTTATAAATTCACCTTATAACTAGCTTAGTATGGATGATTTCTTCTTCTAAGCATTTGGCATCCTCTAATGACAACCCCTGCAGTTGCAAGCCATCACAGAGTAAATGCAGCTGGCTTGCTGCACAATCATGAATGACATTGCACTTAGTTATTAATAATTGAAGGAGCTCTGTGTATTCCTTTTAGATTCTATATAGAATTATGGATCATACATCTACTCAGGAATCTAAGGGAAAGTAATTTTGTTGAGCAAAAGAGGTTGGCAAGAGACTTTCTTTACTAATAACTGTACCTTCTATTCTATACATTTCTTTGAAAACACTGTAAATAACATTTTGAATGACCAATGGATTTGCTGCCTTCTACCGTTGTCCTGTCACTGGTTCATAAACGCAAGGGGGTTCCTTATCTCAGTGAGTTCTTGCAGACAAGGGCATTTAGATGAATAGGAACTGTGGAATGACATACCAATCTTATTTTTCCCACCTTTCAACCTTACCTTTCAGAAATGGATAATGTTCTGCTGTTTTTTGTATAAGGAAACCATACATGAGATCCATTGCCTGAAACCTGAAGTACTTTCCATTTTTTAAAGTAGAAGAGCAGTAATACTCTGGACTTGCCACTGTGCCATTCCTCTTAAGAAATATCTGTATTCAGTGTGTGCATTTAAGAAAGGGGTTTAATCCAACACTGCCACAAGTGTACAAAAGCACTCCAGTAGTAGCACAAAGATGGCAAGAGTAGGCTTTAAATCAGTTTATCATGTGATTGTTTAAGCAGCCTTGCTTCTTTGTTGGATTTTTTTTGACTGACAGAGAGGTTCAAGGCAGGTGGCAGTGATGATGGCTTTACTCAATGACGACCATCCTACTCTCCTTCTTTTCAGCAGGAGTTAAGCATTGCACAGGATCAGTGCCTTCTTTAACAGTGTTGTAAGCATCGTATTCTGTTTTTTAAAGTCAGTGGGAATGCTCTGATGCATTTCAGTTCAGAAAAAAAACCTGTTAGTTTTTAAATGTATCATGCTGCAGTAGTTCCCACAGCACGGGGTGCCATAAAACCAAAGGATGAAATGACAGCTTCTAGAGCAAATCCAGATTTATTTTTTCTACTGCTTGTTTTTTAATATGTTCTAATATTTTGTTGGCAGCTAGTGCCTTAAGATTGTATTGCTTTTAAGATTATTTATTAACTGATCAGAATCAGAACTGTGACTGGACCTGGTTGCTCCTTCTGTTGGAAAGAGTCCTAAGTAGAAGTTGTGCTACTTCCAGGTGAAACGTCTCCTGCGCTTGGAATGCTAGAGTTGAAAAGTGTCTTTCAGAGTAGGCTGGGAATTACCCCAGAAAGCTAGTGTCTCTTCCCCACATGTTTTGGTAGTATGACTTTATATGAAAAAGAGGAGGGGATATTTATGCAACTTATTAGAGTTTATTTACCTAGTAGATAAAACAATGTTAGGGTTTTTTCTTTTTAATTTTTGGAAGTGTAAACTATTAGTTGAAATTTAAATCAATACTGTTTTACGCATCATTTATTTGTAACCATCCCCTGCTTGTTTCTGCCTCTTGTGCTATTTTGCATCTTTTGGCCTGTTTTGTATGTCAAGTCCAATCCACAAGCAATTAGGCTTTGAAACCAGCTTGCATGGACATTACTTTGATAGTCATTGTTTCAGATTGTAATTTCAATTTATCTGTCAGTTGGCTTTATCATCGTTTGCTTTGAAGCAGGATCACATCTCTGTGGCTTCTAAGACGGCTTCAATTTGTTTTTACAGGAATGGAATAACAAACTGCCGGATGCGGACGGAAAGCGAACAGTCCTGCGGCTCTCCAGTTGTTAGCGGTGACCCAAAGGAGGATCACAACTACAGCAGTGCCAAATCTTCCAACCACAGGAGCACATCACCTGCTAGTGACTCCGTTTCCTCTTCCTCTGCTGACGACCAGTATGAATTTGCAACTAAAGGTAGCCAAGACAGCAGTGAAGGAAGTGAAGTCAGCTTCCAGAGCCACGAGAGCCATAGTGAAACGGAAGAGGAGGACAAAAAGCAAAGTCGGAAGGAGACCAAGGATTCTTTAGCTGACAGTGGATATGCATCCCAGCACAAGAAAAGGCAACATTTAATGAAGGCGAAAAAAGTACCAAGTGACACACTGCCTCTTAAAAAGAGACGTACAGAAAAGCCCCCTGAGAGTGACGATGAGGAGATGAAAGAAGCAGCAGGATCACTCCTGCATTTAGCAGGAATTCGATCCTGTTTGAACAACATCACCAATCGGACGGCAAAGGGGCAGAAAGAGCAAAAGGAAACCACAAAAAATTAGAACAAATCAATGATTTGTTTGAACTTACAAAGTTTTGTTTCAGCACGTCAGGTGAATTCTAATGATTTGTGGCAATATCAGCAATTCTTTCCTTTTTTGTTTTTCTTCTATTTCTTTTTGGTTTGTTTCTTTGGGTTTTTTGGGTTTTTTTTGACCCTTAAGATTTTTATTTTTAAAGGAGATTGAAGCCATAGAACTCATACTGACACTCAGCTAATTTACAAAAGCTTTTCATTACCTGAAGACAAAAAGTTAACAAAAAAAGAAAGCCAAAATCGCCATTGCTTTCTCCAGCTTGTCAAAAATGCATGGTTGAATACGCAGTGACATCAACATTAATGTGATGGGAGTAAAATTGGGCACTTGGAAATCCCTCTTAGAGTAGAAGAGCTGTGCATAATTTAGTATTCATTCAGGCCTGGCCCTTAAGAATTTTTTTAATGGCCTTACAATTGGGTTAGAAGTGAATGTGAAGAAAGAGGTTTGTGGGAAAGAGGAGGCGCGTTCTTCTCAACCAAGAACCATGTAGTGGCACTTGGATATGTTGTGCCATACAAGTCTTTGGACAGCCACTGGTGGCAACTGTGCAAGCAGTAATGCACTTCTAGTGTGCCACGTATTCTATGTGGCTCCTAATGTGAAGACTGATAACTCTAAGTTTGAGGAAATTTAAACTATGTATGCAATGGGTTTCAGTGAAATAATGAAATGGGAGGGGGGTCACTTTCAGTAGCATCATTAACCACTGAATTCTGTCTTCTATATTAAATTGAAAGATGTTCAAAAAGCCATAAGCCTGAAGATTGGCGCTGTGTGCAAAAAATTATAGTAATAGGGAAAAACAAACTATGTCTTCTAAACTGCCTGAGTGAAAAGCAATCAAGTCTAAGAAATTACAGTAGATACAATATACATCAGAATCTTTTTCTGTGGATCACATCCTTGATCTAATTGGGGAAACAAAGCTACAAAACCTGCCATTAGTAGTATTCTGTATTTAAAAATAAAAGGAAAGCATATTGGTAAACAGTAAAATTCAGAAGTTCAAAGCTCCTACACTGCCCTCAGAAATGAGTGTGCAGTGACCATCAGTCAGGATTCGTCTGTGCAAAAGTGACAACAAATTTCCAGATTCAACCAGCATAGCCAGCAGAAGAAATTTGATCCACATTGCATGGATTCTTTAGGGAGGGGGGGAAAACAAAAAGCAAACAATTTTTTTTATTCAAAGATGACAAAGTTCTTGTAAGGTAAATAATGTATTTAGCATGAAGCATGAATTATTTTCATATAAATATAGAAAATAGAGAAAAAGGCTATGCCTCTAATTTTTAAGCCCTTAGGCTTAGAGTTTGTTTTTTTGGGGGTTTGGGTTTTTTTTGTTTGTTTGTTTGTTTGTTTTGGTTTTTTGGGGGCTTTTTGTTTGTTTTGTTTTGTTTTATTTTGGTTTTGTTTCTGTTTTGGTTCTTTTTTGTTGTTGGGGTTTTTTTGAAGCAGGTGTTTAAGGTTTAACCTTCTTCAGGGACAAACACTGACTGTTGGGGAACTTACTCTGCAATATTAAAAAATAAAATCTTCATGCTCTGGTAGGGCTTGGATGGTTGAATTATACTGCCTTGTCTGCACATTCAGCCCCCCTCTCCCTACTCCTGTTTAAAAAAGAAAAAAAAAAAAAAGAAAAAAGTAAAAGTGTGTCCTTTCTTCGTCTGTACATGTGTAACATGACGCAATAATCTGAGGGCAAATTTAGTAGTGAGTGTGTATGACAGAATCAAGAGAATAATGGGAGGTTAATAGAGGAAAACTCTCTGATTTTATTCAGGAATAAGTAGACAAGAAAATAGCTTTGCTAATTTGCCATGAAAAAATGAAGTTAGTTAAGAGCCTTACAGAGGTGTCTGGATAAAAAACAGTGTTAACAGAGAGTGTGATTCAGGTACAGTGCTACTCTCCTGGTAAGGATGACTATGAGACTGAAAATCACTACAGCAGAGAGAAGCTGTGAAATAAACAAAACAGTCTCTCTCACCTGGATTTTTGCATTTGGCATGAAAAAAATCTACACTTAGAATATCCTAGAGGCAAAAAAAAATCCCAGGAACCAACCACTTAAGAGAACAAAATGGTTGGTTTCTTAAAGAGTATAGGTTTAGATTTATCACTAACAGCTGTTTCAGGCTGCAGTTTCACCAAGATGGATCTAGTTTATGAAGAATGAGTTAGAGAAGGGTTTGACTTCCTACTCAGTGCAGGGAGCTAAAAGTTGTATTTGGAGATGCCTGTGGTGTGTGTTCAGTTAGGAGGTGGAAGGACTGAAGGGCAGGCTGGTCTCAACCTGGTCCTGTGTTCTGCCAAGTATTTTGTAAAGAACAGGGCAGCACAGCAAAAGAGTTTCTCTCCTCCCATCTCAGCCAGCATGCCCTGGGATCCAGGAGCTGCATGACAGTTTCCAGAGCTCAGCACAACAGCCAGCTTTGGAGATAAGGAAGGAGAGAGTCATGAACAGTGCGAGAAGCAGCCTTGTTCCTCTCAGTTTGCAGGGGCCAACACATGCAGGGTTGATTCCCCGCATTAGTTAATTTAGGAGTACATAGATACTAACTTTTGTTGGCTTCTTGCAGCCCTTGAGTTGGGGAAAACAGGAAGGACCAGTCCCTTGGCCAGGTAGCACAGAGATGAATGAGCCATAAGATTTCCCTTGTCTGATCGGACTGGGACAATCAGCTTCTTCCCAGATCCATACTCTACAGCCAAAGTCCACAGGTAGTGAACCCCTATACAAGAGAACTTGGTCTTCATATTTACAGAGTTTTGAAAGAGTCATTTGAAATAGGAAATACTACAGTATCACTTTGCCACTGCCTTTGCTCATTAATGCATAGTTGTATCAGCTCAGGAGTGGCTTAATACTTCTCAAAAAACAGCACTGAAAAATCTAGTGGCAGAAAATATACTCAAACCATGGCTCAGCCATCTCTGTCCTCCAGGGAAAGCAGTGTGTTTGTGTGCCAGTGGCCATGTTCTGTCCACAACACTAATTCCAGAGCAACTTCTCTGATTGCAGTGTGTCAGTGCAAATGAGATCAGTATCTGCTGAACAAGTACCATTCATTAATATGGACTCTTGGTGGCTAAATATATAATTACCACTAGTATTACTCATCTTAGAAAACAGTCATTTTGCATAAATATCTAATTAGGCAAGTTATCTTTACACAGATATATATAGAGATACATATATATATAACTCCTATCTAAGACTTCAACAACTCCTCTATATACTTGCTGGTAAACCTAAAATGTTGGCGAGCATCTCTTTTCATGTAAAATTTGTTTCTCCTAGTCTGATCTGCTAGGGAGGTATTCTTTGGTAGGATTTTACAAAGTTGTGTTCTGGAACCAGCAGTTTGGGCTGCCATCAATGGATTATTTCTGGTGTTTGAAAACAACTTGTCCTTATTGATGCTTAACTCTGACTGTTGATGAGAAGTACATAATTTGGATTGTATAAAATATTTAGGAGTCACCTTTTAAACCATATTTGTGCCTGGCTGACAATGGCAACTTTGTCAGAACTGGTTCTACTCCATCAGAGAAGTTCTCTTTTTTTGCTAAGAACTGAAATGAATTTGTTTTCCAAGAAATACAATGTCAGCTTTTAATCGAGTTGTCTTTACTTTAACTGAATGATGTCAAAACGGGGTGGTAATTGCACTGTATTACAAACTCTCTCACTTGCCAGATATGAGGTGGTGTGGTTTTGCTTGTTTGCTTTCCTTCTAAGCCATTTTGGGGTGAGAAGTTGTCAAATCTCTAACTTTCCATTCTTCTCACTCTATCAGTATTGCCAAATTAGCATTTCTCCAAGACAGGTGGGGGCTAGGTCAGCAAGTATTCAGTGGCGAGTTTCACATAGGCATGAATTGTAAGGGTTGCTGGACTTCATGGCAGGTTCCTTTGGAATATGCCTTTTGCAGCAAGAAGCTCTTGTAGGCCAGAGCTAATGCCATAAGCAGATTTCACCAGTGTCTCCAGGGAGGTGAAATCTGCTGATTGTGCTTGCATTCTGCAAGCAGTTGGATGTCCTACTGCATTTTGGTGCAGATTCTGCTTGCATTTAAAAATGCAAGCACAGGTCTTGAACAGCTTAAATGTATCACCCCATAGCTGTTTCTGAAAGCAGTCTGCTTCTGATCTTCTCCCGGCAAAACTGGCAGTAGTTCTACTGAGATCACAAGGCTTTAGAGCTGAAAAGCTGAATGTGGGGGCGAGGAGGTGTGCCCTGTAGGACTTGAGAACTGTCCTGAGACTGTTCTCTCCAGCAATTGAGTTGAGTTTCATATTCTGGTTCCTCTCATACCTGAACGGGAGAAGGGAATCCCAGAGGAGATGCATCAGCTCCCAGTGTTCAGCTGAATTACTGTCTACCTTTGGAAAAGATACAGAAAAAAGCTGGAGGCTGCATTCTTCACTGGAGTGAGGTAGAGATGCATAGACCTACTTTAGCAGAGAATGAAATCCTAAATTGTACACCAAATGGTACCATGGATAAAATTACCAAAACAACACTTTGTCCTGGTTTCTTGGTAGTGGTGATTTATTGTCACTGAGATTTTGGCTCCCATCCCAATCCATCTAAAGATGTAGATCATAGATAGCATGGATCAGAATAAAGGATCAGAATAAAACTACTGAGAGAATGCATTTCCAATGCAATTTACTTCACTTCATGGAGAATGCAAACCCAGCTCCTTCGGGCACATCACTACTGCCTGAATAGCTCATTGGCATATTTTACAGGAAATACTTTAAAACATTTTCTTGACTTTGCCACCAAAAGAGCATTTGAACCATACATCCTCCTGATTGTAACAGAGTATCAGTGTTGACCATCTGACCAGTTAAGTTTTAGTAGTGTTCTTCACAGCCCTCCAGTAATATATCAAACACTGTTATGCACATAATGCAGCACTGTGATCTAATTTAAATAATACTTTTTTATTATTTATACTACTCTATGTAATATACATCAACACTTTGCTATATAACCTAAGTGATAACCCTCTTCTTAGTTACCTGCCAAACTCTGAATTTCTGTTTGGTTTATATTGCAATTAGCACAGTTACCAAGTTGTAATGATGTCTCTTTTCCTTTGAAATGGGATGTGTAAGTCAAACTATACATTTTGTGTGTTTCTGTTTTGAGATGAAGTTTATAAGGATTTACACACAACATTCGGTGTTCTGTATAAATCTGCATACATTTGTAAATTCATCTGTTAATCCCCTTTTATTTAGAAAGTATTAATTGATGGTGGTTTATTAGGGGTTTTTATTTTTGCATTTTTATTTTTAGTACTGGTTATTCTTGAATTAAGCAGAGACTTGTCAGCTGGGTTGCTTTATCTTTGATCATGTACATGACCTTATAATTCTTCCACAGTTCAGCAAACAAGTACTAGCTTCACTGACCAAAAAAAAATAGTCTCAACCTAATGTGTCTATGGTGCTGTATTTTGCTGGTATACATTTAAAACCAGAAATGATTTAAAGGTCACTTTTGAGTTGTTCTAATAAGTAGCCTTTCCTGGTTTGGGGAGTTTGGGTTTTGTTTTATCATTGAAAACAAGATATATTTATCTGAAGCTATGTAATGGTTTTTCTACTGTATCACATTTCCTTTTGCAAAGAGGGGAATATCGACCTGATGTAACATCCTTTCCCAGTCAGTGGAAGGGGGTTTTGTTTCACTTTTTTATTTTCAGTGGATTTCGTTAGGCTTTGGATCAGGCCAGCAGTTACAGGAGCTCACCATCCGAGGGTTTAAGGGATAAATGACAACTTGTGCTGGCCTTTAGTGCTAGAAGGGATTTTACTGAATACTAAAACTACATGCTGGCTTCTGGGATGGCTGACAATCTAGAAATGGGAATATTTTCATTTGTTTACTCTGGCCTGAAATCCCAAGACCTTCTTTTTTTGTTTGGATGACATTGAACTTGAGTACATTTTTAAGTTACTAGAGCATTGTACATTTCCTGAGTATGTGTGTGGGACAGCAATTGAAAGTCATACCTGTATCTGATAACCAGTTCCATGCTTGCATCATTCACACTCACTACTTAAAACTGCCATGATGTAAAATGTTGGGGGGAATGATTTGTGTGTGTATGAAAAGCATTATGAACTTGTACATTTTTTTATACTCTGATCTGTAATTTCTGAAATATTTTGTTTTACAGAAAAAGTGATAAAGCAATCAAAAGACCAAGAGATTTAGTATCAATGCTTAAGGGTCACAGGACCTTAACTGGCCAATAAGTTAATTTAGTACAGTGATAAGCCAATTTTTTTTTCCTGTACTTGGCGTCTGAAACTGCCAATTTCATCAATATTAAAATACGAACTGTGACGGGGAATGAACAGTGATGTTAAGTTGTATTTGTGTTTACCTAAATGAGCAGTCCGAAGGCAAGTGCAATCAGCTGATCTTTAGGAAATATGAAATTGTTGATTTAGAGGCATACTTGCATTTTACATTTTCTTGATGTGTAATCATATTGCCAAAGACAAACTATTTCATCAATTATTATTGTAAATAACACTTTCCCAAAACCTACCATAAAGTTTCTGTGATGTATTGTCTTCCAGTTGCAATAAAAATTACTGAGTTGCATCAATTGAACAATTGTATTTGTGTGAATATTGTTTTCAGAATACGCCCACATATTAAGAAGGCACAGCAGTGGTTGGTTTGTTGTTTTTGGGTTTTTTTAAACAAATTAATGCCTTCATTATTAAGTAGCTCTGGCCCTTATGGAATGTTACCTGTATCGTCACTGCTGTAGATACCAGCTCATGCTAATTTGCTGTCATGTGCAAATGGCTCGACATACTAAATTGATGTTAAGTTAGGGTCTGATCTTCCTTTTCATCAGTTTTGCAGCCCAGAAACAAAGCTGATTTCATTGGGAACTGTATCTTTTTTTTTTTTTTCGAATTAGCAACAATCAGAAGAGGCCCAGTAATGTAATGTCTAATGGTATATATATAACATCCTGAAGAACACTGCTTTGTAATTTATGCATCAACCCTCCCATCTAAATTGAAGAAAACAGTGCAAAAGGATTCCCTTCAGAGAATGAATAATAGGGGATATAAAAAAATTGTAATGGTCTCATAGCTTTCTCCAGTTAAACTGAGTAGTAAAATCTTGTAAATCATGTCATTCCTCAAATGCTGTGTTTTCAAAGTGTTAACAGCCCTAAATATCTATTGGTTAACTTAGAAAAGTACTAGAGAAGAAAGCAAGCCCCCCCCAGTTCTTCCAGGAAACTTTCTCCCAGCTTGTTTGAAATGTTGCAGGAGCAGAGGAGGGTGGTTGCTCGGCCATGTAATGAGAATGTATAGCTGCTGAAGCCAGAACTCACCTGACCTAAGAGACTTCCCCTCTCTTGTCTCAATGCCATCCAGAGTGGTTGGTGTGGGAGACCACTGCATTAGGCATCTGAGTGACAAGACGGTGAACAGGTCCCGGGAGAAAGTGGGGCAGAAGAAGCAAATGTCTGAGATATACACGAAAGAGCATAGAAGTGCCCAGGCTTAATATCTGTCCAGGAATTTCCATGTATTGCCTGGGAAGGTTTGTTTGTAACCTATCCTCAGTGCCTGCCGCTGCTGCAATTGAACAAGGAGAGGAAAAAAACTTGGCCAAGGAGATGAGATGAGAGTAGACTGATGAGAAGGAAAAACCACTTAACTGTGCTCTGAACCATCTTCCTCTAATGGATCCCCCTCCCATCTGCCGCCACTTAGGCAAGGATCACGCAGCACAGACAGCGGATGGATCCGTAGTGATGTGCGCAGAGGAGCAGGGAGACCTGCAGTCTCCACAGAGCATGTTTTAGCCTTTGTACAAGGCAGCAAGCATGCCAAGAGGCTGGTTGTGGGCTTGTTTCAGCACAGGGCATGGCAGAAGGGGCTTAAGCCACTTAGCTCAGGCACGCTAAGCTAAGCTGAGATGTGCTGAATGCCAGCTGTGCTACTGACTTCTTGTGCAGCTGCAATTTACCTGGTATGGGCAGAACGGCTTCAAGTGGTGAGTTTTACTTCATTGCTGATTAATATACAATTCTGATCATTTATTTAGGTATTTAGAAAGGTCATAAAAAACCAAACACTATTATAAACACCTGTCCTACCTCCTCTCCAGACTCAACACCCTTATTTGCACCATGGGTTGTGCTCGATTTGTCAAAATGCCTCTGGCAAGCCCTTGGGCAGCATGGGCAGGCAAGGTGATTTATGTACCAGATCTTCCTGCTGCACCTGCTTCAGGGGTGTCCCTGCTCCAGCATGTGCTGCCTGCAGCCACTCCAGGAGCCCTGGCGTGGGTTCCTCAGGGGCACACAGATCCCATCTGACCTCAAGTGGGTCTCCAGCAGCCCTCTGTGTGCTGGTTCCTTTCTAAAATACATCTGAGGAGGAGCACTCCCTGCCCCTCTGACTGCCTGCAGCAGTGGCACCCAGTGCCTTGGTCCCTCCTTTTTGTTGGCCTCAGCCCTCAGTGGGCTGAAAGCGGCTGTGGGTGATGCTGCCACCTGTGTGCTGAAAGCTCATCTCCCCTGCTCGCTGCAGCCTCTCAGTCCCTCAGCACCTCAGCCGTGGCAGTGTTCGGCCTGCTCAGGGCCTGCTCAGGGCCTGCTCAGGGCAGGTGCCATGGCCGCGCTCTGGGCAAGCCCTCGGGGGCTGCGTGGGCTGAGGCGCCCAGCCTGGGTACGGGCACTCAGCCTGGGTACGGGCACTCAGCCTGGGTACGGGCACCCAAACTCTGTACGGGCACTCAGCCTGGGTACGGGCACTCAGCCTGGGTACGGGCAGCCAGCCCAGGTATGGGCGCCCAGCATGGGTATGGGCACCAGCCTCCGTACGGGCACCAGCCTGGGTACGGCCCAGCTGCCTCTGCCCTCCCAGCCCTTACGTATCTCCCCTTCCATAGTCCTGGGCAGAGTGGGATGGCAGGGCTGCTGCCCCTCCTCACTGCCTAGAAATAGAAGGGGTTGTATAAGAATGTAATGTGGGCCATACGAGGCCTATGAGCTTTTACACTGCGAGTTTGGGTACAGAAGTCCGAACAGCGCAGGCAGCACAGGCAGGCTGCTTTGCACTGAGGCTGTGCATCTGCTGCATGGCCCCATCCAGACCCATCCCTGCATTCTCGCTGAAGTTCAGCAGCTCCGTGGCCAAGAGCGTGAGCCCCAGGGACCCGAATAAACAAGGAAGACTGAGCTCAGGGCCCTCGAGGGAAAATACAGGCCCCCAGGCTCACCCACCTTGCTTGCAAGGGCAGGTATTAATGGGTGTCTTGCACAAAATGGTTACACGCAAAATGCCCAAATTCTTACGGCCTCCGTGTTAAATTCCTGTCTTCACACAACAGCATCTGGTCCTACAGACTCCCCTGTGAAGAGGTGGCATTAGACCCTTCTGTTGGCATAATGCATGCTGGCTGGGGACATTGCCTGGAAAGAAAGAAGAGAATGTAAATAACGGCAAAAGGCTTTGTTCTGTGTGCTCCAGATCCTGTATTCTGCCAGGAAATGAAGTAACAATTGATTCTGTGGTGTCTGCTTCTTAAAGAAATATTATAAAGGAATAAATCTTCAACTTTAACACAGTGGGATGCTTTGAGTGGACACATTCAATCCATGTAAGATAATTAAAGAGTTTTTAAACTTCATCATAAAATACAGATGATTAACAATGGTGAGAAACTTCATGGAAAACACTCTACGGCAAACAGCTGTCAGACTTAATAACAAGCATGCACCCTGCTTTTCATCTTATACTGTTTGACATAATTTTTATTGGCTATAAATCTGCAGGGTTTGTTTATATTTCTATTTGCATTAGGATTGGTTGCCACTTTATATTTGATCAGCAGAGCTGCTATTCACTGTGGTGTAAGAAATCAAATAATGATTGTGTATATATAGCAATCTGAGCATTACAGTGCAGGAGACTGTAAACAAAATTTTAAAATCTCTGCTTATCATCATAAGCAATGTTCTCTCCAGGTCTTTAATGACAATCAATTTCTACAGGCTTTTCCCAAATAACTGTCATTGAAAACAACAGCATTTCTCTTGGTAGCTTGGTCCTGAAATGCAGCATCTCCCTGCTGCTGAGATACTTCTCCTTATCTGTCTGTTTTCAATCAGTTAGACAATACATAAAGGTAGTGCCCACATTTTACTTTTCCTGCTTTTTTAAATGAGTGGTAGTACATTAACAAATAGGAGGAAAATACTCCTGGTAGATGCACCATAGGAGGCAAAAGCTGTGCATTAGGGACACCCTGTAACATGGCTACGTATTGTGGGATGACGCAGCAGATCCCTCCTGAGCAGACATTTCCATATGTACAAACCCAGTCTTAAAAAAATAAATGGCTTATTGGCAAAATATGATAGAAAAAGTAGGATGAGTTAGAATGACAATGAAAAGGTTGATGACATGGCTGCTTTGCTCTTAATTAGTGCAGGCAGAGAACATTTCAAAATAGTACAGTCTCCTCTCTCATTCCTTTGTAGCTTTGTTTTTTCATCTCTAAAACACGGATCAGTCTGTGATGCAGAGACCTGGTTTTAATCATTGTCTTACATAATCTCTGCAATCATAGTAAAGAGCAGTGCTGTTCAGTGATTTTAAAAATAGCTTTATTCAGCTATCAGCATACTAATTAATACACTTGCTTATTCCAACCTAGTTCATTCACCATCTCAGTTACAGAAGCCACGCTACCTGGGGTGTAATCAAATACAACTGGCTTTGCCTGTTACACTGCTGCACGAAGCAGATCATCAATCAGGAGGAAAGCCACAACTCCTGCTCCTTGTGGCCAGTGCCTGCTGTCTGCTCCTGGCGCAGCAGCGAGGAGGAGCCACTGCAGCGAGATCGAGTGGGTGATCCACCATGCCAAAACAAATGGATTTGGGCAATATTGCCTACAAGGCTCCAAACAGCATTCAGTCAGCCATTTTGGGCTTTGCAAGCAAGGTAGGGGGAAAGGGGGGAAAGGGTAAAGGAGAGGAAAGCTCCTGCAAGGAAAGGAAAGCTCCTGCTGTCTGTTGAGAAGGAAGAGATGACAGCATGGGAAGTTCCTGGTGCTGCCTGAGGCATAAAGGAATTGTACATGGGGAAAGGATTGGGGAGAATCCCTGTGAGAAGCAGTTCTCAGCATCTGATATAGGAAGTCAACGTAGCTTTGTCTCTGTTAGGATTTTTCCTTTATGAGGGACTTGTCCCTCAGCACCTTTTAAAGCATTTTGCCCACTCCAGAGCATTGTGGCTGCATGTTGTGTGCCACAGCTCCCGCTGCTCCAGCACTGTGTCTGCTCCTCACCTTGTGCTCTGCCACCCTGTGTGACTTCCACACCCAGAGACCAAGCTTAAATGACACTAAAAAACTGCCTGGAGGGCTTTGCTGAACCTCATCCTAAAGGCCATTACCTCTGTGGGCTGGATGGAGGACTTCAGTGGCTTGGGAGAGAATTATCAACCAGTTCCCAGGTACCATGTCAGGATACACCTCTGCTGCTGAAAAGTCATGTCTCCATCCTCCTTTCTTCCTCACTAGTGCTTCCTCACTATCCTGCTTTGCTTCGTGTTGGGCAACTGAGCCATATCCTAGGTATTGGCAGACTGGCTGCCCTAAACACAAAATCTGGGTACTAAGGACCTTTCACCATTTTTATTATCTCTGTTTTAAAAACAGCAATTTGCAAACAGACTCCACTGACTTAACCTGGTGGCATCTGACCTCTGAAACAGCTCTCACCTTACACAGGCATTGTGTTTGCTTTAGTAAACTGGAGAGTAAACAAATCGGAAATCAGGGGGCTTCTGAAATTCGGTGAACTAGAAGCCTAATTGTCTGGGCATTTAGTACTCCCATGCTGACAGGAGCTGTTTGCTTGCCCTGCTGCTTTACCACTCCCTTCCAATGAGGCTGCAGTAAAATTAATAGTCTGTGACAATGTATCTTACTGGAAGCAAATCAGTCACCTCCATTGCATGGGTAATATCATCTCCAGCAACAGTGGTGTTCACAGTGGCTGGAGGGACCGCGTGGGGACCCCAGTCTGTAGGACAAGTCACTGCTGAGGACACACAGCTGGGGAGCCATGAGCTGTTGAAGACTGCTTTGGGTGGCCTGTGTGAGGGCAAAGTACCAGTGGCCACCAAAATAGGATTAATTTCAAAATCTGGGAGATATTTTTAATTTTTCTTTTTAAACAGTTCATCTTGAAACAGCCAAGTAATAACTTGTGCCTGGCTGTGTTTGCAAGGTAGAATTACAATAATTTCTTGTTCAGGGACAGAAGAAAAGATTATTTGGCAGACAGAGCTTGTATCCCTTCAAGTGCCTCCAGTTGTTAATTCCTGCAGACTGTAAATGCCACTAAAATACATGAGAGCTCACTATGAGGACAACTGTCTGATGTGTATAAAAATAAAAAGACAAACATATTTCATTTTAGACAGAAGATGTTACTTATACATATACTTATACATATACATATACTTATACATATACATATACTTATACATATACTTATATATATAGATTTTGAGACAAAATGAGAAGCTTGAAAGTGGCTGCCAAAGGAAAGGCTGGTTTGCCAGAAGGATTAGCCCCTCAGAAGTTTTGCTCGCTGGGGCATGGCTACGGTTTGCCAGAGAAGACTTAGCCCACTCCTAATGTTGAGGTCAGGGTTAAGAGGGAGACCCCATTCCCAATCCCTAATTATCCAAGACATTTCAGTGCCTGTCTATCTTTCAATTTGAACTTTCAAACTGCAAATTTTTGTCTCGCTCTCTGGCTGTCACAAAAGCAAATACTGTCTGAATTTATTATAAAAGAATCGTTTATTTTAAAAATACACAGCTCATCTAGCTGTGTTTTAGTCACTTCTGGCAATAGAGGCTGGTGTTTGCTCTCATACTGGAACTCTGTAACCCAGAGTGTGGATATGGAAGTTAGTAACACATCAGAGGAGTGTGAGGAGATGGTGCAACTGCTGAGGAAAACCTTCAGCCTGTCAGAGCTAATGCCACTGAAGCTGTGGGGAGGACAGGAGACTACTTGTTGGGACCCCTGGGTGTGGCTACACAAGGTCATTGGTGCCAAATGAGCTCCCTGGGGCACACGTCAGCACATCCCAGCTGTGCAGGGGTAGATATTTCAGAGCAAAATCCTTTCTAGACATAAAAGTCTCCTGGCATACTCATTCTCTTTGTAGCTTTTCTGGCACATGAAGTGTTTATTTCCGTGGCATGACAAAACACAAGTTCCTGGCTCTTGCTGGAATAGAAATGAAAATGTTTGTCTTGCACGGTGAGATTTAATATCAGGGCACTAACAGACCTTAATGGGCCTGACCAGCCTCATCTGGGGCCTCCACTTACACACCTGCCTGTGGACCCAGGAGCCCCATTCAGCTGAGCCCTGGGCTGTCAGTCTGTGTCTGAGCCATGCTATAGATGTATCAGTCTCTAGCTCAGGCAGAACTGTGCCTGTGCCTGTGCCTGTGACTGAGCCTGTGCCTGCCCAAGGACCTTGTTGATCCAGACCCTGACCAGCAGACTGACTTCCCGACTTGGCCACAGACCTGCCTTGTCCCTGGGGACCTGCCCAGCAATCACTGTGCTGTATCCAGCCCTGGTTACCTCACTGAAATTGACTCTGATCTACTGATTGACTTCCCAGCAAGATTTTGGAGCTGCCTTGTAAGCAAGGTGTTGCCTAATAAGATCTGAATTCTTGGTAGAATCTGGCTACTGTCTGCAGGTTTGCCTTGCTCACCTTGCTCAGGTACTCTGGGGCTGGAGAGGTCCCTGACTCTTGGGGAGCAGCTTGCCTTCATGGCACTGAACTGGGGCCATCTTCCTCAGGGAGCTACAGGACTCAGGCATTGCAGATGGGGCACACTGTGCTGTGAAGGTAACACACGATTTGCTTCTCTGATCTCTTCAGTAGGCTGGAAAATATAACTAATTCATTTAAATTGCTACTGCAAAAAAGTTGCCTAAATGTCTAATCAAGTCCAATTAGAAATCTAAATGGATTATGTTTTCCATCAGAATACAAGCAACAGCCTGTTCCTGCTCCTGAGTGCTGGGGTGGAAGCTGTGGTTTGGCACCCTGTAGCCCTGGAGGTGTATGACTAACTTGGGGGCTAAAAAAAGAGGAGCAGAAGTGAACCTGTGCTCTCCCCCATTACCTGTTGTACCGGTTGCATATTCATATTCTCAGGTGAGAAAAAAAATCATGAGCTGATTGTATTTTTGGCATTTCTCAACTATGATCTACTGATTGGGCTTAAGTTTTCTTAATTTTAGTACAAATAGTTGTCATTTTGTCAATATTGGCCCACAGGCACAATGCTGGTAATCTTGCCAGAGATGAGCCATTCAGGTAACCAGACCATCAGTCCTGGTCGCACTGGAGACTGCAGCACAAATTAAAGTGGCCAAAGAGCAGGGCTGTCCCTTTAATAATGCATGGCTGCAGGTATGTCTATTTACATCTGGCATTTTTTTACAATTTTAAACTAATAGAAGATTCAGTTACTTCTTTTCCATGCCTGTAATTTTCTTGTCAATTCCCTGCTCCCTTTTTCTTTACACAGGCTATTCTATACCACAGCTGCAAATAATCTTCGCAGGCACTCACAAACACATGGCAATGATTTTGCCTCTCTCCCCCCATGCACGTTTTCTCATTTTGCTCTAATGGAGCATCTTCTGGGTGGGGTACTGCAGATCCCATTAAATATGCTTCTGTATCAACACTGCTCCTAAGGAAAATATATTGATTGGTGAAGCTTTGGACCTACTTTAATCAAGTAATCTAAACAGAGCTTAAGCTTCAAAACCCTGGTGATGCTCCTAGCTTCAAAGCTTTTACTTACACTGAATTAATTTATCCTGAATGTTCTAATGCTCTCAGCAACCCTATAGATTATAATGTTAGAGGTTGCAATCATGGCTCTGATAATATTCCCTAAGCTTGAACTGTATTGATCATAAGGTAAAGTCAGAAGCAGGAGTGGGGAACACAAGGAGAAAACCAAAGAATTTGATCTGACGCAGGGGTGAATGTGTTCACCCCTCTAAGCAGGCTGCTGGGAAGGAGGTGTTTAACAACCTCACAAGGTGTTAACACTTTGGGTTTTTTTGTCTGAAGAGACATTCTGATAAGGACTGAGTGTCAAGTTCTCATTTCCAGACTCCTTCTTGCATAATATTGTAGGTGTATTATGTGATAAATATAGTTCTTAGTCAAAGGGAAGGTTAGTTTGTTATATTGAACATTAGTACAAGTTACAGTATTAGTCTCAGCTATACCATGGGAAAAGGGAATAATGTTCTTCCCAACCCAAGCAAGAGCTAGAAACCATGATGTGCAGCTACCTGATGCTGAATGATGGGCACTAATGACACAACAGATGTGTGCTGAAGGCCTGATAGGGTTAGGTTAAGTTGCCTCAATGATCTTAAGGGTCTTTTCCAATCTAAATGATCCTGTGATGCGAAGCACCCTCTCACCTTTATGAACCAACATGTTCATATTTGTAAGAACCAGCAGGGCTCCTCCATGCCTCCTAGTGATGCACTGAGCACCACAGGGAAGTGTCTAATCTGGTGTGTGCTGCAGTCTAAAGTTGCCATTAAATCAGATTGGGTTTGATTGTTGTTAGTGAGAAGTGAAACGTGCTTAAACAAATGTAACTGCACCTTCTCCAGTGTGGATGCAGGGTCCCTCTGGGTGGCAGGCATATAAGCCAGTGACATCCAGCAGTTTTATTGGAACCACACAGGGCTGGCATCCTGTGCTGCTGTTCCCCATGGCAGAGGCCTGGCACAGTCTATGGGTAGCTCCATCCTGGCAGAGCAGTGCCTGGTGAGGTCTGCAGAGAGGCTCGGCCACAGGGCAGTTACTGTCCATTGGTGGAGGGTAGCAGAAAGCCCTCTCTAGGTAATTCCCAAAATTTCTTCAGAGGCCGGGCCCTGGGCCTTGCCTGTTTTCCAGAGATTGTCATGAAAACAGCATACTGGTGAATAAATTAAAAGATTATTTAAAGCAATGATAACTTTTATGTTTTCATTAGGTAGTCAGGTAAAGGCTCATACTATTTTGAATAAAGACTATCTCCTGCTTTATGAATCTCAAAGACTATGAAGCGATTTCACACAGAGAGCTCTGATTACTACAGTAATAATTTCTTCTACCACCCTTTCAAACACTTATTAATAGAAAAAATATCAGTTCAAACTGTCTTCTCATCACACAGAAAATATCAGTATTCACAGTGTGAACTTTAAAATCATATCTGATTAGTTAATGTCAACAATTATTAGTGTACTGTCAATTTAAATTTCTATTGTCCTCTATTGATCTCAGTCTTCATACACCGTGCAGTGCACATCACTTAAAAAGTAACTTTCCTGACTGTCTAGGGATGACTTTCTGTCCTGCTGTCAAATGGCAGTAAGTAAAATAGGAAAATTTGGCACATTTTCCTGTGCGTATTTCCCTGTGACAGGCTCCCATCTCACTGCTCAGCGCCAGTGGGACAGCATCTTCAAGGATACAAAAAGTCACTCAAGAGGAGAGCTGGGAAGTGACAGCAAGGAGAGTCACTTGGTTTAGTTTCTTATTCTCTCATTTCATAAACCTTTAGGCACACACAGATGGCACTTTTCTATTTTCATCTTGACAGCAATGACTGGTGCCTCCTATGAGAAAAGACACAAAAAAAAGAAGCTAAAAGGTCAGTTGTAGTCTAGGTTAGATGATGCTGCACTGATAGTGCTGCACCTGGTGTTTGGAAGGCATCAGAGCCTCTAAATTATTTCTTTCTTTTAGTCTGCTGGTGTCAGGAATCATATTCCTCCAAGGGGAAAGGTAAGGCAGCCTCTGGCATTTTGGCATTCCTTCTCTCAGCCCTAATTAAGCCTGAATACTATTTACAGTACTATTTATAATCTGATTGACTATACTGTGACCAACCTAAGCTTGCTCGTGTTTGCTCCTACGTTCCAGAATGGGTTGAATTACTTCATGGCCACTGTTTTCTGAGCAGGGTTAATATGGAATGTAACTGCCAAAGCTGTGAATGAGTGGATCACACCAGGCCCTGCTTCCCTTACAATTCTCCCTATATTCTCAGATCTCTTAAGAGGGACCAAGACATTTAGACAGCTGCATCCCAATGGAAGGGAGGGACTGACTTTCAGCTCTGCAAAATCTGCCTCTCAGGTTCACAGGTGCTGGAGAAGACCGGAGAGACTCAATCAAACTGATTAGTTTTGCTTAAGGTCAGTAACACAACCTCAGTCTTGAGTAAATGTGGATTCCTTGCACATGTATCTGAATTTATGGTATGGCTTATTTCTATTTTTTTTCCAAAACCCTTGGAAATTGTATACAGAGTAGACATCTGGACTCCTAATTTCTCTCCCCCTGTTCCTGCCTCCCTCCCCCCCTCAGCAGTAATCCCTTTCTTTGCTGCACGCAGTAGAAAATGAGTGTGCCTGTACCTCCTGTGCACTGCTGCCAGGCCATTTTACGTAAGCATCCTTCTCTGTTCTCCATCGCAGGACAGCACGTCCTGCTGGAGCCAGTTGTTTTCTTTAATCTCTGAACATAAACAGCCAGATTACATTCCATTCTGTCACCAGTGTGCAGTGGATAACAGGCATGCTGTCATAGCTGTGCTGATCACTCTCCTACTGGCACCAGATCTCTGCCATCAGGGATATATAGGCTGGGATAAGCCTTCCTTGCCCCTCCCTTCCCAGTGCTTTGACACATCAGGCTGCTCCTTTCAACCCTCTACGGGAAGCTTCAGGGTCATCCTCCTACTCATTCGGGGACATGAGGACATCACAATGGACAAACTGGGCTCTCTGTGGCTTTGGTCACATTTGGGAGTCTCTGCCCATAGGGTTTTCCAGTGTTTAACCTTCACAGTAGCTCCCAAAGTTACCAAGGGGTGGAGAAGAGGTTTAAAATGAAACCCAGCTCTCACTAAAGTACTACCTCACCTGATTGCTCCAAACAGCCTAATGACAAAGAAACCAAAATGTCTGTCTTGGGCAATTCCTCCCCCCGTCCTTTTTCTTCCACTAGCAGAGCTGTTTTTAAGACAGGAGATGGAACTGTGTAGCTTGAGATTAGTCAACAGCTGGACTCCATGCAATGTCTTCACTGCTAAGGGCAGGTGAGGGAGGGGTAGGTATGTATCCACATGGATATAGGTGGGGGAATACAAGCTACAACCTGCTAAGTTGCTGAACATTCCACTTTTCTGTATCATGCTGTGGCTGCAAACTCAGAAGGATGGAGTTGCAGCAAGATCTCAATACAGGGTAGGCCAAGGAACTGTGTTAACAGCAGAGGGCATGGATTATCATGGTGCTCATATCAGATCTGCATGTGACTCCTCATTGATGGAGAGCTGCAGGCAACATGATTATTTTAAATGCTGGGTGCTCTTAATGCTGGAGCTTCCATCTCTCTCCGTTTGGCAACACCATGGATGAGAAAGGCTCACACCTTGCATGGGCATTGAAACCCCTGCTGCAGGTTTCTGGGCTGGGGGGTTAGCAGCTGCCTGAACAGGCCCTTTTTACCTGATGTTCATGGTGTCATCAAGAATCCTAATATTGAGGAGGGAATGGGAATTTACTGAGCAGTTGCAAAGTTTTCCAAATGAGATCACTCATTTTGTATTCGTGTGCCACTTGGAAGCAGAGGGTAGCAAGAGTGGGGAGAAACACCATGGCCCATTCAGTTATTAAATTAATAAATACAGGGAAAGGGTGGACAAAATTGGCTGATTCCCTCACTTAATGTGTCATCATTTGACATTTATCTATGCCAGGAGGCGAAGAATGGTAATGCTCTGCTTTAGCTGTGCTGGCCACTCTGAAAAAACCGAATTTAAACAACTCTAATTTGAGAATTTAGGCATCTTCTGAAGCTCAAGCTGAGGCATGAGCAACCAAAATAGTGCTGCAAGGAACAAGCCCAGAAATGGGACTTGATGCCCAGCTCTCCCTCACATCATCATTGCACAAGACTGGAAAATTGGTTCGCTTTCTGCATGATGGGATCCAACAGTCTGCTTTAGTTAGTACCAAAACAAATCTCCAACACAGATTTACTGCTGTGAACACACTTACCAAATTTGAGGAGGTTGAAATAAAGGACAGCTTACAACCAATTAGCTGCATTTATGGTACAGGATCTATTTTACTGGATTGCTAATTTATGTTGGTCATATCAGATAAAATATCGTCATAACCAAAGCCCAAGCAACAGAGGAGGCTGCATCCCAGGCTGTGTACTAAACTGCTGTTTGCTTTCTTTCCAAGTCTTTGTCTTTCTCTCATTTTCTCTCTCTCTCATTCCTTTTTCCCTTTCTTCGTGCAGAGAAGAGAAATGATTGCTAATGAATTGCAAGCATGGGGTATGGAAAGATCAGTTAATATGGCCCAAGTATTCAGTAAAACAAATACATTAAAGTGATCAAGCAATAAATGAAAATAGACCCAAAGAGCAGGTTCCACTGAGAAAACATGTGAGAATGTAAATTAATGTGACTTGATGAAACTTGAAATGTCATAACACAGCAGGGCATATAACACATCAGAGGAAATGTGAAAATTATACTTTTTCCTGAAATCACAGTTTTCAAAAATAAGTGGCTTTTAAATTCTTCTAAAAATATTATAAAGGAATTAGTGTCAAGAAAAAGGTTATTGTTGTTTATCAGACTGCAGGCTCAATCCATGGTGGCTTTTCACAAATATCCTCTTTTATTTCTCTGACTATGCAGTGGGAAAAGAAAAATCCAAAAGTCTTTCTACTTGTATGGTTCCCTCTTCTTAACTTTGCACATGGGATTTTTTTGTTTGGAGTAAGTGAGTAAATGGCATGACTAGCCCATGTGTTGGGAAAGTCTTTCGTCTCTTTCCATCATGAGAGAATTCAGATTTTTCTGCTGGCTTTGATGCTGGAATACGGTCCTCACTGGGATCTGAGACATGAATTAGGAGGGAAAGGATTCCTCCCCTGTTCAGGAGGCTGTACAAGAGCAGGTCCCTTTCCTTCTGGCACAGAGTGGATTTCTGTTGGAAGAACACTACTAGTGCAGGTCTGCAGAGTGAAAGCAATTGCCACACGGCACAGAATTGTTCATTTCCTCCTCTGACTGCAGTGTGTGGAAAAGGCAGCCTGGGCCTCTTTCTCTAGCACTGGGTGCTCCATGAGAAGACTGTGCCCTGGATTCTGGCTGAAGATGGGATGGGACACATCCTCTATGGTGTGTCCCTGGCCCAACCACCCCCTCTCTGCACTGCTCCAGCTCAGATACTTTCCCCAGATTATTTCTCGAGTTTTAAATTCCCCAATTTCCCTAATCCCCTTGAAATAACCCTCACTGAAATTACTCAGGTCAGTCTGAATTACTAGGGGACACAAGGCATTCTGATGCAACCCAACCCCATCCCTTTTCATGTAGAACTTTGGGAAGGTGGGATGGTACTGTCCAAAGAGAAAGCTGGCAGACTCCTGTGAAACAAAACCTATTCATAGCAGGTAAATGTGGGGAGGCCTTGTCCCTGGGCATGCAGAAACTGTGGTAGGGAGGAAGGGAAGCTCTTTTCCAAAAGAGACATCCTTTGAAGAAGAGGGTTTCTAGTTCTGTAAGGATTGGTATCCGAATATGAAGCAACACCATAGTAGAGCCCCATCCATTTGCCCGGCTAGTTAAGCTAAAGATACCAGTTTGCTTTTGCAGTTCTTACCATGTGTGATCTCTCCAAGATCCATTTTATTTACTTATTTATGTACATCATGGCTGAGGATGATGATTAAACTTGCCTATTATTGAGGAAGATGATTAAACCTCCCTGTTATGACCCACCTTTGATTCAATATATTACAGTATTACTTTCTACATCCTTCACTACATGTGCTTAGACAGGTCTTCTGAAATATTTTGCCAGTGTTTCCCAAAAGAGGAGTTGGTGCCCTGAGGAAAACCTCTTCTGTCTCAGAAAACCAGGGGAATGTGTTTACTCAGTGTTTACTCTTGCCTTGTTCTAACTAAACCTTACAAATGATCTTTCTCTGCTGGTAGACTTTTGCTGCTGGAAGTTATTTCTAGAGCAGTTTTATGTCTTGTCAGTTGGTCTGCATTTCCAATGCAGGTTATCTCTCTGCTTGCATTCATGCCCTAAGAGTGCTTTGCTGCCCACCTTAGTTTTTTTTCCTGGTGCAAGTGGGGTATAACTGTTACTAGGACATTTCCAGAAGGATTTATTCTGGCCAGTTTCTCATAGCTGGGCACTTTCACTTCCCTGCTACTCTTTACTCTTGTTTTGGGTGGCAGCCTTTGTTTATTGCTTAGAACCAGCGATGCCAGAAGAAGAGACATTAATATCCCACAGTGAAAGACAATTTTTAAGAAATAAGCTCATTTTATTACAAGCAACTGAGAATGACAAGTGGGAACTGAGAAACTGGGTGAGCTACACCTCAGAAAAACTTAAAAGGATGATCCACTGGGAAAAATCTGGAGTACAAGTGCTGTCCTGTATCATCCCAGAGGGCAGAGTATCAACAGGGATGCCAATCCTACTGGGATCCCTGGTAGAGACCAACTCTTCGAAAGCTTCTCACCGAGTTAAAAATTCAGTGGCAGCAATTGACTGTACATTGCTGCAGTCCTGGGATTGGTTTAGAATAAGTTTGGGAAAAAAATTACATGCAAAACAAACAGAAAGGGGTTAAAATATTTCAGAATTGCCTAATAGAAAATGGGTCATTATAATAGCTTTTCTATTGCAGAACAATTGTGTGTGTCCTTTGGAACACTTACTCATGACAACCTCTTGAAACAGCTATTGATATAAATACTTTTTGCTATGAGACCAATCCAGTTGCATGATTTATGCAGTCATATTAAAAATTATTTATCCAGTTGATACAAAATTTAGAAAGTGAATAGCTGACCCCTTAAGCCCCTGAGATTATTGGTTTCACTAGGATCAGGATTTCACTCTTATTTCCTAATCTCTGACATACTGTGGTAAAATTGTTAATTACTGTATCTGATCACCCTGATCAAACCGGCTTACAATTTCTCACTCATAGACAGCAGTACAAGAGATTCACTAATTGTAAGAAAAACAAAGTCAAAATATTTTTAAGGCATTTTGGATATTGCACTAGCCTTTAAAGATGGTAGTGATGATACAGCTGGAATTCAGGTACAAGTCTCAGGTAATATTTCATGGTGTTTGATGCTTGCTGTCAGTAGCATGTTTTGTTGCCTTCCTTCTTAGTGAGTGTTTAAGCCATTTGTACAAATCACTGAGGTCTTATAGTATGGTAACAGAGCATCTCTGTCTAAACCCGTACAGAAATCCCAATCCTTAAAACCAACAAAATTAAAGGGGGAGATCTCAGTTTAAAAACTATTTCAAAAAGTGTCACCCACCTTCATTTAGCTGCCACCTGCCTGGAAAGTAATGAAGAGAATAGATACAAAGAAAAGGAATTTTAAGAACAAATAGGGGGAAGATTATCCTGTTTTTTTCCTCAGGTGCCATGGGCTGGTGTCCATCAGGCCAGATTGTTGAGCACTGGCTCATATCATCAGAAAACACCATGCTCCCACTGCAAGCTGTACAAAATGGGATGGACTTAAACCTCTTATTTCTCATTCCCCAGCCATATCTCATTCTCTGCCACTGCTTCATTTCTTTATACTGTGCCCTCTCACCACCCTTGATTTGCTAACCTCTGCTATCAGCAGCAACAACACAAGCAGCTCCCTGTCCATGCCAGGCTGTGTTCCTCTCTGGAGCAGGTTTTGTAGTCGTAGTATTATCCATACCACAAAGGGAACATCTGCCTCATGCTATTCCTTCTCAAGCCACCTCTCTTACATCCTCCTACTCCTGATCTTCATTTTTTCAACTTAAATATTCCTTCTACATGTAATTTCCACCACTCGTGTTTGCATGCTTTTGCTGAGCTGCTGCTTCTGAGCACTCAGAAACATTTTTCTTTCTTTTACATGAGAGGTTAGCAGTGGTGTTTGGGTTCCCAGCACAAGCTTTTGAGTGCTGTTGTAGTTAAATGAGCTGAGACCCTTCCTTCCTTCCTTTGCATCCTCTCAAAGGATAAAGATCACCTGGGTCATATTGATCATTATCCTGTGAAATCCTAAAGGATTTTAAAGTGGCACTAGACATATTTAAATACCTAAATGGCTTCCCAGTTGTGGTCAGCCAGCTTCTTTCTCCAAAATTCTGCATTATCATTTGTTACTGGATCTCATAACTTGGCTGTACCCAGCACTGTTCACAAACAGGCAATGGAGAGTGTCTTCATAGTAGAAAATCTCATTGCTCACACAAAGTTATAGAAGCTTCATGGAAGCTGCCAAAGCCAAAGGAACTACACCATTTATTATGCTGGCTCATAACATGACCTGCTGTTGTAGTCTGTGCTGTTCTTATGCCTACAGATTTCTTGTGCATGTCTTAAGAGCAAAAGATTGGAATAAGGACGGTTTTCTCAGCACAGAGCTGTACTTCAAGTTGTGAGTAACAGAAAATCTGAAATGTTATTCCCAAAGGACTGTCCAGTTACACTATTCAATGTTCAGCTCCCCTATTTGTCTCTGCCACTTGTTTAACCATTCTATAACATTCTTTGCAGGTTGTATTACCTGCACTGTCATTTTTAACTGAATGACAGTGTTCACATTGCTGTTAATGGCAGGTGGCCTGGATTTTCACTGGATGTATAAATTAATCAAAACAATTTAGACAGTCTTCCAAATTCTTCCATTCTTTCTTGAGTAGGTTATGATGTACCTTGTCAGGAGGAACATACCAAATTGCATCAGATTCGACCAACATTTCCAAATAAAGTGTTGAAATTAAGATTAAATATTACATCCTTATGTTAACTGATCAATGCACATGTTATGCAGATACATATTTTCATAACTGTTGTTGTCATAACCTAGTAACAATTTATTTTAAAAGAATGAGTTCTACTCAAACACCTGCTCATACATTGTGTATTCAATCCTGTATCTCTCGACACATATCACATATTTATCAGCAGGAAGTTGGGGATTAAATTATTGATAAAGTGGTAAAGGGAGGCAAGAGGCAAATAAGTTATCCTGAATGAAGGACAGCAAAGCCTTACTGTTGTGCCACGGAAGTCTGTATTCCACATATACCAGAAGAAAACTGCTTTTGGATATTTCCAGATTCTTCCAGTGGTCTCCACTGCATCCTTTCTGTGTCTCATGAAGGCAGACTTCTTTATTCACCCTCTACCTACGGCATCATTGAAATTGTCCTACTTCTGCTCCCCCAGCCTATCTGTGGCTACAAGTGTCATGGAAACAAAATGTGCTGTTGATCTGTTTGAAGAAATGGGACCTCTCTGATCAGTAGGAATCTCTTTTCTGTAGCTCATAAGGTCTTTGAAGGATAGCCTGTCACTCAATAGATGTGTACAGCATTGAGCACAGGGGGCTGCCCCACGGGGGGCCTGGAGGTGGGGCTGCAGTACAAATGGGAGCAGTGCAGGTTTGTGGTAAAATGATGAACTACACACCCATGTGGCATCATTTATCACACAGCCCTCACTACAGCAAACAAAGCATGGGATATAATAATTCCTAAAGATGTATATCACTTTTTCTTCCTCCTTTTTTTGTCTTTAGAGGGGAAATTTATACACCGCTATGCTAAGTTGGTACCATTTGAAAAGAGGGTTGCAGAAAAAGATTTGTTTCAAAATAATAAAATGCTTAAGAAAGCTTCACTAGAGAAGGCTGAAAATTACTTGATGATAATCTGCTCTCAGTCTAGGAAGAGTCAGATGATGCTGATAAAGAAACATTTGAAACTTGAGCATTTGTCTGTGGTGTTAGGGTTTTTTAATTAATCAGCTTTCCAAGTGCACTACAATTTGTATCTGCATTTGTCATTTAGTCATTGCAGATAGTAAACTGTACTTAGTAATCTTGCCTGTTCCTCATGAATCTTCTTGACAGACAGATGGGAGCTGTACATCTGCCTGAAGCCAAAGAGGTCTTCTCACACATGAGAAAACCTATCATCAAAACCAGACCAAGGAAAATGACCCCCAAAGTCAGTAGCCCTGTCATAGCAATGCTCAGGAGAGCTGGAAAAGGTGGGAAAGGGAGCTGGAGAGCTTGATGGGAAAGAGTATGCAGGGTGGACCAGAACCCACAAAGGGATGGGGAAGGCAGGTCTGAGACCACTGGAAAGGCACAGGGATAAACAAAGCAGTTTCCCACAGACCTGAATGTGCAAATGGCCTTTGTCTCTCACTTCATCTGTCTCCCACAGGGAAAAGTCTGGCATCTCATCTCCTGGGTTACTGGGAAGGAGGAGAGCTTGCCAGTGCATGTGTGACTGGGAGCTCCCAGCTCCTCCTCACACCCACCACTTGCTCTGCTGCTAAATGCAGTATGCTTTGCCATTACCTAGCTGTAATTTGTTAAATCATTATAAAGAACTTTATCACTATAAAGGAAAGCTTCGGCTGCAGAGTTGAAAGGCTTGTTTCAAATGTGAATATTCCACATGAAAGAATTTCTCTTGTTTCAAACCATTTGCATTTTCCTTGCATGTTATTGATCTGATTGAACAGTTCCCAGATCAAAAGCATGCTGGTAAATGAGCAGCCAAGGTGGCAATATGCGAAGTGGACAGCTGTTAAGAGAGCAGCTTAAATAATTGCCCAAGGATTTATTGGGTAACATGATTAATGATTATGGAAATATGATGACATGATACCAAAGAGTAGTGTGCAGTGATTGATGGGGAAGTTGGATAAGGCCAAACTTAGATATCAGTGTATGGGAAACAGTATTATAGCTTGTAATCATGGCATATATGGTGCTTAGTTGTTAAGAAATTTTTATATTTAGTTTTGCCTTCTGATAAGAACTTAAAATCCAAAATATATTGTGTGTAATATTTCTCTTGCAATGAGGTAAGAAAAAAATCCCTCCTGTTAACAGTGCATGGTAGCAGCAGAATAGATGCGAAGAGACAACCTCATATTTTTTAAAAATCCCCATAAAACTTACTGGAAGCTCATGCTGCTGTTTTTAATTAACACCTGAGCAAACTATACATAACACATTAAAGGAGAAAAAGATCTGTTAGTGGAATGACAGTAGTTTGCATATAGACAGCTTTTTCTCCTGTTTTATTTTATTTTTTAACCTCAAATTCCAGCAGCCAATGGTAGCATAATGCAGAAGATGGGAAAGAGGACCAAATTGCAGGCTAGAGCTACACCATGGCAAAAATATTGCAAACCCTTGCAGTTTATTCTCTGTTGAGAGTTATATGAGATTTCTATTCACTCTGTGCTGGTGAGTGATGCAAACCCTCCTCCTTCGGAAATTTTTGTTCAAGGCTCACAAAACAGAAGGTAATATTTAAAAAATTAATAAAAAGCTATTATAAAATGTGAAACATTAGCAGACAATTTTAGAGATAAGAGTAGGCAGCAAAATCCTCAGGGTGAAACCCCAGTCCAGGAAAATGGAGCGCAAAATTTACTTCAGCTTGGGCAGGTTTCCACGCTGGGTTTTTTTTGTTTGGTTTGGTTTTAAATTCTATTTCCTATATTGAATATACATGAATAGGATTCTACACTGGATCTGAGACACACAATTTCTGTGTGCCAGAAACTTGGCTGCTGTAATTGAGGGGACCTCATTGAAATTTTCAGTTGGGTGGCAGCAGATGACAGCTATTAGCCCAGAACTCCAGCTCCTGCCATTAAACAGTTGTGGTATGACAACAATTGTCAGGGCTTTAAAAACGGGTAGAACTATTTAAACGAAAACAGCATTGCTCATGCTAGACAAAGCAGACAGTTCTGGAAAGAAATATCTATATTTGAAACCTTGGAAATGCTGTTAATCTCTTCAGGGATGTGAGACAACAACAGAGATGGTGTAGGATTTGTGAGAGATACCAGGAAGCCTGGTGTTTTAAAGCCATAATCTAGTTTGCAAGCCTCAAGAGTGAGTATTAGTGAGATTACAGTTTTGGTGAAGATTTTTCACAACAGAAGGCGAGAGGTGGAGTTGAAGCATCTGTTGGCATTTAGGGACAGATTCATTTGTAGCCTTAGGTGGGAGACCTGGCACTATTCACATGCAAGATTATGTGATGGGTCAAAGCCCCAGTGTTCAGTTATGGTCATGCTCAGACATCCTGAAATAATTGTTTCTTTATCGAATCCATCACAAATGCCATCTGCCCCATCACTCTTCACCACTGGGAAGCCCACACCTCACTTTATGGCACACGCAAGCTTCCCCGTGAGAGGAAACTGGGATGTCTCTGCAGCCCTTTCACAGCAGCCAGACGTGCCACCTCTGCCTGGCCTTTCTGAGGGCTCTTTTGAGGCAATCACAAATGATGGTTTGCTATAGGGTTCACATACCATTTCAATCATTTCAGTATTTCTAAAGCCTGTAACCACTGTGTGGCAAGGACTGTGTCTGCCCAAGTGTCTCTGTATGCTGCAGTCATGGTGTTAGAACCAGAGAACTATACTTTACAGCCTTGTGCACACCTGAAACCAAATATGTAATGTCTTTTTATCTTGTTCCAGAGATTTGTTCTCATAGAGTTTCTCATGAGTATCAGACCACTGGCACTGGCTTTTTTTTTCTAATTGTATTGTAAATTGTAACTTGTAAATTGTAAATTGTATTGTAAATTGTAAACCAAGGTCAAACCTGGGCTAGCCCCACCTGGCTTCTGCAATGCAAGTACTGTGGTACATTGGGATTCCTGCAGTGGCACTATTTAAAAACAAAAACAACATTAAAAACAACCCAAAACAAATACAGCATTAAAAAGATTTGTTACTGATTTAAATGTGATTTGGACAATCTTGTTTACCTACAGTGCTACATCATTTTCTAGAAAAATACTTTATTGACTCTTCTCCTGATCATTTAAGTTGTCAGCATTTTTCCAACTGCAAGTTGTGCAAGCCTACACAACAGAAGTTTGAAAACCATGTTAATACCACTGAAACAGTGCAGGAGTCAGCTGAGGTTTTGTGCATCAAGCCATGGTGGAAATGTTTATGATGCCCTTGTTTCAAGAAGGTCTGACTGGCAGGTGCTCTCTCCTTTCTTGCCCCCTGCCAAGTCCACAGCTCATTTCTGGCCAGCTCAGCTTTCACATCACCTGGCAACCTTGCTGGTTTTCCAGGTCCCTAGGACCTCCCCCACATCCCCTAACAGGCAGTCCTGCTTTCGGGTCCCCCTCAACACCCGGAGGAGTGGGAAGATGACTCTGCCCTTGGGCTGCTCCCTCCAGTACCTGGCTGCTCGCTGACTTGGCAGATCAAGCCATTTTTCAGCCTGCCAATCTTCCTGGTTGAGGTTCTCCCATAAGGAGTACTTTTCACCTTTAATAGGAAATTTTGCAGTTCCACTCCACTTTATATTTCTACTTGAGAATTTAATTTTTTCATTTAGTTATCCAAAAGTAGTTATTTAGCTGCAGGACAGGAATTCAGGTAAGAATGAGTGATCAAACCTTTCATCTGTGACTCCAGCTTTAAGCTCAGGCTAAACTGCTCTTGCTGTGTCTGGTTATAACAATCAAATTATTAGTAAAAATATTAACTGGGCCAATTTGAATCAGTGTAAATGACTGATTAATACTGTAGGCATTATAAGAACCCAGTAGCTCAAGCAAGAAATAAAAATGGTTTTTTTTTCCATGAAGTTTACTGGAAATTTACATGGATTATTAATAAAATAGGAAGCATTTGGCACCTTTCAGAAGGCAGTGAGGAGGCTAACAAAGCTTCTTTCACAGAACATAAGATTGATTTGCATTGCAGGAATCCCTAAATCGTTCTCAGATTGTGAATGCTTGTTGGCATAATAAACCTGATAGCTTCACACCTACTTCTGATGGAAAGGTGTGCAAAAGCTGCACTTTGCACACTTTCTGGAAGCTGTACCAAGGGACTGAGGAGTGAAAAAATAAACGAGTGTGAAGGCTCAGATCTGGAGAGGAACTAGAGTTGCCTGCATGATGTATTCAGAACTGCGTGCAGTTCTGGGCTCCCTGCACATAGCAGATATGGACTTAGTGGAGTCTAGCCAAGGGCCATGAAGATGATTAAGGGACTGGAGCACCTTCTATATGAAGGGAGGCTGGGACAGCTAGAACTCTTAAGCCAGGAGAAGAGAAGGCTCACGGGGAATCCATTAGGAAACAATCCTGTGCAATGTGCTCTAGGCTGACCCTGCTTGAGCAGGGAGGTTGAACCAGATGACCCACTGTGGTCCCTTCCAACCTGACCCATTCTGTGATTCTGTGATCATACCAGTGCATATAAACACCTGAAGGAAAGGAATGAAGACAAGGGAGCCAGGCTCTTCTCAGCAGTGCTCAGTGATGGAACAAGAGACAACTGGCACAAGTTAAGCCACATTCACACTGAACACAGGACTTTGGGACTTTGGTTTTTTTGTTTATTTTTATTGTGAGGGTGGTCAAACAGTGGTAAAGGTTGATGCCAATTATGGAGATCTTTGAAACCTGGGGGGACACAGTCCTGGGCAAGTGGTTCCAGGCGATGTTGCTTGAGCAGAGGGGTTGTACTAGATGATCTCAAGAGGCCCCTTCAAAACCCATATTCAGCTGCTCTTTAAATTCAGTTGGTACATGCTATGTCATCCTGTGTACATTTGCATGCAAGAATCTGAGAGTCCCTTTGCTTCTTGGTCTCCTTGCAGTGCTGCCAGTGGAGTGCTAGGAGCCCGAAGCACACTGTTCCACCCTACGCACGGCATCTCAAAGGTGGCTAATTCCTACCTCTGCTGGCGCACAGAAGTGCTTCAGCACTGAGAAGCTTCAGAAGCTGAGTACACAGGATCACAAATGCAGGGTTTACACTGTGTTACACTCAGGTTTCAGAAACAGGGATTTCTTTAGCCTGTCCTGGTTAAACCTGGTAAGTGACCTGAGAATCACTGCAGGGACCAGCAATGTGGGTCCAACAGCAGCTGCTGCTGTTTTCTATGAAATGCAGCTGGAGAGAGAGTAAGCAGTGGCATATTACCTCTGCAGTAGCTTAGTGGTTCTCTCTGTCAGGGAATCCAAAAGTTAAATTATTTCCTCAGACAGAGATATTCAAGCCCAAACCTTTTGCTGCCCCAAAGCACCAACTACAAAACTAGTCTATTGCAAAGTAGAAGCATTCTTCATTTTTTCTGTTGAAATTACTCAAGGCACTCGAAATTCATTGCATCAGACATGGATGATGGCCTAAAATTAGAAATTTTTGCTTGGCTGTGCAGCCCTTATCTAAGCTCAGTTTATCTTGTAAAGCATCTACCTGAAAGTAGAGTGCAGCCATGTTATTGGGGTATTCCTGTGGGAGGCAGGAGCTGTGAGTATAAAACCTAACTAGAAAGACATAATTAAGATCTTGCAGCACCAGAACTGGACCATTCCCTATTGTGGTGACCACGAACCCTGCATGCAAGGTGTGAATGTTGCTGCAGATGTTGAATTCCGCAGCCACAGGGACTTCACTGGGGAAGGTGCACATTTAAAAGACAGGAGTTGCAACAGTAAATGACAAGTGCCTAAAGTGTCCTTCTGGATCTTGGCTTTGGTAGCTTTACCTTCAGTATGTTTCCCCAGATCAGAGCTGAGGTACTTCATCAGAGATGCCCATGGAGGAAGGAGGGAGGAAATGATATTGCAGTGTGGTATTGCTGTATTTGCTTTTTCAATAGGCTCTAGTTATTAGAGTTGTCACAACCCTGGCAACTCACTCAAAGAAGATATTTGCAGGAAAACCTCTTCCTTCCTGCACACACAAACATACACAAGCGAAGTTTTTTTGATGATGTTTTCAGATAAACAGCCACAGCAAAGCCTCAGTTTCATTTTATCTCCATTTTAGCTCCAGGAAAAAAAATTGCTGCTTCTGCCTGCAGCCTAAACAATTCACTTTGCTGCCAAGTGCCACCTCAAAAAGAGGAACAGTATAAACTAATTTCATACCTATTCAGTTCAATAATAGGTATTGTTCTAACTATACCTCTAGTGATAAGCAACAGAAGAGCTTATTTGCCATTGCTAAGCAACTGTTAAAACAGTGTGTAGAATTCAGCCAGCTCTAATGGGCTGATAGAAATCAGTGTCTGAAGTTCTTGTTTGCATTAGGAAGTCAACAATAATTGTCCTTCTCTATTAACATGCATTTAATCTAGCTGCACCAGATTCAATCAGGATTCTGTCTTAATGGTGTTTAGAATGGCCTGCTCTCCCTTAGAAAAGATATTTAACCATAATGCATTGACCTGCTTTAATCGTCTTGTTTTGTTTTGTTTTGATGCAGTGATGAAGGTAATACAGGATAAACAAGGTAATATGAAACACTCTGCAGAAATAAAAGCTGATGCTATGAATGGTATCAAGCGGCAAGGCTGAGTTTGAGGTATTTAGGTAGGGTTCCGTCAATCACAAGATGGCATGTGTGTCTGAGATGCAAAGACATCTGAAAACGCCCTGTAGATTTGAAAAAACAGAATCTAGGCAAAGCAGATGTGCATAAAACCATGGGATTTTTTTCCAAGCTTAATTTATGAGTTCAGATTTTAGTCATTTCTGTACATCATTTAGGAGAAGGGACTTTGAGGGTTCTCATCATGCCTTGCTGAGATAAGGAATGGGCAAATGAATAAATACAAGGGAAGAAATGTTGCACAAGAGGATCCTGCATTCATAAGCATTGCTTTGTAGCCGCAGAATTATTTCTGTGACCTAAAAGGAGAATGCATTATTATGAGAGAACGACACCTCTTCAGATGCTCTGTTCCCTATGTAAAAGTAAAGATGCATGAGTAAGTAACGATGCGTAAGCAGAGGGACTGAAGACTGATGCTGGAGCTGGAAATCTGTACTGATACTCAAAACTGCTCCATTGCTTTTACTGGTGCAGAAACATATGATTAACATTTACGCATGTCAGCAATCCCACCACATTCATCAGAACCACCACTGTTCCCTGCTAAGTAAAAGCTTAAATGCTCTGTTGGCACAGGCTGAGAAAATGAGCGCTTTGTTCTACGCAGGTGAAACGACACTGCCTTGCTCAGCCCACTGTGCCTCACACCATGACTTGCAAGAGACAGATCTTGGTGTAACAACAGAAGAATAAGTGCTTCGAAAGACAGGCTTCAGCCAGTGCCTGAGTCAGAAAACAAACTCGTCACATAATGATATGAAAATGTGGGGTAAAAAGTTGAGACCGTCCCTCCGCGAAGCTTACGGCAGTGTCTGAGTCACCACAGGACATGAGAAAGCTGCAGGCAATGGCATGCAAAGTAGGCTGGATCTGAATTCTCCTGTTATGTAACTCCTACGTTAGCATCTTCTCTGTTCCATATATAAACCCAGAAAACATTAAAAAGCTGTTGCTGAAAGCAGTGCTTTTATTTATTCATTTGTATGAGCCAAATGTGACTTAAAACATTAGATATTTTCCACACAAGCTTCAGTACAGGACCAGGCACTTTCCTTGCTGGTATTGATGAGACGATTTATTTCTGGACTCATTAAAAGGATGTTTGCACCCCCTAGTGTATAAGAATTTTTAAGAAATCAGGTTCTTCTAATAGCCTTAGCTAAATGAGGATGTTTAATATTAAACCATAATAAAATCTCCCTGTTACAATCTTAAGCAACTTCAAGGGAAAGAATCATAAACTCAAATATCATCTTAGCATAATCCCTCATGTCCCTGAACGCAACAACTGTAGGACCTGAAAATTAGTTCTGCTGAGTTGGATTTTTATCTCACTTGAAGATATCAGGGATTTACAGTTCAAAAATGAGACTATACTGAAACCAGATAATTGAAATCCAGACCTTCCTGAGACTCAGGGATGTTGCATCCAGCATCAGCCCTCTAGTGAGATAATGTTTGTAGCTGTGTTTCACTGAAGGACAGGTATCTTTGGATATGGACCTTACTCCAGTTAACAGAAACTGAAAATGAGAGGCAGGCACTTAACTGTTCTCCAAGAACTACTGCCCAAATTGTCACAGGTACATAGACTTCTAAATTCTGACAGTGGCCCACATCCCACTGTTTGGAGTTAGGTCTTGAAACACTTTTGAAAAAACTTCTTACAGCTGTGGATTCCTTTCTCATTCTTCAGATGTGACTTCACTTATGCTAATGGCGTTAATGAAACAAGGTAGAACCAGTCCCTGAGATGAACCAATTGACTTTCCCTTGCTGGGACCCGCATAGGCAGCCCAGCTCCCTGTGTCCAGCGTGAGTCTGGAACCCGAACAAAGCCCAGGTGCTCCTGGAAGCAAACCAAGCCCAAGTGCTGGCTCCTGGCTGTGAGCGTGGGAGGGGAGTGGTCTGCGGGAGCTCTTTCTGGTGGGACTTGCACTGCCTTTCGAAGATTCACCATGTGACCCAGCCCTCTGCAGCATGGCCTGGCATGTGCGATCTGCTGACTGTCACTCGTGTGGTCATGGGCAGGCTCTGATGTGACCAAACTACGCACACGTGTTTTCAAGAATTCCCCTGCTCACTCCTTTGCTGAAAACAGGATTTAACTATTTCCCCTGAGGTGTCTGAAACCCAATCGCTGCAGCCTTGGCAAGTGTCTGACAACCAGAAAAATGATACTGCCAAGGAAAAAAAGCAGTCTGTTTTCATTAGCCAAGCAGAATTAAATGTAAAAAAGCAAACAAACTGCATAAATAATGAAAATTAAATTAGATTTTTAGATTTGCTTTCATTATCTAAGTAGTTTCTTATAATAAATGTATTCTAAAATATGACTTTCAGCCAGTGGTATTTACTGTATCAAAAACAGACTGATTTTATTTAGTGTTCTATGCTTGTTAGCTCCTCCAAGCCACTTCATTCTGTAATTTTAAATTAATTCTTTGGGCTTTCTTTCAAAGAAAAGAAACTTGGCTTTTTGACAGAATAGTCCTTAATAAGTCACAACCAAGATACTGCCAGGAGCTGTGATGATGACTTTTGTCAGGTATTCTTTTCTTCCAGAGCATGGAGTCATCGTGATATTAATGAAGAGTTCTTTGTGTCATTTGCGTAAATAAATAATAATAATGTAACATATAAAAAGAGCCAGCATATCACTGCTAAATAATTACATTTTAAGACTTAGTAGTACCAGTGTGATATAAACCAGGCAAATGGTATAATGAGAGTATGTTTCAAAAAATACATTAACAAAAAGGAAATTATACTGGTATGTGCAGGTGTGAATTTTAAAAGCAACTCTCCACCCATATTTTGAAAATTAAATCAATCTACTTTGGAAGCTGGACTAGTTATTTGCAAATGCCTTTTTCATTTTTTTTAAATTAAAAGCTGAGATCTTTCTCTATAAATTAATTTCTTGTTGGAGCCTTTATTTTTAACTATCATTACTAGATTCCCACAACTGTGATTTCTGTTGGACAAAATTCCAGCTGGAAAACTACTGAAGTTCAAAACTCTTCTCTCCCTGTAATTAAGAAAATGCTGGCACCATGTGTCTCATTTCTAAGAACAGAAAGAAAAAATATTTCCTTCTGCAGATTACACTGAGGTTGGGCTGTGATTTTACTTCTTGGTCCTGGCCCCTAATTCTTTCAGTAGCTCATGATGGTATTGGTACAGACTCTATTAGTGGGATATAGAGCTCCTAGGTTTCAATTAGAATAGCCCCGGGACTCTAAATTAGCCATCTAAAAGCAGCCCAGATAGGAATCAAGAATAACTTTTATCACATATCAAAAGAAGTCTTGTGCAAGCCAGCAAAATCTGCCCATCACACCTGTCATTTTTCACATTTTTCACCTGTCAACATAAAATGTAGGTAGCGAAGTGTGATACACAGCTTTCGAGGGATTCAGCCGAAATCAAACGAAGGAATGGAAGATGTGATAATTCCCCTGCTCCAAATAGTGACAATAACCGAGGAATTTGTAGCTGTGACATCGCTTGCCATGAAATATATTTGCTACATTGAAATTCCATATAAACTGAAATGGGCCTTTCTTCCAGGACTCTCAAAGAGATTGTCATTCTTTCTTGGTCTTCCAATAATGCCCAATGTTGTTCACATAGGAATGGCAGAGTGAGTTATTTCTACTCCTTACAACATTGCACTGTGTAAAACTAAAGTCAGAGATGAGACAGATCCCTGCATTGATTATACTCTCGGGATTGTCTGAGATCATACTCAAGATTTTGATGTTTTTTCTATTCTGGGAAAAACCAGTCCTACTCTGTTGTTGCTGAGATGCTGAATTTAATTTAACAACCTGTTCTTCTCCCTTTTGAATATCTAATATATTTTATATGAATATTAGGGAGCGTATGAATATTGTTCATATTTCCTGCTTCAAGAAGGCCAAAGGATTCGAGCCTTTGCAAAGAAGCAAATACTTGGTCAGATTTCCCAAAAGCCTCATGCAGCTATTATTCCAAGAGGCATCACCTTAAAGTCTTGGAGAGAAAGCACTGCGGTTAATGCAGTTTGGCAAGTCAGTGTAATATTCACTGCATTACCTTGACGTGGTTTAATGGAATGAGAAGCATGCACTCTGTGTCAGGGAAAATTACCTGGTGACCCTTGCTGTAGCTTGATGCCTGTTCTTAACTGGATAGCTATGAAATGGTGTGGAAAATCTTATATGAACTGCACTCCCCCACCAGCTCTGCCCCACAGGAAACTCATTTCCTATCAACCTGCCTATTAAAAAAAAAAAAAAAAAGAAACTTGCTTTGGTGTTTTCATTTGCTACAGAATTATTTCATATGCACAACAGAGCTCTCTGGTGAGCCTTCCTCCTGGCCTGCCCCCCTAATAGAAAGATAAACCAATAATGGAAGTGAATACAGAAAAAGTTAAAGATAGGGAAATACAAAGGGAACTTTTTTTATTGTGATGAGAGGTAAAGAGACTGTTGCAATCCCTTTGCAGGAAGCAGTCTTGGTCTGCTCTCAGAAAATTCCTTCTTTCCTCAAAAAACAGATTTGCAGAGTGAACTTTTTAGCTGCGTAATATAAGTAAATTGCCCCCTACCCATGAATAAATAGATTAATTGTGAGTAACAGCTGGAAAATTAATTTCATGTTCTTGAAAGACACTGGATGATGTCAAAATCCTCTGTTGATTCACTTCAGAAGAGGCATGTCCTCTTCCAAGGACCTCACCCCTGACCAAGGGATGAAATTGGTAAGCAATGTGCAGGACAGATCAATCTATCCTTTGGCTCATCTGTTCCAACTGCCAGGAAGATTCCCAGTCAGTGCCAGCCCCAGTAAGTGCACAGAGAGATGCAACCACCCAGCTCACCACTTAAGAGCTGGTTCTTCCCTTGCTTTGGTGGGGAATGTAGGCAACTGGTTGGGGCAGCTCTCTCATCTCTCATGAGCTCATGCACAGGGATGCTATTTTTGCAGCACGTTGACTCATTAGGCAGAAGTGTCAGTGCCTGAAAAAGGTGGAAAACAGTAAAGAGACAGGTCCTTGGTACCTCCCTTTGATGTCTCAGATAACATGAAAGGCAGCCTATGCCACTGTTCTGGTACAGTGACATTAGAAAAAATCAAAAAATAAATGGAAATCATCAACCACAGAGGAGTTCCCTGCAATTTGGCGGTGCTCCTGATCCACAAAGCTACTTTTCTGGTTTCTTCCATTAGCCCAGCTGCAATATGTGCAGAGGCAGATTACATATCAGGCCAAAATATTAACGTTCACAGCATTTTAAAGGCTTTGGAGCATTTAAAATGAAGAGCCCTAACAGAAAAATCTTTTCAATCCTTTCATATAAAATCCCATCGTTCTGAACTGACAAAAATAAATGCAGTGAACTTTCAGTGATATTGCACCATATAAAAAGGTTATTAAAAATGTATTTGAAGGACTAGCTTTGTCAATACTAATGCACTGAAGAAAGGGAGGGCTTCCCAGTTCAGGCACTGATGTACAGACTTAGTGAGGGAGTGATTACTGCAATAATAGATTCCGGTAGCTTTACGTTAGACAGCATTTTTAGACTTCGTATGCAAAGAATCGCCTTCAGTTATAAAAAGATGAGCTACTTAGTAATATTGAGGTGAAATAAGAATATGTGTTTAAAGAAATTCTGCCAAGTAGATATTGGTTTGGCTCTCAAAATGTGTTTGAAAGATGGGGGCAGGAGAGATAAAACATAGCAGTGTAGAGGAATAGAAGAGTACTGGGAAGAATGTAAATGATTTATTGGTTTATTTGTTGATTCTTATTTCCATAGTAATCAGAAGGGTTTTTAGAGATGATCTGTACATCCCCTAAAGTGATATGAACATAGCAACAAAGTGCCAGTGCGTGAAAATTTTAAAGCACAATTGCCCCCACTTCGAGAACCGGGTCTGCTCTCTTGAATTCAGATAAGATTCTGACCTTGCCAGTGACTTGCCTCTGACCTTGTCACCCATTTTGGACTAAATAACTGTTTGATCAAGATTCAGTATTACGACTACAGGGGTTTGATGCCTGTCTTCTGGGACCAAATGAAAACCAGCCAATCTTGTTTCATTGCTGTAAATGAGCCTAGTATAAAATGGTAACAGAGAAAAAGCCAATGTTTCAAACATTGTTTTACAGTCAGCCATTTAAGATGATGATAAGAGAGGTAGGAATTTATTTTTTATTATCACTGTGTGGGTTTTTTTTAATGCTCCCTCTGAAGAATACAGAAAACACTCTACTCTTCCCACTGGTTTGTGCTGCCACTTTCAGTTTTGTTCTCCTCAAGCATCACAGCTGGTGCATTTCTTTTGCTGTTCAAGGGAAGGTGAACATCTTTGACTCCAGGAGTCAGTCCCTGTTGAAGTGAGAAGGTAAGTGCCAACTGCCTCAGCTGTGCTGACACCTCTCACCCAGGTTTTATACAATCCTGTCTTTGTGAGTCTCAGCTCCCAAAGGAGCTGCATTCTGTATTGCTTTTTTTCAGTCTGCTTTTCCCAGGTTAATTTAATGAATGGAAGTGCCCATTAGTTCTTGAGGCCTATGTGTCTTCAGGGTGCCAGGGTTTTAAATAATAAACCCAGTACAACTGCTCCTGTTCAAAGAGGGTCCCTTTGTACTACAGTTGGAATGTCTGGCAGCTCTTGCCCTAGTGGTGAAAGGTCCATCCCCGTCAGGACTTAACAAACTCTTCTGAAATATTTTCTGGCTGTTCTGCCTTAGCAGTGATGTGAGGTAGCAGAAGAACACACAGAGGTTCATGAGAACAGGATGGTAACATGTAACTAGTTTTCATAAAGGATATTTTTAGTTTGGTTTTGGGTTTTTTGGGTGTTTGGGGCTTTTAAAAAATAATGTTTAAATATGTTCTGGATTTCTTGTGCATTAATGCACTTCCATGATAGTCTCCAGTGGGGATTTCACTGACTTTTCCAAGTTCATAGATGGGCATGTGGTAACTTAGGCTGAGCATGGAAAGTGGCAGGGGGGAGAAAATTGCATGTTCTTTTGCACGGTAATGGCATTTTTCTGTTTTCCAGGGTGTGACAACTAATCATGACAATACTGTCTTAATAACAAAGAATCTGTAAACCTTTACTTTTCTACAATGTAGTGCTCTTCTACTGCATTACACATGTGCAGATGACGCACACATTATCTAGAAAAGCATTAAAGCTGCCACTGGCAGTCATCACAGTTTTGAAGACTGAAAATTCTGCAATTTGGCTTAGTATCAAGCGTATGTCAGAGCAGACATGTCCCTAAATTAACACAGCAAATAATGCATGATTAATGCATACATCTGTAATTTTAACAAGAATATCTTTGTCATGATGACTAGAAACGCAGCTTAGACTTCCTTGTTATTTCCAGAGTTAGTAGAGAATTGAGAGGAAGCGCTAAGTGGATTTAAGCACTTAATGTTCACTGAATGTTTTCACAATAATTCAAATATACACACTTGTGATGAGTATCATTCAATGGAGAAAATGGACCTGCCCTGTTGTTTTGTTGACTTTACTCTCCAGCTGCCATATGGAGCTTTATGAGTCAGCGATAATTTTTCAGGGTTTATTTCAAATTTCACTGCTGTAACTTATTAAAAACTATCAGGGGGTTAATGTGAGAAGATACTTTGAAGGAAAAATCTTTGGGCAGAAATCACATATTTACACATCTAGTGCCCAGGATACTGCAGACCCTGATCCTGCTGTGGACTTTGAGGTTTATTTCCATAGTACAACATTCTTTTTCTTCAAGACTTCTCTAAGCCAAGCCAGGTTTATGAGCTCTCCCATTGTATCCCTTTCCTGATCCAAGTCTGAATTCTATATAAAGAGATAATACTACAGAATCAAGACAGGCCCTGAATATTGCTTTCTGACAGGCATATGACTGCAATAATTTAATCTGCCATGGAGTTTTAAAAACATGTTCAGTCCATACATAAGTGATCATACACCCCTGGGTTAATGTGTGCTGTTAGCAGTGATGATACCCAGGACCAGCACTGGATACCAGCAGTACACTTAGATGGGTCTGACAGCATCGCTGCCTTGCCCATTTTAGCTGTTCGCTGAAGCTTCCGAGCTCCATAATCTCTGTTAAAGTTGGTCTGTAGGCAGCAGGTGAGAGAACTATGTAGAAATCCTCTCTAAGGTCCACATTCAGCGCTGCAGGGCGTCCGCCAACAAATGATGCTCAGAAGCCCCGGGCAGCATCTCTGCCCCGCAGCACCCTTGCTCAAACTTCCCAGGAACACCCAACCTCTGCAGAAAAAACAACAACAACAAAAAACCACCTTTGTCACGACAGGGTTTTTTTCACTCCGAGCCAGTACAAATCAGACATGATTTGTATGTATGTCTGTAAGTCAGACATTCGCCCACCCCGTATCTCTCCTCCGGTGCCTCTGCTGGCTCGGCCGGACGTGCGCATTCCACCAGCTTTATTTCCTGCGATTGCGGAGGGCCCAGGGACCCTCCTGCGGCCCGGGCTCTGCCACGCAGCGGCGGCGGCGGCCGCCTGCGAGCGGCACCCCAGCGCTGGCGGGCGAGCAGCGGGGCAGGGCGGCGGGGCAGGGCGGCGGGGCAGGGCGGCGGGCGGGCTCCCGCGGGGCGAGGGCACAGGCAGGGCAGCGGGCGGGCTCCCGCGGGGCGAGGGCACAGGCAGGGCGGCGGGCGGGCTCCCGGTGGGCTCCCGGTGGGCTCCCGGTGGGCTCCCGGTGGGCTCCCGGTGGGCTCGGAGCGGCTCCCGGCAGGCCGCGGGCTCCCCCCGGCGGCGGCGGCCAGGCCGCTGTGCGGTGCAGGGCGGGCCCCTCAGGGGCCGGCGGCGGGCGGGGCCGGCGGCGCGGGGCCCGGGGCGCCCGGCAGGGGGCGGCGGGGAGGGCCGGGACCGGTCGTTAGACACAGCCGGGATGGCCTCTGAGCGGCGGCTCCATAGCTCAGTGGTTAGAGCACTGGTCTTGTAAACCAGGGGTCGCGAGTTCGATCCTCGCTGGGGCCTCGGGGTCTTGTTTTCCTTTTTCACAGTGGCACAGCTTTTGAGTGCACGCAGGAGTAACGAGCCTGATTTTGGGTGTTTTGGTGGTGGCGGACTAGAGCATGCGTGCAGGCTCCGGGGGCTTCCTGTTAAGGGAAACGCTTCGGAAAAAACCGCGTTCTGTAAAACCTAATAGCGGTCGCCAAATTAACTCATGGCTGTGCTTCGTGCCGGCAGGGGAGTGGGGGGAACCTCTTTGGGAAGCAGCGTGGGAATGGCTGAGTAAATATTTGCACAGCTCATATCACAATTTCCCTGATGGCAGCTTTGGCAAAATGCTGTTAGGGGTTTAAAAGGAACAAATTGCCCCCGAGTGGAGAATAAGCTGGACAGGATTATCTGAGTCTTCACAGCTTGTCAGGCAAACCCGGCTGTTGGGTTTATTTCTTTGCTGGAGGCTGGACAGCGGAGGTGCAATGATTCTTTGCCTTTATTTTTTTTTTTTTTTTTTCTTTCCCCTTTTAGGTTATAGAAAGAGCTAGAAAGCTCCACACCAATCGCCTTGAGCACAACACTTGAAAAACAGGCATCTGTTTTGGTTTTTTTTTTTTTTCAGAAACCTTGTCAGCAAGGTGTCTGGCTTCCAGCGCTGCAAGCACGACAGCAATCGTTATCGCCATCAGGCAGGGCAATTAACAGCACTGTGCGCAGGGAAGGAGCGCGCCCGCAGCCCGCGCAGCGCCGGCGAACACGGGCAGCTGCCGGAGGGGTCGCGAAAATCCGTGGGCTGCCTCGTAGCACCGCAGCCCGTGTTATACCCTCGCAGCTCCTGTCACAGCTTCTCTGCAGCCTCCTTCCTCTGCTCAGAGATCAAAGCTGTGAGGATGCACGGGGCTGGTGAGTGCTATCGCCGTGGTGAGAGGAGCAACGGGCTGACAGGCTATTTCTCCCTTATGACTGAAGTTGTGCTATGCCAGGAGGCCCAAACAGTACTTGAATTTGCAGTGCTTTGGGGTACTGGAACGTAAGGGTTTGCATGGAATGACTCCTGGTTTGCTACATTGCCTTCCCACCCCATCTGAGAAAACAGTGCTTGATCCTAATCTCAGTGTTACCACCTGACTCCCATCCTACACAATTCCTGGGTTCAGCAATCCTCCCAGAGTCCTTGTGACAGATCCATGGAGGTGGTGCTAAAACCCATTCCTTGGAAGGATCTGTTCTCTTCGGGGGGTCTGGTCGACGCTGGGTACAGGGTTTCTCTCTTGGCAGGGAGCTGGTCTCACCACGATAAACCAGAGCACTAGCAGATCCCTGGATGGCACAGATGGCCTTCAGAAGTCACACGTGTACTTCTGGAGGCTACATGGACTGATTCGGCTCTCGCAGGATCCTGTAGAACAAACACGCAGGAGCCCCTCAAGCGCTGGGCCCAGCACAGCCCAGGGCGTCAGTGTCCGGCCGCAGGGACGGGGCTGCGGCGCTTCAGCCGCGGGAGGGAAGGTCATGCACCAGTGCCTGGCTGCAGTGTTCCCCACGGCCACGAAGCACCACAGGGACAGGGCTCAGCTATTCCCGCTTGTTGGAGCTACACGTGTGCTTTTCCAGAGCGCTGCCGGCACGCTCGGTGCGCCCTGCGAGGTGGGGCTGAGCCCCTGTCAGCTCCCGAGCGGCGCTCCCCCCGCAGGGCCGCCCCGCGCAGCCCCGGGCACTGCCGGGCCCCGCGTTACATAAGCGGCGGAGCGCGGCCGATGCCGCCGGAGGCCTCCAGGGGGAGAGCCAGCTCCTAGGAAGGGGAGGAAGGGAGGGACAGCCGGCTGCTCCGAGCGGGCGGAGCTCCCCGCCCGCGCCCCGCGGTGCCGGGCCCGGCTGCGGCGGGAGCGCTGGCCCGGGGCGGCAGGGCTGGGTGAGCGGCGGCGCCGGCAGTGAGGGGAGCCCGGGGGCAGCCTGCCGTGGCTGCCGTCAGCCCCGAGTTTTTTGTGGGACCGATCGAATTCTCATTTCCAAAGGCGTTTCTTCCCAGTTAAAGAGGCCCTGATTTGAAATAGCGGAGTTAGGAGTCTCGGCGGTAGTTCCGCTGCCCCGTGCGCACGGCAGAGCGGGGGCCGGGCTCTTGTCCGCAGCCTCCTGCGGCGGGGCCAGGACGGGGCCCGGCAGGGCACGGGCTGAGGGCTCCTCTCCAGCCCTCCCCTGGGACTGGCAGTGCTGCCCGGGGCGAGAGCCATCGCTGTCATCTCCCGTGCCTCCAGTGCATCCGCGCACGGGCGGGAGTGGAAAGCAGGAGACGCACCCAAACCATCCTCCAATGGACACCTATATACCATTTCTTGATCCCAGCCAAGGAGCGAGCCCAGAATTTCCTTCATCCTCTACATGTGGTCTCATCTGCACTCCATTTCTAGCTATGAAGGACACTTTATTAGTAGCTGTTGTTACTGAAGGTAAATGCTTTGCTCAAAAACTCTGAGGTGACCTTCACTAGGTCCAGTGATGCAGTCATTGGTGATGTCATTAGAAAAGTCTCTATGGTTTGTTTCTCCAAGCTGTGGTGAGAAGCCCGGGTAGTACTAATTTTGTTTCCATTTTGGACTGCTAGCTGAGCCCCTGAGAATTACCACAGTGTCTGGAAAGACAGACACCTTGCCATTGCTGCAAGACGTTCTGAACTCAATGGAGCTATTTCTCCTTGTTATGTTTTTTCCAGGAAATTTATATCCATCTGCTCAGTTCAACAGCAGGAGGCCTTAGACAAGAAGAGGCTGTTTTCTTCATGGGCCTACTATTTTTCTTTCAGGATATGTAAAAAAAGATGGATAGATCTAAGCATATCTTACTGCAGTGTGATATCATTTTTGACAATGAGAACAGGGAATCAAAGTCAATTGCTGTGAAACTGATTTTGTCAAAATGACGTATTATGAAATAAAACACTTTCAATATTCCATATGCTTTAATATTGTACAGATGCTGCCAAAACATGAATTTCTGAAATCCCCAAACAACCTCTCCCATACCAAACTTCAAACACTTTCTAAACCTAAGATTAATACAGATTATTTCCATTTGCTTTGTCAGAAAAAAACCTAAATGTTTTTGTATTTTCTGCAAGTACTTTAGTTCAATATCTGACTTTGGATTTGTGCCAGTGAGGTAAAGCCAAAAATTCAATCTCTTTTTCGCTGACCTCATGCAAATACAACTGTGAAGAAAGTCTTCAATGAACAGTAAAAATGTTTCCTTGTAATAACCTAAGGGGTTAACAGTAACACCAAAAGGAAAGATGTGTGTTTAGTTAGACATTGCTCTTTACTTCTGTTCTAGTTGCTAAAACAACAGAAAATTCCTTGTGTGTGACAAGCTGTCCTGCTCCTATTCAGGCTCTTCCATGATGTTCCACACTTTGATGCCTGACGTCTCATTTTTACAGATGTAACAGCCCTGTTACTTTGTGTGAGTTCCTTTCATCGGGTGTCATTAACCAATTTGCAAGAATTGTTTGAAGGTCAGTAGAAAGAAGTCTGCACATCACAATCACCAAGTGTAAAATTGATCCAGTGTGGTATATCCTGACCTCCAGACTGAGCTGTTTCCTTGAGCCTTTTCCTCCTTCTCTGCCAAGGAATTCTCCCTTTTAAAAGGAAGTAAATAAAATAGTGACATTCAAGACAAGACTCAGGCCAAATGCATCCCCAGACGAAGTAGGAGCTCAATGCAATAGGACTTTGAATGATGATGCAAGGCCATCTTCACAGGGGAGTAACATTAAATAAATCTGTACTTACTGGTATTCTTGGCAAGAGACTGTGTTTCTGAGCCAGTTAGCTATGGATGGAGAGAGAACTAATGAACCCACTTGGCTTCTAGTATAGATATTATTTACTGCAATGTTAGCCTATGAAGAAGGATGCTTAAAAATAATGGGGACCTCTCTGGTAAGGAAAAAGTGCAGATGAATTAAACCATTAAGTGTTTGCCAGGGCAGTGACTGTTGTGTTTTAAAGAATAGAAGAAAAGCAAACAGAAATGTCTTGTTGCAACTCCCCAAGATATTTAACTAACTGCACAATATGTGATAGTAACCTTGCTTATGTTTTAATATTGATGTTTGTATCCAGATTTTGATGGTGCATTTCAGTAGAGAGATGTTGCCTAAGATAAAACATGGCCTTTTTTCCATGCAGCTTATGCTCTAATGATGGAAACACCAGGTCCTAGCAGTACAGAATGTACGCACAGTACAATAGGTTTGAATATAAAGAAATGCATACAGTAGTAGAGGGGATGGTCCTTTAGAAGTCTTGTGTATGTGTAACTTATTTTGACTTGAGAATGTCCGAAAAAGAGCAAGAAAACATGAGTTTAGAAAGGATGAAGCACTGTTCATTTAGAATCTGTGTATGTTATATATAGGCATAAAAGTCCCTCATGACCTAACTAAACTCAATGGACTCTTCAGATTATTACAATATTTCTGGTTTTCAGGTGACCAAAAATTAGCATGCAAGTAGAATTCTTCTTAGGGACAAGTTGAAGTTTAAATGAAATTTAGAGCTGCGATTCTAAAGTATTAGGAGAAAAGAACAGATAAGTCAGCTTTCTTGCCTACTTCTCTTGGACTGGTTCTCTAAATTTATCCAGTTCCAGCTTACCTTAATATGAACATAAATTAATTCTGAGATATTAAATGGAGAACTTTTACTGTAAAATAAGGCTGATGTCAGCTGTGTCAACCTCTGTTTGAAGCAGAGGGGCTGCTCTGCTGACAACAGATCTGTCAGAACACTACCCAATGCTCCATGTGTCTGACTGCCAACCTGTGTGTATCTGATTACCTCTCGGACAGACCAGGACATAGGCTTCTCCATAAGTAAAGCATATTTGTTTCTTCTGAAGATAAACACAGGAACTGTTCCTTCTGGTCCCCAAGTTACAGGCTTTTTTTGGACAGTAGTGCTGTTGCTTGCAATCCCCTGCTGTATTTGTGAGACTTGATAGCTACCATGGTGCCTGCAAATGTAAACAGGCACAAATCACAATATGTTTGCTCCCTCCTGACAAGAGGCTATGAACACATCTGCTCATTCCTGCCACAGAAAGAACCTTAATCCATACCAAAAGCCATTTCTAATAGAAATAAATACAGAGCAAAATAGCAAAGATGAGTATTTCTCACTGCATGTAGCTGCTGTATAGAGACATGTATCCACCAACATGTTAGTATTTTGTTTGAAAAAACCAGCATTGAAAACTCATACAGTTGAACTGTGCAATAATGTGACTGTAAATGCAGCCCCATTCTTCTGAAGAGTCCTCAAGGCAAGAAGGCAAAGTTTCTATGTTTAATTTATATTGAAAGCGCACTATGTTTCTTAAAGTAAATAAAATGAAAAACCTTAAATTTAAGACACTGAAGTGCAATCCATGAGAAACCTTCCATGTAGATTAGAAATTCCTCAGCTATTTATTACTGTTTTACCATCGAGTAATGCAAGTATCACATTTTGTTAGGGCTTGTAATTCTGGAATTATCTGTGTAAGAATTTGGAATGGGCACGTTTAATTTGCAGTAAGGAATTTGCAGTTACTACTTGTAACCTGTTTTATTCTAGAAGTGAGATTAAAAAAGCCCCCAAGAACTAACTGTGCTAGGAGAAATTACTGTAATCACAAAAGTGGGCTTCCAGGAAGACTACTGATAGTTGGAAGAATAAAACAAGATGATCATCAATATGTAACTTTGGTTTTGTTTGTTTGGGTTTTTTTAAAGTATTGGATTTGCAAAGAAACAATAGGATTTGTTGATTTTAGCTTTCATTCTAGGTGTTATTTGTATTATAACTTCTTCATTGCTTTTGATTATTACTCAGCTAAACTATAAAGGTTTTTAGTGAGTTAGAAAGAGTTTTGCTTTCTGGTGCAGAGTGCCTTTAGTAAGAAACCCTCCAGCCAGCAGGCTACTAAGAAGTTTGAGAAAGCTATCCCTGCTTCTTTTATGTTTTGAACATATGGGGGTTTTCCTATGATTTTTATATTTTTCCTTATATTGAATGAGTTTCCTGGGCTCTGCAGATCCATTGTCCCATGAGGCTGGTAGAAATGCTGGTGTATTTGGATCCTCTTTCAATGAATAACAGCTGTTATTAAGTGTTAAACTTTACAAATGGCAATCACAGTGCATGGGGAGCAGGTCTCTAGGGCAATCAGATGTGTGTGTGCCAGCAGACTGGCCACATCACCTTGCAAAAAAGGGCTGTTTGAGTCTACTAGATATTTTTTTAAACTAACTAGTCTGATTTTATTGGGGGAAAAAAAAGCTTGTTCAGATGTTATAATTAGCTCCTTAATAACTGCAGGCTTCTTACCAGCAGAACAGCAGGAACAGAACTGGAAAGTGCTGTCATGACTGTTCTGAAATCATCTGGTTGCCCCTTGAAGACATTTCTGCTGAGCGCTGGCCTGAGCAGTGTGCCTTTGCTGCCTTCTCTTTGTTCTTACAGGGTAAACATGTCTGCTTTAAAAAAAAAAAAAAAATATCAGACTTGTGTTGCTGTCCATGTGGTTCTCAGAAATGGCAAAATACCTCAGTGAGCCTTAACTTGTTCATGTCAGGTATCAGTATCTGGGAAATGCAGCAATCTGGAGTTCAGGAGCTTGACATCTGAGTCAGTGTCCTGCACTGTGGACTGCTTTTTTTCAGCAAAGCTGATCCTTTCATACTTTGTTCCAGCTGTGACTTCAGGCTGGTTTGTGGAAGTTTGAGCTCACTGAATCCAATGTGCAGCCTCTGAGCCTGAGCTGGTCCTTCTGGACTCATGCCTTCCACTTGCTGAAGTGGTTTACTTGTTCCAAATTTGAGGCAGGGAGAAACTCAAAACATGGACCTTGTGGATGATAAAGGAGTTAATGTTTGATAGAGAGCTTGAGTCCTGAGCAATCACAGCAACAGAGGTGTCACTGGAGACAGTTTGCTAGGTGGGACATGCTGCAGCACCACTGTTGTTTGTTTAGCTTAAAAATGTCACTCAGTGTCTTGGATTAGAGACAAAATATCCTAGGTGGAAAGCACTCTGAACAGGTGCCTCCCCCACAGCAAAGGTTTCTGGCACCCCTTCCCCCCCCCACAATAAAGAATATTTCAGCCTAAAGTGGGAAGAACTGTTTAATTAACAGACCACACAGTGGAAAGGGAAAGGGGAAAGGGGTCATTAAACCTGAACAAACAGTTTATGAACTTTAGTGTCCTTTTCCTCAGGTGTAGCTTCCCCTTTCCGGGGTCCCCGGAGGGGCCGGGTGGTGTTCCTCCAGTGGCTCCCTGGACGATTCTCGTCCGCTGTCCTCCGGGGCTCCTCAGGTTCATGGATGAGAAAGCAAGTCGAAGAAAAGGGTCCAAAAACGATGAAAAAAAAAACAATCCCGGGGGAAAAAAGAAAAAAAAAATCAAAAAGAAAACCCAAGCAGCAGGCACACCAGTAGCACCAGCAACCAGCAGCTGCAACTGACTGAGGAAAAAAAAACAGTAAAACAGTGTCCCTTCCTTCTCACTCCCCCTTAGGAGAGCTGGGTGAAGAGTTTCAAAACATCCCGTGCTGGCAGAGCTTTCTCCCAGCTGCGGGACACAGTTAAAGCTACAGGACCATATTTCTGGTCAAGTATACAAATGATATGGAATACGAAATATCATTATGCCACCCCAGGACACTCAGCTAATTAGTTCAGTGAATCACAGAATCATAGAATGGCTTCAGCTGGAGTGGGCCTTAAAGATCATCTTGTTCCAACCCCCCTGCCATGGGCAGGGGCACCTTTTCGTAGACCAGGTTGCTCAGAGCCCCATCAAACCTGGCCTTGAACACTTCCAGGTGTGGAGCACCCACAGCCTCTCTGGGCAATCTTTGTCAGCATCTTACCATCCTCACAGTAAAGAATTTCTTCCTAATACCTAATATAAAAAAACCCCACTTTTAGCTTAAAGCCATTACCCCTTGTCCCGTGCTCTTGTGAAAACTCCCTCTCCAGGCTTCTCGTAGGACCATTTATGTACTGGAAGGTACAATAAGGTGCCCTCAGAGCCTTCTTTTCTCCAGGCTGAACAAGCCCAACTCTCTCAGCCTGTGAAGCTTTTCAAAATGTTGCCTGTGAGATGATTATCATTACAGTGCTAACACCAATAGCGCACATTCCAAGTCCCGAGCAGCAGAGAAGAAATCTCAACATGGGGCCAAGTCTGGACCTGATAGAAGCTGTGGATATAAACATTAGAATCAAGGATTTTTAATGCCTAGTTTTCAATGTGATTTTCATCTCTGTGCCCCATTCTGCACAGCTTGCTTAGCATAACATCCTATCTGCTCAATTCCCCTCTAGGCAGTCGGTGAAAAATATTCAGACTGCTGAACATTACAGGTGTCCCTCATGCACTGGGGCTGTTACAGTACATGAAGCATGGACAGGCTGCATTCCAGCTGTGCTTCAGGGATGAGGGGAACTTGCTGTGCAGCTGTGCAGAGGAATTAATAACTGCATTCAAGCACAGCAGCATCAATCATGAAGAATCAATTCTTGCTCCTCCCCTCAGAGCTCCAAAGTGCCAAGGGCCAGCTGCCCTCGGAGAGAGTTGATAAACACATCTGAGGAAATGTCAGACTGGTTCAGGCAAACCTAATACTCCTAAACCACTACTGACAGAAGCCTGTATCTCATCCAGCCCTCAGTGGTGCTGCTGTAACAGCTGAAAGCCTCTGATCCAGCATGTCTTTTATCCATTCTTCCATCCTGCCCTGGGCTTTCCACACATCCTTGCTCTCTTGGCTTCATGCTGCTTTGACCCTTCATTTGCATTTATCTCTTACTGTTCTAATCTGCTTTTTAAAAGCTAGTCTTTAATTTATATCTCTTTGTTGCTTTATCCCACCACAAAAGCCCTTAGTGTGTAGTTTTCAACACACTCTCACAGACAAGTTCAATTTTTTTTAAATGCCCCCTAAAAGTAGATGGATTTTCTTGTGATGATTTTTCAGTTCCATTTTTTCTTCAAGACATTCATATTCCACTACTCCAGCATTTCCAATGCCATTTAATATTCAGCTTGGCTTTTGTGCTTCCTCAGGGTTTCAATTTCCGTTTGGCTAAGGAAGAGAAACTAGGTGAAGATGTAATGCAGCTGGACAATTAGCCACTAAAAATAGTTTGCTAAAGGTCTGGGCAATACAGAGACCTCTATAAATATCAGATTTTCAGATGATGTGGATTCAGGCTGAGTAGTGTGCTTAATTCTCAGTGCTCTGCTGAACGATTTACTAAGGCTGCGTTTTAATAAACATTCCTAAGCCAGCTATATTGTCCTGCTATCCATAATCCCCAAAATTTCAGTTGCCCACCATGGCCTACAGAATTTAAATTAGAAATAAAATCCTAAAATAAGATTATGGTGACATCTATATTGTTTTTCCTCATTAAAATGATGTCATATTTTCTTAAGTCAAAACAACATCAGCATCATTTATGTGGTGGTAGTTGAATTAGTGTGTAGAAAAATTAAAGGCCAGTGGAACTTATTAACTAGGATTTGAGACCTATTTTGTTCAGTCATGCCTCTTGGTTCATTTCATTCAAATGAGGACAATGACAATTCCCTCATACTTCATGCTCTGTGGCTGCATGCTCAGTCAGCATTTTACTCACACCTGCCTCAGAACTTCCACTGACATCATCCTGAGGAAAGGTTGGCTGGGTGCTAAGTGAGGACTTCAGCATTTAGCTCTCAGTGATGACAAGTCCATTAGTGCATATGTGAGTACTGTATGGATAGAACTGTACTGACACCAAATGTCAGTGAAGTGCAAGACTAAGAGCAGGAATTACATTGTAGTTCTACTGTAGTCCTACACGAGCTTGATCTTTAAGGGGAAGTTAAAATTACTGCTTTTTAGCTTATGACACCAGAGTGGAAAGTGGCAAAATTCTAGACAGAGTGCTCATTTTTGGTTATAACATGCCCTGAATTCCTGAGATGTGGTTTTGTCAAAGCTGCAGATGATTTCTAAAATTGTTTGGATTCCTAAAGATTTGAAATAAAAATTATTTAATTAGGGAAACTGCTGGTTGGGGGTGTTTCTAAAGCAAGGTTATTTTGAGTTTTCTAATTAATTCATTACCTTTTCATGTACAGTGATTCCTGCTTCACTTAATATTACCTGTCAACTTCCTCTAATGTTTAGGTGTGTCGAAAACAACTCACCCCAACATCCCTGAGAGCATTTATTTGCCTCCGTTTTCTGATCCTACAATGTGAAATTGTGTTTTCTAATGCTAGACAGTTGTTTTGTCCTGAAAAAGGCATGAAGTTTCTGATATATCAGAGTTAGCACAAAAGAATTTTGTGATAGGAAAAAATGGTAATAAGAAAAAAGGGAGAACAAAACCTTTGCAGTGTGGTTTTTTTTTCCTGAGGCTTCCAAAGCCCAATAACAATGCAAGGTGCCACCCAATGCAAAGATCAGACCTATTATCTTGATAAGGCTTACCTATTGAAAAATTACTGAAGTATCTAATTACAGTGGTTTTTAGCTGCGTTCGAGGTTATTATCTGTGACAATAAAATTATCATCAGTTAAGCTTTAAAAAGCCAGTCAACTAATTAGTTCAGGAGGACTATTCAAACATTGTCCTTGATGTTGTTAGAATTAAATTCCTCACATACATAGCCTGCAGTTCAAACTTAAATTCTAGTGTAGCTTACTCCGCACAAACTGGCAAATGCCAAGACCTTGCAGTATTGTAAAGAGCGGACCAGAAGCGCCCTTGTCCTGAAGTTGATGAAAGAGTTCATTGTAATTTTAGCCAGTCACAAGAGGCAGCTGAGGTTGGGTGGTCAAAGAGAAAGTGCTACAGAGGAATAACTGATGATTCTATTAAATCCAGACATCAGACACACATTCACACTGATACTTTTCTGAGCTGCATGTCTTCCCTAATGAGGTCTCAGCAGCAGTGTCACCAGTAGTGAACTCTGTAGTGCCTCAGGGGCTGTGTCTCTCTACGGCCTTGACATTCAGTCAGTACACAGCACAGTGGCAAAAAGCTACCTGTCACCTTTGTCAACTTAGCCCATGGTACAAGCACTCACAAACTGTTTTTACATTAGCATTTCTGTCATTGCTATCAACAAACAAGGGAGAAACACCAGAGATGATTTCTTCAGAATGCTAGAAGTGGGCAAAACCAGAGGCTTATTTTTCCCTTTCCCCTTGACCTCTTGACTGCTTTCTAATATCTTTCTGCTGAACTACTTACTGTCTCTTCTGGTGCAGTTCCTTTCTACCTAAGAATTGCTTTGGCTGGACAGTAACCTGGCATAGGAATTTGTTGGAGGTTGGGGGGGGGGGGAAGTGGAATTTTTCCCATTCTGTTGCTAGGCAAGTAACGATCAGTACTTAGAGGACATTTTACTCTCACAAAAGAGACAAAGACTTTTTGGCTGGGCGGGCACGGGAACAAGAGATAGCAAGACTTGATAACGACACACGGACTCGCTCACAACTCTCGGAGGAGACAGCAGTGGAAAGAACGGCTCTCCGTTTTTTTGGCTGCGACTGCAGGAAAAGAAAAGCCCGGCTTTGCACTAGTTTTTCTCTACCTGGTGGGTGAGTTCTCGGGGCACGGGACTCCAATCCTCTCTTCCCCTCCGGGAGGGTGCATCTCCCAGCTGCACTGCAGCGGAACGGGACCCCCGCCTGCCACCACCCCGCGCCCTGCCTGCTGCCGCCCCGCACCCTGCCTGCCCCAACTGCGGAGTTTCCTGCCGCCTCCTCTGCTGGCTGGCCCGGGTGGGCTGACCCGGCCGCTCCATCTCCCGGCTCTGGGCTCTCTGCTGCGCCCCCCGTCCATCTGCGCTCCACCCTGCTCCAGCCCGTCGGCCATTACGCGCGACGCAGATCCAACCTCGCGGCACAGCGCCATCTGCAGCTTCCCGGGAGTCATCGCACCTGCCCTGCTGGTCTAGGAGCCCAACAGCGCCCCTGCTGGCCGTGACCGTGACTGCACCAACCGGGAAAGTGCCTGACAGTCCAGGGACATTTGCCACCGAGTTTTTTTTGGTTTTGTTTACTGTTTTTTTTTACCTTGTTTACTGTTTTTTTGTTACTGATTGTTTACCTCAGTATAGATACTAGAAAAAAAAAAACAACTCTTATTCCTTTTCCCATACCTTTGCCTGAGAGCCCTTGATTCTAAAGTTATAATAATTCGGAGGGAAGGGGATTCACATTCTCTGTTCTAAGGAAGGTTCCCACCTTCCTAAGCAGACACCTGTCTATCAAACGAAGACAGATTTTGGCGCCCAATGTGGGGCTCGAGGGCATTGAGAGAAAAAAAAAAAGGGTGCAAAAGGAATAACAGTTTCTGGGAGACCCATTTTTAGTGTGCTGAACATAGAAACCTCACTAAGTGACACCATGTGGTCTAGCATACCTTGGTCTGGCTGGCACATTCTCGTGGCCACGGTTTTCCCATTTGCAGCTCCCTATCTAAACATGGGTCCTATAACTAAGGCTATAGTGGCTGTTATCCAGTTCTCACAATGGGTCAATAAGGTGAGGAATCTATGGATTTTCCATTTCCTTTGGACGGCGGTCACTTGGTTACAGGGCTTTAACACCGTGAGTACATGTTTTTGGAGTCTGTTTGGTAATGGTACCTTTTGTGAGGAGACGACACTAGGGGAAGATTTTTCTCAACCCTTCACCCATCTCTTTGGGCCTACCCTACCAGGGCTCAGAGGGTTCATATACTCTCTAAATACCAATGACGTCGTACAGTGGTTGGGGTTGCTGATAGGCCTGTTCAACTTTGCATTCCAAGTGAGAGGGGAAAAGATACGTCAGGTGTTGAAGGAATATACTTCCTCAGCTGGTGGGAAGCCCTCTCCTTGCCCCACAGGGGAAGAGTTAGATGGTGCAGCAGCGGAACCCACGGACATTACAACCGTCCAGGTTCCAGCTGAACCTCAAGGGCAGTCACAGTCAGCAGCAGTTGCCCCTGTACAGCGGAGGAAGTATAAGACCAAATCGGTACGCCCAGTTGATGATGATGGGGAACCAGGGCCTTCACAACCCGCAGGGGAGCCTGGGCCTATAATCATCACCGAGTCCCTGCCGTACGACACTATCCGTAATCTGCACGATGACATTGTGCGGCGGAAGGGCGAGGCTTTCTCAACCTGGTTACTTCGGGTTTGGGACCGCATGGGCCCAGGCGTGCAGGTGGATGGTGGTGAGGCCAGGAATTTGGGAGCCGTGGCCCTGGACGCGGGTGTTGAAAAGGTGTTCGTGAGGGAGGCAGGACCCATTTCTCTCTGGGAGAGGCTTTTAATGAGTGTAAGAGAGAGGTTTGTTCACAAAGACAGAATGCAGGAGAACTACCGTAGATTGCCCTGGAAGACCGTTGAGGAAGCGATCCAACGGCTGAGAGAAGTGGCTGTACAGGAGGTGCTTTTTGGGAGGGACGGACAGCACGAAAATGATCCTGACAAGGTCAGATGCACAGGGCAAATGTTGTGGAACCTGGCAAGTCTAGGGCCAACCCAGTATGCCACCTACATTGCAATGTTTAATGCTGATGACAACCGTGAGACAGTGGGCTCTGTAGCTGACAAGCTCAGGCATTATGCAAGTGTGATCAATGGCCCAATGCAGGCTCAGATCTCTGCTGTGGTTAAGGAGTTGAAGGAGGAGATGAAGGAGATGAGGAAGGAGATCAGGGACGAGATCAGGGAGGAGGTGAGGAAAAACAGTGTGGCACCAGTGAGAGTCACAGGCCCCAACACTGGAGCCCGATGTCCCCCAGCTAGAGAAAGAGGGTACACCCCACGAGCTGAGTTGTGGTTCTTTCTGCATGACCATGGGGAAGACATGAAAAGGTGGGATGGGAAGCCCACCTCTGTCCTGGCAGAAAGGGTGCGTCAGCTTAAGGAGGGCAACGCTAGCCGAGGGGGTTCTGCCAGAGCCAAGGTAGCCTCAGCTTCCTGTAGCCAACCTGCTGAGTACAACAGAAGGGAAAATGTTGTGTCAGATTCCCTTGACGGTGGAATGCATGATCAGGAAGGGAATGATAACCAGGGCTAGAGGGGCCCTGCCTCTAGCCAGGTAGAGGCATGGGAAAACCGTGTCTTTTGGACTGTGTGGATTCGATGGCCTGGTACATCAGAGCCACAAAAATATGAAGCATTGGTTGATACAGGTGCGCAGTGTACCCTAATGCCATCGGGACATGTTGGGGCAGAACCCATTTCTATTGCTGGTGTGACGGGGGGATCACAAGAGTTGACGCTGGTGGAAGCCGAGGTGAGCCTGACTGGGAAGGAGTGGCAGAAACATCCCATTGTGACTGGTCCAAAGGCCCCGTGTATTCTGGGCATAGATTTCCTCCGGAATGGCTATTTCAAAGACCCGAAAGGACTCAGGTGGGCTTTTGGAATAGCTGCTGTTGAGGCAGAGGGCATTAGGCAATTGAACACCTTGCCTGGACTGTCAGAGAACCCTTCTGCAGCTGGACTCTTGAAGGAGGAGGAACAACAGGTACCAATTGCCACCTCGACAGTGCACCGCCGGCAGTACCGAACGAATCGAGATGCTGTGATTCCCATCCACAAGCTGATCCGTGAGCTGGAGAGCCAAGGGGTGGTCAGCAAGGCCCACTCACCCTTCAACAGCCCCATCTGGCCTGTGCGCCGATCTGATGGAGACTGGAGATTGACTGTGGACTATCGTGCCTTGAACGAGGTGACTCCACCGCTGAGCGCTGCCGTGCCAGACATGCTGGAGCTCCAGTATGAACTGGAGTCCAAAGCAGCAAAGTGGTATGCCACTATTGACATTGCAAATGCATTTTTCTCCATTCCTCTGGCAGCAGAGTGCAGGCCTCAGTTTGCTTTCACCTGGAGGGGCGTGCAGTACACCTGGAACCGACTGCCCCAGGGGTGGAAACACAGTCCCACCATCTGCCACGGACTGATCCAGGCTGCACTGGAAAAGGGTGAGGCTCCAGAACATCTGCAGTACATCGATGACATCATTGTGTGGGGGGGCACAGCAGAAGAAGTGTTTGAGAAAGGAGAGAAAATCATCCAGATTCTTCTGGAAGCCGGTCTCGCCATCAAAAGGAGCAAAGTCAAGGGGCCTGCCAAAGAGATCCAGTTCCTGGGGGTGAAGTGGCAAGATGGACGGCGTCAGATTCCCACCGAAGTCATCAATAAAATCACAGCGATGTCCCCACCAACCAACAAGAAGGAGACACAAGCTTTCCTAGGCGCCATAGGCTTCTGGAGGATGCACATCCCTGAGTACAGCCAGATTGTGAGCCCTCTCTACCTGGTGACACACAAGAAGAATGATTTCCGCTGGGGCCCTGAACAACAACAAGCCTTCGCCCAGATCAAGCAAGAGATCGCTCATGCGGTAGACCTTGGCCCAGTAAGGACAGGACCAGAAGTGAAGAATGTGCTCTACTCTGCAGCCGGGGGCAACGGTCTGTCCTGGAGCCTTTGGCAGAAGGTGCCTGGTGAGACTCGAGGTCGTCCACTGGGATTCTGGAGCCGAAGCTACAGAGGGTCCGAAGCCAACTACACTCCCACAGAGAAGGAAATTCTGGCAGCCTATGAAGGCGTCCAAGCCGCCTCAGAAGTTATTGGCACGGAAGCACAACTTCTTCTTGCACCCCGACTACCGGTGCTGGGGTGGATGTTCAAGGGAAAGGTTCCCTCTACCCACCACGCCACCGATGCCACGTGGAGTAAATGGATTGCCCTCATCACGCAGCGCGCCCGTATTGGAAGCCCGAATCGCCCTGGGATCTTGGAAATAATTACAAATTGGCCCGAAGGTGAAAACTTTGGTCTCACCGATGAAGAGGAGCAGGAACAGGTGACTCGTGCAGAGGAAGCTCCACCGTACAACCAACTGCCGCAAGATGAAACATGCTACGCTCTCTTCACTGATGGTTCCTGTCGCATTGTGGGGGCAAACTGAAAATGGAAAGCAGCTGTATGGAGCTCCACACGGCAGGTCACAGAGGCTACAGAAGGAGAAGGTGGATCAAGCCAACTTGCCGAACTCAAAGCCGTTCAGCTGGCCCTGGACATTGCTGAAAGAGAGAAGTGGCCAAAGCTGTACCTGTACACTGATTCATGGATGGTAACCAATGCTCTGTGGGGTTGGTTGGAAAGGTGGAAAAAGGCCAACTGGCAACGTAGAGGAAGACCAATCTGGGCTGCTGACGAATGGCGAGACATTGCCAGTCGGGTAGAGAAGCTACCTGTGAAAGTCCGTCATGTGGATGCCCATGTCCCCAAGAGCCGAGCTAATGAGGAACACCGAAACAATGAACAGGTAGATCAGGCTGCAAAAATACAGGTGTCACAGGTAGATTTAGATTGGCAGCACAAAGGAGAGTTGTTCCTAGCCCGATGGGCCCATGATGCCTCAGGCCATCAGGGCAGAGATGCCACCTATAAGTGGGCACGAGACCGAGGGGTGGATCTAACCATGGACTGTATCTCCCAGGTGATCCATAACTGTGAGACATGCGCTGCCATCAAGCAAGCCAAGCGGGTGAAACCCCTGTGGTATGGGGAAGGTGGACCAAATACAAGTATGGGGAGGCCTGGCAGATCGATTACATCACACTGCCTCAAACCCGCCACGGCAAGCGCTACGTGCTCACAATGGTAGAGGCCACCACTGGGTGGCTGGAGACGTACCCTGTACCTCATGCCACTGCCCGCAACACCATCCTGGGCCTTGAAAGGCAAGTCCTTTGGAGGCATGGTACCCCTGAGAGAATTGAGTCGGACAACGGGACTCATTTCAAAAATAGCCTCATAAACACCTGGGCTAAGGAACATGGCATTGAGTGGGTGTACCACATTCCTTATCATGCACCTGCTGCTGGTAAAGTAGAGCGATGCAACGGCCTGCTAAAAACCACCTTGAAGGCTTTAGGTGGGGGGACTTTCAAAAATTGGGAACAGCATTTAGCCAAGGCCACCTGGCTAGTTAACACCCGAGGCTCCACCAACAGGGCTGGCCCTGCCCAATCTGAACCCTTGCAAACAGCAGACGGGGATAAGGTTCCAGTAGTGCAAATGAGAGACATGCTGGGGAAAACTGTTTGGATTAATTCTGCCTTGAGCAAAGATAGACCCACCCGTGGGGTTGTCTTTGCTCAAGGACCAGGGTGTACCTGGTGGGTGATGCAAGAGGATGGAGAGACACGATGCATACCTCAGGGAGACCTCAGCTGGGGTTGAACTGCCCATAACACGGTGCCTGTATGCATATCTATATGTGTATATTCAGAGTAATGCTTGTATGTATATAGTTTAAAGGCTTAAGTTCAATGTAATATGTTGGAATGGAAAAAATTCGGGGTGGATAATGTTGGAGGTTGGGGGGGGGAAGTGGAATTTTTCCCATTCTGTTGCTAGGCAAGTAACGATCGGTACTTAGAGGACATTTTACTCTCACAAAAGAGACAAAGACTTTTTGGCTGGGCGGGCACGGGAACAAGAGATAGCAAGACTTGATAATGACACACGGACTCGCTCACAACTCTCGGAGGAGACAGCAGTGGAAGGAACGGCTCTCCGTTTTTTTGGCTGCGACTGCAGGAAAAGAAAAGCCCGGCTTTGCACTAGTTTTTCTCTACCTGGTGGGTGAGTTCTCGGGGCACGGGACTCCAATCCTCTCTTCCCCTCCGGGAGGGTGCATCTCCCAGCTGCACTGCAGCGGAACGGGACCCCCGCCTGCCACCACCCCGCGCCCTGCCTGCTGCCGCCCCGCACCCTGCCTGCCCCAACTGCGGAGTTTCCTGCCGCCTCCTCTGCTGGCTGGCCCGGGTGGGCTGACCCGGCCGCTCCATCTCCCAGCTCTGGGCTCTCTGCTGCGCCCCCCGTCCATCTGCGCTCCACCCTGCTCCAGCCCGTCGGCCATTACGCGCGACGCAGATCCAACCTCGCGGCACAGCGCCATCTGCAGCTTCCCGGGAGTCATCGCACCTGCCCTGCTGGTCTAGGAGCCCAACAGCGCCCCTGCTGGCCGTGACCGTGACTGCACCAACCGGGAAAGTGCCTGACAGTCCAGGGACATTTGCCACCGAGTTTTTTTTGGTTTTGTTTACTGTTTTTTTTTACCTTGTTTACTGTTTTTTTGTTACTGATTGTTTACCTCAGTATAGATACTAGAAAAAAAAAACAACTCTTATTCCTTTTCCCATACCTTTGCCTGAGAGCCCTTGATTCTAAAGTTATAATAATTCGGAGGGAAGGGGATTCACATTCTCTGTTCTAAGGAAGGTTCCCACCTTCCTAAGCAGACACCTGTCTATCAAACGAAGACAGAATTTTAGACTTTTGCCATTATTATTCTTCCCTTCTGAGTCCCACAGAACAAATTATATTTTATGTAAAGTTGTTTTGCTAATGTAGGTGCTACTACTTTGATGGGGAATGCAGAAGCAAGTTTGGTACAACATCTTGCTGTTACTCAAACATGATGAATATGGGCTGTAGTTTTGGATCCATGGTGAAGATTCCTCCCTTCCTTGCTTTTAACCCTCATCAAGCTGAGAGCAGGAATCTAAGAAGCCAAAGATGTCAGAACAGTTGCTCTTTGACATGGGAACTTGGAAGCATAGAATCATAGAATATGCTGAGTTGGAAGAGACCCATCAGGACCATCGAGTCCAACTCCTGGCCCTGTGCAGGATACCCCAAGAATCACACCATGAGAGCATTGTCCAAATGCTTCTTGAACTCTGTCAGGCTTGGTGCTGTGACCACTTCCCTGGGGAGCTGTTCCAGTGCCCAGTCACCCTCTAGGTGAAGCACTTGATATCTAAGCTAAACTTCCCCCAGCTCAGTTTCACTGTTTCCTTGAGTCCTTCACTGGTCACCACCACAGAGAACAGATCAGTGTCTGCCCCTCCTCTTCCCCTCCCAAGGAAGTTGTAGCTGCAGTGAGGTCTCCCCTCAGTCTCCTCCAGGCTGAACAGACCAAGTGACCTCAGCTCCTCCTCATATGGCTTCACCTCAAGGTCCTTCACCATCCTCATGGTCCTCCTTTGGATGCTCTCTAATAACTTAATGTCTTTCTAATATTGTGGTGTCCAAAGCTGCACACAGGACTTGAGGAAAGTATCTGCCATTACACTTTTGTCATAACTCATTATTAATTACAGGCATTCTTCCTTTATGTTGTTTCTTTTGGATGAAATCTTGCCCCTTTTCTTGGAGTGTCCCCTTTAGACAAGCCCTTAGGTGATTCTTGCAAATAACCTAATTTCTGTGACTCCACAAGCAGAACCTGTAGATCGGTTTCTACTTGAATCTACTTATTAGATCCAATAAGAGAAGTTATAATTTAAAACCCTCCTAAGGGAGAGATGAGTCTTGCATAGTCTAGCAGCTGTCCCTGACCTTGCTTATTGAAAGAAAATGACCCATAAGAAAGCTGTTAGAAAAAGAAGCATTTTAGTCACAGAATATTTATTATTAAAGATGTAGTTTTACTTCATGGTAAGAATAGAACCTACAATTTGATCTCCTGTTTTTAAAGTCAAGAAAAGAAACAGTCTTAACTGCTTTTATTATTAAAGGACTATTATTGTATATTAATAAAGAAGCTTAGAAAAGTCTAAGAAAGATACATAAAATGTAGTGAACTATATCCAGATGTAATACAGGGCTTAGGCATATGTGAAGCAGTCCAATGTGATCCAATTAACTATGGCAGCCTGTCAGCTGAAGTTACTATAGGGGACTGTATGCATGCCTCAATTGCTCAGATAATTGCTCAGTTTGTGTATGTCAGTTGATAAAGATCACTAACCTAGGAATATAATAAGTAATTTACTGATATTCTATGTAAACAAATGTACATCTCTTTTTAAACAAAGATACATGTGCAAAATAATGCATGTTCTGTATTCAAAAAATCCCTTTGTTCTTCCCAAATTATATATTTTATGTTAATTTCATCTATATCAATATTTTGGACTTGTAGTTAGTGACCTGAAGGTATCAATTCAGTCACTGAGGATTTGTATAAATGTATTGTTGTACAATCTGTGAATTGATGAATATTTTGACAAAATTGCAGGTACTTCAAATTCTAAACTGTAAAGACCAGCTGGGTGAACTTACATGGGCATGTGCCTCTGCCATCTGGGACTAAGTGTTACCAGCCATTCTTCACAGGGCTGGTACAACCAGATTGAATTTGTTTGCTGTACCTCAAGGATATGAGACAGGTATTTGTCCTTCCTTTCAACTGACATGTTGAAGAAGCTGCTTTTTTAGGTGCCCTCGGAGAGAGACATTTTTTTTCCCCTGCCAGAGTCATAGGATCTTCATGCCAAAGGATACCAGGGAAGAGAAACTCAAGCACAGCCAGATGCCTACATTAGTGATGTAGCACAATAGCCATCACTGTTTCCTAGGAATAGTTCGGTTTACAGATGGGGATAAAACTGCTGATTGCATTGTCAGTCACGGCCAATCAGGGGCACTGGAACACGGTTGTGGCTACTTTGCTCTGCCCTGACAGGCAGAGAACTGGCTTAGTGGCTGCCTATGCAGAGATGCCTTATTGCCTCCAGATGAACCCTCTGCCTGCAGCTTCCCTGTTTTTTCCAGTGATAAGCACAGATAAGGTCTGGCACACTTCCTCTGCACAGGGTTGCTCTCGCTGCTAGCAGGAAATCACCCTTTCCCGTTATAGGTGTGCTGAGAAAAGAAAGATTTCAGTATTTCAAAAGTTGGTGCAATTTCAAACTGGAATTGACTATTTTGGAAGCAGGTCTTTTCCACAGCTGGCAGGCTTATTTGGTGATATAATAAAACCCATATTCCCTAAGTTTGTTTGTGGAGGAGGTTTTTTGAGATTGCCACAATTTCAATAAATTGAACATCCATTTTCTCTACTTACCTTCTTCCATCCAAAAAGGCAAATTATTCTGAAAAGCCAAGTTAGTCACTTGGAAATAACTTAGTTTGGTTTGACACACTTTATTTTGATAAATACAAGCTGGCTGTTTCTTACCGTGTTTATATCTCTAGATGCTTATACACAGAGTGTTTCACATTTTGTTGTGGTATCATTCCAGGTGTTAAACTTGGACTCACTAGCCTACAATTTTCCATCTTTTCCCTTTCTGTGGGAGAGCACTGTAGTCATTCTCATCAGTCCTCTGTGTGTCCTCAAAATAGTTCAGATTGTTTCAATTATTTCTTAATCTTCCAAGGTGGATTTCAGCAAGTTCCATTATCTTGCTCACATGTCACAACTAAATATCTGCTGTCTGTTCTCTCCTAATTCTAGCTGGTGTTCCACACCACTGAAATGTGTTAAGAATCTGATCGCAGATATTCTTTTTATGAAGGCTCAGGCACTGAACACTTTGTCTTGTTACATTCCTTCATAAATTTTTCACCATTCCTGCTTAAGACCAGTGAAATGTTCTTGGTCTTTTATCCTGACTATATTTATAAAACTTTTCTCACTTTCTTTTATGTCCTTTGTTGGTTACGTCTCATTTAATGCCTCAGATTTTCTGATGTTATTTGTAATCACTTTATGTTCAGTGAGTGTCTGTGTTTCCATTTTTAAACAGCTAATTTTTGATTTTCAGGTCATTAGTAAGCTATTGATGTTCTTGATATAGAGCATTTACAATGTATCTTATCTCTTCTCTGCAGAGGAATAACCTGTGATTCTTTCAATATAGAACACAGCTATATTCTATTCCAAAAATGGCAGAAGAATATTTCAAGACTGTCTGAACCTTTTTTCCAATTTTATGTTATAAAACAGAAATCGTAGCAAATCAATCCCATATCAGAAAAATGCGGATTTTGACAGACTGCATACAAGACTGAAATAAGATTTGATCAGACTTTTTGCAGCCAACTGCTATTTTAATACCAGTGCTTCAAAAATGTATAACATCCACAGGAACAGGGGAAAGAGGAAATAAAAACAGTCTATATCTAACATGACCAGAACATCAGATAATGCTCCATTACAGCAATGCTATTGAAGACTTACTGACAATAGATATCTGGCAGAGAAAGCCCTTCTTGCCTTCTGCAGGATAAAATTGCATGTGGGAGATCCATATCAAGGAACAATCATTCTGCCCTAAGGCATTTCCATGGGGAATGCAGATCATTAGGACTGTGGTACCAGATGGCATAACTGTAAAACCTTTTCTATTTGCCCTAGTTATCCCTGATAATCTGCCAGGCCTGGTTTATATGTGAACTGTGTACCTTTTCTCTGATCAACTTGGGTTTTTTGTTTCTAGCTCAGGTGGTGAATTTTCTCATGTGAATAAAGTCCGACTAAGAACAAATCAGTAAATGAGAACTGTCAAAATAGTGGAAGATGCCTTTTTTGGAAAGAGTAGAGCTTAGGCCAGTAGATGTACATCTGATTTTTACATATTAATTATCTTTTGAATTCTTCCCTGATATTCTGTGTTTTTTAATTTGGATAGATTGTAACTTTAACGTGTTAACATCTGTGTTAGATTCCTATTCTGGAGGTTCACTTCACTGCTGAACTTAACCACAGTGATGGAGCAGTCACAGGCTCTGACCCACCATGGACCCTGTGTCTTAATTTGGCACGACAGAGTGTTTGCTCATTTGCTTTCCTTTGGTTATGTGGAGCCCCACAGTCCAGCTCTCCTCAGCCCTGAGAGCTGCACTGACTCCCCAGCTAGATTAAGGTCATTCTTCCACAGAACATCTCTACTCTCACCTGTATAGATACTCTGATTAATAATTGCATCTTTCAAAGACTGGAAGTTTCACTTTTGCACATCTTTGTAAAAGGTCTTTCAAATTTAAACCATTTTGCCAGTAGATACAGTACATGAGATGTGTAACTCTAAAGACAGCCCATGGCCAAAACCTGCAAAATCACCCCTCTGTTTGGTTTCTCATTTAGGAGAATTTTTAACTCTAATAAGAGTCTTCAACAAATTGGAGCCTTCTTACTCCTTTGGCTAATTCCAGAAGTTTGTCTAAGACTGATTTCCCTTAGGATTTTCTTCTCGCCACTCTGCCACTTCCAATTCTCCGGATGGTTACAGCAGATAAGCGTCATTAGCAAATCAGTAGAGTTTGGCAGGCTGTCTTCATTTTCCTGCTAGGGCAGCATTATGCTGTCACCAATAGTCCATCAGTGTTCTCAGATTTCACTGAGGCGCAGCGCTCATCTCTCCTAAATGAACTACGTGATCCAGCTGGATCCAGTCTTCTTGGAAGAGCAGATCCTGTGGCTCATTTTGGTGACTGGGGGGAGGTGAACGCCACCGACTCTGCTGACGCTACCTCAGTCCTGGAAGTGGCAGAAGAAAATGAAATATATGTGGGCACTTGTGCTGTGCAGCTTGGCAGGGCAGGATGGTGTTAAGGGCCCAGGGCAGTGCACTCTGGAAAGCTGTGGTGATGGACAGCAGTGCACTCTGAGCAGGCTCCAGAGGGTTAGTTCTCCTTTCAGGCTGTACACAGTACGTGAGCCTAATGCTGAGCTCTTCTGATGTAATCAGAAGTATAGAGTAACAAACCTAAGTAAGCTTATAGCCATATGGAGAGTTGATAAAGTCAGTCCAAGTATAGTGGTTTATACAGATAGCTCAGACTGTCAGGAGAACACTGTATGACTGACAGAAAGCAAAGGATATTTTTCTCATGGAGAATCAGTTTGATAAAAAATAAATACTTCCAAAACACACAACACTCCTGGCAGGGAATATATTATGTGTCTAGAATTGGTTAGAATGAACCAAATTTAACAACTGAAAATACTTGTAGGACTGAGATGTGAGCAGTAAGTGTTAATGATGTTCAATTCTGCTAATTCTCAGTTTAGTTATACACTGTGGCTTGTATCTCTAAAAATACAGAAGTGATGTTCTCAGCCAGCCTGATGAGGTGATGGTACATAGCTTCCTGCAATTCTAGCAGGCATTCCAGGACAGGATGTGTTTGACACGTGCTTTGCTGAGATGCTGGATGAGCTGGAGGAACCCGCAATTCCCACCTCTTCTCCCGTGGTGGTCCTGCCTCCCGCCAAGATGGCCACCCTTCACCCAGCGACGGCAGCAGTGGCAGCTCTTCCAGTAATGATGGCTCATCGGACAGCTCCAAGAAGGAATGAGTGCAGCAGTTCCTGGAGCTCCAGGAGCAGGTACTGTGTCTGGTGTGGTGGGTTGAGGGTGTCCTGTGGGTCCTTCTGGAGCTTGGTGACCTCGGGGTCATGGCTCAAAGCCATGGACTTTCCAGCTGTGTAATAGTGACTGTCAGATGCCAAGGGCTCCAAAATTGCTGGGTTTCAAGCAAAACACAAAGAAATTGGTGCTTTTCAGGATGGTCATTCCTGTTAGGACACAGGATTTGGTTCCCAGTGGCAGGAATTTGCTGCCTGCAAATTCTTAACAGGTCTTAACAGTTGGACTTGACATGGTTTGGGAGTGATGATGGTGGTGTTGGGTTGATGTCGCACTCCATGATCTCAAAAGGTCTCTTCCAACCCAGATGATTCTGTGTCTCTGTGACTCATGGTATGATAGAGACAGTCATTTCTGAGGGCATTTGCTTTTTATTCAGGGACTCAGCTTTTTGGATGCACTTGAGGCAGACTGACATGCTCATGATCTGGTGTGTCTTAACTCTGAACTTTAAACCAGCTGTGTCAGCTCACTGCTCAAAGCAGCTGAAAATATCAGACTGCCTTATAGTTTAGTCCAGATGGGACTCAGATGAGTTTTTTATAACAGTTGGCATCTCAATTGAAAAAATCTTGCAGATAATCAGAAAAAGATTGAAAGATCAAATTAAAAAATAAGTACAGGAAGAAATTTGAAACCTTTTGCATTTCTCTGACTGTAGTGTATTTACTTTTCTGAGCTACCTCAGATTGATTGGCCATTTTTTATTATACTGCACCCCAACTCTACTATGTGTTAAAATACTTTGGTATAAAAAATGTATTTAAATATTAAAGTCATTATACTGTAAGTGCTTAAGACAAATACCAAGGCTGCATGCAGAAAGATTCTGTCTGATTGCCAGGGTTACACATCGTGGAAGCAAAGCTAAACTGGGGATTAACATGAGAGAAATATGAGCATAGAGAGTAAGATATGGAAGGAAATGAAAAGGATGATTACATAAACTTGGAAGATACTACGTTACTGAAAACATTCCTTATGCCTGAGTTTTGTTTTAGGTCAGTATCTAGAGCTTATGCTGAAGATGGTCAGAGTCATCTGGTTCTGTGAGTATTGCTCAGTCTTGATTTAAGTAATACAAGGTTTCCACTGCTTTTGATAAATTTCTGATTTTGTGGATTATTGACTTTGCTCTTAGTTATGCTTGATTATTTTCTGTGAGAGTTTAGCTATGGCTGCTAATACGGTTTAGTGCAATGCTGTCAATTTTTTTGTGTTCCTCTGCCAAAAGCTGCATTGTGCTGACTCTAAAATGCTCTTCCCTGGCTCCAGACAGTCTCCACTCTCTGGGTGGGCACTTTGAATTAATTGTGATGGTACTCTGATATTCCTGGACTGTAACTGGAGATTAGCAAAGTGAAGGCAAGGGGTTTTAGGCATGGTTGGATTAGATACAATGGGCACAATATGCCATATAATAATATTTCTAATAAAAAGGTTAGAGTATGGGTCTCCCCTGGCTGTTGAAAATCAGCTGCAGAAAACACGAACAGTGTGCATTCTGACCCTTCCTCACTGGAGCCATCACTTCTCCATAGATCTGTATTATTCATCGTGGATAGAGCTCCTCCAAATAAAATCCCCCAAGCTGTGCAAGTGGTGTGTAATGAAACCGTATGAGTTCTATTGAGCCTACAGATACTTAACTGTATGACTGAGATGTACTACTTCCTTGTTCACAAATTTCAAATCCTACTTGTTCTTGAAAAGGTCCATATAATGAGTTTTAAATCTGATGCCCATTGCTGTTATTCAACTTGATGCTGGATTCATTCTCCTGTGCAAAGGGAAAGGAACAAGATATAGTGATTGACCCCAAAAATATCCTTCCTGATTTGTATATAAACCCCATACCCCCTTAGTTATCACTGAATTTCACAGGGAAAGAAATAAGAATACTTCAAATGGATTTCGTTACTTGAAAGAACCAAACCTCTTAGGATTAACTGCCTTGGTTGGCTTTCCCTCACTTTAGAATCTCTAGAGCTGATTTTTTTTCAATTCAGCTATTAGATGATTAGTCTTGATCACTGTAGAAAGCAGTGTGAGATTTTTCACCACAAAGCCTGTCTCCAAGTTTTTGGCTCTTTTTTATGTATAATACAAGCTGGTAAGAACTGCAGTTGAAAGGAAGGAGGAAAAATGATGAGAGTATAAATAAAATGAAAATTTATTCTTTAGATTCTCTTTGCAACACAAGTTTGAAACAATTTTGACAGAGCATTTAAAGAGACAGGAAATGAGAAAGGGGAAAATATTAAAAATATTTTGTCCTTGGGTTATTTTTGACATAAATGCAGAAACAAGGAAGAAAACTTGTTTATAGGTTAGAAATTCTTTTTTTTTTCCTCTACTATGCATTTTCTGGTTTTTAATCAAAAATACTGAGGAAATTATGCTGAGCAGTGAAAGGACTTGCTTTTGTTCTGTTTTAAAACACTTCGGCACTTTGTGTTGCCTGTTTTCAGCATATCACAGAGTGGGTTGGGTTGGAATGTCTGGTCCAACCTCCCTGCTCAAGCGGGGTCATCCCAGAGCATATGGCACAGGATTGCATCCAGATGGTTCTGAATTATCTCTGGTGAGGGAGACTCCACAGCCTCTCTGGGCAACCTGTTCCAGTGCTCAGTCACCTGCACAGCAAAGTTCTTCCTCATGTTCAGCTGGAACATCTTGTGCATCAGTTTCTGCTGCTGCCTTTTGTCCTATTACTTGGCACCACAAGAATAGGTTGAAAAACATTTAGCTGGGGGAAAAAGGTCTAATACTTGTTTTCACTGTTAAAGGTCCAACACTCCACCTCATAGAGGAAATCTAATGACTCTCACCCAGTAGGGACAGTTAGTATCTGGCATTTTGATATGTTCAAGGTGGTAATAACATGTAATACCTTAGTTTTATTTGTTGCAGAAAAATGTTGCTCCCCAGTAGTTTGTCTTTCACACTTTACTATTTGAAAGTGGAATAAAATATTTCTTTTTCTCTTTTGTAAATCAGTATAAAAGGCCTACACTATCCACATTAAAATTACAACTGTTTATTTGGCTTTTCCCACCCTCTTCAGCATGAATTAAGTGGACTGAAACATGCTTGCTGGGTCTGGATTCTTGTTAGATATTGCTAGATATCAGGTATGCTTAGCATTTGATTAAGATGTATTTAAAGAAAATGTAGGATGCTGCTAAAACTTTACAAATGTTGAAGCTTTTTTCTCTACTCAGTTCAGTACCAATTCTCCAGAATACTGCAGGATATGACAAGACACGAGAATATTGATGTCAGTAATGGCAGGCTCCAGATGAGCACAGAGCCTACCTCTTCTTCCCTAAGAACAGAGCCATCAGCTTGATGCGCGGGCACATTTCTAACTTCTGTAATTCTGTCCTGCTTGTGTGCACTTCCCACTATTTCAATGGACCACAGCATTGTTTTCCCTACCATGTAACACCTTGTGGAGTGGCAATGTGAGTTATTAAATGGGCTGTTGCTTTTCATCTCTGTGGGAGAAATGTACTTGTTAGATGAAGTTACTTGTGAATTTATAAAGTGAACTGGAATTGTTTGGGAGTGTAAAGCTCTCAAGCTGTATAAATATTTTTTTAAGTTACTGGAGTCTGACATCTCTGATGCAATTCTAATTATTTACAAAAGATACCTACAAAACAACATTTCTCTGAATTAGTATTTGCTCTTAGTTACACCTTATTAAAATAGTACTTTGTCACAAAATTTTATTTCTAGAATTTTTAGATTTTCCCTAGGGTGATATCAGTTTGTACTTCTGCAGTCTCTGATGCTGTTGCTGTTCCTACTCTTGAATTTCACTACTTCTCCAGCCTCTGCTGCATGCAGGAGATGTTCAAATTACTGACCAGACTTCTTGAGGTAGTGTGTCTGGGTTTTTTGGGTTTAAGATACTATTTTTTTTTCCTTAGGTTTATCCCAAAAGATGAATGACTCATATTTCTCATTTTTCTTGAGGCTAACGGTAGTCTGGATTGTATCCTGTTGGGATGGAATGGTGATGGGAGAAATGTGCTGTAAAGTGCAAGATACTAATTTTTTCTCTAGTGGTTTCTTAGATATGGCTAAACTGATGCAAGCAAACAATATTTTTCCCTTCCAACTGCTTCCATCCTCTATCCCCTTCCTTACTAGCACCAGGCTTCTTCCTTGGCAGTGTGTAAGCTGAGCTTTCTTCTCAGCAGCCGTGAGCAGCTTCAGGCACTCGGACAGTGAAAGCACTGTATAACCTCCCAAATAGCCTGAGCATATCCTGGCCAATCCAGCTGTGGCAGAGCTCTTCTTTTCAATATTGTCAGCAAATGCTGGGAAGTACTTATTGACTGAGAGAGTTAAATTGTTCCAAAGCTCTACAAGCTGTTGCAAAACCAACTTCTGACCTGCTTCGGCTCTGAGTGTGGAAGTCTTACCAATATGTGTGAGGGTGAAGTATGTGATCCTGTGAAACAGTATGAAGCCTTATAAAGGAACATACATATTTCTACAGTAAACAAGAGTGCATAGAACATTTTCTGAAGACCTGTCCATAACCCAGTGTCTCATCTGTATTAACGTGCATCAGGGGCTGAAGCCATTTTCCTGTGCTCTCTGTGTAGTGTGTTAAGGAAGCTTAGCCAGTGCAAGCAGCTAGGCTGGAGTGAACTACTGGCCATCAAAAAGATTTAGGTTGCTTTAAATAGACTTGTGGGAATCTGAAATACTTTAATCGCCTAGCTTGCAGCGAAGCTTTTGCAGTGTCTGGATTTATTTATATTCTCCTCACATCCTCTGGAGCAAAAGATAATGATAACATTTCCTTCTACCCCACTAACTTTACATAATTATTGTACAAAGGTTTTTGCACGTGTCCCCAGACTTAAAACATGGTGACAGGACTGCCTGTGCAGAGCAGAGGATCTGTTCACTAGTGCCAATAGGAAGTGAAGAGTCAGGATTAGATACGTATTTTATGAATAAGCAATATGTGGAGAACAATTACAGTTGTGAAAGAGTAGGTGGTTCATTAAATTTTAAAGTCAAAGAATTAGAAACTGTCCGTTAGCTACAGCATGGTAGGTTTGTCCTGGCCTTGGACAAGGGTAATGGTGAGGTAGAAATCTCCTTGCTGTGAGGAAGGCACCAATGCGTATGATAGACATTACATAATAACTGCATCTTTAGTATCCACCCCAGACATTGTTTTGTATATTTCAGTGACCTTGTTGCAATCCCGACTCAGTTGCTTTTGTGGTTACCATGATTTGAAGTTGAACTGCATGTTTGCCTGATACAGGAAAGGGTTGGATGGAGCTCTGATTGACCCAGATTCAGGGTCCCAGTGTCTGAACTCTGAATAAAGCACATTAGGGAATACTCTTTCATGCCTTACATGCAGAAAGATCTCCCTGTAGGATGAAAAAACTGTCCTGTGAGGCTGGTCCCAGTCTTAACTTGCTTATCTGTATAAAATACGTCAATGTCTTATTTCAAAACCCCCAACCCAGCTGATTCCTCCATGTATTTTTCACTTCAGTGAGCTTTAATTTAAGTTTTTCCTTAGTTTATGACATCCACAAAAGTTTGACGTTCTAATCCCCAAGGGGCATCCTGGAGTGAGCATGTCAGGCTCCTGCTGACAGTGAGGGAACAGCTGGAGTTACTGATTGTCTTGATCTGGTCATCTTTTGGGTGGCCACTCAGGCCTGTTGGGGAGCTGCTGAGTTGACAGGAGAGAGCAGACTCTCCTGCATAGAAAACTTCTGAGATTTTGCTGCTTCTCTGAAGTCAGAAAGCAGAGACCTATGAACACAGATCTCCTACTAGGTGGGTTCCATTCTCTTACAGAGGTAAATCTGAAATTCACAGTATCTGAGTCTTGGTCTCGAACACCCCAAAATCTTGTGGGCTAAAGTGCAGAAATAGTATTTTGGTTTGGATTCTTTATTTTGATGGTATTCAGCTCTAAGTGTAAAAACATCAGTAGTCAGAAGACACCTCCTACTCAAATAGTCATATTCATGTAATCACAAGGACACAGAGGAAAAAATGTCACTTGATTTGGATGAGTTTTCTCTATTTTCAATGCATCTTAGGCACAAACAATGGTGGGTATTTTTATATACATACACACATACGTTAACATCCTACCACCTCTGTTAAAATACTCGAGGGACACTTTTCATGGTGTAAATCTACTTCCATATACACACACAGCCAGAAATGGCACTAAACTTAAGGTGAAGAACAAACAGCTTAGACAAAGGATCATACTGTTGAGACTCTTTGTGGACCAAATACAGCTTTTCTTCTTTCTGCGAGGAACAACAGGTTCATCCAGGAGCTTCAGCAGTGTCAAGAATTACTCAGCAGCAATTTTTTTTTTTTTTTGTAAGGGCCAGTAAAAAAGGGATTGGATTTGACTGACATGTACTTAAAGTTGTATATCATACTTCTGGTAAATGCAGAAGTGGAGATGAAACTGTTGTGTGGATTTCTGACTTCCTTTTCCTCTTCCCAAGATGGCCTGGACGATTCATGCAGCTAAGTGCTACTCCACATAACTGCTTTGCTTTGCACACAGTGTGTTACGCCCTGCTCTATCCCTACTCATGCTAAACTTGGTTGGTATAAATGTAATGGTCCAGGATCTCTCTGTATGGGAACTTCCTGTAACACGCTGAATGGTATTTTGGTATAAAAGAGATCAGTAAAATTCAAGTGAAAAAAACAACCAAAAACGAATGTGCATTGGACTGAAAGTCACGAATTTCCAGATATTTCTGTTATGGCCTCAAATTTCATTATTTGATTTTGGAAGACCCCTTCTCCCAAAACTGACATTTTTGCAGCTTTTTTGGTGACATTTTATCTCATTTTATCTGTAATTGAGACCTATCTATTTACTAGAATTTTTCTCAATTCCCCAGTGTTGTGTTAACAGAATTTTAAAAATACAGCAGCTAGCTGCTTTTCATACAGCTATAAAACCAAGTGTTAGAAAGGATGAATAGGGCCCACATTCTGCTGCTGTTTGCATATTAATTGGCCACAAAGAAAAAAATTTTATATGCACTTGCAAGAAGTTGCATGAAAAAAGGCTTCTTAGATTTCCTATGTTTATTACCCTTTAGCCAAGATTTTTAGAATATGCAGTGCCTTAAGTGCATGATACAGTAAGTGGGCTTTGTGTTTATCGTTAATCCTTTTGAAAGCTGGACATTTGTAGTGTCCATGATTAAAACTTCTCAGTGTTGTCTTATCCATTATGTTCTGTTTCTCAAAATGGCAGAGGTTCACAGAATTAGTATAAAGAAAGTGATCAAAAATCTGTTGGTCTGATACAAACCGGGACTGATAAGTCCTTGTCACACAGAAGCAGCCATTCACATTTCTCACCATCCTGCACAAAGTTCAGATAGTTGAGTCTCAATGACAAGTGAAGCTAGAACCAGCAGCAGTCGCTCACTTGCCTGACCCATCTATTTTGTTCACCATTCATCTGGGCAAAAAAAATGGCATTGTAAAGACCTGGTTAATGTATTTATTGATCTCAGATACCTGAAAGCATCCGGGGTGTATGCAGCTTCTGTATTAGTGTGAGCTCATCAAACGGATAGTTCTTCATCTGGAAACTGGCGTGGCTCTCAGCTTTGTGTCTGTGTATGCACACGTGTGCACATTGCAGCTGCAGTGCTACACATGCAGCTGATTAAGCATTTGCCAAATTTCTCAATACTGAGATTGTTCATTTGGGACCATGAAGAATAAAGAGGTAAATCATGGCTTAAAAGCTGCACAGCATGGTGTGCACTGCTTAAAATGGCCTTCTTACTCTTTGTTCATTTGACATAATGCTGATAGAAATTCTCAAATGGGATCTGTAACAGAGAGCAGTATTAGGTGTATCTCTATAAAAGGTAGGTTTCTTATGCTACATTTTTATTCAAATTTATTAAAAAGGCCTGAAAATTTCAAATGCTTTTGCATATGTATTAACATTTAAGAGCCAGATCAGAATTCTGTCTGGCTGTTCTGACTTAGTGCACTGAATGACTAATGGGATGAAAATCAGGAAATCTGGGCTTTCATCCACTTTTTTTTGTTTGTTTTTCTAATTTTTTTTTTTTTAATCTGTTTATGCCTTAGTTTCTCCTTCTCTAAAAAGAGGAACATTTCACTTGTCCATATGTGTAAAGTATTTTAATATATCAACTAAATTTGGTCTATCAATGGCAACTTTTATTTATCATCTCTTGTTCAGTACCTGCTGCTCATGGACATTTGGGAAATGGATTAATCAGATGCAGATGCACTGGTGCATTTGTGAGATTATTTCTGTTCAAGAACTAATTAAAAAACCTCAAAATATTTCTGAAGATGTTGAAAGAAAAAATAATGTAAAATTTAACAGAGGACTAAAGTCTCAAGAGTGTAATTAGCGAATCTTGAGGAATTTAACAAGCTAAATACACATGATAAAGCTGACCAGCTTTGTGTCTCAGTTTTTTTGTCTACAGAATTGGATTAAGGAAATTAATGGCTTCCCAATAAAGCAGTGAGAATTCAATCATATCTACCCTGTATGTCAAAGATGTAGACAAATTGATAATCATCTTTGGGTTTTTTAAAAGTCACAATAAGATGGCAGTAAGGAACTGAGTCTTCCTTAAGGAAAAAAAAAGTGGCTTTAAATGCATGCATATTTACAAAACAATTATTGGCTTCTCCAGGTAATTTTTTCCCCTTGATATCCATGACAGAAATTAGGGAGACTTTTCTGGAAATAGGCTCAGATTATTTTTCTGATACATCTAAATCTAATGATGTTGGTTTTTGGAATTCATATGGGTAACAGTTGGCAGTACTCAGACAGATTTATGGACCCTGACAACACCCAGATGTATACCAGGAACAGCAGACAAGCAGCAAAGGCTGCAAGTGAATAGCTAATGAAACTCAGAGGATACAGTTCATCAAAGCAATTGAATAAATTTGGATGAAAATCCAGTGACCTTTCTGCCATTGGTTCCTTTTGACAAGTGGCAGACATCTGTCCTACCCTTCCTGCCACCTTGCTGCAGTCTCACAAACACACGTTGAGCTGTAGAAACGGAAGTGTCAGGGAATTCCAGCCCAATCCATTTGGGAGTTAACTCCTGGGGCATGTGCATTTTATTACATCTAGTTTCATGTAGTGATAATGAGCAGCCATGTGGCATTGCAGCCTACTCCTTATTTAGAGCATAAAACAGCTTTATTCCTGCAAGGGCAGAGCCAAATGTTTTATGGCAAACAGTCTGCACATTTCAAATGAGCTGTTTTTATAATTCTAGCACTTTATAGTAAGAAGCAAATCTCATAATTATAGGTAAGGAAGTGGTGGTGTTGGGAGATGATGGAAGTGTTTGTCAGTAAACAAGCAGAGCTGAGAGCTTGCATCCTCCTCCTGCTGGAGCTCCACAATGTCCCCAGAAGCCCTTGAAGGAAATCCTTGAAACATAACACACGATGAACATGTCCTAGACAAAAGCATGTAGCATAAAATGGAGTTCGAGTGTGCCTGGCCCATAATTAGCTGAGGAGATATGGACAGGAGTCCTCTGACTGGAGCTCAGGGCTGGCAGATGGCTGCAGCCATGTAAGTAGCTCTGAATAGATTACTTTGGAAAACAAAATAAAAATCAGTGAGGAGTAGGGAGCAGCAGAGTTTTTCTTTTTTTGCTCCGGTTTAAATTGATAAGATAGCTAGACTGAGCTGTTTTCTTCTTTTCACAGGAAAATTTGAGGAAGGCTGTGGGTCTACACAGGTGCTATGGGGTCTTGTATCCAGTGAGAAACATTTTAACAATCACTTGCTCCTGCACAATATATAGAAGGGAATTTTGTATATTTGATTATATATATTTATATGGAGAGCATGAAACTAGAAACTGTTACTTGGATATGTCTCAAAATACGCTATATGGACAGACCATGTAATATATTGCATAAAATGTTGCACCAGTTGTACTGCAACCCATGGTACTTCTCTGAAATTATTTTTTCATGTCACTATCTCCTTGTCTCATTAGTAAGAAGTTAATATGAATATGTTTATAATGTGCAGAAGGGGCTTTTCACTGGTGTGAAGCAATTATGTATAATCCACATTGCACTGGGCGTTTAGCCAGCCAGGGTTGTAGGCAAGTGCCATATGTCATTTCTCAAGTACATGATACATCATTGCTGGAGACCCAAGCATATTTCACTGCACACATTGACCATCCGTTTCTTGTTTTTATCTCTGGTTTCTGCAGGTAAAAAAGCTCTCTGCATTTTGTTCTCTTTGGGAATCACTGTGCTGATTATGGATAGTATCAGCACAACCAAGAGTGGAAATGATGACATATCCTCATTTTGTGTAAAATTGAAGGTTATATTTCTGAGATTGATCTGTTATTTTGATACCCAAAAGATTTCTGCAAACCCAAGGAACAATACAGCTCCTTCATTCGCAGATTAGAAAGAATAAGCTTCTAAGCAGTTACTGAAAAGGATAATTTGTTTCCTCTGGTCTACATTTGCAGGTGTCTGGTATATTTTATAAGCTAAAGAGGTAACAGTTCTGGTTTATCTGCCTATTTATTCCTCTTGCAAAATTCCTCTTTAAGAAGGCTTTTCAGTCCATTTCAAAGTTTATGACATTAGGAATGACCAAGTGATTATTTACTTCTCAATCACCAAATAAATCAATGAAAATGGACCAAACAAATAGGACTATGACATTTTGAAATGGAATTGTTTCACATTGAAATCAGAGTTGGATTTCTGCATGGGGTGTTCCACTGTATCTTCAATAAAATACACTTTGTGAGTATATGTGGCTGAAAAAGGTGATGAGTTACCATTGCAATTTTGGAAAACAGAAGCCTTTAAGCCAGTGACTGTGTGGTGAGTATTTTCTCCCAAGATACTGGAAACTCAGATTTAGTTCTACCCTTTGCAGCAGGATAAATCCCATGTTTTCTGGTTCTCCTCTTCTCTCTACAGGTAAGTCCCTGATTGACCTGTTTCACTTTGCATAAATAACCAGTCCCTGAATCTGGGATTTGATGTGTTTTCTTGAAGGTAGAATATGGTTCTTACAGTCCAGCTCCATGGCTAGAAAATCTTGTATCATCGCCAGCATCACCCTCCCAGCTGTGCTGTAGATGTAGCCATGGAAATGTGGCCAAAATTATCTAGCAGGTTCACTGGGGATGTAATGAAAGTCTAGGGAATGGATGAAACACTGTTGCTCACTTATAATTATCTTAGTCATGAGCAGTTTGTACTCTAAAGACACTAATAAAGCTAAGGCAACTGGAAGAGTCCAAACTATTAATATGGTTGCATAGCTCCTGTATGTCATTTTCTCTTTATTTCTTTTTCTGTGTGAAGGAGTTGGTCATCTGAATTTTGTGCATAGTTGCTAACAAGTACAGTGGAGGAAGAGCTCTGAAGAATGAGAAGTTAGAGATGCCAGTCACCATGAGACTACATAGCTGCTTCGTGCTTTGAATAGCAAAGGTAAAAAATGATCCAGTTTGGCTCTTCCCCCCCATCCTGTAGGGCCCAAGGACTGACAGTGACCCGTGGAAGCACAGAGTATTTGTTACCCACTGAGTAGGGGCAGCCCTGGCAGGAAACAGCAGCACTGCTGGTACCACTGTCTGCAGATTACTATGAGATGACTAGTAAAAGTTCCCAAGCCGTACAGCCCTGAAGCAAAGGGATTTTTACAGTTACTTCATGTTTTCTCTTTTGAGAAATCACAAATGGAATCTCCAGAGCAGACATTCCCTGGGTATTGGTTCGGGTGGGGGGGGGGAGTTTAAGCATTTGGGTATCTTAATTCACAAGGAACTGTCCTTATTAGGTAATTTGTACAGATTTGGTGAGTGCAGGGAGGTACCTATGTTTGAGATTGCTGCTGATGCTGCCAGTGATACTGGTTTGCAAGGTACAAGTTACTTGAATGGAAGAAAGAAATGTTAATGGAGCCTTACTTTGCAGTTTTGAATGGACTTTAATCATACTATTGACTTTATAATACTTTTCTACTAAAACTATCTCGTACACTTTTAAAATCAGGGTCAAGGAAAGTACAGATACAATTGGAGAGTTAATTAAGACCATAGTTTCAAAGCAGTTAAAAGAGGTTAGATTTCTGGATCAGTCTTACTTTGATCTGGAAGTTCCATATAATACAAATACAACTCACTTTTAGTAGAAAGATAGTTGATAGACCTCTGCTTCCCTCCTTTTTAAGTCATTGTTCTATGCTTTGCAATAGGAACTGCATTATTTGTTGAAACATTAAAACTGCCCCTACTCCTGGTTTTGCCAGAGACTAAATATGTTCACTTTAGGACACACTTTAGAGCAGCACTGTTCCTCATCAGGGTGTCCTTAGTTGTAGTTTGAGGATGATAGCATTCCTTTATTTCAGTATTACAAATATAAATTCCTCAACATTCATTGTCCTTGGGCTGAAGGTGCCATAGAAATGCAACCCTTGCCACACTCATGCTAAGGGATGGATGGCATTTGGTACTGCACATGATGGGGTTTGTGCATTCTTAGGCAGGATGTGGTCCAAGACCTGTTCTCACAGCTGGGCTTGGCTGTTCTTCCTCACCATCCTTTCCCTTCAGGAGTGCTTGGTTGTGAATCCCAGTCTTCAGTCACAGTCTGTACCCCATTTGCAGCTGAAAAGATGTAGCATCCTGAACTCAATTCCTGCAGTCATGTGTCTAAACTGCTTCACTGAGTGTGCCCTTACGTTCCCTGCTAATTTATTGGTTACCATCAGCTCCTCTTCTGGCGTAGTGTACCACAGCTAAGGGAGGGAAGTAGCAAATCTGAGCAATATCATCCGAAGACTCCAAATTTTATTTTGCTACTTCACTGCACAGGAGCAAGACACAGCCCTGTTTTAGTCAGTAAAGGTATCTTGCAGATGGAAATTCAGTGCTCGTGATATGCTGGGTTCTTATCCCTAGCTGAATTTTAAATACATAAACTGACATGTCAAAATGTAAGTAAAAGCAAGATCTGAGACTGCTATTATTAGGTTTTTAAGTCTATCTCCCAAGTTTGAGTTCAGTGCAGGACAAAAGATATCCAAATCTAAATATATTAGTGTTTTACTTGTCATCAATGTAAACGTTAGACATTTTCTTTTCAGAATATGGGACTGTGCATCAGTACAAGTCATTAGCTGTAAACTCCTTTACTTTATGCAGTGTCATTTGCTGCTGGATTTGCATACATTTTTCTAATGACTCTACCTGTCAGCTGCCATGGTTTCTGCAGTATTTTCATATTTCACTGTTCACAGTTAAGAAGGCTTATGAGATCTTGGATCATTTATCAGTATTCAGTGTGGAATTTTATTATTCCAGGATGGATTATGGAGGCACAAACTGTTATTCTAATGGCTTCATTGCAAGTGACTAACAATGTCTTATCAGGGACATTTTGTGTAACTGTACAGCATGTTTAAAAAAATATGATGTGGGGTGTGCAGCGGGCAAGATACCAACATTTGTTTTATTTGTATTCTAGGACACAAGGGTATTAAGGAGAAATGAAATGGCAGCTGCAGCTGTTGTAGGCATTCCCCAAAGGGATAGAGCTAATAGGATATATGTCTTCATCCACAGCTGAGTTAATTTTGAGAGCAGAGGATGAAAAATGAAACTAAACACATACAACAAAATCTTGGATAACGGGGGTGGGAGGAAGTAGCCACCCTCACTAATCTGTGACATCATTGTGATAAAAAAGGAAATCTTTCCACTAGAAATCCTAAAAGAGAAGATTTTGCGAGGCAACTGAAGTATTAGTCTGTCTGAAAAAAAGAACATTTTGTGGAACTGTACATCTAATGGACAATGTTTAAAATCTGCAGATACTGTACATATAGAGTACTGGAAAAGCATTGCTCAAAAACGAAATCTTTTTTAGGTCAGGCATCAAAGGTTGTATTTTCTATGTTTATGCTGTAGATGAAATGTGGTGATAGCAATACAAAACCACAAAATCTACAAGAGAAATTTAGCCTTTAGTCAGGCCCTAACTTCATTCTGACTAGATTTATATTCTGCATTTCTTCTTATATAGTGCCATTTTTTTTAACGGAGCAGAATGTAACTTTTCATTTTTGTCGTTGAGAAGCTTTCAGTCTGTCTCCTAGATCTCAGGGTTTATTTCTCTCTGGAAATTTGCCAGGTGCAATACTGTGGAGAAAAATGCCTCAAACCTTTCTCTAATCTTTACTTATCTCTCCCACACAAAGAGCATGATTCACAGCAAAATGTCCTCATGTGCAATGATTTCTCCCCTGCACACTCATGGACCTTTACTGTCTTGAAGCTGCATCTTTGCTGGCAATTCTGAAAAAAAAAAAATCTCCAGAGGAGCAGATTCCCAAGCAGTGATGATGTCATGGGTGTTACGTAGGCAAGATTCTGATTTACCTCTTGGTATGCTAATATTACTAAGAACAGGTCTAGAAAAAAGCATATCCATCTACAGCCTGGCTCTCTGAGGCGCAGTCAGCCTAATGCACCATTCTGTTCCTTGAGTTCCTTTTTTAAACAGACTGATATTTAAGGAGCACAGCAACCTTGTCCTCTGAGGTTTCATACTACAGGATTTCCTTTTTATCTCCATGGTCTGTCTCTATAAACCCATGGAAATACCACATTCTGCAATATTCAGGTCTTTACACAGTAGTTGATTTTGTGAAGTATCATTTGTTTGCTACAGAGAACAAAAAATATTTGCTCATGCTCGTTTGGTCAAACTATGGGGACTTGGTTTTAAATTTCTTTTTTTCTTTAAATATCAAAGATGCATTGATTCAGTGTCCTTTTGGATCAGTTTTCTTCTTCTGTTTGGTCCCTGTGGAAATAGTGTAGAAAGTGGTGCTAAGAGCTTATGGAAAGAGAGGTCATGCTGGACCAGGAAGTTCGTATTTTCCTTTGGTTCCCTTCCAGTTTTGGGAACATTTCATGTTGGCTAACAGGAAAGTTTTACACTGATATAAACATTTTTCATTCATTTTTTCCCTCATCATTGTCACTTTCCCCATCAGCATAACTCATTGTACTAATTACAATATAATTAGTTATCCTAAGTTCCATGTTAAACCCACATATATTTCCATCTGTTCTGCAGACAAAAAAAAAGAAAAAAAAAAAGAAAAAATATGCACCTTAAAAGTAATCTCTGAAGATCTGAGGCAATATTCTAATGGATCAGCAGGTACAGCTGCAGAGTGGGGCTCACCCAACAGGGAGAAGAGGGGATGTTTCTGATTTCGCCGAGGCATGCGCGGAGCTGCTCTGCACCATGGAAACTCTTATCTCAGTGCCTGCAGCAGAAGCAGTGAAGGATGAGGTTGTTTAAGTGACACAAATTATCTCTCCACTGGAGTGTGAGGTTGGGTTTTTCAAGCCCAGTGCTCAGAGGTTGCCGTAGCTCTGTGTCAGCACCAGCTCCTGCAGCAGTGCTTGACATTGCATGGACAAAGCCTCCCCCATGCACACACTTTCCAAGCCAACCACTTGTCTTTCTGCAGCTAAATCAAAGCTCTGCAGGGCAAGGTGGCAAGGGAGAGGAACAACAAAGGAAAGAGGGAAAGCAATCAGTAATCCTGTAATACTTCCCTTGTATTCTGGTAAATTACCTCTTGAGTTTAATGGAGCAAAGTCTGGATTCTGGGTAGCAAGAGAATTGTGCCCAGGTATCTGAATGTAAAACGTGGCGTACACGATACTAAATTGAGAGCAACGTTTCCCATTGTGATGCAATCCCTATTCTTAAACATTCTTGTTTAAAAGAAGAGTGTGTCAAGACCAATTACGGATATAGCACCCTGCTTGGTTTTGTACCCTGCTTGCAAGTTACTGTTTTATTAATTCATTCTAATGAGATAATGGAAGATCATAACTAACCTAGCCACTTCTGGCACCTCAAGCGCTATTCCTGTCCTAGTGGTGCTTCACAGGTAATTGATAGTGACATAGCAGTGTCTTTGAACAGGGAGCTACTTGTTCAGGTTAGAAAGCCTTTTCAAGAGAAGGAGTCCTTTGATAAAACATGCTAAAATTAAGATTTCTTTTCCCTTGGGAAAATGGAGGAGCTCACCCACCTTGCTTCATTCCCAGTGCAACTCTTGCAGTGCTGTGGAGGCCAAGAACTCTGTCAAACAGTAAATGCTGGAAGACTGGAGCCAGAGCAGCTGTTTGGAATGAATGCTGCTGGAATGAAGGTGTAGTTCTGGCAGAGAGGAAGGTGAATCCTGCTAAATACTCATACGATTCTGTAGGGTATGGGAAGAAAACTAATGAGGCAGAGAGTGATTTGGGCCTGAATGTGATCAGTTCTCTGCTTTCCCCCACTAATTGCTGAATAATTTGAGCAAAGGTTTTAAAGCATGAGGGGTTTGGTTTTGTTGTTCTTTTGGTTTCTTTTCATTAGCTAGTGATAGTATAAAATAAAATTTGTGGTTAAGGCAATCAAGGACTCTTGTGGTCAAATTTTCTCTGCTCTGCTACTGGCTCAGCCATTAGCTTTGTGTGTGAAGGCAAGCAACATAACCCATTGAATTCTTCAGGTAATTCATAAAAATTATCATCCTGTGAATCAGGGCATAATACAGTATAGCTTCCTCAAAATCATTAGGACCAGGCTTTACTCAAAATGAGAACTGATATTTTATTCAAACAATATGCCTGATAAAGTAATCTATATGGACTTTGTGTTTTAAAATAGCCTTCATATTGTATTCTGTTTAATGTTTTGGCGTTTCCTTGAGGGAAAATATGTCCACACTATCTACCTTTCAGGGGATTTCACTCCAGTCTGTTTCTAGATCAGTCTTGAGAACTGAGTTCCTGTTAGTGGTTCGTCCATTGATCTTCCAGAATCCAGGTTGTGTGTGCCAAGACAAATTCCTGGTGTGACCAAAACCACAGTAAAGCGAACATTACTAGGAGATCACTTCCAAAGAGCCCTCCTGATCTGAACTTAAAGACTGCTGTAGCTACGCCCTTCAGTTGATACTGAATTAGCAGTAAGTATTTGTGGAACATACCCATTAGAGGATTGCGCCTTCTCTGCTAACTGTAGAGGAAGTATCTCCAAAAACAGCCTCTGCACTTTAAACCTCCCCTAAGGCCTCTGTGGCAGAGGAAACCTGCATTTATCTGTCATCTCAGTTAATTCAAACAGCAGTTATTTGGAACAAATCGTAATCACTCCTTCCCGTAATGAACGCAGATATTCAGATTGCCAGATGGATTTGAATGAGCGGCAGCCTAATTATGGCTTCCCAAAATACTGATAAAAAGCTCTAGTGGAAATATTTCTGCCCCTCATCTACAGTTAGAGTTAAAAAAGAACAACATAGGGAAATGTTCTGAGCAATGAGATCTCAGGCCACTATGCAGCATTTGAGCCATGGATTCCCCCACATGGAGGCTTAATACGGTGTAGCAGAAAAGTGTGATATTTGCATAGAAGGTGTATGCTACAGAATTATCAATCATGCCCATGTATGTTCAGTGTTTATACAGTTTTCCCAAAAGACCTTTGACTCAGTAGACTTAATTAAAAGTACCTGCTCATTGACTTATTGCTAGTGTTTATATTCAAAACCCATCAATTCTCATAGGGATGAATAACCAAGACTATTGAACCAAGAGTATTCATGGAGTATGAAATATGACCCTTTCCTAGTAAGTGAAGCTACAGCAGCAGTAAGCAAAATGTCTTGGAGTCAGCTAGAAATCTGCACAAAATCCAGTATTGCTAATGGCTTTGCACCTTCTGCTTTATTTGTCTGATTTGATAGAGGGTTTATTTTCATTGCAATGATGCAGTTTCTTAGCAGCTTCTGTTGCTGTGTCTGCTTTAGATGAAAAATATCTGGTTTCACAGGAAATTCTTTTTTTTTTCTATGAGAATTACCACACTCTGAGACACACCAAGAACAAGGGAAACATTCATACTCACTATGGAACATCATTTATGGTAAAGTTTTCAGAAGAATGAGAGGTGGGGAAAACCACTACAGTGAGTGTCTCTGTGTTGTTGAACTGCAAAAGAGCCAATGAGGACTTCAGAGAAATCCAGCTTTTTTTTTTTTTTTTTTTTTGCTAGCTTGATAAAAATATTACTCTGAGAGCAAACTTCCAGACTGATCCAGGCACGTAGGACAGGACAATGTAAGGAATAATAGTCAATGAGACAGACTGAATATTCCAAAGTGTTTGGGTTTTTTGCAAATTAAGTATCTGTATCATGAATCAAAGGCAATAAGTACATCTTCAAGGTGCTAATACATGAGAAGGCTGAATCTAAACGCAGTACTGATGTCTATAGGGTGTAACTGTGCATAAATAATTAAATAATCTCTCCATCTTGTCAAGTGGTACATGTATCGCTCTTGGCCATATTAACAATACAGAGGGTGTAGGCTGGAGGCTAGAGGAAACTGCTGTTTCTGGATAACCCTGCTGTACGCCTGAACAGGGGGAGCTTTCCTCAGTGGAGATATTATCACATGCTCATCTCAGCAGACTGTCTTTCAAGCCTCAGTGAGCCCCAGGGCTCCTCAACAAGAAGGAGGCTGACAATAAAGCACTAGTTTCTTAGGTGAGCTCTCTGTCTGTGCTATCTTTCCTGCACACATTAACTGTCCTGCCATTTCAGGAATAATTCCTTTTGTATAATTCAATTTCAGGTGCTGTCCAGGTATGGGAGGTTGCTGGTGTATGTATAAGGAAACCAAAATGTCTTCTCTGTTCTAAGACAGTAGAAAGAAATAATGAGTCATCATTTGTCTGTTCTATTAAACAGAAGTTAAGAACTTCTGATTTCAGGGGTTCACAAAGACACAAGCCTTATCTTTTTTTTCCTCTTTTTTTTTTTTTTTTTCATATTTCTAATTTGTTCTTTTTATATTAGTTACATGACAGCCACTTTAAGCCTCAGGCTCCTTCATGTCTCTGTAAGACAGCTATAAAAAGATTACAGTCTAACTTTTCTCATCAACAAAAATGCCCTTCATCAGATAAATTACTACCTTGACCAGTCCTGTGAATGACAGCCAACATCCTGGGAGCACAGGAAGGGGGTGAGGAATGTGAGGATATTTGCAGAGGTAGGGTAAATTCTTCATGTTAAATATAATCTACATTGCCTTGCTGACATTGTCCTCTCCATACTGCAGAAGCAGTTCTGCTGCAGTTTGCCTGACATGGGATATCCCATCTTGGGAGCCCTATATCCCAAGGTCACAGCAGTAACAGACATGACCAAGAGCTTCTTCTGTTTCTCTGCAGTGCTTCTCAGGGATGGAAACTTTTGTTAATAGAACTTTTCGTTGATATACTGATGTTTCAAAATCCTTAGGACAGTGCAACGAACAGTGAAAATACATTGCCTCTAGTCATTACCAAAATCCATGTCTCAGAGGAATTCTCAAAAATTACAATTTTCACTAAATTATATACTTCTGTCTAAGAACAGCTTCAAGTAAGGAGACAATCATTCTCCTCTTTCAGCTCTCCCCAGTTAGCCAGTCCTCACGCATAGCAGCTCAGGCCCATACATATGCTTGTCAGCCCTATTCCCTGCTGTTCTGTGTCCCAAACTTGGGGAAAAAACAGGTGCAAAAAGGGCAAATGAGCTCATTGGCTCAGTTTCCATTTGGGAGGTAATAGAAGGGCAGAGGAAGGGGAGCCCTTATAAATGAATTGTGGTTGGCAGTGTTTGTGCTGCTGCTGCACAAGGAAGGTTCTGCCAGCTCTTCCTAGGCTTCATAGTTCACTGGTGAAAATTTGCTAGAGGTCAAATTATATCATTGGAAAGCTAAGCCTGCAAGGGCAGAGGTTTAGTTGTGAGGTGCACTGTGGTATTTGTCTGTCTGTACTTTAAGAGTCTCTAGATTTTGCAAAGCTATAGCTGATTCCTTCTGGTGTTGGACACCCCCACCATATCTAAATGAATTTGCAGAGGTGAAGCAATACTTTATGACTCATTCTCCAGGCTTAGGGAAATTTGACCGTGATTAATCATTTTCAACACCCTTTACAGTGTATACTGTGGTGCCAGTTCATGTTCACCAGTTGTTTCCCACCCAGTGAACTGTAAAGTTCCTGATGTTCAAAGATCTGTGCTCTCTAATAGGCAAGGTACACTCTTGGGAAGGCACTAGACAATGTCCATTGTAGCAGTTGGGAGAATCTGAGAAAAGTATCTAAGACTTACTTGTCTCAAAATTTTTAATGATGATGCATCACTATTCCCTGCATTCTTCTACAACCCTATCATAAATTGAAAATGGGGATGCAGTAACAGTTAGTGACTATTTCACTATATATCTTCACGTAAATGAGAAAAAAATGTACTTCAGAAATTTTGACTAATAAAAAATGCATGTAATTTATTAGCTATTCTAATGAATCATGTTCCTATGAGAGTTCTGAAAAGGCATAAATTGTCTTCTGGTTCAAAATCAAGTATATTATCATATATGAGGGCTTGTTAGTATCTGTGAGCACAGGATTTCAAATTCCTTTATGAAAAGGAAGTGTTGAATCTTCATAAAAGATCTTCAAGGTAGGTTGCTCTTGTCACTTACTCTGAAAGGAGAGAAACTGAGGAGCAAGAGGGCCGTGCAACTTGCTCATTTGCTTAGGTTTGTATAGAATGACAGCACTGCTGCTTCCTAGTCTTGTGCTTTGACCACATGCATTTCCAGCAATTTTAAAGTGGGGTCTGATGTACCCCACTAGCATTAAAGTGTTGTCCTGTCTTAGAGATCCAGGAGGTATAAGTTAGGGCATGGAAATTCACCTCCCAGGTTTAGTTGTGGCTGTCAGCTTGGGACACAGTTGTGGGTCAGAAAACCGCTGATCCTTGCTCTAGAGCAGAAAGCAAACCACATCCTGGGCTGCCTCAAAAGCAGCATGGCCAGCAGGTCAGTGGTGGCGATTGTCCCCCTCTGCTCCATCTGGGGAGACCCTAAGCAGAGTACTGTACCCAGCTTGGGGAATCTCCACACAGGAATGATTTGGTCCTGTTGGAGCAAGTGCAGAGGGGAACCACAGAGGTGATCAGAGGTCTCAAGCACCTCTCCTCTGGAGACAGGCTGAGAGAATTGGGGGTGTTCAGCCTGGAGAAGAAAAGGTTTTGGGGGCACCTTATGGCACCTTCCAGTACATGAAGAGGCCTTAAAGAGAGATGGAGAGGGACGTTTTACAAGGGCAGGTAGGGATAAGGACAAGGGGTAATGGCTTTAAACTGAAAAATGGCAGGCTAAGATTAGATATTAGCAAGAAATTCTTTACTGTGAGGGTGGAGAGGCACTGGAACAGGCTGCCCAGAGAAGTTGTGGGTGCCCCAACACTGGAAGTGTTTAAAGCCAGATCGGATGGGGCTTGGAGCAACCTGGTCTAGTGGAAGATGTCCCTGCCCATGGGTTAGAACTAGAAGAGCTTTGAAGTGTCTTTCAAAGCAAACCATTCTATGATTCTCTGATTCTCTGCCTTGTGCTGCTAGACCAGTCTTTCCCTCTGAAGTGGCCATGCCCCTTTCCCCTTGCAAGTATGATGATAAGAAAATGAAAGAAATAAGAACCACAGAGATGGACTTATGAATGTTTCCAAGCCACCATGTGGCACCTGAATGTGTCATCTCAGAGTGACCATTCCTGGTTGTTTGCCAGCAGATTTCCTCAGGATTTCCAGACAGCATTGGCTGCACTCCAGCCTCACCACCCTGGTCTAGAGGTCAAGTACAGATTCCCCTGTTTTCACTATTTCTTTTTAAAATATTTTCTTCTTAATTTCCACATTTTCTACTAAAGCAAGGGGAAGTTGTATAGGATCATATGTGCTTCCAGCCCTAGAGCTGGAGCCCATGTTCAGAATCAGGTACTTGGCATTTGGGTTTCACTCCAAACAAATAGCAACTGCCGCTCAAATGGTGCTGATGAGGTCATCACTGCTCCAGAAGGATTCCTGGAGAGATGGTTCCAGTGTGGTTGGTTTCTCACCTGTGAAGACATGGTATGACCATACTGTCATTAGAAAGTCATTTACTGATCCAATATATATGAAAACAGAAACCTTCCATGAAAAAATCGACATTCAGGCAGGTGATTTTCCCTCTGATTGTATAGGTGAGTTGTTGCTATGTGTTGTTGCACTGCAGAGTATATCTGGTCCAAGATTTCTTCCTCTAGAGATGACTGGAAATTAATGTCAGTTACAATCACAGGACTGAAGTTAAAATTAGAACGTGACAATATTTCATTCAAATAGATCCAGATCAAGGGCCAAATTTTTAGCTAGTTTATGCAAGGTCAACTTTGAGATTATAATTAAATAATTAAATAGTCCTCTTAATGACTGTTATCTCTATTATCACTTAAACCAAAGGATACTCTTATTCTATTATTTTAAAAAAATCATTTCACTGTACCAATGCATCATTGCTCATCTTTGGCTAGCACCACACCTGAGACAGGTTTGTTTCATACACCGACTCATGCCATAACCACTTGATCTCACTTTCAGCTTTATCCTCTCTGATGATTCTGCTGTGTTTAAAAAACTGTATTTTCCCCTTTTTTAAAAACAAAAACAAAAACAGCACAACACAAATAAACCCCACACAAAACCTTGTCTAAAAACAGGTGTAAAGGAAATCTCAGCATTGTAATGAAGAGTACTCCTGTGGTGATTTCAGCCTTATTATTCAATTATGTGTTCACCATAATATGGATATGATATATACATAAATTGAAATAAGTTAGGTAGCACTGTCAGGGCATTTATCTAACCTATAGTTTTTTATATAACCTATAAGTTTTTTATCTATTCAAAGACTCTTCCCCCTTGGGGTCTTGGCTTTTCAAGCTTTAGCTGTTTCCAAAGAGATGGTGCAGCTCAACTGTCATGGATAAATAGAGAAAGTTGAGGAAGTTTTACAGCAAGTACCTTGTGGGTGTCGACATGTCTATGGGTAGGAGTCAACCTCTAGACTTAGATTTCTAATACCATTTTACATTTGCTTCCTGGCCTCCATTTGACTCCATAGATATTGTCCTTGTTTCCCAAGGTCTGTAGATGTTTTAGCAACCCAATCCAATGCTTCAGATACAGTACATGAAGAAGTGCTATTCATGCTACAGACCATGAGGATGGGCCCTCATGAGGGCATGGTAAAAGAAAAATCAAAGAAGCTTTGTAGGGGCATCTTGTGAAAATGTTCTGAGATTTCAAGGGCAAGGAAAGCAGTCCTACTCGAACCACGCCTGAAATCGCAGGGGTGAGTGAAGTTAAGAAATTAAGAGGATTACAGGTCTGTGTTGTTGTTCCTGACCTTGATTCTGAAGGACTTACTCTCCTGCCATGTTATTGTCCAGCGAGAGCTGTTGACCTCTCAAACAGCACTGATGCTTTTTCCCTTGTTTCCTTCAGGGAGCACCACATTTTAAGGTACCAGGGAAGAGAACAAAAATTTAATATTACCCTGTATAATTTTCATTCTTTGGAATTACAGGCGGTAAACATGGTCTGAATTGACTTAATTCCTCATCTGGGTGTCCATCTGGATTTCTAGGAGAAATACAAACTCTGATTGTAACAGATAGGTTGGGAAATCCAAATACTAATTTTATATTTCATGAAGATGTATGTGCTCTCTGGTGCCTGGACCAAAGCTTTGTTTCTCAGGAAGTTCTTATTCAGTGCTTATCATCCAACCAGAGCTGTACACCTCAAAAATCACATTTTCTGGTGTGTCTGTCATGCTAAAGTGTCATGGAACCAGGAATAGTTACTGAATGACAGATCAGGAAATTAATTCTAGACAAACATAAAAAAAATTTCTTTTTCTTTTTTTTTATTTTAAGAGACAGGACATGCTGAGACTCTCATTTAAGTCCTTTTAAGTAAGGAACACTCAGACATACTATTTACTGCTTATGTCATGTCTGAATCTTGCCCATACTGAAATGATCCTGCTTAAGCATTAGCTCATATGCCAGTTAGTTCTTATACTTTCCTTACCTGGCTGGAAGCACTGTCAACTGACATTATGGATGAATAATGCAACAAAACTTAAAACCATGCCCTCTGGCTAAAAAAACAACTTTCCAAGGCAAATTGGATGAATCATCGATAAAAATGTTTAGAATATTTTAAAGTATGCCTGAAACCACCCCTGCATAACCTTCCTTTAGCAAATCAGAAACTATGGTAGGATTATGAAAGCTAGGCCATGTGTCTAAGTTCTTCAAAGTCAGTTATTACTGACTGATACCTGACTAGATGACATCAAAATGACTTGTCAAATAGGTAGGGAAAGAAACTAGGGAAAAACTGGCATTAACTGCGGTCTTCATGGCTGCACCCTTATTCCAGGATAGAGAGCTAAATAGCATAGAAAGTTGGTGGTTAGTGTTTTTTGGCAGTATTTCGATGGCCGTGGGCATTGCCCAGGAATCTATTGCCCCAAAAAGCCTGTTTCACATGCACATTTCTACATGTGAGTCCTGCTGGCAAGGGATGAATTCTACCAGGTATCAGACTTCACCCTGAAAGCTGAAGAGGCTGAATTAATTTCTTTGATCTTGCTTTGCCTGCCGTCCCTGCAACACTGAATAAGCTGGCATGTTGTATTTATCTGTAGGAGGAGACAAACATGACTACATGAGGGGATAGGTCTTTTTCAGCACTGTATTTCTGAAAACCAAGAAGAGCAGCAAATACCTTCTCTTTGCACTGTGCACACTCCTGCCTTTGAGGAAAGGAGGAAAGCAGAGTCAACACAGCACCCACTTTATTAGGTAAGCCCATTTCACTGTCAAAAATATTCAAGTCATGACAATGTTATACAATCACATTAAGAAAAATATTGTTCCTATTTCAAAGACTGTCTCATGAGGATGAACAATTGTAAAATCTTCCCTGTGCTGTTTTAAGGGAAACTATCCATGAAAGAAGGAAGAAGAAAGAAATTAGCTGCACTAGTAGCTGGCTGCACTCATCTTTCAGCCCTATTGCTCTCTAGGAGGTGAAGAGGTTGGCAGTAGGGTCTGTTGTTTTGCTGTGCTCTGGTACGCTGAGCATGATGTGCTAACCTGGAGAAGCTATACCGGCTTGCATGTATACTTCACAGAGGTTTCCTTTATCAGCAGAAAATTTTGACCAGTTTTCCTGATGTTTGAAGTCATGGGGAAAATATCTTGCTCATTCTGAATCTATGAAACATGCACAGTAATGTGCATATGTTGGGCAGTTCGTGGCTGCTACACAAAAGCTTCCTCTTCCCTTTGCAACACAGCTGAAGTATGATGCCGTGGTGGAAAAAGGCACTGATGGAGATGGAAGTTCCAGCAATAAATATTGAATGTTCTTTATACCTTGCCCAGAAGAGAAGTTGAGTTTAAGTGTATTTCTTGAAGCATGTGGAAAGCACTTCTGTACATCACCAGTACCCATCATCATAAAGCTGCAGCTTTAGGCAGTACTTTTTTCTTGATGATCATAATTCAAAGCTACAAAGAGTTTTTTTAGACAACCTGACAACAGTAGCAAAAGCTTAGCAGGAGCAGGAGCTCTTAGATGCCCTAGAGCTTTCTTTTGAGCAGGAAGTCAAGAAAGGTGTCATGTCCTGAGCTCCTTGCATTTGGTGATTTCCCTGACCTTGCAACACAGTCCAAGTGAAGAAATATCAGCTGTGTCCATCTGTAAGACAGCATTAAAGGAAATAACAGGGATAAATTTTTTAGCAAGGACATATCTAGGATGCAAATTCTTTTTGCTACTTATCAGTAGCAATCCTGTGTCCCAGTGATTCTAAAATCAGTCTTCTGCCGAAGTAAATAGGCATAATTTCTGCAAGTGTTTGCAGACAGTGACTGATTTTCAGAATGTGGGATAGATCTTGTACCTTCTGTGAAGTGATACATATTTTGCTTGAGTTGATTTGATTGGATTTGCATCAGTGCCGTTGGGTCAGTACTGAAGCAGCACTGTCCACTTTGATGCCCTCCTACTCTGGCCTCTGGGGGTTCAGAACAAATTAATATATCTCGTCAGCTAGGAGAGATGTTGGGCCAGAGTTTTCAGGGAGGATTTCCTCCCAGCTGCTCTGGAGCTGATATCTTGTGAAATTTGCTGAGTCTCTGAACTGTTTAAAGTGCTAAGAATGTCTAGTAAATGCTAGACAAAAAGTGCAAGTGAGGGATCCCCCTCAGTCCCGAGTTATGGGGCTGACAGTAATGAGTTCGTCATGTCAATGCACTTCATCTAAGCAGAATTAGTTATTTTTCTTGCATGTGTTTGGGCACGGGAGTGGCTCAGGTTTTTTCTGTTTATGTAAAAAGTGGGTCAAACCCAAAAAAAAGAAAATTGCAGTGCATGCTGAACATGTTGGGGTGCATGTGGTTGCATTTGGAACATGACCACACTACATTCATGCTCTGAATATTACCCAGCATGCTCCTCCTTCTGCCAAGAAGCAGCTAGAAGTATATTTTTTCTCAGGTGTTGGTTTTGTTTATGATACTGAAGGTATGTGGATGGTTACTGAAAATGTTTATTAAATCCCATTGCAGTGCGACAATTAAGTTGTTCCATGCCAGTGAGAGACTCCATACACAAAGCAGCTGTGGTGCAGCAGAGGAACAACATCCCCAAAAGCTGGAAGCCCAGGTATTCTGTCCTCTCCAGAATTAAACTGTACTCCAGATTGCTATACTGAAGAAAGTGATAATGTACAAGTAGGATATCATTCCACATTTTCATAATTTCCCTTTTCAAGGCTATTGCAGGTGCCTGTTCTGCAGTCCTAGTTCAAAAGTAACCTATGTGCAAGACACACCCAAACAGCAAGAGTTTCCATCTCCTGACTGCTCTAGCAGATGGCTCCTTTGGGATCTTCATGCACAAAATGCAGCTGAATACACTGGGGTTTCTATATCATGTCCCCTGCAGATCCGCAGGCTAGGAATGAAGAAAGAAGATATTATTATGTGATTGCTCATTGCAGCTCTGACTGCCTTGTGAAGATTCATGAGGTCTTTCCTCATGAAACAGTTGTAATGTAGGAGTTACAGACAAAATCATAAATACTGGCATTTGGACAACTGACCCCATAAGGGCAGGTGATAATTTCCAGTGCAATGGCAGTAATTGCCAGCCACTTCTCTTTTTTTTTTTAAATGGAAAAAAACATACATCTAGACAAGGTGTGAATGCTTTGTTTGGCCACAAAAGCATTTAGAAACATGCCCAACATGACAGCAGTGTTGAATGTGTTAAGATAATCTCCTATTCAGGAACTTGGCACAGATCTTATTACCTACTGCATCAGGTCACATCAGTGTGTGCTGTGTGACATGATGTGACACAGCTTGAGAGCAACTGACACAGCATTGCCTCTCCCCACCACAGAGACCTATATTGGATGCTCAGGCAACAACTGGTGCAGTTATTAATCCTCTCTGTTACCTGCAGTTAGGCAAGTGACCCATGCTCTGAGGCATCTTCATTTAATAGCAAATTGCTATGTTTGTGCCAGCTTGAAGAAAGGGTTTTCTTACAGGGCTCCTCCACTGCCATTGCGTCAGAAACTCGTGTTGGGCTGTTGAGAGCTGATGCACAGCCGAGTGCTTCAGAGCCAGCCCAGCAGTGAGTGTGGGAAGCCTGGGCATAATTCAGGGTGTGCCAGGCCATTCCCACTGCTTTAGGCAGCTACAGTCCTCTACAAAAGTATTCAAATGGCAGGTATAAAACCAAAACCTTTGTGGCTATCCACTCGTATTGAGAGCTTTGCACTAACTTCCTAAGCCATAATGCTAAACCATTGCAGAAAATAAATTTTGTGAAAACTGGGTGAAGAGGACACCTTTCAAAAATAAAAAGCTTGGGAAACTCATTGAGATAATGAGCTCTAGGTGATTAACCCAATCACTGTTGAGGTCACCAGCAGTATTAGAGCCATAATCCCATTGAATTAGATTATTGTATAGTTTTGTAGTTCAGTAACTTCTAGGTTGTATGCTTTTATGTTATGTCTTACTCTTGTTTGATGGCGTGTAAGACCTCATCAGAAATCAAGGGTAAATACTATTCAAATAGGTAATAGAGAAGGTTGTACCTGCCCTTATCACATGAAGTTATTTCCAGACTATGTAAAATTTCAGAGTCTGGAAATTGTGGGGAGATTGGAAAATACAAAAGCAGGGTGCCCCTGCTGTTCTCAGGCCCCATGCATTTGCCTCTCGAGGCAGTGTGCGTGCCTCGCTGTGCCCCTGCTGCCAGCCTCGCTTTGTGCTCTGGAGCTCATGAAAGGAAGTTCATATTTTTCTAATTGTGACCACCAGGTTCAGAGCAGAGGAAGAACAAAGACGGGGAGTCATTGGAGAGCTAATGTTGGGCTACTGCAATGGCTCTGATGACTATTTTACATTGAAGAAGGAACTGAAGCTTTATAGTTGGAAGCTCCTCCAACAGAGGAATTGCTCTGAAAGCCTGAGGAGACCTAGTGACTGAATGCGCATGTAAAGCAGAGTAACGATGCAGTCTCCATGGCAGCATCTCAGAATTGTACAGTAATATTTTGAAATGTAATATAGATTCTAATTTTTCAGTCTTAACCCATCAAATCAGTTTTACTATAAATACCCACACTATCCAGTGTCTGAAAAAACTAAGGCTGACAGTTATTTTAAGACTGTCCAACCAAAGACAAAAATGCAATTTAAATTTTCTGCCAAAATACACCCCTTCAATTAGGAGAACAGAAGGATTTTGATTTTAGGCAGGCAAAATCAAGGAAATACAGAGATTACAGGAGGAATGTGATCTTTACTTCCTCATACATCTGGATTATGGTAACCTTCACTTGCCAACATCTGAGAACACTGGAACTCTGTGGGCACGTACATAGGAATGCTTCTTATGGCTACACCACCAACCACCTCAGGGCACTAAAGGGTTGCTGAATCTGTCTGAAGCCACCAAAATTCACCGTGGTGTATAACTCACAGCACATCGGAAAAGGCAGTGGCTGCTCTTTGCAGGCAGAAACTATAGGCTTAAACACACACTTAGTGAAACAAGGGACCCTAAGGGCTTTGCTGAACCCACTAGTGTGTCAGTACGTGCCTTTGTGTCTGAGGAAGCAGATGTTGCTCCAAGCAGGTGACTGGGAGCATGTATGAACACTCAAGGGAGTAACTGAATGTCCTTGGTGATGGTTGTCTGGTCTCCATAATAACAGCTGGATTCCATTCAGCATAGCAGCTTGACTGAGAAAAGATGCTCTGATGGGTATCAGTTGTGATCTGTGTCTCCACCCGACTTTATCCTCTGTTGAGGAAATGCACAATAATCTCATGGGACCTGCTAAGAAGTTGTCAAAATTGTCGATTATCAAAGAATGGCAAGGGTGGGGGTGGTTAATGAAGTTGTATTGAATAGTGTGGGACCTGAACATGATGTAAATGGTATGGAAAAAGGGGTGGAATGCGCTGCTTTTGGCTAGGATAGAGTTAATATTCTTCACAGGAGCTAATATGGAGCTATGTTCTGGATTTGGCTGAACACAGTGTTGATAACACAGAGATGTTTTTGTAATTGCTGAGCAGAGCTTGCACAGAGCCAAGGCCTCTTCTGCTTTCCTACTAACACACTGGTGAGGAAGTTGGGGGCGTATGGGAGGTTGAGAGGAGACACAGCCGGGACAGGTGACCCCAGCTGACCAGAGGGATATTCCAGACCATGTGACATCATGCTCAGTATATAAAGTGAGGGGAAGAAGGGGAGGGGGTGTGGGAATGGATGACATTTGGGGTGATGGACTTTCTCTTCCCAAGTCACTGTTACACGTGAAGGAGCCCTGGTCTCCTGGAGATGGCTGAACACCTGCCTGCTCATAGGAAACAGTGAATTAATTCCCTGGTGTGCTTTGTTTGATGTGTGTGGCTTTTGCTTTCCCAGTTAAACTGTCTTTATCTCAGCCCATGAGTTTTCCAGCTTTTACCCTTCCAATTCTCTCCCTGATCCTGCTGGCGGTGGAGTCAGTGAGTGTCTGTGTGGGGCTTGGCTGCTGGCTGGGGTGAAACCACGACAAAAGTTATCACTGGAAAATGTGCCCTTATTCATCACTGTGCAAATGTAATTATTACACGAAGAGCTATATAACTAATTTTGAAGTTATTTGCATTCCTGGTACAGCTCTATATACAGATGCTGCTGGGTCTGAACTATTTGCTTGATCGTTCCAGACTAGATTTTCTAACCCCACTCCCATTTTTCACCTTGCATGCAGAGCACTTGGATATCTTAACCCTAGACTGCTCCTGCAGATTGGTTAATTTGAAACCCAGATATGAAAAGGTTTGGACAGACATAAAGTAGTGTCTGCTACAAACACCAGAAACCCAGTCTTATCCTCTGATGGAAAGCAATGGGCTACAATCTGTCAGTCAGGCATGACAGCTCTGACCCGTGCTAGAATTATTAATTTAAAAAAATTAAGTTACTCATGCTCTTGGCAAGTAACATATATTGCCATCTGTAGTAGCAGATATATCAGTGGTGCCAGGATTTCTTTGGAAATTCAGAGCATTTTATTCTTTCCAATATCCACAGAAACATTAAGGTGTTGCTAGCAGCTTTGTTGCTAATTACACTTACAACTAAAGCAAAATTAAATACATAAATACACCATGAGATAATTACAAGATGCTAAGAACATCAGACAAATAAGAGAATAATCAATAAAAAAGTATTTCTAGCAATTGTCTGTGTGGAAGTTGGAGACTCTGGTTTTCAAACGGAGATACCAACTCAGTGACGCAGGTGCTGTGCCTGAGCCAAGGCTCCACTGAGTACTCACCACTCCTTTCCAATGCAGTCAGTGTTTGTAGGATTAGACCCATTTGTGGAGGGCTTGCAATTAAATGAGAAAGAGGGGTTTGGCAGATGCTTGCCCATGCGAGATGCTGGGATTCAGTCCATCTAGTATCAAGCTGCAGCCGTCTCTGGCTAAAACATGGCACCTGGATAAGAAAGAGCAGGAAATTGCCCAGCTGCTCCAAGGCAGCGTGGTAATCATTGCCCAAATTCAGGAACCCAGTGCTGGCCATGATGCTTTAGAGGATGTCCCTCGGTCTCCCAGAGGTCCCACGTTTCTCTGCTGGCCCTGTGTGGGTGCTCCAGCCCAGCAGCACCACGTCCCAGGCCCCAGGCAAGGAGGCAGGAGGGGTGAAATGCAAGCACATGGTAAAAAGTGAAGGACAGCCTGATAACGTGGAGGTCACTGGCTGGGATGTGGAGGCAGCACGGCTGACCAGCAGCACCAGCTGATAGCTTTTACCTGAGGAGAAGGAGGAGGAGGGGGAGGAGGAAGAAAGCTCATGGTACTGCATTTAAACGTGAGCCAAATGCTCACCCACGGCCATATTCAGGCAGAAAATTTAGATGTGGTCTTCAGTCTTTTCTATTTGTGCCACAGATGGTGAATATATTACCCAGCTTGTCCCATTTTTCAGCTGTGACTGTGTAAGTTTTCTACACATATTCCTGCCTTTGCAGAGGCTCACAGTGCAGGTGCTAATTCTCCCCAAAATCTGAGCTCATTGGGAGCTACAGTCGCGCCCTTAGGGATGGAAAAAGTGAGGCATATTGGAAAGTGGGAAGGTCACAATTTCAAAAACAACTCCATGTCCCTTCTGCTTCTTAATAAGTCTTATTTTTAAAACCTTCTTTCTCTACAGGGGTTGATTCTGCCTTGTTATTTGTGCAGCATCTGGTATCATCAAGTACAAGTGTGGAACTCTTGGCATTACCATTGTATAAATTCTTCAAAAATGTTCTTAATTAAAGACAAACAAGGTTTTTTTCTCTCTGTTTATGTCTTAAGATCATCTCTCTGACATATTTTATAATTAAAATATATATAGCAGAAACAATGATTAATTAGAAAAAATTACAGGTTTATGCCTTCCTGTATCAACCAACAAAGATTGTTCAAAGAGCAAAGATGTTTCACAGTTCTAGAAATACAATTACATATTATTTCTTAATTTACAGGTCAAACTTGAGCCCTAACATGCTCAGTCAGAAAAATCAGCTGGTCAAAGTAAACCTTAGCTCCCACTTTAACATTTAAACGTAAAAATCAGTATGTTGATTTCAAATAAGCAGTCACACCCTAGAGGTAAGTACAAAATGCCACAGTTTCATATGGGACTGAATATAATATAATATAATATAATATAATATAATATAATATAATATAATATAATATAATATGAAATATAATGCAGGAAAAAAATTAGTAATAATTTTTTTAAAATTCTTCTCTAAAAAGTTCTGCTTGTTCTATGTTTGTGCATATTTTAGGAAGGGATTTATTGTTCACCAAAGAAAAGCTGTGAAAATTTATTCCAGGTTTTAGCTGTTGAAAGCATAGTGGAGAATTCAAGGAAGACGAATATATACGTTTTCGGTTGGCGGGGGATTTTCTAATGTGTGATTTAGAGAATTGTTTATTTTAGGACAAGTCAAGGACTGAATCACAGGGAGTCACTTTTTATTTTGTTTTACTTCACTTCTCTCTGGAGGGATGCCAGGACCGGCAGGGCTCCTGTTCTGGGGCTGGTGCTGCTGGCTGCCTCTCCTTGCGTAAGCGGCTCCCGGTGCCACCGCTCCAGGTACCACTGCTGCAGCGTCCCTGGACAGCAGCCTGCTCCATCGGCCCTCCTAATTCATTCCTGGTGCTCCAATGTCCTCCTTTCCAGGCACCAGCCGTGTCAGGCAGCTCCTCCGGGCCCCTTGCGGGTGCTGGGGATGATGCCAGGCACTTCTCTGCCCTCCCTGCAAAGCCAGGAGGGGAGGAGACAGTGCTGCTGCCCTGTCCATCCCTCCTGCACCCTCTGCCCTTCACAGAAGCCTCTGCCACCCGTGTGTGCCCATCTCTGCTGCCCTGCAGCTACAAACACCCTTTCTGGCCTGGGTGGGAGCAGCAGCTTCTCGCCCACAGCGCTGTGGGCAGCATAAGGAATTCCTCTTACTTCCAGACCCATAGAGGCTTTCCTGGTGAAATAAATCAGTGCCCACTGACCCCAAGCTTCCTACAGACCCAGGGCGCCTGGCCCAGGTGGGGTTTGCATTTTTGGCATGCATGGTCCCGCCCTGGGCTTTGGGCTCTGGGAACAGCTCAGGGAGAATTGGCTGCGCTTGGAATTCCATGTCTCTGGTGGAGATGCAGCATTTAAGCATTAATTTGTTCTGCATGAATTTGCACAGGAGGCGAACACAGAGGTCAGATTCTGCCACGTTGAATCATGAGGGCCTCTTAGTTCTGCCTGCCTGCCTGCCTGCCTGCTGATCAAGGTTAATAAGAGCTGGCAAGCTCCAGAGGCCCAGTTACACTGCTTTAAAATCTTTCAAAGGCAACACTGAATATCACAAGTAAAATCAACTGTGTTGGTCTCACTGGAGTTGCATTTGCTTGCCTCAGTTGTCAGTTTATCTATTAATAAATAGGTAAACCTGTTGCTGAAATAAACCACTTTTCTTAGGTCAATATTGATTTAGGCTGAAACTGCATTGAAATGGGGATTGAAAGCATTTGAATAACTGTTGACTTCTGTTGCACTTTCTATATTGCACCTTCAACATCTGCAGTGCAAGGAAAGTTTTATAATTGAATTAAATCTCATTCTGCTGTGGCTGACACCAGACACATTTGTGACATGAAGGCTGAAGAGATCAGTCTTCCCTTCACAATAGAGATCTTGCAAAAAAAAAAAAAAAAATGTATCATTAAACAGAATTCTTGCTCCATCAAATAAGCCTACACAGAAACTTCTGTGATTCAGTATAGCTCAGAGACAGCCCTGTGCTTCACACCTGAGCTGAACTCCTCGAGTCTGCATAACTGATCTGCATCCCGGTGATCCAGCCCATATTCTCACAGTGACAGCAGCATTCAAGAGCCCTATAACCATTGCCTGTGTCCTGCACACTCAAAAGTCACAAGCCCCTCAGCTCTTGCTACTGAAGTTTTTGGTGTTCCGCTACTGCCCATGCCTAAAATAGCTTCCTTGGTACATGGCTGGACATCTGCATTCTTATCTCACTTCTGCACATGGATTAGAAATCAGAATCTCTTCAGTTTAATCCCCATGAACCATGCATCCACTGCCTGGTATAGCTACTGCAGATAACCGCTGTCCTGAGGGCAGGATATAATTCAGATTGATTTAATTTCAAACCAGTAGCAGTGTTGCTGAGTGAAGAATGGGGAGAAATCATCCACATTTTCTAGAGATTGTAATGACAATTTTAGTATTGTCTCTGCTTTAAAAGAAGAAGTCCACTGCCAGTTCTGAAAAAGATGGCTCAGATGTTTAAGTCCAAAGTGGATGCTAAGCTTTGAATACTAGGTTTGCATAAACGCTGATCTTAGGTTGCAGAGAAATGCCATTCAGGGATGAAAATCAGATTTATGTCATCCCTTCTCAACATTTCTGCCTTGGAGGATTCCCCTCCTCAACCTGCTCTCTAGCAGGAATCCTGTTGGGAAGTGTTTCAATCCCACTGCACCTCAGCAGAGCCCATCTATGTAAAGTCAGTCAGCTCTTTTATCCAGAGGATGGGGAAGACAGCAGCAAAAATACCATGCAGGAATTCCCAACAGAGTACCTAAGGGCCAGCTGCCCTCATCCTGACACCAAGGCAGGGCAAGAGGATAATCCTCTGGGCTGCATGAGGCTGCGAGGTGCATCTGCACCTGCTGGGCAGAAATAGCAGCACCGAGTGATTGCAGAGGGATGATGCTCCGGGAGGGGATTCGTGCTCTGGGTTAGCTGCTCACCACTCTCCTCTTAGCCACCGGGCTGCTGCTGGCTGTCAGATACTGATCTAAAAGAAGGCATAGGAACCCAAAAACATTTCATCTCCCAGCATTCACAGGCGCTGCCATCACAGCGAAGGCTCTGCAGCAATGTTCGGCTACCGAGAGCCCGTGTGGGAGGGAGCAGGGCTCCGCTCTGCGCTCAGCGCTAATGCTTTTGCCTAAGCATAATCCAGCTGAAGGTCTTTTCAGTACAGCAGGGTTCAGTGGAGGACTAGCTGAGTGTGCTGGTTCAGAGGGCACTAATGCAATTGTGTGATTAATTTACGTCTGTGCTTTTGTTTGCTGCGCAGGCTGCGGTCAGTGGAGATGGGCAGCAGGATGCGCTCCCTCCTCCAGTGCTCCCTGGCCTCTGACAAAGATGACTGCTGGCCTCTGAGATCTCTCCTTCGGAGCAGCCATGAGTCACTGCCCCTGGGTAAACAGTGAATTCTATGATGACACTCACGTTTGAAAGACAGTGAGGTGGAACAAACAAGGTAATTTATTAATAAATATTTATTTCAAGGAAACATATTTGGCTTAATCCTTTTTCCACTGATGTTAATAGAAGTTTTGCATTGACAAAAGGCACTGCAGCATTTGTAACGTATTTTGACATCTGTGGATGAAAGGTTCTAAATAATAGCTAAGGATTATGTATTCCTCAGTGGGAACATGAGTTAGCCTGCTGGATAAATTAATAAACACATTGTTATGTAAGTATGGTAAAATGCTGCTGATGCTTCATGATTAAACTTGACATGTTGACAAAAGGAAGCTTAGGATTTGGCTTATTTTATTTTATTATACTTTTTTAAAAATTTGATTTTAAAAAAATTTCGTACTTGCAAGGCTTGCTTGAAAAATCTCCAAGTACTTTCAGTTTAAAGACATTAAATTTCCAGATGGACACAAATACATTCACCTCTACATTCTCTACATTCTCTACATTCTCTACATTCTCTACATTCACAGGTAGAGAAATTGAGGTATGCAGAAGATACTAAGACTTCAGTGTCAGGGGATCTGTGAACTATAGGCTGCACCTCTGGTCATTACAAAGGTACAGAAAGTGATATTTAATTGTTCTCATCGTGTAAAAACCTCAAAATGGTCTCACAAAAAGAAAGTGACCTGCCTGGTGTAACAGAAAGCAGATGTTCTTTGGGTTTAGATATTTAATAATGGCCAAGAAAATTTACCATGCACTCATTGTGGTGTATGTTCTATTTTACCCTAAGTATCACCATGAACGCTGCAAGTGTGGAAGACCCCAGGGGTCTTTCTTGGCTGTGTGGGTGCCACACAGGTTCCTGTCTCGGGTGTTTGGTCATTAATCCCAGCCAGCTGCATTTGCCCCTGGAGACACTGTGCAGCATTGCTAAATGGGGGTGGGTGCTAAAGCCCATCCTTGCACTCCAGCCCCAACACTGCAGGTCTGCTTTGTGCCACTCTAATTAAGCCAAAGACCTTTCTTTCTCTCTCTCTCTCTCCTTTGATCGAGATCCCTGATCTTATCACAAGCATTTGTACAGTGGTCCTCATTGTGGTTCTTGAGAATCATTTAGATACCATGCTTGATCCCAAAACGGAACTATCTAGCACCTAAAACTGGTGACTATTGATAACACATTTACAGGCATTAAACTGTGGTACATAGGAGATTGGTGTTTGCTACTAAATGCTGGAGAGCCTAGTATGGAGTATTTATTTCAAATCATATTTTGTTATATTTGTAAATATAATTATATATTTATAACAAATTATAATTAAAAATTACCATGGAAATGATTCTTTTTCCAGGTGCGGCCTACATAATTTCTGCAAAGGAAGCCCTTAGAAATGACTAAGAATTAAATTAGTTATCACCAACTTCCAGTGCTTTTGTCTTAGTCTGGTATTGTATTTTCTGCACTTTCAGCAACTCCAAAATTATTCTCCTGGACTTGGACAAGGTAAAGATTAAAAGACCCATTTGTAGCAGGTGATAGTTTTATTCAGAGCTGAAGAAGATTTGGATTTTGTGTTTTGGGGATTTCTCATTTTTCCTTCAAATTTAGTGATTTGTAACTGAAAGAGTTTAGCAGTCTGCCCTTTGTTACTGGAGTCCTGCTCTGCAAATACCACTTTTGGTGTCCATGCAGTAAGCTGTCAGCCTCTTTAGAGATTTTTTTTGTAATGGCTTTATACAACGTGGGTGTACTTTCATCTACAAGGTCACCTTGTAGAAGGTGACAAAAACCCATCACGTTAGAAAAAAATATCCTTGGGAAATAAGGTCTGTCTAGTACCGGTGCTCAGGGATCTGCTTGTTCCCTGCCTTTCCAAACTGTTTTATCCACTGAGATGACTCATGAGGACAAGGACTGTCTCATAGGCTGTCTGTACCTAGCACAGGGAGTCCCAGGCTCAGCTGAGTCAAGGGCTCTTCTATACCAAAGGCAATTCGGCCTGATGGAGCCTGTTAGCTATGAAACAATAACACTCAGATCAATCAGGTTGATAACTAACCTTCCTTTTCTTCTCTTAGATACAGATAATGGAGATTCTGCCTTCCATTACTCCTTTGGTATTAGTAAGGGGAATTATTTAATACCATGGGAAATGAAGCCAAAGATGCAACTGAAATTCATTTCAATGTAGTGAAGACTTTGATTCTTCTGCAAGTCTCTTACACTTAAGACTTAATGCACAAAGAAAGGTGAAGTCAGTGTCATGGGCTGGCATTTCTAGCTTGCACTGCATTTGCTTGGAGGTAAGGAAGTATAAAAACCAAGGGTGGGATAACACTGGGCATTTATGTATTATCTCTTTACAGGAGAGGAGGATGCATTCCCAAATGCATATTGTCTTCATCTCACCATTGCAATCATTGGTGTCAAAAGCTTTTATTGCCAAGTTTTCATGTGTGAAGAGAGTGCCTGGTGCAGCTGGAGATGCCTCCTGGAGGTCACAGCCTGTGGGTTGCTGCAGACAGTCGAGGCCCAGCTGCCTGGTTCTGTCTTAGCACTCAAACAGATACTCTGGTGTGGGGCGTTTCTCTCTGGACACAAAAGCTGCAGAGAGCAGTGATTCCCTCCTCATGGTACAGCAGCTACTGTGCAGCTTGCTTCCCTGCATCATGCTCTCTTTATTCCTTTCCAAAATGCTTGCAGACAGAAAGCAATTAGAAACACTAAGAAATGTCGTTAATAGGATGATCTCTGTGCTACTGACCTTTTCCCAGTCTTGGGGGACCAAACAAGTCTCCTGCTCAGCCCTGCCAAGCATAACATCTGCCTGTGTGGGACCAGTCTGTTGTTAACCCAGCCTGTGAGACTCCTCTGCCATTACTGCCTCTCTGTCTCTCCGTTTCCCACCTCCACGTCTTCCCCTCTCCCACCAGCTCCTTTCCCACATCTGGTCTCCCTGCATGTCATTTTCCTGCTCTCCCTTTCCCAGAGCAGCTCCCACCCAGCCTCTTTCCCACCGGGCTGGCGCTCAGCCTGACAGCAGCAGTGACCTTTCGAGCGCATGCAGTGCCGTGTGTGCTGTGGAAACATGCTCCCCTCCACGTGTCAGCACAGACACAGCCTCTCATAAACTTTTGACCCTTGCTTAGTCCTCTGCCATCCCCGGCAGAACCAATGGCAGGGTTATACGCCCGGGTTTAGTTACCAGTGTCTGGAGACTGCCAGGGAGCACAGTGTTGCAGCTCTGATTACACTCAGGTGGAAGAAAAATACTCTTAAGGCAACAGCTGCTATTTTATTTTTTGCTTCATTTTTTTTCTAGGCTGTTTCTCCTCTTCTGTATTTTTAAAAAATTGTTATTATTCCCTTAGGTTGCTACTCAGGAGCCAGCTGTGAAAGAATATATCCCTTGAGTATTACAGCATGGTGCTTCCTGAGCTCTGTAAGAAGTCCTTGTTATGGGTGAGGGCAAGGAAGAGCATAGAAACAGAGACAGGTGGTCGCAGTCCTTTTGGGAGAGTGGAGAAAAGGCAGTAGCAGCAAGTCCGTATGTCTAAACTGGAGATTTAATCACAGAAATTATGCCTTCCCTGAGTCCAGTGAAAGAAAAATCCTTCCCCAGTCAAATGCTGCACAGAACACTGTCCCAATTGCTTTGCTCCTGCTAGTAAATAAATTTTAAAAAAGACTTTCCAATGAGTTCCAGTGCAATCTTCAGTCCTCCAGTGGTTTGCTTTTCCTATTTCCAGCACTGCAATTGTTCTCTAACAGTTTATAAGCTTCAAAGCCTTGCTTAGAAAATATTTTCAAAAGCATTATCCTGTCATACAATATATTTGTAACACAATAATTTTCTTAACAGCTCTGTACATTATTATATCAGCCTCAAGAAGTGATTTGTTTAGACAGTTTCTCACACCAACTTGAGTAATCTCATGAGGTTTGGCTGTGCTCCTTTATCCTCCTCTCTTTGTTCCTTTCCCCTGTTTAACCAGAGCATTAATGCATGGAGATACAAGCAGCCATAGTGAGTGCATCTTCATGAGGAAGGCTAAACCCGAGGAAGGCTAAACCCGAGGAATGGCACACATGCTTCTCCTTACCTGGATTTACAGCCTAGATGGCCCCCAGCCTCTCCTACTCGTGTGCCAGGCACAGTAAGCTATAGTTCCCAAAAACCCAATGGTATTTTGGTGTTCCCCTGGGGCTCCCTTTGGCCTTCAAGGAGGGAACAAGCTCATATTTCATTTGAAACCAAATCTACAGAATGTTTCTTGCTGTTACAGAAGACAGAAAGCTCCAGAATACCTAGAATATCATAGATCCAAACAGCTTTCTATTTGCGGTTGCTTGATTTTGGAGGCGAGCCTGACTCAGGACTTTCTGTGCTTGACTTGGCAAAGCCCACCAGCTTTCACCAGCCTCAGCCTCCAAATATTTGCCTGCTTCATTTCAGACATGTATCCCTGCAATGCAGATTATAGGCAAGACACATTTCTTTATTTCTTTCCTTTCTCCTGCAAAAAATATTTTCCTTTTGTGTAGTTCATCGGCTGTATTTTTGTGTCATCTTGAAACACAGGTTGATTCTGCAGAGAGAGCAGCACACAGCATTCAATGTTTGAACTGTCCATTTAACTCCATCCGGACTCTGTAGTCTTGAAACAAATGTGCCACATCACAGCATAAATTCACTGCAGAGAAATAAGACTAATTCTAGTTACTGGATTTAACAAATGGTGTTTACAAAGTAGTTGTTTGATTCTTTTAATTTCTTGTCATATCCTGTTCCATTTAAACTTGATAGCCTATTTTTTAACAGAACAGGTGCCACACCTTTAATGACTGTGACACAGTATCTCATTACCTTAAAAAAAAAAAAATCAACAAAAAAGTTTGAAGCTTATTGTTAGCTTTCATGAGAGAACTTGCAGACAGAGCAGAAAAGTGCAGTCAGGTTCAGGAACCTGATGAGGAATAAAGAGCAATGTTAAATAAATTATTACTTATGAATTATTAAAAATAAGTCACACTTCTATAGCTCCTCTCAGATAATGAACTCAAATCCATTTATAATTAATTTCGCAACTCCATGTAGGTGAAGGAACTATGCCATGTTGGTTTTATGAGAAAAGAGCTGAGACTTTGACATGTGAAGTGTTTAAAGTGATGTAATACCAGGGAATTTTCCCCACAGGACATTCCAACAGGTAAGTGAGGTGGGCAAGCATCTGGGTTGTTTGTCTAAGTTTTAACTTCTGGAGCTGGGACTGTCTGTCTGTCCGTCCTGCATTTGGTTGGAGTCTGGTCCAATGGGGTCTTCAGATTTGCTCAGAGAGGGACTGACCCAGCACCTCTCACTCAATGGCATTTGGGCTGTTGAACTCCTCATCCTGAAAGTCAGAGTTGCCAAAAAGACATTTCACGGTGCAATGACGTGACAGGATGCTGAGGGCTCCTGTCACTGTTGTTGAAACCGGAAAATCGTAGTGCTGCACAGCAGAGGCAAAAAAGGGCCATAGCAGACAAATGCTGATTTAACTCATGGATGGGAGAGCTGCAGCTGCTGAGACTGGGAGCTGTTGTGCCACGTGCCGACAGGAAGCAGAAGGGCTGACTTGTCTGATCTGCTGACACGCGGCAAGGAAAGCATTCAGCTGCTGCTGAACCCAATGGAAAATTAAAATCCTACCCCAAATGATTTTCTGACATGGTATATTCCCAGAAAAAGCAATGACATTTACTGGCGCACTGACAATAACATGAACATTACACATAACCAAGTGTTCTATCAGAGCTGAAGTCAACTGTGCAGCCCAGATTACTTCCACTTTTGTAGACTGCATTGCAGAGTGCTGTGGGAAGCAGTATTTTGGGAAGCATAATGAGTAGATAATCTGAGCCCCGTGAATGCAGGAGAACGTGACTTGCCCTTTTCCCTGCACTGCTTGGGTTTGCAAATGGCAGATATTTTCTTTTCCTAGCTTTCAGCCTCATTTTATTTCTCATGGGCAATTGAATCAAGTTGCACCGTACCTGTGGTATCCTATGACTATGCTCCTTATCAGGCAATGGCAATCCTTCTGTGAAACAACACATCTAAACCTTTCCTTACCTCACTGGCCTTGCCCCGGTGAAGGTATTCTGTGGTCTGTACCTTCTGCATCTGCTCACTGCATCACACAGGGAGCAGCAGTGAGATCCTGAAGGCAGAGAATGCTATTTTTGGTTCTGTACTTTAAATGTGAGCCTTTTTTCCTTCCTCCTAAAATTGTGTTTATTATCAGATCATGTTTCAAAGAGGCAATGAATTTCTGCATTTAAAACACTTCTACAGAAAGTGGTGGGCTTTCTTGATAAAGAGACAGGTAGAAAGAACCTGTTCAATTTCAAATCTCTGAAAATAAAGATCCTGTCAAATTATATTGCTTCCTTCTCATATTGCTGCTATTTAAGCTGTTCCAGAGGCTTGTTCTGACTATATTCAGCAAGAGGTGCACGGAAGTTGTCTGCAGCTTCGGTCCATGAGGAGCCCAGGGAGCGTCAGGAAGAGGATGATCATGATGAATGCCCACCTTCTCCTGGGGCCAGCAGGTTTCCTCCAAGAACTGAGATCCAGATGGTGCCAACAGGTGATCTGCTATTCATGTAGCAGTAGAAAAGCTGTCAGGACTCCAGCTGCTGATGGATGAACTCCGTTTCTCTCATGGGGTTTTCTATTTTCTGACTATAAGTTTTAGCTGCACTAGATAAACAGTTTCCTTCCTCAAAGCACCATCCTTTCCACAGGAAATTTTTTGTTAGCTCTTGTTCTGCAGCTTTCTGTTGACTTAGGGGTTACATATGCTGCAAAACCTGCCCATAAAATGAATCACAGGATCACAGAATCATCAAGGTTGGAAGATACCTTCAAGATCATTGAGTCCAACCATCAATCCAGCACCACCACAATCACTCCTAAACCATATACCTAAATGCCACACCCAGAGGCCTCTTGAACACTTCCAGAGATGGTGACCCCAACACATCCCTGGGCAACTTATTCCAATGCTTAACCACTTCTAGTGACAAACTATTATTGTTTAATATCTAATCTGAACCTCCCGTGGTGCAACTTAAGGCCATTTCCTCTTGTTCTTTCACTTGAAACATAACAGAAGAGACCATCCCCCAACTCACTATAGCCTTCTTTCAGATAGTTATAGAAAGAAATAAGGTCTCCCTGGAGCCTCCTTTTCTCCAGATTAAACATCCCTATAAGGAATTGAGCTGCTCGTCATAAAACATGTTTTCTAGACCCTTCACCAGCTGCGTTGTCCTTCTCTGGACACACTCCAGCACCTCATTGTCTTGTCATGAGGGGTCCAGAACTGAGCACAGCAGTCCATGGGCAGCCCCACCAGTGCTGAGTACAGGGGGACAATCCCTGCCCTGGCCCTGCTGGCCACACCATTGCTGATCCAGGCCAGGCTGCCATTGGCCTTCTTGGCCACCTGGGCACACACAGGCTCATGTTCAGCTGCTCTTAACCAGAAATCCCAAATGCCTTTCTGTTGAGCAGCTCTCAAGCCACCCTTCCCCCGCCTATAGAGCTGTGTGGGGTTGTTGGGACCCAAGTGCAGGGCCTGGCACTTAGCCTTGTTAAACTTCACCAGTTGTCCTCAGCACATCAACCCAGCCGGTCCAATGTATTTAGAGAAACTTTTTTTTTTGGTCTTTAGGAGAAGCAGCCAAATTAAGTTCCAGTTTGGCTTTGGCCCGTCTAATTTTCTCCCTAATAACCTCACAATAACCTTGTAGTCCCCCTGAGGTTACTTGCCTCTCCTTCCAGAGGTGCTACTCTCTCCCTGAGCTCCAGCCTAAGTTCTCTGAAGATTTAGTGAATATTGTGGTGTTCTTCATAATCTGGTGAACAGCTGACTCTCATCTCTGTGTATACGTGAAAGAGCATGGAGGGAAGAAATCTATGCCAAGTAATGGCCATATGAATAATTTCTTTGACACAAAACTATTTTGTATCTTTACAAAGCCTTGTATCCCTATGAAAGCAGAAGTTACCCAGGCAGCACATTTAGCCTCTGGGGCAGTATGCTCTTTTCCTATGTTTGTTGCATATTTTCTAGCAACTCTTATTTACTTTTTCAGGATTAATCAGTTGTAATCACTTGTTAGAGGTTTTCTGACTCCACCAGCAATTATTTTGCCATCCTGCACTACACATTTCCAGAGTGAACAATAGACTATATATTTTGCATTTTGTAATAAAGATATGGCAAAAAAACATTTATGTCTTTTTGAATAAATAGAGTGTATGTAAGATCTGAACAACAGAATGAGGTATGGGTTTGGGATTTGATTGTAATTTTAGCAAGTGAAACATGACATTAAGATTAGAAGGGAAATATTTGCTGAAAATAAGAAAAGGTTGCCTCAACTTTTTGGAATTGCAAGATGGTATTCAAAAGAGGTATTTTCATACCCACCAGGGAGCCATACAGGGTTTATGCAGATTTGACATTTTCTTCTTTCTTCTCTATTTGTATCTGGAGCCCAGGGTGAACAAGCTCCTTTGTGTTTGCTCTCTCTAAATATCTTTGTCTGGGCAGCTGTTGATTCAGGCCCTGTGAATAAATAAAATGAAGAGGACCTCCTGCATGATTCAAAAAGAAATGTTATTTTCTGAACCCCGACTTGCCATTTGTGGTGTTTGCATTATCTTATTAGACAAATAAATGGCCTGATTTCTCTCCTCACGAGAATATTAGCTTTGCACTTCCAAAAGCTGCAGCAAGTGAACTTTACTGACATTAATGGGAGGTGACGGCAGGCGAGGGAAGACGTTGCCTTTGTCCAAGAGGAGGAGAAGCTCTGTGAGCCCAGTGTGCCTGCAGCGCTCCAGCTTCATGCACAGATTTTATTCTCAGTGCCTGTGAGTGTTACTGAGGGAAATAAAAGACAAAATCCTTTAAGAATTCTGTCCTGTCACCCCCCTGCACACTGCCACCCACCATTGCTTAGGAAGGACTATCCAAGTGAAAACCTCAGCGGTCACTGGTTGCAAGCATTGAAAAATGGGGTCAGCTGACAAAAAATGCATTCATTTGTAATAAATATAATAGCAGTTACAATTCCATTAGCCTTATTTTACACATATGGAGATGGATACATGGAAAAACACAATTTGCTGAAACTGGGGGAGCACCAGCTGGGCCTGGGATGCAGGTCCTCCCCTTTCCAGCTTTCTCTTTTAATGACTAGACCAAATTTAGTGATCCCAACATGCGATTGCTACCTGATATTCTTTATTAAAGGTGATTAAACTTGTCAGGAGAGCCTCACGCAGCTTTTTGAGGTTCAGGTATCGTCACTGACCCTCATTAATATTTGTGCTGCCTCTTGAGAAGCATCAGGCAGTTTGGACGAACGTTCCTGCCCTGGCAGCTCAGTGGCTGTGATTGTGTCACTCAGGTCACACAAGCCCCATTTCACATCCCGTTAACATGTATGAAGGCTGCCGCACTTCTCTCCATCCTGTACCAATGTTTTAGCTCCTCTGCCTTTTGGGCAGCTCAACACTGGGGAGGAAGGTGATGAAAAGGATAAAAACACAGAGACAATATGTAAGGAGGTAAGGAGATACGAGAGCTGTCAAACAGGAAGTGGAACGGATGCTGTGCCTTCACCAGATAGGGAAGAAGCCTGGGAAACACTGTGTAAGTCATATTTACCAATACGCTCTGTGGAGAATATTACCCCGTGGCTGTGGATTTGAATGGCACATTGAAGGCTCAGTCTGGGGCTTGTGTGGGCTGTGGGGGCTCCCTGGCTGGGCAGCTGCTCTGTGAACATGCACTGTGGAGGAGACAGGGCTGGAAGGTGTCTCATGCTTAGCAGGGGTGACTTGACAGGGCTGCTGTGAACTCAGGGGAGATTATTCTAAGCAATCACCATGCATTTTAGAAACTGCAGACATTTTCGGTGTTCTGGAGTTTCCAGTGTGTTAGAGCAGGAGGCAGTTTAGGCAGATAAAAGTAAATACTGCTCGTGTCTACAGCTGTGCTTGAGCTGTTCTCAACCTCCAGAACACAGGAAAAGGACATCAGATTAAATACAGGTTATCAGGATAAAAAATGACAAAATTTCTGTTAGTCAGCATGATCAATTAAATGAAATTTAATTTGCTTTCCAAATGTATGCACAGGACAAACCCAAAGCCTTCAGGTGACAAGTCCAGACAAAATGGACTGTTCTTATTTCTCTTCAAGTAAATGGCAAATCTGAACCACTTCCAGAGTTATTGGTAGCTGTGTTGCAAAGCTGGCCCTGGCATGATGACAGCTCGAGTGGATAGAGCTGAGGCCTGTCTAAGGAGTGCATTTCTTTGGGAAAAGCCAGTCTTACACAGTTAGCAGCTGGAAGAGGAAAGAAATATTTTTGGGGTCATATAGACCAAACCGCCTGAAAACAGAACATCAAGTCACAGAGAGTGCAAGTGCAGCAAGGCAGGATGAACACATCCTGAGAGAAAAGATGAAACTAGGTCATAAAATCTGAGAAAAGAGGAGATATCACACTTATCATTCATTAGCAATTCCCAGGTTGCTTGGCATCTCAGATCAAGTGTCTGGTCCAGGGATGGATTTCACAGGGGACCAGAATGATTCCCACTTAAAGAAAGCTCAGATTTTGTAAGTATTATTGCAGAAACTGAGGGAATTTCTTACATTAACTGTCTGTCATGTGCCAGCCTGGTCCAGCCACACAGCAGGGCTGTAACTCCCAGGGGAGGGGACAGCTCTCTTTCCTTTCCTCAGTGGCAGCAGTGTGCCAGCCAAGGGAAGCGGCAGCCTCCATGCCTTTGTGAAATATGCAAAGCCCTGGGGCATCCACTTCTTCTTAACAACTTTCTTTCAAAGGAAAAACAAGCCTTAAAACAAGGTCCTGGGCTGTCTGTTGAGGTTTTTATCAAGCGTACCTTTAGCTACTTAAAGCTTAATCAAAATCTGCCTCGAAGCTCATCCATGTAAGAGAGCAGCTCTGACTGCAGCTGGGAGCACCACAGGGTGGTTGACTTCTCCTTGCCTGGTGAGATGCACTCAGCCTGACAGTGCTCTCATTTCTCAGCAGCTAGGAGGGGCTATTATATCTACAGGTTCTCTGCTGTAGGCAGTTTCACCATCTAAGTAGAGATGAAAGCATTGGTACAAACCCCTGAAATCAAGATTGATGAAAAATTCTTCTACTATGCAGGTATAATCAACTGATGGGAAGTACACCACTGACTACCTGCTCTGGATATGTGTGGAAAAAAGAGCACAAAAGAAGCCCTCATCTTGCTTGTATTTAGCTCCTTTGCTATTGTTAAAACAGATTTGTTATACTCAGCATGTCTGGTGATACGAACTCCCGAAGGGGCAGAGAAATGTAATGACCATGTCTAGCACTGACATTCAGATGTCCATGGTCACAAAGACAAGGATGGCACTGCTCCCAGGAGCATGGCACTCTGTGGATCCATTAAAGACTAATAGATTTGTGGTAAACCACAAACTGTTTGAAGCCTGTCAAACTATCTGCTGTGCTGCTCTAAACCTGAGCTAAAGTGGCACTTGCAGAGGAGAAAGGAGAATTTATTTATAGTATGCACATCTCAGAGTCCCGCGTAACAAGAGTGTTTGTTTTCCTCAGGGTCCTTGAACAGACTTGTATGGGTAAAGTTTGTCTGTTTGCACATTGTTATAAATGATACTGAGCTGCAACAGAACCTAATCTTGACAAAGGTGGCTATGTTGCTATGGGAAAAACTCCAAGAGACCCAAAAGTGCCTTTTAGTACTACATGAAAATGTGGTTTCCAATCCAAATAACACTTCTCCAGCTCTCTCTTTCGCATTCAAGAGATTTGTGCCTGAATTACCTTGTTTTCCCAGAAATGACAGATATTTAGCCTGAAGGGATTTTGCTTACAACTTCTGTTACTTTACAATGTGTCATTGGCTTATGTTGCAGCACAGTAGTGTTCATCAAGATAACATGATATGAAGTTACAGGTGATAATGCGACATGAGCCATAGGTTAACCCAAGAAACAACTCTCTTTTCCCTTCAGAATCAAACACCTGTCATTACTTAAGTTTTTTCTTTTTTGTGTATTTTTAAGTTTTGATCTAACTGGGAAGGTGTCTATTCTGGCAGTAGTCGTTTTTTTTTCATTTTAAAGGCATTGGAGCATGTGAAGCTTCAGCTTAATTAGAGTCACTTTCAGAGATGGCTGAGTATATCTAACATTTTCTTTAAAGATGATGTTGTATTCTGGTAGGCCATATGGGAAATAATGCCAGTGGTTTGAACATTTGTGAACTTCACTTGTAATTGTTTAAAAATTAATGTTTGGTAAATACACACACATTGGCTAATAAAGATGATAAAGATTATCAAGGGTGTGGCTGGAAAGTGTAAAGTACGTCAGTCACTTAGAAGTAGCCACATTATGTTTATTTACAACTATATTAATTATTTTTAATTATTTTTATATTTTTAATATACATATACTGTTGCAAAACAGAATCTCCCATTCCACCCACTTTTCCCAGTGTCCTGGTAGACTGGGGTCTAAGGTACTCTTGAAGAATTATTTCTTTCACTGTCTACAGCTACTCCCTGATTAAAAGACACGGGCTATTTGTGCATGTCTTCCACATATGCAATAATGATATCCGTGTATATACTGCAGAGATTTTTGATATATGTTGTTGTCTGCTTATTAGCCCACCTTCCCAGGATTTATATTGAATTTCAACTCTTACACTCACTCAAATGCTTGGTAATGACAGCATTTTAAGCCTATCCATCAGACATCACAGGATTGCAGGCAAAAGTCATAGGCTGTCAAAGCTTTTCTACTGGGCTTCCCCCATCAGTATTCTGGAAGAAAAACAAATACAGCCTTCAAAGCTAGGACAGATATGTGCATCTGCTTCTGTTCTACAGATTCAAAAAAGAGTCAGTGATCACATATTTTAGAACAGCATGTTTTTATCTGAACACTGAACTGTTGGTTTACGGCAATTCACAGGAATAAAAATAGTCCAGGGCTATGTTTCTAAATTGGCTTTTAGGTGGTATCTCATGTACAATTAGACCAGTCTCTTGATGGAAGGTTTTATGACCCCTGGTTAGCCTGATCTAAATTTAGTGCTGGAAAGGATAATTAGTTAACATGTGTAATAGCTTTAAAGGTGCTTGTCATTATTAAAGTGTACAGAGTTAGAAAAATATGGAAATTATACCAAAGCTAAAATGTAGAATATTGGCAATCACTTTATGGTTATGTAAACTGAATAAGCTGAAAATTAGATGGAACTCTTGGGGTGGTCCACTTGCTGGAACTAAGCTTCTTGGCTCTTAATGACTTTGCCCTTTCCAGAGTGCTGAGCAAGGTTTCCATCCTGCTGTTTCTTCCTGTGTGTCATTTCTAATGGCTTCAAGACTTATCTTTGTCACAATATAATTGATTTTACAGGAAATGCCTGTCAAAAAGCAAGCAGGAAATGGGGGAAAACCCCCACATTTGCATGGGCTGATGTATACTTACACACAATTAACATAATGAATTATGTGTTGGGAAAAGATTTTTTTTTTACAATGAGCTCATTGACTTAGGTTTTTTTTTACACATTTTATACAGATTTAGTATCCAAGTAGGAAATCTTTTTCAACTAAATCTTTACGACATTTTAGTAAACTAAACACAAGAAAGGAGAAGACTGTGCACTAAGCAATTGCTGTAAGTAATCAACAGAAAGTACATATAGTACTTGTACAGATCCTTCAGTTACTCAGCATAATTCAGGGTATATGTACTTGATTGTTTTGCAACAAAAATTATTTCATGGCATATCTTCCAGATTTAACCTGCGTACAGATGCTTCAAAGTATTTGCAGCTTCTGAGCACTTGTTAACTCTAAAAACTCTGCTATTCAGGGAAACTAGTAACACCATCTTACCAGCACAGGAATGCAAATGCTACTGCAGATACAAGTCTGTAAATTACTTGAATATCAAATTTTCTTAGCTTTTGCTTTATTCATCTTCTAAGGCACAAAGAGAAACTTAGTGTTTATTTGCAGAGAAAGGGGCATTTCGCATTCTACATTCACTGTCTGCTCTCTTGTTCCCTGTGATGGTGGGATAGCAGCACAGTACTAATCTCTGCTCACTCTGAGTACACATTGGTTGAGGGTAGGTTAAGCCTGGAAGGACATGAATGAGCTTGAAAGTATCCATCAGAAAGAAGACAAACATATGATAGGGTAGGTAGGTAGAACAACTAAATACAAAATCTTTCACAAAATGCTTTAACTTTTTGTACCAAAACTTTCTGCTGATCCAGCAGGTAATTGCTAATCAAGTACAAAATGAGTTCCTCTAGAAGGAGCTCCCGGCTTGAAACACTTGGCCTATGTCATACCGGAGACCAGACTGAATGACCCAAAAATCTCTCTCTCTAGCCTACAAAGACAGGAAGCAATCAAAGAAAAAAAACCACCACCAGCAGCAATAACAAAATCAGATCATCATCCAAAGTCATTGTCCTGTCTCTAGCATTGTTCTGAACTGGCAGCTAATGGCTGACTGTCCCTGTCCCGCCCAACTTCCGAAGATGCTTTTTACAGCCAAAATTAATCCACAACCCTTAAGTGTGAATTCTGATTAATTTCAGCCACAGTTTTGTGGCTGGTGCTGTGGCTGTAACATCTAGCAGAACAATTTAATTTCTTTAATAATCTAAACCTAGATTACCACTTTTTAACTGGATTCATCCATTAGAAAGACCCCAGGAAGCAGGATGGTCAAGAAGGATGAAACTGATGGCAACAGCCATAAACTGCACAGACCTTAACTGCAGGGACACAGAAACTTCAAGACCCCCCAAACATCTGCTCTGAGCTTCCTTCCAAGAAGCTTTGTTGTGGATACTATCACCACTGCAGATTAAAAAACTGTGGGGTTTTTAAATTGCATTTTATTCTCGACGCTGAAGAGGCTTTGTAAATGCTGGCCAGACAAACACGGAGCTGTGCTACCCGTCAGAGGAAAAATGATTTCTGCATTACAGAAATGTTGCTTGCAATATTAAGGTCACAGCGTTCCAACAGGATCCCGCTGCAGAGATGAACACGGCCCCGATGCGCTGTGTTGTGCGGTGTCGCCCTCAATTAACTGAAGGCGCTTTGCCCCAGGGGCTGCCGATTCATCTGTTTGCTGCAGCTCACACCGCATTAACATACAATGAAATCGAAAGATTCTTGCAGGATGAACAGCCTGCTGATTCATCTGTTGTTGCACTGCGCTGCTGTACTCATTACCACATTTGATTTCATTTGTACAGGGCTAATTGTGAAAAATATACTGTCAGACCCTTGCTTTGGGGCACGAAAGATCAACAAAGCAAACTGCTGCTGCCTTTCGGGGCAATCAAAATACAGCACGTAAGATAAATTTGGAATGGCTTGTAATTGCTGCAGAGTAGGGAGCTAAAAAGATTTTAATCCTTGTTTGGAACTTTGCATTTTTTAGGGGTGGAGGCAGGGTTGAGGGTTTTTTGATATCTTATTTGCAAAAGCATACTGTGTGAAGGTTTCCTCAACATATATGATCGTTTTCCCTTTCAATCTCCATACATTCCCCAATAATGAAAGAATAATAAAGTTGGATCCATGTTCTAAGGGGCACTGTTTGCTAAAAGAGAATTACGCAGATCATTAACCCAAGCAGTGAAAACAGTAAGTGGCATCTTATAAGCACCTATGAGGAACTATCAAGCTGCCACACTGGATTAAAAACTGAAGTTGTATTACTCAATTCTGTTCCAATTCATATAGAAATAGTCTTATATACTATGCAATTTTAAAATTATTTTGTGTTAATAATATGACATTAAAAAATTCTCAACAGTTGTGTTTAAACTGCTGAGACAAATTTTCTTTTCTGGTATCTTTCTAAGTTTAGTAATGACAGCTGGGAAGACATAAATACAGTAGATCAAAGGATGGAACTTCCCTATAAATTATTCCTTTTTGACAGCAAGTAAAATTGTAACTAATGAGAATTGCTGGTAACTAAGATTCTCTTTTAAATAGTTTGTGATGAATTTCCAATACCATAAAATGAAAATGGACAAAATTCCATAAAAGATGCTGTATCTATTCAGCCAATAGTGCTTTTGCACTTCACACCATGTGACAGCAGTTAATGACAGTGTTCCTGTCACCTACAGAATGCTCTGTGGGGGAACCTGTGGGCACACTTCTCTAAGCGCCCCAGCATCCACCTTCACCAGCTACAACAGTCAAAGATGAGGGTGGAGAAGTAACAAATAGTAAAAGTAACGACAGAAGATTCATAAGCATGTTTAGGGTTGCCTCTTAAGCTAGGACATTCCCTTAATATATCAGAGAAACATGAAAAGATTTTGAAGGTCTGTTTCAGGATGTGCCATTTCAGATTGCCTTAATATCTCACATTTCTTAAAGGTCTTTTAAAAAGGTCAAGCTGGGAATTCATGCAAATGTATTCCTTTCAGTTAAAACACAAAGTATGACAGAAAGTCTTCATTTGTTGTTAGTAGTAGTACTCTCGTCGTTAGATTGATCCAGATATTTATTTAGCAACAATGTTTATGTGATAGCACATGTAATCACCCCATCAATGCCTTGTCCTCAGCTATTTGTTCTTAACTCTGCAAGTTTCTAAATACCCTTCTCCCGCACAGAGATCTACAATAAACTCCCTCCTGGGTAGAGAGGAACACATACATTTATGCGATTTTGTGCCAGTTCTGTGGAGTCTTTCAAAATATGCTAGGATTACCAACCCCGATTTTCATGGCAATAAGGATGTAATTTAACTTACATAAACAAATGAGACAAACCATACAAACTTAATTTATTTAACTCATACCGTACAACAAGGAATATAAGAACTTTTGCTTTATATATGTATTTAAAATTTTTTAAAGTATTTTAATTTTAAAACCTACAATTCAGTAAAGAAGTATACTATCAAAATCCAAGTTTGAAGACCAGTTAGGAAATATTTTTACTCTGTTAGTTCACAGATTGTCACATGGGAATGTTTAAAACAATTTTTTTTCTGCATAAAAGTCAGAAAAGAACTGCTTTTCTGTAATCATTTGTGTACATAGTTGCAAAGTGTTCTAGCTGCATTTCAGTAAGTGTTATCTTTTAAGACAAGAAATTGAAACTCAATCTTTTCCTGCTACTCAACGTAACACAAGCCTTGCCACAGGAATGCATTAAGTATAGTTCATCTACTTCGAGCTGGTGTTCTCAAAATGCTGTATGGGACATTTGCTCTGGCTAACTTCTTACATAATAAAAAACATGCTCATCAGAGCATAGCAAAGTGCTCTTTTAACTGTTTGAGGAGCTGCTGTGTATCAACATGGCCTGGAAATGCTTCTTCAGACTTCTGAGCTGCTGTGTAACTTCTCTGAAGATCTCCAACCTGTAAGAAACACACAAACTAATTTTGAAAATCCAAGCACTGCAGTGTTTGCATCATGTATTATTTGTATTCTGTGCAGTACTTCTTTTTAATTTCTTTTTCATTTCTATCTTTTTCTTCTCATCCCGTGATGTAAGTGGGACATAATCCTGAGTCCAAACATCTTTATACCGATGTTGTTCACTCTTAGACCAGCTATGTTTAAGCATTTGTGAGCATCAAAAATGTGATTTTAATGGCAGGGATGCTTTGAGACAGCAATTTAACATATCTCATTTCACCCGACTTCTTGGAGAACAGACAAGGTACACACCCCAAGCCCAGTGTTTGAAGTAAGAAGGAATAGAAACCAGAAGTTTTGCTTTTAAACTCCATATAAGTGCCATTGTATATACAAGAAAAACACAACCCATCAGGCCTCTGTAAAAACACAACTCTGTCTGATTTCCTGCTTGCTCACAGAGATGCACAACACTGTTGGAGAGCTGGAAGTGCTCCTCTGTTGCTTTTAGAAGGAATTATTCCCTACTTAAGGAACTTAATTCTTTTCCTAAATAGCCATCTTTTTTGGAATGATTAAAAGGAAAGCATCTCAGAAAGTGGGCTGAGCAACAAAGAGGCCAAATATTTGGGAACACATCTAGTAAAAGTGCTAACTCCTGAATGGAAAGGGAAGAGCTATGGACAGTCAGGCCTTTTTTGCCTGTGCATCACTGAACATAGAGCTTCAGTGCAGCAAGAATTCTCTGAAGGAGAAGAAACCAAGGTTCTGGCCAGACAAGTCATGTTTTGTAAACCATGGCCTTACACTAAATGTAAGGATTGCATTGCCCCACTGCACCAACACCTGGCTGATGTGGCCATTTGTCTTCTCCCATAACCTACGAGGGCTCTTTGTGCAAAATCTACGTAACAAGACATTTGCAGATTAGGATTTACTCCTTAATCAGTAAGTAAAAAATGCAATTATTCAACACCCTCTTGTGTTTCACAATGGAGAGGATAAGCTTACAAATTAATGGGTTATTCTCTTCTTGGTGCATGTACTTCAGTATCTGTAGGAGTGGAGCTGCCCACACAACACAGAATCATAACAGAATCATGAAGGTGTAGGCACAAGCAAAGGAGAAATTTTTTCTTATGAAAAACATAAGGAGTTATACAAGTTTCTCTTTATTAACAGGAATGTTGGACAATGTTAATACAGTGTTTTACACACTCTGGATGAAACAAATTATTAACACAAAAATTCAAAGATTGTAAAGCTGAAGAACAGACTTCCCTTTTGAAAGCAGTAGGATCATGGGATGAATAAGGGATATTCTTTCTATCATTACGGATAAATTATATGATATTATTTCACTTCACATTCTGAAAAAGCTTATGACTGTAAAGATTGTAGATGGAATTGCTAACAAATTGCTCATCTTCCAGGCATTTGGTGAATTACAAAGTTACTTCATAGCCAGTTGGCCTCATTTATTCCCAAAAGCAAACACTGGAATGGCTACTTTGACACACTTCTGGATATTAAGTGAAAATGTAATTTAGCAGTTTCCTTGCACCCTGTATTATTTTATCTTATCTATCTGGAATTGTCAGAAATAACAATAAAACCACCTGCCTCACCAAGGCTCAATTTTTAGATAACAAGAATAGGATAATGCATTACCTTCTCTGAGAGTATGGCGATATTGAAATGGGGCTCATACATGTGAGGTGCTAAAGATGCAGCAGTCTGCAGCAAAGCTCTTGCCTGTGCAGAGAAAGAAAAAAATAATATCGTGAAATCTGGGAGGGAGAATAACAAGAATCGAATGCAATATTCATAATTCTTAAAAGAAATCATTCTATGTTGTCTTTACTAAGTCTTTACTAAGAAAGCCATTTTCAACAAAGTTACACCAATAGTATAGACATAACACAGCCAAATAGCATTGAAATGAATAAAGACTTTTGGTTGAGTCAGAAAAAGGAATTTTTGGGACATATTCAATTAAGCAATTCAATTCTAAACACTGAAGAGAATATATCAAGTGTATTAAATGAAACCCAAAGTATTTAAAGAACACCCTGCTGTATATATCTGTTGTCTCTGACAGCTCTGTCTTAAGCATCCCAAAACCATAAATTTTATCATATAAATGACAGCTTTCACACTCAAACATTTTAGTAAAATTAGGGTTTTTTCTCACTAGCAAAATAGAAGCACAAAAAAGTAAAACAAATTAAGTATCAGAGTGTATAGTTTCACGCTGCAAGTACAATACAAGATAAAGGATCACTTGTAAAAGATTTTACTAAAAAATTGAGAACCTAATGGGGAAATCTCCAAAACTTTTAAAAATAAAAGTAACTGTAAACTGTGGCAAGACTGAGCTAGGAACTTATTAAAACTCCCTACATCTGAAAAATCTGAGTATATGTAATAGTACTTACGAAAGAACATTGTGAAGTAATATTCAAGATAAGCAAAATATCACCCCTTTTTTTGTTCTTCTGTTCATAATTTTATTGTCATGATGATCGCTATTTTTAATTACACATTTGATACAAGAAGAAAAATGAAAACTTAAAACTAAAAACTAAAGTAGAAAGGAAGCTATTCTAACAGAAAGGCTCTGCAGTGCTAGTTATGAGCAATCACAACTTCCACAAGTGAGGGTATGCTCTGCTAGGGAATTAAATGTCTCTAAATTTACTGATTATGAAACTGAAACTAAACCCAATGTTTATTTGTCACTGGAAACATCCAGTGCTGGATTCATTTCAGTGTTTCCATGGTAATTGCTAGGTTATCTGAGTAAAGGTAACTTCTCTCTATGAGAATTTGCTCTTAAAAAAGGTATTTACAAGTCTATGATTTATTGTAGCTCTGTGATGTATATATGAATCCATCAAATCAGCTTGCTCTTGTGATGTTTAAAAGAAGCCCACAGTAGTTCAAACTGTCCAAAAACACATATTCATTTTCCCTGCATGTGTATAAAAATGTTTACATTTACTCCACCATGTATGCCAATTATACATCTAAGCACAATACAGCTTAGTATACTCACATTAGGTAAGAGGAACCACCAATCTTACTGACGCAAAAGTATTTACCAAGAACCCGCTGCTGTGTGACAAAATTCTAAAGCAATCTCCTTGCTAAAAAAAAACCCCCAACTTTTAAGAGCTAACCTGATTGCCCCCTTCTGCCACCCCACAAAAGTATGTTATCTACGTTTATAAACTGAATATACAGTCAAAGTTGTCCTTTAAGTGATGATTACAAAGGCATGGTGTTTGCTTTGGGTATCAATTTAAAAAAAAAACCATCTCAACAACTGCAAAGCCATTGTAAACCTTGCTTGTCTTTGATGATTCATTTGGATATGCCAAAGAATGAGCAGTTTCATGGGAGATGGCATGACAATACACAGGTAACACTGAAACATGCATAATAGTTATCCATGTTTTCTGCCTGTAACAGTAAGTTACACATTCATATGAGGTCTCCACCTCAGAGATACGACATGTTTGTTAAATACAAAAGGGCCAAATGAAGCATTTGTCTTAGGGTGAGATTCAGCACTGACCTGTTCAGTGTGACCTTTTTGCATTTCCAGCACAGCCAAGTTGTTGTAAGCTTCTGCATAGTCATTGTTGTTGACTAATGTTAGCTTGAAACACTGGTAAGCCAGATTCAGGTCTCCTATGCCCTGCAAGTAAGACTGCATTTTCATTTGTGGAAAGATTGGAAACAACATGCATCTGTTTTGTTTTCTGGAATATCTTTTCACCCATAAGTACTAAAATGGAATGCAAATTACAATAAAAACATGCTGATCAGGAACATATGTGCTTTCTTCCCAGATCTTCTCACTTCTTCCTTATTCTTTCTCTAGACAGACTCATTTCTCTCCAGCACAAACTTCCATGTTACAAGTGATATGCACTTCATCCAATTTAAATTTTAGATGATTAAAGTGTCATCTAAAGATTATGCTATCTGCTACTGTCTATAGCAGGGTAAGAAAAACTGAGATGTCTCCAGAGAGGAAGTCATCTTGCCTCTCTGTCTCTACCCATATTTAAGATAAGGGAGATTAATTTCTCAGATGGAGCAGCTGACTACTACTACTACTGTAGTGTTATGACTGACACTGGCACAGCATTAGGTTAAACATCAAAAGTGACAAATGCTGAAAAATACAGGCACATCAGTTCAAATTTCAATGTTTTAGACAGCATAAATGACTGTGTTTATCCTAGCTGCAGTACAAGCAAGACAAACAGTTGGGTTCATGACTCAAGTTAAATTATTATCAGCAATTAAAGACAACTCATGTTAGAAAGCTGTCAAAAACTTTATCCAGTAAACTTATTCTGGGCATGCAGCTAAAGAGAAATCTAACACAACTTCTTGAAGAACATCTGCAAAAATGCACAAGAATGGAAGAAAATTTGTGCAGAAATCTAACGAAGTTTATCACACAACTATAAAATATTTCTATGGCTGCCTCTAAGACAGGGGAACATACCTTCTCAACTTAACGCTTTAGTATTGGCTACTTGCTGTTGAATATGTATTTTTATGACAAGAGAATTATTTTAACGCTCCATGTAAAACAAGTAACAGTTCCTAGAAAAATATCTTGAATTCCATTTTTTGGTCAGATTAGCTTGTTTTGCAGCCAAGGCCTTCAAGGGCTGGTATGTGTTGCAATTTTTTTAGAAAGATGGGAAGGCTGAAGACAGTGGGGAGTGAGCAACTTTTAGCAAGAGAAAGCCACATTCTGTAAAGTACACAGTTTTTTTCTCTTGCTGCTTCTTCCCTACTGAAGTGCAAATAAACATTCCATCTGTACTGAACTTTATCCTGTACACTACCAGGTTCTGTATTTTCAAGTAGGGAAATTACTCCTTCCTAGTTATTTTTTCACACTTTTTATAAATTGTATTTATTCAGAAAGATAGTTAATGTTTTTCATACCACAGCCACATGTCCCAAGTTGTACCACACATCTGCTGTCTCCTCCTCATTTTCAGCCAAAAACAGTGCCCGTTCAAATGAAGATAGTGTCATATCATATTGCTGGGCATAGAAGCAACAGAGGCCCAGATTGTTAAAGAGCTGGCAGTTATAAACACCCATCTGCAGGAGCCGTCTAGATTGAAAGAAAACATTTGTTTCATTTATTCTTTTGATTAATTTCAAATAGGAGTTCTACTCTAAAAAACAAAGTTCTCCTTTTGCCCTATTTTGAGAGGGTATAAACACCAAGTGTCATAGTCTTATACTTGGTAGTTTCATGAAGGGCAGTGCAGGGTATTTTTTATTAGAGTCAAAACTGTGAAAAACAGTCTGTGTGAATTAGTAACTTCTAGGTTTTTGACCACGTCACATGATCTGACTTTACTGTAAGACAGAAATGTAGCAGACTTTCTCTGTTTCCTCTTTCCAATCCCTTAACATCAATCAAGCTGTAATTTGTTGCATTTACTTTATATAACCCTTCAGACTTCAATTATCTGCTTGATTCCTATCCTTCAGTGCTGCTCTAATTAGTAATAGTACATTTAGATGTGAATCTACATTAATCTTACACATCAAGCATATTTCAGATTTTGATTCACATTGATATTGTTTAATGTGTCATTTAAAATGGAGATGTATTATAAAAATGCTGTTTATTAATATTTATAGGAAAACCAGAAATGCTATGAGGGCCAGGGAAAAAGAGGGCTGCTGTCTGCAGCATGACTGAGTTTCTGAACCTATAGCATTAAAGAGCTCAAGTCTAACACAAATGTGATGGTGGTGCTCTTATTGACTTCATCTACTCTCAGAGAGAACATGTCAGGCTCCTTTGCACTCTGACTGTACTGAAATAAAAACCAAGCAGCGGTGTTTAACATTATCTTTTCATTGCTCTCAGTAAAACACACAGAAAGCCCAGCCCATGTTCCAAGTCAGGGATTTAGTGGTCACAACTTCTGGTCACTTCATCTGGAGTAAGGGCTAAACAGGAAGGGCTTTTGTGTTCTGTATGCTATTGAAGTTGAGAGTAAGATCCACTGTTCTCAAACTGCCTCATGCTGCGAAAGAACTTTCTTTGTTTATTAGTTGAATAGTAACTGTTTTGATAATCTTTGTTGATAGTTCTACATACTCCTCCATGTAATGATGACAAGTTTGTAGTGATGTAATTATCACTGGATAAGAAGATACAAAAGTTGGTAAACCAATTTTATGGTGATATTTGTCCAAATGCTCATTCATCCTCCCATGCCAACCTCCTAATTATTATTTCTTTTTCTGCATTGCAAAAATCAACCCTTTCTATTACCTTCCCACATATTTGGTTCCCCCTCCCTCCCTCTCCATAAATACAGATACCTGTAAAACCGCAGAGCTATCTCGGGCTGGTCTGAATAAAAATGGTTACTGCCAATGCACGCAATGGCTTCCACATGAGTATTGTCTTGTTTTAAGACGTCTTTATAGTACTCTGCAGCCGAGGAGATATTGTTCATTTCCTATACAATTGGACAAAAATTCCAATTACTTCTACTATATATCACTTATTTTTAATATGGACTTTATTAAAATGTGAATCTACAGAGTGCTTTATCTATGCCCTGTACAGTACCTAGTTGAGATTAACTACATATGCTCTTAAAGATCGTAACATTCTACACCACTGTCTGGCATCTTTACAAGCAGCACACACATCCATGAGAGGAATGCATATTAATTTATTAGTAATATCTGTACCTGAAATTAACTCCACGACACAGCTACAAAAAGAGCTTTATTTGGTTTCTATTGTTTAGAAAAAGAGACAGCCTGTTGTATTGGGTTTGGTAGTCAAAGAAGGACTATGGGGGGGGGGGGCTTCTGTGAGAAGCTGCGCAAGCTTCCTCCATGTCCAAAAGAAGCAATGCCAGCCAGCTCCAGGATGGACCCTCTGCTGCCAAGGCTGAGCTCATCAGAGATGGCAGTAACACCTCTGTGATAATATATTTAAGAAGGAAAAAATGTTATTACACAGATGTAATTGTGGCCAGAGAAGAGAGGGGTGAGAACATGTGAGAGGAACAACTCTGCAGACATCAAGGTCAGAGCAGAAGGAGAGGCAGGAGGTGCTCCAGGCACCAGAGCTGAGATTCCCATGCAACCTGTGGTGAAGACCATGGTGAGGAAGCTGTGCCCCTGCGGCCCATGGAGGTCACCAGGGGAGGCGTGATCCACCTGCAGCCTGTGGAGAAGCCCCACGCTGGAACAGGTGGATGCTCAAAAGAAGGCTGTGACCCTGTGGGATGCCCGTGCTGGAGCTGGCTCCTGGCAGGATCTGTGGCCCCAGGAGGACAGGCGCCCACACTGGATGAGCACCACTGACAAGACTTGTGACCCCATGGAGAACCCATGCTGGAGCAGCACCACGTGCAACAGACATTTGTCACTTCTTGCACAATGCCGTGCAATGCCCAGAACTGTGCAGGCAGTTTCCCAGTATGGTAACACAGAATACACTTACTTCCCCAGGCAATACCTCAATTATTTTCAGCATTTTTAAATCAACTCATTAATTGCTCTGAACACAATTGAGAATATAATTGCATATGAAGATCTACTATGAGCCTTTGAAAACAGGAATCATGAATTTACCAAAACTTGTACTACCTAGGATGTGCAAGTTAAGAGAATGTATTGTATATAAATATATGCTTGGATGTGTGCTACCTGGAAGATGCGTTAGGGTAAACTCATTGCTGTAAATGACAGCACACTGTTTCTGTGGGGTGCAAGGCCCTGAGAACCCTATGCCATACCAGAAAAAAAAAATTAAAATATCAAACTCAGGAATTAAGGAATACTTTCTACCTGTGTGCTGTAGATACAATGTGCTCCCAATATAACTAAAGAATAAGCTTTTATATAACCTCAGCAGTGTATTTAGCTATAAAAATAATGGATTTCTTGTGATTAAAGGAAATAGCAAAAAAGCAGTTTCTTTAAAAATTATGGGTTTTTTTAAAACCAAAAATGCTCTACAACTCTTTGTACTATCAAAAGTTAGTGACAAAGAAGAAAAGCTCTGATTAAGATGCCTGATGCATATATTCTACTTGTGAGTTTATGTAATGAGAGCAGCCCTGCGTTGCAGTACAAATCTTTGCTAATGAAGCTAGAAGCTATAATCCTGCACTCAGGTGTCAGTGCAAAACTAGATCCTATCAAGTATATGCTGCTCTTTAATAATTCCTTAAAGGGTTATGCAATGTTATGTATGATTCTGCAAAATAATATCCATATTAAAAACTATTCAACAATTCAGAAAGAAAAGCCTCCAAAAATTATGCAGCTGCTTTCTTCCTTGCTGAAGGACAAAAGGGATTTAATATGAAAATGGATTAAAGCTTAGGGGTTAGATGAGAATGATGAGAACAGGATAGAATGCCAAGCATGAATATAGAAAAAAAACCCCATTACTTTGTTTTTAACATTTGTTCTGGAATAGCACATTACCAACTTTCAGTGAAAAACAATATTAAATCCACTGTTTGACATGAAAATACACAGTTTTAAAATACAAAATACCTGGTTACCAATCTAAAGTGATACTACTTTAAAACTAATCCTACTTAATATAACATCTACTTCCTAACTAAAAAACATTCACATTCCAACTGTTCTCAGAGGGTTAAGAAACTAATGGTAACACATAGTGCTAATAAAGACACATAGACAAATAAACTGTTTTGCTGTTTAATTTTGCTATTTGGTGACTTGAGCAGTTTTAGTATGATGAAATATATATATTAACTAGCCCCAGCTGCAAGGACAACATCTGGACCACCTGACTTAATGTGGACTTACTTCTGCATGCCAAGGGCAAATGGGATCTCACTGGTGTGATTAACCATTGCAACGAATATGCCTGCAAGGCTCCCCTGACATTACCTTGGTACCTTTGTGGAAAGTTACCTGTTTTGCATTAGTGACACTGAAAATCAGCACAGTTAATTTTTTATGACCTTACAGTTACATTCAACTTCTGACTTTTTTTTCTTGCTCAAGCAGCTAAATTTGGCCACTATAAGGATTGCATAGAGGGTGCATACCTCATAGATTCTGGCAATTCCACAAATAAGAGTCACTTCTCCAGGAAATCGATCTAACCCTTGCTTGAAAAGGTTCAAAGCTGTTACAGGCTGATCCAAGCGCAAATACACCTAGGCAAATAAAAAGTGTATATAGATGTCAAATGTCTGACTTTTATACATGTACTACTGTTTAACAAGGGAGGTAAATGAAAGAGATGACACCTCCATTTATGCAGTAAACCATTAGCTGAGATGACGAATAATACTGGAAAAATAATGGAGTGAATACTGAAAAATCTGTGTAATGAAGATAAAATAGGCTACTTAAGATAATTAAATTTACCTCATACCATCTGTGCATTATTAACTTGAATATTACTAATTTAAAATATATTGTTATTTAATATCATACATAATATACTTTGACACTGAGGTGAAGGTATCACCTTGAATATTTCCCCATTGAATGTATTTTGAAAAACTTGCGTTTAGGCTTGAAAATCTCCATCTTCAGATTGACAGTGCTGGAATATCAAAATGTTTTACTTAGTCAAATAAGACTGCACTGCACAGAGCAGACACTTTCAAGTTTCCTTACTGCTCAACCAACCTCCCCTGTCACAAACAATAGAATCCTACGGAAAGAGGGCAGTTTTGCCTCTGTGATTTTGGCTTCAGTGTTGATTATGAAAATGTGCAATGTGGATAATAATTGTGTGAGAATTGGACATCCAAAGTATTGTAATGTGTTGACAGGGACCACCTCTGCAGCAGTCTGAGTACAGCTGTTAAGCCCTCCTGCTGTGGGGTACGATAAATACAACCATAGCAAAGGGAAACGCCCTGCCCATATGCTTTGTGAAACTAGATGGCTAGGAAGATTTATCTATCTCCCACTGAGTGGAAAAGGTTTTTGTTGGAAAAACAGTATATTAATTAGTGCTAATATGTGGTACTGCTAAAAAAGGGAAAGAATCTGTGACTGGTATCCTGGTATAAACATTTTGTTATGAAATATAAGACAAATATCACTGTTAACTGAACACCCGAGAAACCTCCAACCATGATTTCTGCTTTTGCCCTTGAGCTTCATGGACTTCTGACTGCCAACAATCAAAATTGTACTTTTTTTTTTTTTTAATCCCATAGATAAATAGTGCTGTAGACATTTGCAAAGAATTCTTTCCTATGACCGCTCAATGACATTCTTAATTGTCAAAGAGCTGTCAACTGTGTCTTCCAAGAAAGGGACTGCCATTCTAAGTTGGCCATTGGCAAAATGAAAAAAATATTGGCATTTTTTACACTTGTCCTGCTATTGTCACTCACATTTCCTGTACTAAGCTCGAAAACTAATGCCTTCTTGAGAAAATCTATAAAAGAGCAAGGGTTTGGAGGGCATGGTACTTAGTAGACTAGAACTGCACTAATTACATCATCAACCGTGAATGACACATCCAATTTAAAAACTGGACAGTGGGGAACTCCCCTAGATGTTCTCCTTTTTTATATTTTCATCTTCATTTGTGAAGCATGTTTTCTGAGCATTAATGACTTAAAGCTGCTCTATTGCTTTACCTGGAGGTTCACTCCAAAGATGCACTCACTACAGATGGTAAAACCACACAGCCGCAATACTCTCCTATGTAATTCCCATATCCAGTGTGATACTACACTGTCCAACATCTCTGCAGACTGTAGAGCTGCTCTCTAGATAAGTGGCAAAAGAAATTAAAAAACAGGTGGGGCAATTTCCATCTATTCACAGTTGCTTTGAGGAGATCTGCTCTTTGAGAGTACTACAGCTACAGTAATTACGGTTTATACACTAAAAGTAGAATGGCTCCATTCTCTTTTTGGTCTCTCTTTTATCTCTTGTAAAAATATCCCATTTCTAGCTCTTTTAGGTCATAAAATATTTTGCAATGTCTCAGCAGGTCCTGACTTCTTTAAAGACTCCTACTTTTTTATTTTTCTTTTGGTCTTTTATCTTTTCATAAATTACATTTCAAGGGAGAGATTGCTTTCAACAAAATATTTTTAAAAACCCAGATAGTTGTTGCAATAATGAATATAAACAAAACTAACTACTATCGTAGTATCAGTCTATTTCCACAGAACTTTAAGCAATCTTATTATTTTTTAATGGCTGCCTAACTCAAATCTTAATTTTTCAGTTCTGTTACACTGAGCCATATCTCAGTGCCTTACCCTACTGCCTGTCCACTGACAGTCAGTAAATCATATTGTGCAATGTTTTATACTTGAGCAAGCTGGTCTATGGAGTGGGAGGTGGAAGTTCAAAGGCAGCTCCTGCCTGAGCTAGTACTGATGTGGGGGGATGCAAGTCTCCTGTAATGAATCACTGTTTGTTAATCCAATTACTCTGCCAATTTAATAATTCTGTGTAGTTCATGGAGCAAGTCCAGAGAAGGGTCCAAGAAGATTAGAGGGATGGAGCACGTCTCCTGTGAGGAAAGGCTGAGAGAGTTGAGTCAGCCTGGAGAGCAGAAGGCTTCAGGGTGACTTAATTGCAGCCTTCCAGGACATGACAGGAACCTACAAGAAAGCTGGAGAGGGACTTTTTACAGGGACATGTAGTGACAGGACAAGGGGGAAAGGCTTCAAACTGAAAGAGGGTAGGTTTCAGTTAGATAGTAGGAAGACATTCTTCCCTATGATGGTGGTGAGGCCCCAGAACAGGTTGCCCAGAGAAGCTGTGGATGGCCCACCCCTGGAAGTGTTCAAGGCCAGATTGCATGGGGCTCTGAGCAACCTGGTCTAGTGGAAGATATCTCTTTCCATGGTGACAAGGGTCAGAACTAGATGATGTTTGACATTCCTTACAACCCAAACCAATTTGTTATTCTGTGCATTTTGCAGAATGACTCATGGTAGAGACAGGAATCTAAAATTACTAAGCTTAATTGAGTCAATGAACTCCAAACACTGCATTGAAGACAAGTCTCCAGATAGCAATAATGATGATTTAAATGTAAAACACAAATTGCTCAAGAAATGTAGAGCACATATGAATATCTGAATTTTCCACTAGCAGTGATGACTTTTGGACAGGCCTGTGACAGCTGGTTTAAGGGGATCTGATACAGAGCAACTGGTTTCATCTCCTTCTAGGACATGATGATGAAAAATGCAGTTTTAATTTCTGACATGTCACCTTTTCTTTAATGTCTTAGAAAATGTTCAGAATCTAATGTGCATCCATACTGGTACAAGTAGTTCTGAGACTCAGCTGTGCCACTTGTTCTTTTAAAGCTTTTAATGCCTTTATTTTGACAGAACATTCCCTGTTTCAAGGTCTCTGATTGCTTCCTTTAAGCTCACTTTGTTTTGATTTTGCTTGTGAAACTAGGATTTTGAGCTTCACTCTTTATTTACAGATTTATTGCATTAGTTTCCTAGGAGACCATATATAGCCACACTGTTCTTCATACTGGAACTCCAATAATTTTTTAGCTACATAATCCTCAGTGGAGTTTAGAACAAAGAATCCAGTAACACAGGAGATTTTTTAAAATCTTGTTTGTGAAATCTGGGAGCTCTAAAATAATTTCATAAACTATCGACTTCCATTGCAACTGTTAGCATGTATTACCTCGGGCATGGAAATAATACACTTTTAAACACAATGATGTATCTATGACTTACTTTTGCCAAATACAAGAACGTATCAACCATGTCCTGCTGCTTAAGGGCTGACTTAAATTGTTTTTCAGCTTCACGATATAATCCCAACCTAAAGAGACAAAAGATACATATAGAAGGTACATCTTTGTTGGGTTTTTTAAAGTTTTTTGTTTAAAGCTTATTAAATAATGACACAGTGCACAATACATCAAACATAAATTGTCTGACAGCACTCTTTAAGACCACATATTTGTGTGCATGCTAACAAAAAGCATGTTGTTATATAAAGATAACAAAACAACCATTCAAAACTATGAAAAAGGCAAATCCATGAAATTTGACCCCCTCTTATACATGCAGTTTTCTAGTACTATGCGAATAATGATGTTGTCATATTCATAGGACTTCCTCCTGCTCTTAGAACAGACAGTACAAAATGAACAGTTAATGTCTCAACTCTACCCAAGCTGTTTCAAAGCAGGATTTCCTCACCCATGGCAAAGACCAGATACTGTGAATGAATGCCACAGAAGTCTATTTCATCTCAAAGGCATTTATTTTGCAGAATTACTGTCAAATGTTTTGAAGTAATCTATAAAATCTACACAACTAAAAATTAAGAGGACTGTGCAATTTCAATAACAGAAAATGGTACACTTTCTCATATACAAATTGCCTTTGTTTCTTTCAGCCTAAGACCACATATGCTTGCTGAAGAAATGCAAAACACAAACAGAACAAGCCCCAGCTAAACAAAGAAACACAGTCAATGGAGACATTAGGTATTTTGGGATCCTGGAAGCCCATGTACCTGCTTGGATACATTAGTCTCTATAACATAATTCATAAATATCCTGAAAGTAATGAATGGCCTCTAAGCTCATGTACTGGAGGAAAAAATTTTGGTCGCTGGGGGGCTACAAGGATGGCTCCTATGAGAAGCTGACATGTCTCTGATGTACGAGAGAGCCAATGCCAGAAGGCTCCAAGATGGACCCAGCACTGGCCAAGGCTCAGTCCACCCATGATGGTGGTAGTGCCTCCATAATTAACACAGGCATAATGCACATGCAGGGATAATACATTTAAGAAGGAGGAAAAACAGTACAATGGCAGAAAGTGGAGTAAGAATATGTGAGAAGAGCTCTGTAGATAGCAAGGTCAGTGCAGAAGGAGCAGGAGGAGGTGACCCAGAAATTGCTCCACAGCCCATGGTACAGCCCATGGTGAGGCAGCTGTGCCCCTGCAGCCAATGGAGGACTATGAGGATGCAGAGATTCACCTGCAGGCTGTGGAGGATTCCATGCTGCAGCAGGTGGATGCCTGAAGGGGGCTGTGACCCCATGGGATGCCCATGCTGGAGCAGACCCCTGGAAGGACCTGTGGGCCCATGGAGAGATGAGCCCACACTGGAGAAGATCTACTGGCTGGACTTGTGACCCCATGGGGGACCCACACTGGAGCAAGGGAAGGGTGTGTGCAGTCCTCCCCCTGAGGAGGAAGGAGCAGCAGAGACAATGTGTGATGAGCTGACTGTGACCTCCATTCCCTATCCCTGTGTGGCTGGGGAGGGAGGAGGTAGAGAAAATTGGGAGTGAAGTTGAGCCCAGGAAGAAGAAAAGGGTGGAGAATTGTTTAAAGAATTGCTGTTATTTCTCATTATCCTACGCTGACTTGATGCCTGAGGATAGGGTGCCAGCATGAGGCCTCAGCATATTTTTAACTGGTATTTCTTGGGCAATGTACTTTTGGCAGAGGGTGCCTAATATGAATATTTTATTCTGTATTATTTCATCAATCTGAAGCCCTCATTGACAGGTTATTTCTCAAACTAATACTGTAATATTTATTTTATGTGGTCTGTTTTAACAATAGTTCTTTGCATTTATTGACTGACTTCAAACAATGACTTTAAAATCCATTAACAATTGCAACTAATTCAGTTACTCAATATGGCTACCTTTATCTCAAGCAGTGGTTTCCTTGCACATTAGAGATTTAACTGTAAGCAAAGTGCTCTCCAACAAAACACTTACTGAACTATTTCTCAGAGTTCAGCATTGCACAACACAGTCCTGTACAGGTCCTGCACTCGTATTCACCACAGGAGATATGAACAATGGCTTACCTATAGTAGCACTTCCCGATTTGGACTTTCCACCACCAGTCCTTGAATTGTGCGTGCTCAGTGGCAAGGGCTGCCAAGTCTAGAGCCTTCCAAAACAAACCCATCATCTTAAAATTAATACCATCAATGTTTAAAATCAATACCATCAACTCAAAGAAAACAATGTAAAGATTTTTGTAAAGAGAAAATTTTGAACAAAAGTCCAGTTAACTTGAGGTGGAGGCACTGCTTTTTGTTTATTACTTTCATAGTTTAGTGTATAAAAGAGCTGAAAGGATTAGTTGTCCCTATAGAAATATGCAATCCAAACAGCTTCTTCTAATTCAAAACAGAAAACAGAAAATTAATTTGATCAGACGCCTGCAGTGCCACTTCAGAATATACTATTTGTTTAAGCCAAAACACTTTTTTCCAAGCTTCGCATCCTTGCTCACTAAAAGTTGTTACACTCAAGTAAAAATAAACTAAAATAAAGAAACAAGTTCAGCGAGTTTGAAATGTGAAAATTGTCAACTCATTGGTACTATCAGGTTGCCACCACTTCTGGGAACTCTCAAATGTGTACAATAAGAAATATTTCTTTCTTTAAAAAGAAATGTAATAAATAATGGAAATAATTATTTAGTTACAGGAAAAACAGAGAAAAATTCTAAGTAGATAGCTATTGAAGATGGTGGAGGTGTAAAATCTCTTTTATGTGGTATACCGGAAAAGCAGGTAAGATAATCAATGTGCTCTGATCAGCCACCACAGCCAGAATGTATGGCCTTTCATGTTTTAGCTATAATTTCAACACCTCTGTTAAAACAAATAGATATCTGTTCTGCACCACAATCTACCACAGAAGTACTTGTGTTTCTTTTTAAAAAGAAAATTCATTTTGTCTCAGAACATATCAAAGCCATGCTAGGTTCATTATATTTTTGGGATATCATCAGAAATAGTGTAAAAAGCTTTAACACAGTATTTTTATAACAAAGAACCATTTGTTTGTTTCCATAAACATTTTGCAGACCACAGAAATTAGAAACAAGTTATCTATTAGGAACAATATGTAAAAGTCCTGTGATCTAGTCACTCAGTAGCAGAGAAACAAGTAATTCCTAGGAAAAATTAATCTGGATACTTGAAATGCCGTAAGAGCCCAATTTCATGACATCTACCCCTAGACTTCTTTCCTGCTCTCTCTGCTAGCAAAATGAGGCTGCAAATAGTCAATGGATTTTGATCTGACATAATGCAGAAAAGTCATTGGAGCTACAACTATTTAGACAAGTTGCTCTCTTTTGGCTTTGTGAGAAAGAATAATTTGTTTTCTGTAGCAATTCAGTGTAAGGAATTGCATCAATGCTGTTCCTAAGAGAAAGCGATAGCTATCATTCCTTGCCTCTGTGACAGGAGAGAGAAAACTCAAGTAAACCTACAACTCTGAATTCACTGTTTCTTCAAGTTAGGAGGAATCTTTGAAGGCCTTAGATGGTAGCTCTTATCTTGGCTGTCCTTTGTTTCTTAATGTCTTTGCAAATTGCACAACAGGGCCTTTGGATGCTACAACTATAATGGGGAATAAACTTGCTTCAAGACAGAAATTTTTGGATTTCCTTCTGGACATATTCTTCCTTTCTTATGAAAGTACATAAGAAATTTTGTCCTAGTACTGGAAAATCTGTGAAAGTAGTTGACCTTAAAACATTGGTTACTTTTGTTGCATTTACAAACATATAAACAATGTGTGTGACTGTCAAAAAGCACGCCTGCTTCTAATGCAGCAGGAGCAGCCACTTCAGAGGAGTGAGGATTATACTGCAAATATCTTGCTTCAAAGAGCTTTCCTCAGAGTGCTCTGATGACAAGGGCTCAAGAAGGAGGGCTGAATTTCAGAAAATTATCCCTTCTCTAGCTATACATTCAGGTTTCTTTCTGCCTAATTACTTTTGATAACTATTTTATGCAAGGCTAACAATTTTGGCTGTGATTGGAAAATGGGAACTAAGACTGCTTCTGGCTTAGTAGACAGTAACATCAGCAGTTTATCTGTCGGTGCAGATCCCGAACTCTCCCTGGGATCTTTTACTAACATCAAGAAATGCATCATGACTTCATTTTGAAGTTACTTTATGAAATTCAATTCCATTTTTATATTTTCCAATTAATTAAAAAGGAAAGGAAGAGGAAGATCCTGGTTTTGATACTTTACAAGTGATTACAATAACTTCAATCAAAAAAAACTACCAAAGTTACAAATACTTCTAAGAAGTGTTTGCCTGAGAAGGCTTTGCACATGCTAATAGTTAAAAATTTCTGCTGCTAATAAAACTAAAATTTTTTTATAATGTGGCCCTTGAAATGTTAGTAAATGGATTAAAATAATCTTTTAAAAGTAAAAGCTTTCAAATTGCTATGTCAATACCAACTGCTAGCATATTTAAAATTCAGTTTGCTGCACACTTTGGGTTCTTAATTGCACAGTTTGGGTGCAAATCAACGTTCAATCTGCACAACATGTTGATTTACAACAAATCCATAACAGCAGTAGTGATATGCCTGTCCTGCACTCCTGTGCATTGCTGAACTTTGGTGTAGGCGTATTAATAACTGGAATGGAAAACCAGGATGGATTTGGAATTGGCAGATACTGGTATGTCCTTTTAAGGATTTTTGATTCTAATACAGATATCAGTTCAAAACCCACACTGCTGGTTCTGAAAGTTTTAATAAACTTTAGGATATAACTCACCATCTGGACCTACTGATGAGCTGAACTTGTTAGTGTCTAGAGCACTTAGCATACTCATGTATGCAGAGTCTATTTCAATAACAGTCTTAACCCTGAGAAGCCTTTCAGAACGAATTTATTTTACTCTCAGTTTTTATGTTTGTGCAAATAAAAATGTTAAAACCCCCATATAATTGGTGGGTTTTCTGTTTTTTCAAAAAAAGGTTTTTCTTAAAGAATGAAAATTAATGTAGATTCTTCAATTGTATTTAGCATGATTCTGAGTTTCATTTTTTTAGCATTACTTTCCTTAGCTAAACTGTATTATAACTAAGACTTTCAAACTGTCTACCAGCTGTAATGTAGTATAAAATAGCTTGTAGGGTTGTGGCAATTTCCTATTGTATTGCAAAACTAAATTGGTAAATGTACAGTTGTTTGAAACAGTAATTTCATGCAGAGTAGTGTATGCACTAAGAAATTAGATAGATGGAAACAATAGTGAGCATCTGCTGCTTCTTTCATGTGCTGTTGAATGGCAGTAATTTTCTCAGAAACAATTATTGACTAAAGTCTTATTTGTAGACAAATCAACACCAGACAGTCTATAAGACAGCTGAGGAAATGACATTAGCCAAGGTCAGTTTAGCACAATTTATTTTGGTGAGTGTCTTCTGGATTTATATATTTTGTAAATCTAACATAATTCCATTTTAAATAGATTTCTATCAGAGAGTATAAACCACAAAGTATTAATATGAACTAAGGAAAAGTGAAAGGTCATGACTTCTGGCCACAAGTATATATTGTACAATCATTGTTCTTCCTCAGGACAAAGTGTTTTGTCATCATTACCCACCTGTGAATAATGGCAGAATACAATGTCATGGTCTACTGAAAAAAGTAGTAGCAGGACTATTTCTGGACAAGTCTTTGAAACTGCCCTGCTCATACAGCATTTAGCCCATAAAATGGCTCCTAGTAATAGCTCAAGGAGTAAAGAAAGTCAGTTATTAAGTATCTGTGTTCAAAAGGAAACAAGTCAAGAACCATAATGGATACAGAAATAGTATTTTCTTCAGACAAGTGTTTAATATTTCATTATATAGGATGAAAGACTTTTGAATACATTTTCAAGTGTTGAAAAGCTCAGTGCTTCTCTGCCCTTCTTGCATCCCCACATTTCTGATAATTGATAGATTACAGATGTATTTACTTTTAATTTGAACCAATTTCCTAGCACTATTTATCCAGCTGAATGCACACTGATTAATGGTATTTCTCAACTGAAATTGCTGAGTCTTTTTTTTTCTTTCTATATACTGGTTGAATATGAAACAGAAGATAAATAATAAAACTGCCTTTGTATCTTAAATAATAATGCAGATGAGAACAGTACAGACTGTTCCAGTTCAGCACAGTGACAAAGAAAGGATATTGTCACTACTGCTTTGTGTTTTATTTGCAAGACTGCAGGAACTGCTATTCTATCCATGCAGAAAGTCCAAAGTAAAGAATTTTCAAACTTAAGTCAATTTCCCAGGCTTCCAAGCCTTTCAAGCTCTTTCATCTCATGCAGTAAAGTGTTGTGTTTTAAGAAAGTTCAACATCACACTGCAGCAGGTAATACAAAGATGCAAGAGATATCAGTGAATGTTCTAACACGTGATCAAGCAAGAGCCAGATCAACTTTTAAACAGTTAATGTGTGTGCTGTTTCCCTGCTGAACCCTAAATGACCGAATTATTTTCAGCGAGATGCAAGAAACTGAATTTGTGAAAAGCCATTGCTAGGAGAGGTGAATAAACAGTGACGCAGCCATGTTTTAGCAGATGTTAAAGTGTTTGTTTTTTGCTTAAGAAAAATGAATGCAGATGATGCTCAAAAGGAAGGGAGGACAGTTTGGAGAATGGAGTTATATTGCAAATGGTGCAGAAAACACGTAAGAAAAGAGTCAGTGAAAGCAAATGAGAGAAAGCAAACAGAACACCTAAACAAAATCTCTTCAGAGATATACATTATATAATAAAGACACCTCATTCTGTGAAGCACGAATTCAATTCACAAGATTTTTTTCCAACAAGATGCAATCATTAACCAAACACTGATCTCCCTCTCATTACATAGCAAATGGTGGTGATTAAGATGACACTTCTTTGCTTACAGGTATTTATTCAAATGGCTCAAGTGGGTAAAAAAATAGAGATAGAACGTTTGCTGCAAGACAGTGATTTGGGATTCTCAGCAAGAATTTCAAAATACGTGAAGTACAGTGCAAAAACATCTTTCAATTTTTTCTGGAGCGCTTGGAAAATTACTTGCATTATATGAATCTGTGTCCAGCCTACAGATCCTGCATGTCCTTAAAGTGTAGCCACATGTAGCATTGTATCAAGTGACCCTTTTATTCTTAGTGAACTGGATTTTCAGTAACAAACATAGTTTTTTAATTACTACAGGGCTAAAACCCAGGCACTTTCTTCATATTCAGTGTCAGATATGTAAATGTTAATTTCTATTTCTCTCTGACATTTCTGACACTTGCACTTACTGTTTCAATGATATTTTGGATTAATAGTGCATTACAATTCAATCCTCTTAAAAGAATGCTATGCAATAAATTGACAGTGTACAACTATAATCATTTGATACTAGATTAAAAAGCTTAATAGCAGTACATTTGGAAATTATTATGAGCTACATCAACAACAGCAAAATATTTTTGGCGTATGTTATTGATTAACTGGAGAGTTTAACTCCAGATCTAATTGCACACCAGCAAGAGGGGTTGTAGAAAATTCAGTAACTGTTTAGTCAACTATGCATTATTGACATAAACTTCTTTCAAACAAACCTGAAGTAGACATTTTGATTTCATTTCAATTGGGTGCATATATCTAACATAGCAATGAAACATATTGACACTATATTAATTGAATAAAGAGATTCTTTCTCTGGGTGAACAGTCAAAAAGCTTCTGCAACCTTTATCTCTTTCTGAAAGCTTAAACAATATGTACCCAAACTTGATCTTTCCCATTTAGTGCAGTAACATAAGAACCACAGAAGAAAAATTTTGGACAGGGTAAGAGGAAAACTATAATTAGGAAAATATTTGAAGAATAAATATTACAGACAATCGTATGGACAATATAATCTTTCTCTTGATATCACAAAACACCTCAGCACTACAGATTTACATTTCTAGAAAAAGTATCCAAAGTTCTCTTAATATTTTATTTTTATGTAGTTTCACCAAACACATTTTCTTTCTATTCACCCAAATGCATAAGCAATTATCTCAGGAGTTTAAAATGTGAATTGATGTTCATCAATACCTGTTTTGTCAGATATTTTCACCTTCTTCTGTTAATGGACAGTCTTTTGTAACTTATACTCAAGCCTCAGGACTTTGAACTTCATAGGCAGGTCAGCTACCTGATGTATTTTCAGCTATCACTCAGGCTTCAATAAATTCCATTAACATTAATTCATTAGATTCAGAGATCTTACCATATTGACAGATGAGGCACCCAATTTTAAGAATTAGAATGTTTTGCTTCCCAAAAAGGACAGCAATCCATATCTTGGTATTTGAGAATTATCATTTCCAATTATCCCCCTGTAAGAAAGGATTTCTCCCTCTTTAACAACTATTAATGCTTCACTTCTGTACTTGCGATGGTCTACCTGGATCCTTAGTTTAGCAGAATACTGACAGAAATAACTGAATCATACGTAATAAAATCTGAAAAAGGAACATATGAGATACTTACATTTTTTACATCATTTTCATGGTGAAAGATATATTCAAACAATGCCTGTCAGAAGAATGTTTAAAATATTGTCATATTTGAAGAGAAAAATTGATAATATTCTTTTAGAGGAATACAGAATCTTGATGATGCTAAGCAGAAATTAATTATTTGTGAAAACAATCACATTCACACAAAAAATGCTGACACTTACATTTATTTAAGACTCCAATAGAAAAAAACTATAGATGCACTACATTGTCATAATAGGAAAGCATCTTAATTCCTAATTTGTTACAAAAGATTAGTGGAATTGCCTCTTATCTTTGGTGCTTAACATCACTTTAAAACAAAAAAGGCAGCTATAACTAGAAAGTGAATATGTATTTGAGAATCTGGTACCATTTTCATGACTTTCTAACTGCAAAATCAACCAGTGATCTAAAAAGAGCTTTTTGGTATGGACACTCAGGTGCTTAGGTAGTGCTAAACCTATTTAAATTAAACATAGGTTTATTAAGAATGCAAGCTGAGCAAACTTTGCCTTCATGGAAAAAAAAATTTAAGCTCTGCAATATTTTGAGATCTGTAAAGGAAAAAAATTCTATTTTTAAATTTATATGTAAATGATAAATAAATGCTAATAATATTGTGCTTCTGAAACTCAAACACACCAACATAATACCAAAGCTTAAAGAAGTCATGAGCATCAGCTGTGCTGTGGTTAACCACTTATAAGCCCTCAACAATTGCACAGCAAAGTAACTGCAGCTTTGTTTCCTCCTGTATAAAGCTAATTAAGTCATACTACCTTGTAGCTGTTCTGCACTCGAATATTAGATGAGTACATATCAGGCAATGGGGGTGGCATTTTCAGTGAATAAAATTACATTGAAAGATACTGGATAACTAAATGGAGACTGGAAGCTTCTGTTTCCAAAAATGTATTATGGGTGCTGGTAACTCAAGGCTCAGTTGAGTTGAACCTTGACCTTCTTCTGCATCCAAATCCCAGGTCTTAATTGCTTCAAAAGAACAGAACATTTTTCTAAATTCGTTTAATTCATTCTAAAAAACTAGGAGAAAATAACGGCCCATGAGGAAAGAAATACAGAACAAGACCTCAGTCTCCTAAGGGCTTTCATGACCCTTCTGCCAGATTTTCTTAGACAAAATTCTTAAAATATTTACCTTCAGGAAACTAGAGAATTACAAATGAATTGTCATATCTAGTGAGGAAAGTAAACCACAACCTACTTTTCTTCTAGTTTCGGTCAGAAAAAACTCTGAACATATGATTAAAAGACATTAAAGAATTATAAATAGTGACACATTTACAGGGAGCTTAGAACAGGTGGATAAGAAAAAAATAGACAATAAAGAAGTAGCAGAACATTTTCCCCTCTAGTTCAATAACAGGGAAGCATTCAGTATAAGTGTGTAAATCTGAAGTGACAAAAAAGATGTTTTCTTGCATGGCTGGCACGAGGAATTTACTGCTGTTATGCACAGACTCTGACCTTCAAAAGGATTTAAGAGACTGAACGTTCACTTGGATAAAAATATCTAGAGTTCTCTTAATAAGTCTATTTAAAATCCACAAGCTAAAAAAGATAAAACTTTCCATTTCACACCATAGAACAGTTGCTAAAAATGGGATCTACCAGAGGTTTTCTCTGGCAACATGTGATACTTTATATGTTCTCTATGGTGTTCCCTGGGATAGTCTTTAACATGGCTAATGTTAGTCAAAGAGAAGCCACATTCCTGTATACTTGAACACATTGGAAAACCTCAGACAGCTAGTCTAACTTAAAAAAAGACACAGTGAGGATACTCTGCAAGCACGTAAGGAAGAAGCACGTAGGAGGTCTTCATATACAAACGTGAATAGACTGGCTAATTATGTGAATTCAATAGCTTCAAGATTTATCACCTTTTTGCACTGGGAGAGGCGACAGCTCAAAAAGTTTTAAAGTTTTTAATCAATTATTCTTAACACAAAGTGCAGTCTGAATTCTCACCTCCTGCTTTGGCTTTAGCCTTAATGCTGTTTTGTTTTAAAAAAAGTTATAAATCCATGTAGTTCCAAATTTAAACTTAGATCTTACATTCTGTGTGAAATGTTAATGTCATAATGTATTAGCTTCATAATACTGACAAGTACACTTGCTGCCTATGGATGTTTCTATGACTGTTGATTTACATTTTTTGGCTTAAGCCTCTTTTCATACGAAACTGAAGGAAGACAAATCTGCCACAGAAAATGCTAATTAAAACCCCAAACTGTTAAAAATATGTATGTTACTCATTTCTGAGTGCGGTTGTTGAGAGTATTTCCTCTGAAAGCTAACCTACCTACTTAAATAACATGTAGTCACCAATCACAATTAAAAGCTATCTGTCTTCAAGCAAGAACTAAGCCTGGTTTCCTATAGGTGTGTCTTGTATTTCTTAATCTTTCCCAGGTTTCTTACATCCCCCCTGTTTTCCAGACTGTAATGGATTTATAATAATGTGTCTGCTGGCTGATTGCCGGCAAGGACATAACTGGACAAAAAGCATGCAGTAGTTTTTCAGCACTGATAAAGAACTGATTTGTAACTGCCCTCAAATTGTAGTCTGGAAGTCTTTGATTACTTCACCAGACTAGAACTTCTTGTGTTTGATACTTGTTCTTCTGTCTAGTTTGGTTAAGAGGCCAAGGGATAATGATGCAAGGAGTGGGTGAAGAACACAAAGCAATTACACAAGATTAATTTCCTTTGAACACCACACTGAAATGCAATGCCCTACATCAGTCTAGATCAGGCCTTAAAAAGCAAAGAAATTTCCTGGTCACTTATGAAAAATTGTTAATCAAAGTTTTGGACTGGAAGAGCTAATTTCCACCAGCACATTATCAAATACTGCTAGTTTTCTTAACAGTGTTCACCACTATGTTTCTCAAATTGGACTGAATTCATACTGGTTTGTTCACTTTTAGGTTGAGAGCCAAATATAGCTCCCTACGGTGTTTAATACCTTGTGCTACCTAGAGATAGTTGTTTAATACCTTCTTCAAAATGAGCTGTTGGCCTCAGCCCAACAGCTGTTTTTTTATGAATACACTATGCACAGAAAACATGTTTGACCACATAGCTAACTGGTTGTGCTGGGGAAAGATTCAACTGAAAGGCAACAGAATGACAAATCTTCACACAACTTTGAACTCCCAGGCACTCAGAGCTGAAACCTGTAAGCTGGGCAGATAATGTGGATAAACCTGTTCTATTGTCAAATAGTTTCTATGACTGTCAGATGATCTCAACTGAAAAGGAAGACATATTCTGACCAAAAAAATGGTATCTTTTTATATAAAAAGTGTTAACTCAAGCCAAAAAAGTAAAGGAAAAGATCCAAACATTTTGAACATTTTTAGGCCAGGATTGCCTTCTATTTGTACACAGAACCACATTTCCAGACACTACGGAAGGTTCTGCTGGTTTTTTGTTCCTGGCTTCTTTTTCATTTTTTTAGTTGCCCTTCATCACTCCTAGATGTGTAGTTCAAAGTGATTTACCAGCGGAATATTTTATCCTATACAAATGCTTTTCCTGGATTATACTTTCACCATAACCTCTTTAGACATACCTTCAATTTCAAGTCTGGTAAACACTGTCAAAAGGCAAGCAACACACTACTTTTCTGAAGTTCATATCTAAAACACTGGTCACCACTGTTTTTATCCCCAATCCTATGTACCATTACAGTAGAATGACACCAGAAAACAAGAAAAAGACATCACAACACTCACCAAAATAGTTACATACCTTTGCCAGTTTGGGTTTCTGAGCATATTTTGTTAAATTCAGTCGAGACAGATTTATGAAAGGGCCATCTGGATTTGTTAGCATTGAAGCCTGAGGGGGAAAAAGAAGCTTTTTAAGTGGGAAGATCCCCTACACTTTCTCTGAAGATTTTCAAAATATTATTAGTATACAAAAAAACCCCAAAATTCCAAACAAAACATTTGTAGATCCACTGCTTTGCTGTGCAGTACAGACTTTTTCTTCTCTCTCCACTACTTCCATACAGTGCCTAAGCATGTAGCTTGGTAGCTGGGATATATAGCCAAAAAAATTCTTCAAAAAATACTTAGGAAGATTAGCTCCTATCTGCAATAGTGAGAAGATACCACATTTTGCCACATTAATATGAGGTTAATATGTATTACATATTCATGCTGGTTGCAGTTTATTAATTTTGCCAATAGAAGTGGATAAAACTAGTAGAGTTTGTTCTTATCTCTCGAAGTGACAGACACTGAGTGCTTAGCAATTGTTTTGTAGTAAACGCTTATGGTGAAATCATGTCATAGCCTTTTCATGGCCTTCTGAGAGTAAAAATGTGTCTCAAGGAGGCTGTGAATTTGGAATTTATACAAATCCTGATGAACATGTGAATTTACGTATACCTTTTTATATAAACAGACTAGCATATGCACAAGAAGTAGCATTTTCAAACTCTATTTTGAAAAGGATTAAAAAAATACTCGCCATCTTCAAAATTGAGTTTAGATGCAGCTTTTAAGTAAGCAAGTGTCACTTTGCCAGACACTGTGACCAAGTATCTTCCATTCTGAGAAGAGAGGCAAGCAACTCACCGTGCCCAGCCTGACGTATCCCCCAGAAGCACTAGTGATTGGACGAGCTGTGAGAGCTGTTCGAGGTGTTCTTATCGCCTGTTCCATTGTACTTGGCCGTCCACTTTGCGTGCTGGGTCTCACAAATCCTGTAATAGGTCTTCCTGATTGAGTTACTGGCCTAAAGATGTTAAGTACATTATCCTTATGTTAAGTGGTATTTATTGAAAGAGAATTTAAACAGTTATACCTGAAGCATTTCATTTTCAGAAGTTAAATTTAAGATTTGCTAATTTTTAACCTGTCACATTTTTTAAAAATAAACTATCACATACCTAACAGCTGGGCTGGGGCCTCCACCTTGGCTAGTTCCAGGAAGTTTCAAAGATGTTCCTGGTCCTACAAAACAAGAGCATTTCTAATTGAGATATTACTCTCTTGTCCAGAGGACTTCAAACATGATTGCATTTTACAATAAAAAATAAGCCAGAAACTTCTTTATTCAAATGGAGGGGACAAAGAACTAAACAAAGAAGAGAAACCCCATATATTGCATTCTACTATTGGTAAATTGACGGACTATTGCAAGAAACCTTCTAAACAATGAACATGGTTTTCTTTCCTTCACCCCCTCCATTCTCCTCTCCATCCCACCTGGGGGGAGCAAACAAGTGCCTGTGTGGCACTTAGCTGCCTACTGGGATTAACCCAAACAATTCTCAAGAACATCTTAGAAACACTAGATAGCACTAAAGTAAGAAATGTTACTAGAACAATGAGACCAGGCTAACTTGAAATGGTATATTTTCTATCTGGCACCCAGAGTTGAGTAAGTAAACCTAAACCTTTACATACAGAGCACATGAAGAATGGTCTCATGTCATTAAACCTGGGTAAGATCCCCACCCATAATTGAAAGCACTGTGAAGTGTGAACCCATTCACATCCAAAGGTCATCAATTAAAATACTGAACTGGCTTGAGCCCAGGTGAACTGATGAAGGGTTCTCCTTTTCACACATTTCTGTTTTGACAGTGGGTCATTACAAATTACTAGTTCCTGCATGTAGGTTTTCATTCACTGATTGGGCAATTTTTCTAACCTGCTAAGTGAATGTCTACAAGATGGTTTTAAACATTCAGTTAAAAGCAACATACGCTATCCATACCTCTCACTCTCTTCACTGCTTTTTACCATGTACAGAAAGAAATGAGATTTAAGTTGACACAGACAATTTTTGACAAATCACTGTTACTCATCTACATATCTTCTATACACTTACCAACTGCTTCTATTGCAAACACTTCCAAGAACTGAAGATAAACTGATAGGTAGACAGCTTAGTTCCTTCTTTTTTCCCCAAGATAAACCCTAAGTAGCCACCCGACAACAGCCATATTTAAAGGTAAATAATGCAAAAAAGGAATTAACTGTGATCTCCTTGGTAAAACCAACTATATATGCAATTGGTGCTAAAATAAAGAACGGAATCCAGGAATCTCTCTCTTTTGGCTGGACACTCTCAGGACCTCTGTTGCTTACTTGCCTTTTATATTCCTGTCAATTTTGAAGTTTTTACTGCACAACAGAAAGGGTAGACAGGTCACCCAACACAGTTTCTAACATGATAACTAGGGCAGTCTTCAGAAAAATGATGAAAGTGGCTTTCAACTTTTCAGACTAGCAGACAAATGTATTACTCTTCCACTTTCTGAAACCTTTTTTTAAACTATTGCTGTAATATAAAAGAGGTAAGACATTAAAATTCCTTTTTTCACACGTTTTTTAATAAATACAATTGTTTTGACTTTTTGGTGTACTTGGAGAATGCTTACCAGGATATAGCTCCTTTGACTTCACCCCAGGCAACTCAGTCCTTACTTTGAGAATCCCAAGCCAACCAGCTATGAATAGAAGTAAGAGGCCACAGCAGTGCATGCGGCCACTAGAAGTGTCAGAATTTAAGAGTGCAATTTCAGTAGTTAGTGATGACTGCAGATGACTCCTTTAACTCCCCAGTTAATGAAATAGCTGTGATTATCTATAATGCAATTAGTGCAATTTTCTGAAAAATATGTTGTCAAGGTAACACTTTTAAACACGATTAAAATATTAGCTGATAATATTAATGGTGTTAAGTGTCCAAAAGTAATATAATGGGGTTTTTTTTCTGTAAAACAATGCCTTAGGACATTTTTGTTAATAAACAAGACTGAAGGAAAATTAGCACAGTGAAATTATAAAAAAATAAAAACTGGTGGAAGAAAGATTTCATTATATATGTGTGAAGAGGAACCACAGAAAAGTAGTTGTTTCCTGTGGACCCTATACAATTTAGTAATTATTTAATAATGCATGACTGATTGCAAAATCATTATTAGGACGGTTCAATCTGGAAACTAAGGTAAGGGCAGATGTAAAGCTGAAATGGATTTGTAACTGATGCAGGATTTGAACTGCTTAGTAGGCAAAGTATAGAGAATATCAATTGTGATATGACAGGTATGACTACATAGTTTTATGTTTGTGAACTATGATTTTAGTGGAGGAGGATATCCTGAAAGATCTGCCACAGTGAAAGACCTGAATCAAGACAAACTATGGCTAACACACTTTAACAGCAAAAGAAAAGGCCCCCAGTCAGTAAGCACACATTTTTATTAAGTCATGTGCACAAGTGGAGCAATCACAGAAGCACAGAACGGTGGAGGTTGGAAGGGACCTCTGGAGGTCATCTGGTCCAATGACGCTCAAGTAGGGACACCTGAAGCCAGCTGCCCAGGACCCTACTTAGATGGTTTCTGGATAGCTCTAAGGAGATAGACTCCACAGCCTCCCTAGGCAGCCTGTGCCAGTTCTCAGTCACCCTCACAGTTAAAAATAAGTGTTTCCTGATGTTCAGAAGAAACCTCCTGAGCTTCAGTTTGTGCCCACTGCCTCTGGTCCAGTCACTGGGCACCACTGGCTCTGTCCTCCTTGCACCCTGTTTAGCAATATCTCTGCTTACCTTTTATGCAAAAGTGTAACATTAGAACACCTCACATGTATAAAGAAAGTAAAGTCAAGCCATAGAAGAAAAACATGTTTTCTACATGTCAGTGGACCATTGTCTGCTTCGGTGACTACAAAAGACAAGTGGGTAACTAGAAAAGTTTAAGAAAATAGTTTCAAGACTCAACCCAAAAATTAAAAGATATAGCTCAGAATGACAAGATCGTTTGGCTTATCAAAGGAAAGATCACTGGATGACTTAATGACAGATTTAACCATTTACTTTGGAAATACACCTTTGAAAACAAAAAAATTCATATAAGGCATAAAACATTCACAGAGAAGCGACAGGTAGGAGTTACAGTTGATAATTCCCACTAAAGATATGGCACAATGATAAAAGCTAGAAAATTTAATAATTACAAAAGACTGATGGGGGTTCTCTATCTTTGGAAAGTTCTTATGCTTTCTGAAAAACCATATATTAGCTCAGGCACACCTGGCAGATTTGAAGCACTAATAGGAAAGTCTTATCTCAATGATTCAGGAGTGCAGGCTGGACTATTGCAATGATTTTTTTTGGTTTTGAAATCTGTGACACACTATGCAGAAAGTCATCTTTTATTCAGTTTCAATATAGTATGAATATATGATTCCGGAATGCCTTATTTTTAAATAGTATTCATCAAATTATTTTTCTTGGAAGGTAATCTCTATCAGAGGGGGCATAAGATCAAATAAAACTCTAAATTATATTACTACGCCATTTTAAGACAGACATATGTAATTAGTTGATCACAATGTATAAACACATCTTCAGTACTGCTTGACTGTGACCAAGCATGTAATGACAATTTTTAAAAATGTAATCAGATCGATATGCAATTGCCTACATATATACAGACAAGAAAAGCTTTTAACACTTCAAATATCAGTTCTGGCCTATGTCCAGTTCTTCTCTTGAATTCCTTCACAAAATAGGTGCTCAAGAGCCACACCTAATAAGTTAAATAAAATTAAACTTTTAAAATTATTAACTTAATAAAAATGACCATGTGGACTGTACTAAAGAAATAGAGAAAAATACAAATAATGCCAAAGAAATAATGGAAGACAACAAATTACTGCCCACTTGGAAGGGAACAGATGAAGTTGAAAAAGAATTGCATAGAAGAAACAATGACACAGCTCTGTGTCAGAACTGCTCTGTGAAAGAAGAGAAGAATGAAGTAGAGAAAAGCAGAAGAAACAAAATCAGTTCAGATAATGTTTGCCGGACATGATGCCAAAAGGTGATGTCTGACTGTTGTCTACACTACAGGTATATGGATAAAATCCACAAGACATTGAGGGCATATTTTTTCTCTAGTTTACCACAGTGCCTAAAGAAGCCAGAAAGGAGTAAAAGAAATCAAGGTACTGATGGAAAAGAGCAAGTGAGCACTGAAATGTAGAGGAAAAGTTGACAAAACACTATTGAACATGGTCTGAATCCTGACTGACAGGTCTAAGTATTACATCAAGAACACATGGTGGATCTCAACATTGCCATGCAACCATAAAACAACTTAAAACTGTTTTTTTACCAATACTAAATGCTGTATCAGGTCACCTCACTTTGTACTATTTTACGGTAGATGACATAAGAGATGCCCAAAAGAGCTCTTGTTGAGTCAATGTATTTAAGAGAAAGTCAATCTTACGTGCAACTTGAGCAATGGCATTTTCATCTAGGATCATCTCTGCAATTCCTTCTTGATCCATATCAATTTCATCCACATACACCATTTCTGTCAAAGCTCGTGTTTTCAGGTTCCAGGCAGCCTGAATAAAGATAAGGTAAAAGGTAAAATTATTTGCATCAAGACACTAAGCAAATAATCTAATCAGCAATTTTACTATTTTTTTATTATTATTCTCTTCACAGTTTTATTAGGCTTGAATAAGGTAGTGGTATTGACTTAAAACAGCTGAGTATATCCATCTGTCTGATGGAGGTGTAAAAGAGTACTCAGTCCTTTGTTCAAATCATCAGCTGTAAAAAACTGTAAATGTATGGCTTAGGCATCTCAGATTATGAGAGCATTGGAACACTTTTTAGTGACCTGAACTGAAAAATTACTACATTATATGTCTTGGAGGATTATCTGAGCAGTGTGGAAAGGCAAGCATAACTCTAGCCGATGTGACAAGCTTTGTGTAGATTGTGAAGACACCAAATCAATGGGGAGAAAAAAGAAGACAAGAAAAATCAGTGGCAGCCATATAGAAATACCATCAAAATAAGTGCAGATCCAACCACTTCGATAATTTGATATGCTTGTAATGTACTCACAGAGCTGGCATAATAAAGGGAGTCACAAGACTAATTCCTGTTCTTCCATCACATATTGAACAGATCATCATAAATTTTCCGGAGTAAAAACTACTGCCAAAATAATTAGATCTGTTTCCTTTCTACCACAGACTATAGCAATCTGGTGGAAAAGCATGTTTAATATGGCCTATGGAAACCTTTCAAAATAGAAAAAGACTGATGCTATCTTAATAGAAATAAAGGTCAAACACATGGAAACATTTTTTCCTTAAGTAAGAGGTATGAGAAGATCTAAACCTCAGGCTTATTTAATAATTTAAGTAATCATTTAGTGAGACACTTCTCATTCATCATATCTTTTCCTCTAGACTTCCCTCATACTTCTATGCAAATCTGTAAGTGTCAATCAAAAAGGAAGTGTACCTAAAAATGCTGAAATATTTAACTATTCTTTTAGTGAAAAAGTGCTTTCTTCCAAGCAGAAGGAGGGCTTCAGCCAGACAATTCAACCACAATTAGAAACCTTTGTTCAAGAATGAAGAGAAGGAAATTCAGCAGGATGATCTGAATCTAGGCCAGACAGTCATAATCTAGATCTGCTTTATTTTCTTTTAGTTTCTTCTTGTGTAGTAGGGTGACAGCCTTTAATTAGCATTGAGATTTGCTGTTAGATGTTCAACACCTTTAACAGATTTTCACTATTCTGTAGAAGTATTTAGTTGGCTGAATTTTTAACACCTTGATGGTACTCCGCACTTTTCAAAGATGCATATCTGCAGCCAACATAACCATGTCTATACTGGGAATATGCTCCAATTAGAGCTCTTGTACAGCCAAGCACAGGCTCATTTCTTACTAGAAGTAAGAAAATCTGCCCATAGTGATGACCTTTTCCTGGAAATTGAAAGTAGTAACTTCTCTACACTAATTGCTAAAACTGAAGTCAGTTCTTTACATAGGCATAAGTGTATTACTGTGATTTTTCTACTAATATGTGAAAACATGTTTTTAAAGTCAACATGTCTCTTTGTCATTACTGGGCAAATATCCATTATAAAAATAGTTTCCTCAGGCATCTCTTCTAGCCTAAAGCTCCTAGTCCAAGGCTTCACAGCCAACAAAAAAATCAAATATCACACAGTATTCCTTAATTAAATGTAAATTAGAGTATTATCTACTCTCTCTTTGTGGGACTGATAATTTTGTTTTGTAATAAGCAACATGCCTGGAGCTTAAGGCATGTTGCTTATTATGCAATTCAAAACCTGAATTTTTATGAAACAGCATTTATACAGTAGGAAAAAGAAAGGGACAGCTCATTTCTGACAACCCACATATTCACAACAAATTTAGCTTGCTTAAGTCATAATTAGAACAAAATTTACAATACCTAATAGCAATTAAAGAGGTACAGAACTGTGATACGTACATAAGTATACAGTATATAAGTCTAAACTCCAGAAATAAAAGTGACAAAGTGTTTTTCACTCAGTTTGTGAGAAGTTTGTAACTGAATTGAGTATCTTCTTGGTCCTGAAAAGTCGAAAAGCCAAAAAAAAAATATAAACTTAGGATCTAAATTTGAATGTTTTCTCTGAATATAGAAACACATTCTTCTAAGAGCTTTTATTCTCCAATAATATTTTCTATTATAATAAATTTCATTCCATACACAATGAAAACCCTAGAACACAACTACCTTGTGAAGGGTAATCACTAAAGTCAAGAAGATATCTGGTAGTATTTCACGGAAGCCATTCTATATGTAAACAGCTTGCATGAATTCATGGAGTGTAATTAAAGACCTGTAAAATACGCTGTGGAGCTGTATTTATAGATGTCATTTCACATTGCATTTCATCTCTTCTGACTGTGGGCTGGACCCAAAGGATGCCATCACCTGCACAATACTATTCTTGCCATTGCTATAATCTAGAGCTAATGTGGACAGAGTGAAAGCTAATTAATTACTCTCAGTCTTCCATCACTTATGCAAATCATCATCATGCAACTACAAGGCTACCAGACTCTACACAAGGTATGCAACGAGCCTGAGCTGCAGCAGCAGGAAGGGCATGGGTAACAGCCCAGAACTACATGAATTAAATAGAACACGAAAGTGAGCCCTAAGAGCACAGACATTGTTCTGTCTGTGAATACACATTGTTTTCTTCTTAATCTCATCTGTAGATGAAGGTCATTCAATTCAAGGTAGACTCAATTTAGCTTTTAGAAAGCACTGAACTGCTGAATAAAGATACAGGAAATATATGAGAGAAATAAAATTCTATCAAATATAAAAGCAGCCTGTTCAAAATATCAAAAATCTTCCCCTTATCAAATGTAATGCCTTACCAATAACAAAACCCAAATTTATGCTACTGAGGACTTAACAACAAAACAAGTATTATTCAGTGTATCAGAAATTCTTCCCAATGATTGCATCTAATAATTGTATTTATGGAAAGAACTTTACCTGAACCACAGTGTATTCAGAATCAAGCTCCTGAAAAGAGAGAAAATAGAAACTGAGGAATGGAAATGCCAAATGATAAAAATGACAAAAATGTATTTGTACTCTGTGACCACCTCATTTTTGCACAAACATTTTTTCTCCGACACATACATCCAAATTTCCATTCTATCACATTATCTCAACTTACACACGTTATGGAGCTAATGAATGTTTTGCACAATGAAAGTAATTTTGCAGTAAGTGCATCTTTCTGATACCTTCGCTTTCTTGCTTCTGCTGGATCATCCTAGCCATATCTTAGATTAACATTCAAGCATTATTTAGGTGAAAAATGGTAGATTAAAAGAAAATTAATTTGGAAGATGCATGCAAATCTCCTAAAAATTAACCAGATTATTACACCAAGGGCTTTAGAATGCCTACGTAATAAAATCCATCTTTGCACACTTTTTTTAGCTGCTGCTGGTGATCACAATGATGACTCTCAAGAACACAAAAGAAAATTTCAGCACTTTTCCATGGTACTTTTATGATTAAAATTATGTATTCATTGTATTTGGACAGTAATACTGCAAGTGGAATAAACATCAAATTAACCAGCCTATTCCACTAGCCAAAAAACAAAAGAAAAGCTACCAGATTAAGTTTACTATAAGTGAAAAAGCTGGAACTTGCATCTGCTTGAGTAAATACTGACAGGAAAAAATGCAGGTTTATCACCAATGAATGAGTAATTATCATATTTAGATAATATTTAAGCTATCGTTCAGAGCTTTTGCTGCTCACTTCCAGGGACTGGAGATGACTTTTTCCTAATGTATTACTTTAGCTTTAGGTGGGAGATAGATGTTACTTTCTTTAAATCACTATTAGTCTTTTGTAGTGTCAGATAATGTCTGCTCCTAGAGGCAGTGACAAATTTCTTGCATATCTAGCATTGTGTAAATCTATCACAGTTAAACCCACTACATCAGACTGAATATACAATCTTAGAGTAATTCAAACTACAAAGGGACTTCTGAAGGTCTCTAGTCCAAAGCCCCGCTCAAAGCAAGGTCAGCTAAGAAGTCAGCTGAGGTTGCTCAAAGCCTTGTCCAATTGGATCCTGAAACTTTGCAAGGATGGAGGCTGCACAATGCCCCTGGGCAACGTGTTCCACTGCTGACTACCCTTAGCAAGAAATGTTTTTCCTTGGATCAAGCCAAAGCTTCCTTCACTTCCCGGCATCACTGCAAGCGGTCCCTGGCTCCATTTTCTTGATAACCTCCTTGCATGTATTGGAAGGCTCCTATTAGATCACACCAATGTCTTCTCCCAGCTCAAGCACTGCCCTGAGTGCTGCTGGTTTGCTTTGCAGCCACGACACAGAGCTGGCTTCTGTCTCATCAGGAGAACAGCAATGTCAAGCTCATTCCTTCCCCTTGTAGTATGAGACATGGTCTACTTCCTTCAATTTGAACATTTTTACTCAATAAATTCTGTGACAGGAGGGACCTGAAATACTGGCAAAGGACACTTTCCTTCTGTAGTGTAATGGAATGTGTGGCCTTTAAAGGATTATACTTGGAGCCAAAAAGTTATTCACTGGTGTTCAAATGCTTAACACATCTTACACATTGAATATTCTATGGAACTAAACATTAATTCAGGGATTAATCTCAGTGACTGTGATATACCTGGGCCCAACTAAGGCACTGAAACTGGCTTTGCATTTTAATTGTATGACTAAATGAACTAGAAATTATTTCATGTATAGCATTTGTTTTCTAAAAAAGAAACTATTCAGCTTTCTAAGTAATAAAACACATTGAGATGTTTCAGCTTGCATTTTATTCACCTCATTGTCTGAGTGTTACAGCACATATGAAGATGGTTTTAAGAGCAGTAGGTGGTCTTCCATACCATATGTGCTACAGTAACTAATGAGGACAAGTTAGGAATATTATGTCAACACTAACACAAAAATACCTTGATGTTACAGATGTGTATCTTACTTTAGGCACTGTTCATTTGTTTAAAAAATAATTTAAAAATCAAACAAACTGCTTATGTAGGAGCACTTAAATTACTATAAAATTCAGAAATTACATCCCTCATTATTTTGGCAAAAAAGTAGAGCTGATCAATAATATTGACTAAAACCATTGTTCTCTGGTAATTGTAGGTTAGAGTATGCAATGTTCATACATACTAATACATTGTTTCAGTTTTTGACAAGAAGTAACTCTGGATTTTAAATAACCTTCAAGCAGGTAATAAGACCCTCACATTAAAGGAAAGCATGGAATAACAAAAATTACATTAAAATAAAATATACTTTAACATGGGTGGATACAGCAGTTGCTATTCATGCAAGTAATCCACTGGAACTACATTTCAAATAAAGAGTTCTTTGAGAGGATTAACAAATAGTGTTGCCCTGCAAGCTTGTCTCTCAAAACAAAAGCTCAAGTTCACTCTTCATTTACACATACAAAGCTCCCTTGAAATTAAAAAGATTGTAAAAGCAATGAAAGAACTATTTAATCCAGATCCCTAAATCCACTGAGGGCACTTTAATATTAAAATATAAAGTCAGTTTATTTGAATACTAAAAATACTTAGAATAATTAAGTTTTTTGACACTTATAGCCTGGAAGAGGGAATATATTACATACCTTACCGTATAATAAGGCTTTATTCTACAATAAATTTCAGGTAAGTATAATTTAATACATGCAGAAAATTAAAATTATTATATTCTGAAAATGCTCTTCAAATGATTAAGAGCAGAAACACAGAAAAAAACCCCAAACCTTTACCTAGGAACAATGACTGCACTCTATCACTATTTTCATGCATAAACTTACAGTCTCTTGCACCAATAACTGATTTCAGTTGAAGATGCTTTTTCAAATCAAGTTCAATGCCCATAAACATAACCGTGATAACTTTATTATGACATTACAAAACCAAGTATGCAAACATGGGAGAAGAAAGGATGAATGAGCAAAAGCAAATCCTCACAGAAGACCATTAATCAAGTTAAAGGAAGGACATTCACTATATGTCTATTAATTATATTCGGCAATTTTTTTCTATTGTTAAACTAGAGCAGGCCTCATACATGGGTTCTGTTTATTGCCTTGAATCTGACATATGGAACACAAAGAGTAATCAGATTAGGTGACTAATCAGGATGATCAACAGAGACAGTCCTGGATTGTATTTCCTCTAGGTCATGCTATTACTATAAACACAGAAGACAAGGCCTGTTTGCTTACAATAGAAAATAATTAAACTGAACATCAGTATTTTATGTGCTTGTGTGCCCAAATGTTAGTCACACAAAATACAGTTTTTATTTATCCTGAGATAAGAATGTCAGCATAGAAGTGAATTCCATCAATATCATTTATATTCTTAATTCTTAAATGAAGAAATGCACAGAATATTTTATAGGAAAAAAAACCTAATTCAATCACAAGATGTAACTCATTAACAGCTAATTATTCTTCTATCACAATGTTATTCATTAAGAATTCTTCAGGAAAACTTGATTGATTTTGTTTCAATTTTGTTGTTGTGCTTTTTAAGAATTCAAGATTTATAATGGCACAGTATTTCATACTGCTATGTAAGAAAATTTCTGATTCATGCCCACTTAGCTAAAAGGTCAACAGAATACCTTAAAAACCTCCTAGGGCTTCCTGCACCTGGTGACAGGGTTCAAAGAGAGTTCTGCACCAATTAAGATAGCCTCTAAATGTATGTACATGTGACTACTGATTGGATCACCAGGAAACTTATTTTTCAGATCTTCATATCATCTTTTGCCATGTTGTTAAAGAAGAACTTCTTATCATCACACTTGTGATACAAACATACACTGAATACTATGTGTACAGCGAATGGTAAATCAAGACATAGATCAAGATATAGTGGTTAAGAAAATTTCTTACTACATTTTTAAGTGTGGTTGCAGAAATGCACCTACTTCTAAGCCTATTGTAAAAAGCTGGTCTCAGCAGCCCAAAGCTCTAGGACAGTGCTGCAGATCCAATGGAGCAGGAGTGATGCTATCATTTAGCAGACTAGCTGACAGCTGGGAAAAAAAGTGCAGATTTTCTGACAGGAAAGGCCATCTCTTTCAGACATGAAAACACTCTCCAGTTAGGCATTCTTAGTCTCTTCCTTTACTTATCTGCTGTTACATTACATGTCTTAGAAGAGAGAAGGCCAGTTGCCTGAGCATGAAAAAGTTCTGACCTGTAAGAGTCACTGCCTAACTCAGCCTGGGCATGTCTTTAAAGGACACCATCTCCTGTGGCTTAAATTATATCCTAATGCATGCTGTTCAAAGAAGTGAATCCCTGAACAGTGACAGAGGTTACTGTTCCTATAAGATCCCTCTTTCCCTGGTAGAAGAGGTTGGGAAGCACATGCTTAGCAGAATATGGGACAAGAGGATAAGAACAGATGGCACAGTGATTACAGCCATTGAGTATTCCCTCATGCTGCACAGCAGCTCACTTAATCCAACCTTTCCATAAGTGTTGTCATTTGTCTGTCTGCTTTCCCGGTGCCCAACATGGCATATCTTGGGTTTGATTTGCAGAAGTGCTACCATTAAGAGTTTGACCACTAAATCTGCTAGATATGCTATGTGTTTTTTAGGGATTATAAACCACACTTACAGCGTTAGGTACTAAAAATCATCCATACTTTCTTTTAGATAATTTGCCAGCTTATACTAAAATACTACTAATATAATTCACACAGATGGAAGACAGCACCATTTTCTGGTAGGTGGCTGAAGACAACAGAATTAAAGTTCAATCAAAATATTTAGGAACTACTGATTCCATTAACATGCCATTTCAAAAGTAACAGACACCAAGAAATCAAAGTCAATCTGCCTGAGAATGGTCCTGGATTCTTAATTAATGTGGAAATAAAATAATCATAGATCACTTTTCTAATATTCACAACTACAGCAAATTAGCTGATACACTACTATTGGAATAAATTCAGAATAATGTAAAGTAAGATTAGACTAGGGAAGCCAGGAGAATTAAGTAATGTATGTCACTTATTTGAGTTCTAATTACCTCCGTGTTCAGCCTTGGAGCTTAGTATATTTCAAAGGTTTTGGAAAAATAATTATTTTATTAAATGCAAAGTATATATGCTACAATCCATAAACATGATTTGATTTTCCATTTTGTTGTATTATGTAAGTTCAAAATAGTTTGTAAGGTTTCAATGACATATAAAGCATATTCTTGAGGCATGTTACTACTTCCTTTACTACATGCCAGAAGTTTAGCAGGGTAAACAGGAAAGATTGGTACCTGAAAGCAGCAAGCATTAGAAAGTAATGAGCTGAAAGTGCAACGACATGGGTAAGGAAAACACCTGCAAGGCTTTACAAATGAGAAGCAGAATAATAAAATAAATACAGACTTACTTGGACAGATAACCAGTAAATATTAAGATTTTTACTTGATTGCAATAAAAAAGGTAAAATGTAAATATCATTAACACAGTTGACTAACGAAGAGAAATGTCATTTCATGTTAAGTCTGCCATGAATGTTAAAGTTATGTTCTAATTAGATAATCAGAAAATGTTTTGTTAAAGAGTTTCTAGGTGTAACATTTTTTATGTTGAACTGGCATGAGTTTGGTTCAAGTTGCACTCTTCAAAGTCATTTAACCAGTATTCTGCTTTCTCCAACCTGCTGTACCACAATGTACCACAAAGAACAGGTGGTATAAATAACACTACATCTTCTCCTGTTAGGACCTGTGCTTTTTGTCTGGACTAGAGGAATGATGGAAAGAGCTGTGTAGCCATTACATTGAACACCATGAATGCCATATACTCCATGATCCTCCTAAAACAACATGCTGAATTGCCATTATTTACCACCTCTCCAATTACTATATATTTTTTAAAAATCTCTAAATTGTTACTCCTTACATAAAGTAGTTATATAGAGTAAAATCCACTTAGTGTCTGCAAGCTTAGGACATGCTTTACTTGAACATTGCTGTATGAAACATTTTCAAAGATTGAAACATCCTGCCATGAACATTTAAATGTTATAAAGGACTGATATTTCCCAATCTCAAGTAGATATATTTTCAAATACTTTCAGAAGTCATTCATTCCTGCTTAAAGTGAGCTCTTAATAAGGATTCCTCAAGAAGATTATATGAGGCAAAAACCAAACCAACCATATTTCAAGTTTGCCTCTCTTCCATCTGAACTTTCCCGTAGGTTTGAAATGCGCTGCTGCTGAAGAGTACCTTTCCCACATAAAACTGTGAATAAGAACACAGTTCTAAAATGAACAAACTGAAGTTATAAAGTCCACTCATTTGCAAGCAACTGTGGCCTGGAAGTTTTTTCAAACCACTGCTGAAACCTGATCTTAAAATTCAGAGACTTCATGTAAGATTTCTAAGACCTTATGATTTGATCTGGTATAGACAACGTTCACAACCCCACCCTCCACTACTTCTCAAAGGAAATTATCTTAAATGTTTTTCCCCTTTCATTCTTATAAAAAATCAAACTTACAGGCTGGTTTGAAGCATTTCAAAGATTAAATTAAGTCATCAATTGTTTGTCTCAATTTTATATAGAGTTTGGAAAAACTCCCATATTTCTGGTATATAAGGTCCTAATTTTCTAAGGAAAATGTGTACTTTACCTAAGAAAACACTTTAATTTATATACTTAAATGTTTCACCAGGTGTGATCTATATTTGGAAGAAGGAAAACCAATTAGGATCTACAACAGAGAATCATAGAATGTGAAGGAGTTGGAATGGACCTCAAAGATCATTCAGTTCCACCCGAAGCTGGCCATTGGCAGGGACACCTCCCACCAGACCAGTTTGCTCAAGGCTATATCCAACTACATCCTCTCATTGCTGTTTTGTTAATTTCCTCCTAAACATTTTTACTCAGCCTCATACATCTTCTATTCCTTACTAGTGCTACTGGAAACAGCCCAGCAAAAGTTTGGAGTTGACAGGTGTAACAATACCATTGCTTCAGCACATAGTAGAAATGCAGCTGCCTTTAAAATTCCATGTTGAGATCACAGATTGAAAAACATTTTACTAATTAAAAATTTTATAAATTAAGAGCAACAGAAGCATTATGATCCTTACAACTTTTATTTACTGTTATCTGTGCTATTCCAAGAGTTTCTTTCACAAATCAAGTGTTGTCCTTCCATATGCAAAGAATACATATATAAACATCCAATAATGGAAATACATATAAATACACATAAATATGGAAATACATATAAATAATAAAGCACTCACATGGAACTAACACTCAATCCCATTTAGGTCTTAGGAACAATGTTCTTGGAATAGCTTCTCCACTACAAATGTTTCTGCTGACGGCTCCTTGTTGGTGCCTCGCAGCACAAACCACAAAAAAAGAATCTTTTAAACAGGTATCCTAAACCAGTTTAAATAAGTACTGTGCTTTATGCTTACATTATTGTGCGACCATGCAGCTTTCTTTAAAGAATGCACCTCTCTTAACCTTATGTGATTTAGTGCATACAGCAGCTATGACATCTGAACATCAGTATAAAATCAACAGGAACATCCCTAGCAGATCTGATTTTTAGTCTTAGCTTTCTTTCCTTTAACTCCGCAAAATCCTGAGTGAGTCAAAGTTCTCGTTGCAGGACCCTGGCCCCACGGCTGTCAGGGCAGCACTCCGGCAGCAGCACGGCCCGCTCCCCTCTGCCGCCGCCGGGGCCGGGGCGGGAGGAGCTCCCCGGGGCGTGTCCGAGGAGGAGCCGCGGTGCCGGCTCGCCGCCTCCAGCCTCGGGAGCGGAGGGGGAGCGCGGAGAGGCGGCGCTGCCTGGCCTCCTCCTCCTCCGGGAGCTCGGCGCGGCCCAGCGCTCCGTGCCCCGCGGGCGGGGGTCGCACCCGGCCCCTCCGGTGCAGAGGGGTCCCGCGGTGCCGAGGCAGCTGGACGCGGCCGCTGCCGCCCCTCACCGCCGCCTCCCGCCACGGCCCGGCCCCGCTACCTGCTCGGCGGGCGGCCTCTCCAGCAGCTGCGAGCAGACATCCGCGCACTCCCGGAACTTCCTCCGCCTGAAGTAGCTCCAGGCCTGGAACAGCGGCTCCAGCCCCATCTCGCCAGCGGGAGCACCGCAGCAGCTCCGGCCGGGCCCCCGCACCTCTTGCCGCCGAGCGGGGCCCGGGGCGGAGCGCAGGCTGCCGCGCTGGTGCTGCCGCGGAGCCGCCGGGCCCCGCCTCGGCCGGCTGGGGCGGAGCGCTGGGGCCGCGGGGGCGGTGGCTCTGGGCGGCCTCCGGGGGCCCTTGGGCCGCTCCCGGCCGGCTGCTCTGCGGCCCCGGGCACGGAGCTGCGGCCCCGCTCTTGGCCGGGCCCCTCCCTGCCAGCGCCTCTCGTGGGCTTGCTACTTGTGTGACTGAAAGCAGAGTTTGATCTGTAATACTGGGATCCGTAGACTTCCAATAACCCCACTGTTTTCAACTGTTGTCATTTTCTGTCCTATTATCAAGAGCCATTTGGAGAGGAATAAATGCCCAAACAAGAATAATACAGTCCATTAATCCATATTTGGGTAAAATGTCCTTTAGAGCCATGGAGCCCTGGTTGAGGAAAGTTGAGATTGCTGTGAACAACACTTTTCAGTCTTGCAGACTACATTAGTCCCTTTACTTCATTAGTTTTTGCAGGGAAATTATGATACTGGGATATTTAGAGTTTAAAAATGTTGAAATACAATTGCTCCTGTGTACTATGTACTATGCTCCTATGTACTATGAAATGGTTATTGCAACCATCAACCAAAGTAAAAGGAAAAAAAAATCCCTAGGGATGCTTGGAGAAGTAACTGCATTTGTGGTGTGAAAATCTGAGGGATGAACACAAACAAGATTGCAAAAATTACATTGTTGGCATTTTAAGAGATCATTCTGGTTTTTTTGCTTTCTTCTCACCTAAACTACCAGTTTGTCCAAGATGCATGAAATTAATACCCAGGCTAGCAAGATCAATGTCAGGTGTAAATATGGAGAGGCAGAAGTGGCAGTCCCAGGACTACATCTTATTCAAACATAGGAATAAGTGGCTTAAACTGAAGTAGCAGTTTTAGACAGCTTTGTTTGAGTTGTCCTGTGAACAGTGAGCAGGTGTATTGGGCTTGCATGGCAAGGCTTGGGTAAGAGCCCATATGAGTGGCTTCTGTGAGAAGCTGATAGAAGCTTCCTCTATGTCCAATAGAGCCACTGGCCAAGGCCAATGGTAGTAGCACCTCTGGGATTAAAATTTAAAAAGGGGAGAAAAAACCTGCACAACTGCAGCTCAAGACAGGACTGAGAATATGTGAAAGAGTTATGAAGGCACCAAGGTCAGTGAAGAAGAAGGGGGGTCAGTGAAGAAGGAGGGCAGGTGCTCCAGGCATCAGAGCAGAGATCCGGCAGCCTGTGGTGAAGACCATGGGGAGGCATCTGCGACTCTGCAGCCCATGGAGGACCACGGGGGAGCAGAGGATGCTTGAAGGAAGCAGGTGGCTGCCCGAAGGAAGCTGTGACCCCATGGAAAGCCTGTGCTGGAGCAGGCTTCTGGCGGGACCTGTGGATCCATGAAGGGAGAAGACCACACTGGATCAAGTTCACTGACAGGACTTGTGACCCCGTGGTGGACCCATGTTGGAGCAGCCTGTTCCTGAAGGACTGCATCCCATGGAAGAGTGACCCATGCTTGAGTAGTTTGTAAAGAAGAGTAGCCTGTGGGAAGGAGTCAGAGAAGTTCATGGAGGATGGTAAAGCATCCGTGCTCAAGCATCCATGCTCAAGCAAGGTAAGAACTCCTGTCCCTTAGGAAGAAGGAGGACCAGTGACAATATGTGAGGAACTGACCACAACCCTCTTTCCCCATTCCCTTGCACTGCTGGAGGGGAGGAGGTAGAGAGAATTGGGAATGAAGTTGAGCTTAGGGAGAAGGGAGGGCTGGAAGAAGGTGTTTTAAGGTGTAGTTTTTGTTCCTCATTACCCTACTTTGATTTGATTGTCAATAAAATAAACTGATTTACCCAAGTTGAATCTGTTTTGCCTGTGAAGGTAAATGGTGAGTGGTCTGTCCCTGTCCCTGTCTCGACCCATAAGCCATTCATTATATTTTCTCTCCCCTGCCCAGCTAAGACGAGAGTGATTGCAGCTTTGGTGGACACCTGGCATTCAGCCGGGGTCAATTCACCACAACAGGGAAACAGTGATCTGAGTGAACTCATTTTTGGAATCCATGCCATCCCTAGTTAAGAAGGGTAGAGAGGAAACAGGACAATAGTTTCTGTCCCTTCTCTGCTTTATGTGTTTTATGGTCAGACTAAGCACAATGAGCAGCATGTGCTCTTAAGAGAAATTGTGAACGCTATTTAAACCCCCCATATTTATTAAAAATATTAACTCGCAGTTCCTTCAGTTTTATGTATTTTTATTAAATGATCTGGTTTTAAATACTTTCTGTTACCATGTTAGGTAATTATCCAGCTTGTCTGGGCTGCTACTTTTTTATGGAACCTAATGTGAATGGCAATTTCAATTTGTAGAGGTGAGTTTTGAGGTCAATGCATTAGTTTCAAAGTTGTTAGATTAAACTGCTGAACTGGTGTTGATTGGTTTACTGGAGACAAATAATGCCAGAATGTTTTTAAAAGGCAGTTTTCTTTTGTGAACAGGTCACCACATCAGTTAAACATAACATTTATATGCACAGAAAAACAAAGGAGACCAATAACACCTAAATTTTATAGATTCCAACATTTCTCTCTTAAAAAACTCATAATTAAAGTGCTGCATATACTTTTTATTTTGTGGGCACGTATTTTAAGTTTTACTATTTTAAGCCTCAGTTCCAGACTACAAAGGAAATTAAATGTCTAAGGATGCTGAGAATGTTTGATTATAACAGGGTTTTTAATGATTTCCATTTTGAGATAATGAATCAAAATGAAACACCATGAAGCCATGATTGCAGATTAAGGTTTCAAAGTACTCTGTCAACCTGGGAGCATTCAAGTGAGTGAAATAGTCATAGATGTTATGCTCTGGCTTTATCCATGCCCTGGCTCACCTGAGTGTGTTTGGCTTGCTTTATATGGGGGCTAAAATTGACATTCCTCTGAGGAAAGCTTATGGATTTTCAGAAGAAAAAACTGAAATGAGGGGGTGTTGGAAATCAATGAAAATAAATAGTGAGTCATGTGAGCTGCCGGTATTTGGTCACTGGTCATGGGAGGATTCCCTCACAAGCAAGAAAAACCATAAGCATTTCAAAGAGCTCTTTTGAGACGAGAGGTCTAAAATGAATGCTTTTAAAATTACAGAATTGCTGTATATTTAATCACTAATACATATATTACTGGACTTCAGCCATACTTTTCTAGCACAAAGATTCTATCTGTAACAGAAAAGGTCACAGTCTTCCGAAGTCAGATGGGTAGATACTGCTGTATAGCTTCTCAGCAAAAGGAAGGGGAAGATGATTCTGCAGCAATTTTAGTTTGTTACACTGCTGGGAAAGGTATTCATTGCACTTAGTGATCAAGCTGAACTAATGTTGTCCTATGGTAGCAATTAGATCAAGATGCATCTTCAGCTTTCTTACAATGAGATTTTGCAGTGTTGCAAATTACAGGAAAATCAATTTTCCTTCTTTCCAGCCATCCTCTGCAAGGGATTTTTGTTCTCTGTTTGGTTGCAGAAAAGAGAAGGAGGTTTTTTTTCAGTTTCTACATGATACATGAAGCCAGAAAAATTTTCTCTGATATTGGCACAGAGATCATCCCATGCATATCATCTTCAAAGTCTTTTGCACTGATAATACTGTTTTCTACTTCCTGGGTGGAGGCATATTATGAGCTTTCTAATATGGGGACTTCTATATATATTCATTATCAAGGTCCCCAAATTTGAACCTTTTACCAGTTTAGTACTTTCTCCAAATATTAATCTCTGTGGGTGGCCACATTCCACGTCTCTAACTTACTAAAATCCTGGAATACAACACAAAGAGTCCTTGTGTCTGTGTGCTTTGTGGAGCCTGTATGTCAGTCCCCCTCCAGTGTAACTGCATGAAAGCTAAACAGCCAGGAATTATATTCAGGTCCTTCTGGAACAGGCCCCTCCCTTGTGGGCTCCCTACGGGGTCACAAGTCCTACCATGAACCTGTTCCAGCATGGGCTCCTCTCTCCATGAGGCCACAGGTCCTGCCTAGAGTCTGCTCCAGTACAGGTTACCCATGACAAAACAGCCTCCTTTGAGCACAGCCACCTTCTCCGATGTGGGGTCCCGTACTAGGTTTGATACCCCATTTGGTGGCTGGAAGTGTTATCTATCACAAGATAGCTTTTCAGAGGCTTATGGGAAATCAGTGGTTGTTTTTAGTACCATTCGTAGTGCTTAAGTCTCAATGTTCAAGAATTGCTTTTGGCATACTTGTGTGTAGAGTGTGGAAAAAGAATAATTTTAAATATGCTTTCTTTCCCAGAGCTCAGGCCTGACACTGTTTTTAGTTTGCTATAGCTATCCACTTCTCTCACCCACTCTCAAAATGAGGAAAATTAATTTTGTGACAAGTTGGACAAAATATATTTGGGGAATTACACTTGAGATGTACCTGGTTTGTAGGAGAAATTATAATTCTTCTGTTTAACATTGACAGAAAAAAATAGAATTTAGTGATAGCAGCATCCTGGGAGAGATTGTCTAGGTGGAAAATATGGTTCACCATGTGACGTCTACAAGTAGTGTTTGACTGTGTGATATTATGAAAGGTGGAAGTTGCCTGGCTTTAGTGCAATATAGGCTTGTCTGCATTTTTTTACCAAAAGTTTTGTAGTCTAATGTTTAGTCCTTTCCATTACCTTGGGTAAAAATGCTTAATTTGGTCACAACAGCCAAATGTTCTCCAATTGTAATAAATCCCTCCATGTTTATTGAGTCGGTGCTATATTTGGACAATGGTAGGTATGTGACATAATGACAGAAATCACCAGGGTTTATTAAAGAAGAGTCATGTGCTTGTATGGTATAACTATACACATTCATTTTATTAGAGGTAACCTGACCTTAGCTAGGACATTTTGAGAGACTATTCTCATCCTCTGTGAATGGACAGGAAATTAAGTGGTGCTGATTTATTTACAGCGGGAGTATTGTGATGATATCACTGTCTCACGGGTGATTTAAACCTTGCCTTCATTTATTTGAACCAAGAACAAAAAATTCAGGAATCAGAAGTGAGGGTCAGTTCCTCTTCTGTCTATTGTTTATTCTTAATTTGAAAACTAGTTGTCCCTGAGATACGCTGCAATTAAAACTCTTATTATAGTTATTTATAGATGAAAATATCAGGGATCTCTACTGAATAGAATGAATATATTATTATTTATCTTTATTCATAAAACACATGAGTTTGTATAATTACTTTTTAAAAACCACATTTTGTGACAACTCTGTGTACTGGATTTTAGTTATGTTTCAATTAACTATCCAATACCTTGTCAAAATTAAATGTTGCTTAGAGATTTAAATCTGCTTTGCATGTTCACCTTTTATTTTAATGCAGTTTTTTTCTTTCTGCTGACAAGGGCACTTTAAATTGATACTGAATACTGGCTCTGAATGGATAGATGTATTTAATGTTTTTCTTCTTTATAGACTTTTCCAGAATAAGTGATTGGTATGCCTAAAATGGCTCACATTTTCCAAATGTTTTCCTAACTTTTCTATGTCAGTCTCTTAATATTTAAACTCCTAGTATGAGATACATGAATTAGCTTCTTACAAAATGTGTACAGAAGAGAATAGGACAGGACACATCAACACTTCATATGCCTTTCATTTTAAAAACATAGATGCTATACATTAACTTTGCCTTTCTCTGTAATTCTCCCATGGGAGTCTTCTGTGCACCAAACAATCATACTTATTTCTTGAATTAGGAATGCTAGTACTCAAGCCTTATCTCTCATCATGAATTTGCATTCTTACAATAAAACCAGAAAGAGAACCTAAAAACAGATCCTAAAATTCTGTTGGTATCTTAAAATTTCTTAGGCAGCTCTGAGGAGAAATGTCCTGTATCCCTTAGTAGCTAAGTCATTGAGATGCAGGCTACTGCTTCTGTCAGTTACATCTCCCTTGAGATGTAAGATTAAAGAAGAAAGCTGTAATTTGCAGCTCAATACAATTAACAAGGACTTGAAAATGAATTTTGATGTTGCAACAAATCTACCTGCAGATTGCCTCAGCTGGAAATGTCTTGCTCACCTTTGAATGGGAGTTGGTATCATGAAAAAAAGTTCATTCTAATGAGTCAGATACCTTTGATATCAGGAGAATTGAGAACAACAGAGCATAGAGCAGGTTTTGTTTTGTGTTCTTTGGATGAACCCAAATGGGACTACAGAGCAGGCCATGCCAGGGGAAGGCACACAGTTGTGGCAGAAGGGCACAAAGAAGAAGTGCTGTTTTCAGCAAGGACTCTGCCATCTGAAGGTGAGTTCACAGATTTGCTTGTAGAACCCATTTCTTGCTGACTGTAGAAAATTGAGTGATATCATGCAAATGAAATTGCATTAAGAGTAGAGTTTTGTTCTGAGGCATGGATTCAGCATCCAGGAAAGTAATTTGTAGTAACAGCTTCAGGTTTCATTCTGTGACCAGCCAAGACAACAATATGCATCAATAGCAACTATTGCAATCATAAATAAGAATTCTGCTGTTTCTTTCTTTTCCTACGTGACATCCTAATCATGGTTACCATGGTCTACCTGAAAAGGAGCCATCCGGCAGTTGATAACAGAAATTAGACAGCAATAATATTCAGGTCCTAAGACATGAACCTTCCTTTATAGGACTTTGTCTGTCCTGTGTTATTTACACATGGACTAAACTCAATCTTTGTAATAACACCCACACATTCAGTGTACACGATTAATGGGATGCTTTTCAGGTGAGATAATTACCTTTCTTTTTATCTGTAGTGTTTCATATGAGCCACTATTTCTTGTTTGATGCAGATCTCTGTATGCTGTGCTGAATATAGATTGGTGTTCATAACACTAGAAGAAATCAATGCAGCTATAAAAACATGCATATGCAGTGGAGAGAGAATACAGATCTCCTGGTACTCAGTCTACTGTATTAATTACAAAGCAATTTCAGCATCATCATTTGTTATATACCTGTTAGCTCCCACAAAAAAAAATTATGTAGGTGCCCTACAAATCTACTTTCTTCCTTTTAGGAGTCTTAGTCTGTTTTATTATTAGTTTATCATTTTTAGAGCAAAAATGTGAGGAAAAGATCTATTTTGAGGATGAGTGGAGTTTTATGAGAAGTGGCTGTTTTATAAAGCCTTTATAAAAGCTTGTGCACAGTGGGTTACAATAAAAAGTTATATCATGTAGCAGTTTATGGCCCCTATTTTTCTTTTACAATTGGAAGCACTTGAAAAGAACTATTTGCTGTCCTAAAAGTAGGCTTACTTTACTTCAGTTGGCAGACTGACTGAAGAGCAGTGTGGCTCTATTCCAGTCCTTAACTGACCTGTTCCAGTGCTTGGTCAAATCTGGTAGTATGAAGTCATACAATGAAATGAATTAATTCAAGGTTTGCAGTCCACTCCTGGATTAATAGTATTATGTTAAGTTTCTTGGCACTGTGAGAGTTAATACTGTTACTTTATTTAACTTGTAATTATTTTATTTCTTTCAGTTCTTCTGAAAATTTGTATTACTGCTAGTAAATGATGTCATATTTGATAAACCTGCAGTATTGTATGTTGATGCTATGTAGCGACTTATGGTTAAGATGTTTCATGATTCCTTTTGACAGCTAAGCTTTTTGAGAGCTTTTGCAAAGTCAGTACTGTGCATTGTATTTTGAAAACCTTGTCAACTACTGTGTAAAAACAGGTCATCTTGACCTGACAATTTTAAATCTGATAATGATTATCAGCCATCTGAAATTTTGATTCATTTCCCAAACAATATTAACATGTTTTGGGGTTGATCACCTTACACTATCCTAGTTGTAAAGAAAGAATTGAAAACAGGTGCAAAAGTTATCATTGTGTGCAAAAGTGTTGCTTCACACTGGTTTTGATCATGTCATAAAATGTATCCTGAGACAGCTGTCACATAAGTGGAATTTAAAATAAATTGTGTTCTATATTTAGTCATTATTCAACGGTTGAAATTGATTTTAAGAGTTCAGAATCAGATTTTTATCGTAAGTCTATTGATAGAAAATGCATTGGGATTTAACTACCATCCCTTTATGTGCTGCATTTAAACCTGCCGAGGCTGTCATGTGTTATGTCAAGTGCTGGTCTTGATACAAGTTCTTCAAATCCCCTAGATGAATAACTTCAGTACACATATAATTGTACCTAAAATGCACACTGAAGAAAGCTGTTTAGATCCAAGTTCTGTGTATGTTGATTAGATCCATGTTGTGTAAACACAGTGTCATTGCTGAAAGGAACTGAGTGCTCCACTGAGGTGCAGCAGAATGCATTCTGGTGTTAGTTTGTTGGCAGTCAGAAACACAGTAGTTTTTTTATTGTGGACTAAAAAGAATTATTTTAGTGGACTGTTCCCATGTGCTAACACAGATTTTAGGGCCAAAGTTCATGATAGACATTTTAAGAAACACTATAAATATTAGCACCTAACTTTTGAGACTTACAATAAACATTATTTTACTACAGCTACTTCAAATGGAACTAAATGTAGAAGTTCATTTGCATTTATTTGGGGAAAAATATATGCTGTGATGGAAGTTCTTAGACAGATTTTTGCCATTGAAATCTGAAATCCTTCTTTCACTTTGAAAAGAGAGGATCCTAAAACAAGATCTTATTTTAAGAACATCATAGCTAAGGAAGGTACCATGCAGCTCTCAGTAATTGTGTTCCCTCTGCAGTTTCAGCTGATTTTGTTTACTGATGTACTTGCATCTCTTCCAAATGTCCAGAAATTATTGCTTTCTGTACTAATTAGGGATTAATTTAATTTCAATAATGCTTATATCTTGTTCATCCCTTTGCCAGACCTAAGCTGGGAATCTGACCCAAAACTTAAGGACATTTCTAAATCAAATTTCTCTGAATAAACATATTGCAGTCTTAGTTGCTTCTGTATTGTGACATCTACATTGTCTTTTCGATAGGGTGCCTGTTTCTTGTAGTGCCTAGCATGAATATTTATCAAATTAATACAATTCCTAAAATTAACAAGGTGTAATTTAATGTGCAGAAACAGAAAAAAATAATGTCCATAGTATTTAATTTAATACACATATAATTATTTTATTTTAATGTCAACCAGTATATAGAGTTCATCAATCAGTACCAAAAGAAAACATGAATTCATAGTTACCAAGTTTATAACAGAGCTTGCTTTTAAAATGGTTACAGGATTGGATGATGCTTCGACATAGGACATGATTTTAAAAAGCAATTGCATTTTTCTCTTCAAAGCATGTCAACTACACCATTTTGAAATTGTCAGAATTTCTGGAAGTATAGTATGGTGTACTCATGGCTTATTGCTCTTTAGATCATCATTTTCGAACACCTTCTTATAAAGATATCTCCTTACGTGACCACACCCTGTACGTCCTCCCATCCTGTATTTCCCAGACTCTTCTGTGCTGAGGTGTCAAGAAATAAGTAACTTTTTCTGTGCCATTTTCTTAACCTTCATTAATTCCTTTGCTTTTTGATGATGCAGTAGACTTAGTGATTATGTCAAGCCTTCTTATTTCTGTTGTTACTCTTAAAAAATCTGTATTGTTAATTTAATAGAATATCTTAGTCCTTTAAAAATTTTTATAATTTACATCTAATATGTTGCTGACATGGTATAAAATATCTCATTAAACTTTCATTTTCTGAAAAATAAACTTACCTAGTGCTGTCTCTTTTTTTCCTCAACTTCTTATTTTTATCCAATAGTAAACAGGCTTTTGTGGTCCTGTGTGTTTGCCTCAGTGCTGCTAAATGGTAGAAGGTAATTCTTTCTCTTAAGTAGGTTTCTTAGTTTTGCAAAATATTATTTTCAGATATTGTGTTCCCATAATAGACTGAGACCTTTTAATCCCCAGGAATGTTGAAATTAATGTTGTCACTGTTGTTCATCTCTTTCATATTACATAATTACTACTTGAACCAGCTACTCTGTATTACTTAGGACTTAACAGAGAATAATCCCTCATCTTGTGTGCTCTGGAATTAGCTGTTCCAAGAGCATTTGTTTAAGAAATCACTTCTCTAAGCCTTGTTCCATTTAGCAGAACATGAGATACATTGTAAATATATTTGCAATATGCTAAGAAGTACGTTTTCTTATGAGTATGCATCGTGAAACATTAAAATGCCCCTTATGTGATTTCATTTAGAGAGGTGATGTACCTGTGTCTCTGTATACTAATGAAACATAATTTGCAGTGATGTATCTGACATAATAGGAAAGATATAAAACCCACCACAGGCAGCTAAGGCAAAACAGCTAAACACGTGTAAAATACCTTACTGGAAGAACATAAAATGTCTTATTTGTCTAAAAGGTAATTTGTTTCCCACTATAACAGTAGTGGCAATAAAGTATACCTGACCCTGAGATTGGCTCAGTCGTTACAGCATGATGTTGATAACACCAAGGTCGTGGGTTTGATCCCTGTGTGGGCCATCCATACAAGAACTGGACTCGATGATCCTTGCGGGTCCCTTCCGACTCGGAATATTCTGTGAAATTTCCTGTTTCTGCGAGCACCGCCTGGCCGCATGTGCTCTGCCTGCCGCGATCAGCACCTCGGACAGCGCCGTGCCCGTCCCGCCAGGCTCGGCCGCGCGTCCCGGGCTGCCGCGGGCGGCCGAAGGATGCTCCCGACCCCAGAACAGCTTGGAAAGGACCGCCAGTGCTCACTTGCTGTATCTACCGAGAAAAAGAACGGAGAGGGACTGGTGTCTGAGTTCTGGGGTAAATGTGCAACGAACACAAGAATGCCATACTGATGGAGTGATATTGTGGGGCCTTGTGGCTCCCAAAGCATTGACTGCCTTCTATGAGTGATACGGGTGGAGACATCCAGGCTGGTAGAGGCCAAAGGAATGATGTGTGCCCGAGTGGGAATGCTGGACAGAGCCAGGAGAGAGGAAGAGGTTGTTGTACTACGCTGCTTCCTATTCCTGAAAAAAATACATGCCAAGTGTGTAAAATCTCACTTGCACCCCTTGTGCATCAGCATAGTTAGTAAGGTTAGTAAACTATGACAATGAATAGTTTCCCTCGTGTAGTTTTCTCTCAGGCATTGCCCCATTTTAGTGACAGTAGTAAAATCCCAAAAAATGAAAAAATACTGGCTGTTTCTGTGGTGCATGTGATGTGCAGCTGTTCCCATCCTCACATTGCATATATGTAGTTTTTCTGACCACAGTTTTTGGTTCTTCTGTTCATTACACGAAATATGATCTGCAACTTCCAGTTAATGTTGTTACATATTGAATTCTTTTCCTGATTGCTGGGTTTTTTTCCTCTTCAGTTTTAGTTTTGGAACAAGTGACTGAAAACAGCTTGTTCACTTTCATTTACCAAATACTCTGTCGTTCTAATTTCTGAGTCGCAAGTAAGATGGCAAAATTAACATTTTAGTTCCACTGAAGCTAATACCACATATTAGTATTGATCTCAGGAGATCCAGAATTTTAAGTAATAATCTAAGAAAAATACGTATTTATAGAGTAGAAAAAAGTTAACACATGATAATTATGGGTTTTGTACATTCATGTTTAAATGTACATTATTTGGGCAGTAAAATTTTTATATTCTTAATTTATACCATAAAAATACTCCCACTTTTCAATGAGCTTCTGCAGCATCAGAAGTCAAATATATCAGATGCCTATGTCTGCTGATAATCAATCCAATTTCCAGAATGAGATTAGGCATCATTACAGACTTTTTCTCTAACCACCTTTCCCATGGGATAACAACAAAGAACAGCCATGCAGAGTTAACATCTGATTAGAAAGAATAATAAATTTTGCACTTCTAAGGCAAGCTAGTTGAGAATTGTCCAGTCCATTTCCCTGGCTAGTCACCCCTCTTGGAACCTCCTGAGAATATGTGGCTACCCAAGTTCCAAGGTGCTCCAGCTGTTTAGGAAGCAAATAGAAGGGAAAAAGACTGCTTATGATTTTCTGGGAGTAAGATTTGCTTGATCTGTTGGTTAATATATATGGATTTTTGTCCTGATTAGGGATTAAAGTCCTTTTCTATAATTCAGAAAGCTAAAATTTTCATGGAAGGCTAAGTTTTCTTGGCTGTAAGTTTCAGGCTGCATGAATCTCTCTGCAGATTTCTATTCCATGCTGTGTTGTTTCCATTAAATATGTGGGACTGAAAGCTGCCTCTGAGCCTGGTGTCGCAAACATCATCATTGTAAGAGCTTGAGAAAAATATTGTCTCTCAGTGTTCTACACTGTGAAAATACGTTAATATAATTAACTAGAATGCTTAAATGCATGCATTTTTACAAAAGAAATATTTTTCTAAAACAACTAAAGGACTAATACAATATTAAGTTTATGCAAGAAAGATTCAAGAGGAAAAACTGCCTCTAATTAAAATGAAAATAAAGTAGCATGGAAACATCTCTTACATGAACTTACTAGTAAGGAGTAAATGTTTTGCGGGAGAATAGTCAGTATGAGTAATTAAATAGCAAAAGAACAAAAGAAGATAAAAAATTGGAGATTTAAAAATAAACCCTGATAAAATAAATACACTTGGAAAGCCAAACCTGTGCTGAAAGTAATAGGAAAAAGATTGGGTTTATTTTAAATTGTCAAACCAGAGAGTTACCCGGGAGCTTTTAGAACCGGTATTCAATTTTACAGCACAAAGCTGTTCGCATGATCACGTACTGTACATTTATTTAGCCAGCGAGGTACTCTATAGAGTGACAAAGCTGGAGGGGAGCGCGTTTTCCTGACCAAAACTCTGGACGTGGCGAGGAGGTTCCCCGGCACTGATGCCTCATGCAGCACAGAGATGGCGCTTCCACATCCGTGAGGTCGGAAAGTGGTGACTTTGCCACGTAAAACGCTTTGAGAACTAAGGGTGAAAAGTTGTGTATGGGGAAATTAGGGCTTGGATGGGGAAGGAACTTTTGTGTGGTGCATGAGTCAGGCAGTGGGCTGAAAGGGTTAAGTATTCGTCATTAAAAATTACAGTTGACATTTTCTTCTCGGATGGAACGGAGCTGGCGTGCCGCCGGTCCCCAGTGAGAGCGGGGGGTGGCTTCCACCCACGGCCGAGAAGCCCAGAGCCGGCGGCGGTGCGTCGGCGGAAAGGCAAGGGACGGGGATGTTCCCCGAAGGGACAGTGAAAACAAAAAAACCTAAACTTGGGGAAGGGGGAGAAGACAGAGCCTCACTTGAGGAAAAAAAAAAGTAAATTAAAAAAAAGGCCCGCGACGCGCCAGAACGCGCGGTGGTGAAGCACGCTGCCGCCTGTCCGATCGCCGCCAGCACTCGGCGGCCGCCCATCCGCTCGGTCCCCGCTCGGTCTCCGCTCGGTCCCGCTCGGTGCCCGCGCCGCCGCCGCTCCCCGCGACCCCGCAGCCCGCCGGGCCCGCCCGGCCGCTGACGGCACCGCCCTCGGCGCAGGCGCATCCGGGGCGCGGGGGGGCCGGAGCGGCGCCGCGCCCTCGCTCCGCGTCCCGGGCGGTGTCTCAGCGCAGCCATGTCTGGCGGCGCGGGGCGGCGAGGCGCGCTCGGGCGGCGGCGCCCTCTGTGAGGCGGCGGCGGCGGCGGACGAGCGGCGGCGGCGGGCATCCATGTCGGCGGGCAGGGATTAGCGCGGCGGGCACCCAGCCGAGCGGAGGGGGCGGCCGGCCCGTCGCCCCCTTCCCGCGGGGTCTCCGGCGGGAGCGAGCCGTACCCGGCTGGCGGGGGCGGGTGGACATGGCTGACCGGAGCGCGCCGAGCTGCCACCTGCGGCTGGAGTGGGTCTACGGCTACCGGGGTCATCAGTGCCGCAACAACCTCTACTACACGGCGGCCAAGGAGATCGTCTACTTCGTGGCGGGGGTCGGCGTGGTCTACAGCCCCCGGGAGCACCGGCAGAAATTCTACCTGGGGCACCAGGACGACATCATCAGGTACCGCCGGCGCCGCGTGCCCCCGGGCCGCATCCCGCCGCGGGCTCCGTCCCCCTCGGGCCGTCCCGGCCCCACAGCGCGGCTCGTCCCCCGCCCGCTCTTCCCTTCCCCTGGAGCGGGGCGCGAGTATCTCCCCGCCGCCGCCTGCCCCAGGTGCCGTCCCGGGCAGCGCCGGTGAGCCGCGTCCCGCCCGTGTTGGGGGGATCCGGGGAGCGGACCGAAATCCATCAAGGACAGTCAGCGCTTCCTCACCGCCCCCCGCCCCCCCCGCGCCCGGGCTTCGCCGTGGGTAGAAACAGCCTGGAAATGGCTTTTAGCTGTCGGATTTAATCAGCGGTATTGTGTGTCCCCCACTGCCGCCGGTGTGCGGTGCCGAAACTTGTACGGGCGCCTGTGCCCGGCGCGGCAGCCCGAGGGTCGCCGCTGGTCCCCGGCCACCCCTGAATGTCAAAGGGCCGGCGGGAGGAGAAGCAGTAATCGCGTGTGTGCCCCGGAGCACTTGGGCTGCGGAGGAGGTTAATCTGTAGCAGGTAGACCTTTGTCTGGTGTTTAAAAGGCGACGATTACATGGGGAATTAGTGGCCTGCCTGTAACTCACGCAACTTTAGGGTAATCTTAAAAGAACAGCCTTTCTTGAGAAGTTGAGGCTTCTTCTGCAGCTCAGTAGTTCACTTGGCAAGGAATGTTATCAGGTGCTGAGTCCATTAAGAAAATTAATTACAAATTGATGTTGCAGAAGAAATGTGCTGGTGTAATTTCTTGTGTTTATTTCCACTCCAAGGGTGCTTTCGTAAGCCTAGTGGTGTTGTGAGATCGATGAGAGAATTTGAGGAGTATGAAGGGCAGATGCGAGCCTGAGTCATCAATCTTTTCCCTTCCAGTAGGTGTCATTGCAGATGGATTTTAAATTCTGATTTCCTTTGGTCTTCCTGTTGGGGTAAGAGCTAGCAGTAGATACTTTTGTAGGTCTTTTGTAGGTTTTACAGCACAAAATTTGTTTTTATGGTGCTTGGTGCTCCAAGGCATACCTTCTGTATGTGTTACTCATGAGTAACAGGTATAGCCTGCAGAGAGCAGAATAGGTACTATGTCTTTCATTTAAGCTTTTAGACACACTAGAAAACATGGTCATATTGGCCACTTTTTCCCTTTAAGTCTTCTTGAAGAAATTTAAGTAGTTTTAAAGTATGGCTGTGAATGTTCCTTAGAAGGGTGTCACTTCCATAGTATATTTCTCCTTAGTGCTAAATATGTGAAGAAAATGTAGTCAACGTACCATTGTAGACCGTTGTGCTGTGTGTTGAATCGCTGTTATTTCCATCACTTAATATTTTAACATTCTCACTTTAATCCAGGAAAAACTGTTTTCTTAAGAACTGCTAGCTGTCTATGATGTCAGGTGCTGCGGGAAATCCAGATCCGCAACTTGCTATTGTGCTAAGGAAGCGGTGGCTCATTGCTCCTTCTAAGCTCGTGGTAGTGTAATATTACACATTTAATACCATGTATTCATGAGTGCTTCCGAATGACACTGTTTGTTTCAGCAGCTCTGTTTGTTTCAGTCTTGTAGCATAAGAATTACATGGTTTTGATCTACAACTGGGCAAGTTTTTTGTTTGTGTGTGGTAACAGTTTCTTACTCAGTCCCTCTCAGTTTTGGTACAGTGTGCTACATTTGGCCAAAATGTGACAGAATTATTTAGAATAGCACTAAATTAAAAAAAAAAAAGAAAAAAAAAAGAAAAAAAGAAAAGTCTGCTGTAAGTCAGCTAACCGGAGAGAAAGAGTATGTCTGGTTTGTATGAGTATGTACTTTGATTTGAATGGTACCATGGCCCAGCACAGTGGAGTTTCTGCTGCTCTGATTTGTATTGACATGAGAATATAATTCTAAGTATGTTAAAGCATTACAGGTTTATGCAGTTAGAATTTTGCATGCTTCTTAAATGCAAAAGCTATACAGAAGTATTAGTATGCTTAAAGAAGAGTGCTTGATTTCAAAGCAGCATGGCTATTTCTAATAGTAAGATTAGACTGGCAGTGATCATTCTTTCACTTGCTGTTTTTTCTAAAGTGCAACATGGTACCATTTAAATGCCATCTCATACTTTTCCTGATTAAACTTGGGTACCTAAACATGTTAGTTCTCAATATTTAAAGGAGTCATAGGAAGGTTAAATATTAAAAAAAAAAAACCAAAAAACCCCAAAACAACACAAACTACAAAAAAGCAGGTGCAAAAATAGGATTATATAATACAGCAATCAGTATTACTAAATTTTCTCTCTGAAGATAAACTCAACTCTTGTATTGCAAAAGAATTAATATATTTTGTGCTCTAATAGTCTCAGCATGTACTGTCTGAATGCTGAGATATTTGGGATTTTTTGGTGGAAGCAATGGGAGGATTGAGTGCCTTTTTGCAAGTATGGGATCTTGTTTGTGAAAGCAGTTCTGGTGTCTGAAAATCTTACGTATTTAAAGAATCAAACTTTCATGAGCCCAGCTCCATAGCTACAAGGACTAAGCATAAACATTGCTCACTACATGGTGGTATTATTAGTACTCTTCATTATGAGAACTTTTATATTGTTAGCATTCTTTGGACAACATTGTAATTGCAAACATCAGTCAGGGGAGAGGAACTGCAATCCTTAAGTCAGAGACCATGTCTTTAGTAGTGGAAAACACTGTTGGAGTAATGGACAGTCATAGGACATTTTGCATTGGAAATTTCTGACACTAGCAGTTAGTTTTTGTTCTGCTTTGAAGTTTTACTTCCTTTTGTTAAATGAAACCCTGTAAACCTGCTGTAAGTTTTTTAATATGATTAGTTTTAACGTAATTTATTTGCAGTATATATGTCTAATCTGAATTTTAATCACAGTGTCCACACCCCAAAGCCCTCAGCCTCAGTTAACTGTTTAGTGAAAGTAAGAGAGCTCTCTTTCAGTGTTTTGTCCCTCACAGCTATTGAACACTCTTTTGGACTAGAAGAGAGTAATTAGGATCACTTAGAAACTATTTCATTAGTCTGTTTTGGTGGGGTTTTTAAATTGAACAATCTCAGTTATAATCCATTTTTAAAAGGACTTTTCTTGCTTTCTGGTGAGCTTTTGCTTTTTATGTTTGTTTTTTATCTTCTCTGAGAATTAGTTTCCAGAAATCAACTCACTATTCTGGAGGATACAGTAACATGCTTTCAATCTTACTTGTCTCCCATTTCTTAGGCGTTTGCGTATTTTTATTGTTGACATCCAGGATGTATGTGAACACTTGTGGAAAGTGTCGCTTAAATGCAGAACTGCTTTGGAAATTTGCATCTTTTGGGAGTGCTGATAACTGAGCTTCTTGCATTTTCATGAGTAAATAAGGAGAAAAATCTTATACATGAAATCTCAGGTGTCTTGCTTTGATCTGTTGCCAGCAGCATAACTTGGATGTCTGCTGTGTTTGCAGAAGATAAATTCCCCTGTCCAGCCTTGGCTGTGTATGTGTAGGAGATACCAATATTGAGTGAAAATGCAAGTTATTCCTGCAAAGCTACTGATTTCAGGTGTATGTTCTCTAGGATTTCATGAATCACCAAACTTGCTTGTGATGTGTAGAATGCTTTGCTTTCTGGTAGATGAGGAAGAAACAGTATCTTGGTGTCTTCAGGTTAGATCTTAACTTTGTTCTCTCCATAATTTTATTGGTTTAGAGGATCATAGGTTATTTAATGTAGTCTGTTCTTCCCATGTCAGAGAGACCTTAGGGAGGTTGTATTTAAACCTGATCTGTATTTCAGAAGATGCCCCTTCGGAGTATTAACTTGACATAGTGTAAAATTCATGTTCCTGTTGAGGCTTCTTATTTATCTGGGCTAGCTGAAACGTATTTATGTATTTTACTTTTTCGATGTAAGGTGACAAAATCAGAATCCTTGAACTTCTCCACCTTTTTAAATGGCTGTCTACTGGCAAAAGCCTTTAATGTCAGTAGGAAAATTCTCTGTGCTGACGTGCTCCAAGGAGACCACTGACATGCTCCAAGGTGACTTGTAGAATAATTTTTCCTTTTGATGCATTTTTTTTTGCTTCTTTCCTTTTTTTTTTTTTTTTCCCCTTAATGTTAGCCCTGTGACCGTCTATTTTGTGAGATTCAACGCACTGGAATTTTACTAGGAATTAACTTTTCATCTGACATTGATAATGCTATTGAAAAATAAAATGAAAATGTAAGGCTAAACCAGTGCATCTTTTTGAGGTTTTTAGTAGACTCGGCAAAAGTGCATGTTCTGCTTTCCATGATGTCTGTTCTCTATTTTAAACTTTAGCACTTGTTTGTAATTCTCCTTTTGCACCATTATCTTTATGTTGACACAAAACAACTGCACAGCTGTGCCAGTCACAGAAAGAAGAGGAATTAGTTTCTCTGTCAAAAGGAGACAAATGAGGAAGAGTTGTTATCTCTGTCCTACTTTTTAATATCTATCATGTGGGCTAGCTGGCATATAATAGTGCTTTTGTATATTCTTTCTAGGACCTTATTACTGTGACTGCTTGATTAAGATGTTTGTGGTACATTTAGGTTTTGTTGCTTAAGACAGTAGCTGGCACATTTCACGCTAGTAAAAACTCTTGAATCTCTGCTGATAATGGCATTTGTAGCTGTGCTGTTGAGCAAACATAGGCTGTGTCTAATAAGTTCATTTCCCTTCTTGTCTAGAGTTTGTATATTTTTCCTTGTCTAGGACTAAGCTGGGGCAATGAAATCATGCATCATTTGCCCTAGGACTTATGCAGAGTTCCGCTTTTAGGACAAACATAACTTAAAAAATTATTCAGAAAACATTGAAATTCTTTACTATTAGGAGTTCTGGTACCAGAAACTAAACAATACCCTGCTACAAAGACAGAGGAGAAAGAAACAGTTCTACTTTGAGTTTGGTTAAAATGTGGTTTTAACCCTTTTTGCCCCTCTGTATCCAACACTGTAGAGAGGTATATTGCATGTTTACAGGGAGCACAGGTATATGCAAGACAGGTAGAAAGAATGGCAAAGCATTTGTTTGTATTCTCATGGAGATAGGGTTTGGTTGTTTCCAACAAAATAATTTGCTTATCTAAATCATGGTTTTTCTTAAGACAATTTTTCTTGTTGCTGTGAGCTCTGCAGGAGTTAACTGAACTTTGTTTCCCAGGGAACAAAAATAAGCAGCCAAACCTCTGGCCACTAAACTGTGGTCTTTCCAGGCACTTTATTTAAGACTGTCACCTTTATATATTTCAAATTTCAACTCAATATACAAGAGATTGTCCTGCATGAGATACTGTGATTTTGTTCCTGTATTCCAAGGCAAAATAAACCATTTCTTTTTAGTGTCAACATTTCTTAGGTTCTAGCAAAAATCAAAATCCCTAAAATCATCTCTGTTCTCTGGTGTTAGTGCTGTCCGCCAACTCTGATTTATCCAGTTATTGTTGCACTCTGAATGTTAGTCTAACCATCAGCATCTAAGAAATTGTTGGACTCTGTCAGCTGCTTTCTAAGACTGCTCCTAGATAATGCTTTCCGGGAGGCAGGTCCAGCCTTCCTCAGTGTGGCTGTCAGCTGTGGTTTGCAAACATAAATTCTAGCAGAGCGGTGTTTAGTCACATTCTAGTTTTGAATGGCAACCCATCTTTTCCTCACCCTCTCTTTTCATTAACTATGCATTGTTGTGACTTTGGATGACCTGCTGGACTTTTTTACTAAAGATGCTGTGTATTGTTCTGCCTCTTTGATACCTTTTCATTAGATTCTAGTAATAAAAAAAAAAAAAATTATGAAAAAAGAGGTCTTCTCAGAAAAAGAGCCAAACAGGTTTCGCAAGAACATAGAGGGAAATTATTTTGTTTCTATCTCTTCTATTCCTCCAGTAGTCTGACACCTTGAGATTCATCCTAGTTCTCAAAAAACCTCAACAGTTGAAGCAATTGAAAGTTGGGGTATCTGCTGTCAGGTTTATTGCCCTGTTCTTGTCTGGAATAAATGGCATATGTTTCTGACCTAACTCCAGATGACAGTCAAGCACAAATGTTAAGCAGTAGATACTAGGTACAGCACAAAATTTTGCCAGGTGGAATTCTTGTAATTGGTTTGGCAGCAGATCTGTGAATTTTCAGTAGGAATTTCATGATTAGTTATGTATTTTGGATTTCGGGGAATGTAACTGAATGAATACCATGGTTGCCACATCAGGAAAAAATTCTTAATTATCGTATGCAAACTCTTCTGTCTTTTGATTTATGAAGTGACAGAGGAAAAAAAAAGCTTCAGCATGTTTTGGTGAGGAATTCTTTGTATGCACTTGAATTCTATGCAGTCCAGGTATTTTTTTCTAGAAGAGAACTTTGATGCTTATTCATTTGCAGAAAGGTAATCTCCCAAACTATATCAATAATTATAGTCATTGAAGAAGGCCAGTCATCCCCCTTTGTATCCTCTAATAACTGTAGAGGAAACAGGAGTAAAATCCATTTTACAGCTATGCTTCAAGTGTGAAATGGATCATGCGTAGAAAAACCTCAAAATGTTGCTTGTCTAATACTTAGGAAACATACAAGGTGCATACAGTCTGGATTATTAGGTATGGTGTTAGGAAGCCAGTCTTTGTTCTTAAGTCCCAAAGAAAGTCCTCAGGAGGAGTATTTCACCTTGGCTCGGTACAGGTGAGGCTGCACCTGGAGTGCTGTGTGCAGCTCTGGCCTCCTCACCAAAAGAGACATGTGGAACTACTAAAGAGAGTCCATTGAAAGGCCACAAAGATGATTAAGAATCTGGACCATCTCTCCCGAGGAAAGGCTGAGAGAGCTGGGACCATTTAGCCCAGAGAAGAAAAGGCTCAGAGGGCATCTGATCAATGTGTATAAATAGCTGAAGGGAAAGCGTAAAGAAGATGGATCCAGGCTCTTTTCAGTGGTGGCCAGTGACAAGTCAAGTGACTTCCCAACCAAAAATAAAAGCTGTTAGGCCCAAGCTGAACAGTGGGAGTTTCCAGAATTGGAGCTTCAGTTCGAAAGCTTCAGTGTTTTGACTACAAACATTAATTTATTATCTTCTTCCCACATGCAAAATCAAATAAAAATAATTTAATGTAAATCTAGTTAAGTAAATAGTCTTTTTCTTTAAGAAAATTAGACATTAATAGTAGATCATGGGGTTTTGATATGCAATAGAATGTTTACTGTGAAATGAAATACCTTTAATAGTTCATTTTCTGTAACAAAGAAAGGGCTTTTGAGCTGATGGGTTCCTGCTCAAACGTAGCACCTGGGGTTTGTTCTCCATTTGCACTTGATGAAGAAACCATGTTCTTGCTTCAAAGGATGAAAGCAACGTAATGCTGAAATCATGTAATGTGTCCCATTCTGTGAAGTCGATTACAACACCCAAAATCACTTGAGCAGGTTAATTCACCAAGCTATTGTACTTTATTAATAAGCAAGTAAGGCATTTTTCTTTTCTGTATATGATCTTTTGAGGAATTGGTTTCTCTTCCCTAGAAAGTTTAAATTTCCAACTGAAAAATCAAGTCTTTTTAGCTTATTCTTTGGGCTTGTTCTATGGTGTCATGTTTCCTTTGTTTATACTAAATATAAATAAATTTACTCACTTTATCATCTCCAGATGATCTTTTTGAGCATACTCAGTTTATTTCCCTCCCTGAAAGAAGTAATGACTTAACAGAACCTAAATTATGTCATAATTAAACTAATCAATCCTCTTACAAGCCTCTAGCTTAAGTGTCTTTTGTCTGTCAGTCAAAATGGCATTTCTTACGGCAGAAGCAATTGCTGGGACAAGGGGTGAGATAATTACCCTGCTGACCATTTTATGTCAGGAGGAAAGGACAGGAGGAAAGTCCCACTTAAGCTCTGTTCAGCTTTTCATGCTAAGTGATCTCCAGTTGTCAAATGTGTAAAAGTCTGAAAGGAAAATTTGACTTCCTATCTTAAATAGATCAGAGGCAGAGAGGAAAGACAATGATGTGCCTTTTCCTTGGGGAAAGCCAAGTTTTCTGGGTAGTTCTAGACCTCTTCTGGAATATGTTATACTGTCTGTAAGATGTTTTTTGAGGGATTTACTGTTGAATCTTCATAACAAAGTTTTTTTAACCGAGAGTTTTGTGCATCATTTTAAAACAAAATTCTTTGATTTAGTTTTATAAAATGAAAATATTTTAGAAATACAGAATAAATTATTTCCTGGATTCAGTTTGAAGTGAGACTAGAATAAGCCTGTTGTTTAATACACTTGCATACAGTTGAAAACTTTATTTTTCCTAATTAAATCTACATTAATAGAAATACCAAAGATATCCTACCAGAACTAAACATTTAAAACATACTAGAAGTTGATTAAAGTAGATCAACACAGCAAGAAGCTACAGGCTTAGGAGCTTGCCTTCATACATTGTGCTTTTCATAGCCAGCAGTCACATCACCTTCTGATCTGATTCTGTCAGTGCTCACAGGCAGGGTCAGGTCAGGTCAGTACTTAAATGGGAAAATGTCTTGGTGCTGTAGAAAATGCTTTTCTTGATTTGGTACTTGGGCCTTTTTCTCAGAACTATTGCGACAACAAGAGGCTCTAGGACAATGTCTGAGAAGAGCAGGAAATGTAACCAAAGGCTTAATAATACTTGATGCTTTAAATTTTCAAGTACTTCTGCAGATATTTTGAGGTCTGCCCTAATTTTTTAGTTTTTCCAACTTGCAGTCAAAGAAGTTATGTTTCTACTTACCTGTGTTTTCACTGTTTCAATTTGTCAGTCATTCTCTTGATATAGGGAGGAAAGCAGATTATGTTCCTGGTTGATTTCTTAAGTGTTATGGGGTTAACTTACTGTGTTTGTAGTGTTATTATGATAGTGATAGTCAATAACTTAGCAGGTTTCAATAAAATTGAATTGTTGATGTTTTTTACCCCTCTAATTTTTTTACATTGAAAACCATAGTGTACATGCTATGTATGACATATCAAAAAATCAGTTTAGATTTTGCTGTACTTAATAACGCAAGCATTGTAGGCTTATTAAAAGATATGTGTGCTTGAAACAGAACCTGAAATGATTACAAAAAGATGTTTCTAGTTTTATGTCATCTACATTTTGGGGTTTTTGAGGTTTCAGCTGACAGTGGCATAAAGCTAAAAAATCTGTAGAATTTACTTTTACCTTTTATAATATCTCAAAAAGTTTGTTTTACTTCAAGACGTAGTTTACCTAGTTTTTCAAAATACTATTATGCAACTTACAGAGTTGTGTTTTTGATTTAGGACTTTCATTTAGCATCAAGGACTTTAAAGGAAAATAATTTATTATTCATAAAAGTGGAAAAGGTGTCTAATCTGTACCAATAAAGATTAGTCATATGCTCACATTAAAATTTAGATTTGTTAAGATACACTTAAATTATAAAGCTATTATAGTATAATCAAGGAAATTGGTTTATTCACAATATGTTTATTTGACTTGAAATGATCTATTGGTTTTGCTACATTCTGGTAGCAAAGATATTGACCCCTTGAAATACCTTGAAAAGAAAAATAAAGCTATAATTTTCCTTGAACTCAGGTAGCAGAATGTGAAATCTTCTATAACAATCTTAATAATTTGGTTGAATGTTTAACCTAGATGGTATTGAATGTTCTCTTCAAAATACACATAGTCAAGATTTTCTGCCCACCAAGATTCTGGTGTGTCATCTGGTGTAGTATGAATTTCCCCTGGTGCAACAGTGAAGCACCTTACAGAATGTTATGGATGCATACAAATCACTTTCATTAGGGCGCAGATTGCTCTGATTACTCCAGTGGCTACAAAAAGCTTCAATTTCTACAGGAAATATTCAGTATCATTATTTGCATTGCTGTTCTAGCTATTACCATAGTAATAGACTTTGAAAATGCAGTGCTTGATTTGCACAAAAAAGGTCAGAATCAGCCAAGATTGCCTGAACTCTTGGTAGCAAAAGGTATGATTGAATTTGTCAGCCAGGCTTATGGTACTTACCAGTTTTATATTGTGAAAGATAGAAACCACAAAGAATTCCAGTCTGTGCACCATCTGATAACACCACTACTACTCTGCATTTAAAGCAAGATGTCTTTGTGAGACCACTTCTGTTAGAAAAGCAGTTTTTCTTGTTATTTTACCTAGCTGCTAGAGGATACCTGCATTATTAAATCTCCAGATAAATACTGTGTCTTTTCTTCAGAATAGCTGTCCTCAGCCTAGTTGCAAAAGACTTTCCTTTAACTGGGAATCCTCATTATTGTTGAGAGGCTTCCTGGTGGACTCCTTTTCAATAGGTTCTGTGAGATGGTGCCTGATGCTTATTGTTCTCTGAAGGCCCTGGGTGTTCAGATATTACTTCAGAAAATACAGTGAACAATCCTTCCACCCATTTTCATAGGTTTCTAATTTCGTTTCACTGCTTGATCTTCCAAGCTTTTCAGAGAAGTTCCTTTATAGTTCCTATTGCTTTGGGCTGCAGACAGGATGGGTCAAGACTTGTGTCTGTATCCAAAGGTCAGTCTGATTCTTTTGCTCTAAAGGCACACATCATTTTAGCAAAAACCCCCCAAAAATCAAAAAAACACCCCCAAAAACCCATCCCAAAACCAAACCTTCTAGTCTAAGAGCAACATCCAACCTCTAATTGCTCAAATATTCATGGGATCATCTTTGGTAAATATTTTTAGAGGTTCCTTTTTTTGGGGTTTGAATTCAAGAATCAAGGGAAGTGTGGCTAGAGAGTGAGTGCCATAACTTTGGAGGGAATAACGTCAGTTTGAACAAAATGATCAGCTTTAGAGGTACCTGGAGTAGTACTTCCAATGATGATTTAGTCAGATCCATGACAGATTACATTTAGGGAAGTTTTTCATTTGCCTTTTACACTGTGTTGACTGTAGGATGTATTACACCTTAAATTTCTTTTGGCTTCATGTGAAGTATATTGGTGAGATATTTAACATAAAATTCCATGGAAATATAATGCTTGATTAAGGTGAAGAATTCAACTGAAAGAAGAGAAACAAAATGGAGGCAAAGGATCAGACTTAATAATAAAGAAAATATGCCCAAGCTGAAAATCATATTTATAAATTGCTTATAGTTACTTTGAACTTGTGTTCTCACCTCTAGCTCACACATTTCACTCCTGATTACTTACTGCATTTTTTACTTTCCTGCAATTGAGAATAAAATTTGTAGATATGACATAGTTTTATAACAATGTTCTAAAAGAGTGAGTGAAAAAGTATTGTTTTACTGCTTTGATTCTTTCTAGTTATGAGGTACATTTCTTGTGACTCAAGTTAGGTGGATATTTCAAAAATAACAGTGACCCTTCAATTTTCTGAACCATAAGGTAACTTAAGAACAAAGCTTCTGAGAACGTCAGACTGTGATATAGGTGCATGCAAATATTTTATATACCTACCACTGGGGAAAAAACCCCAAATGTATTTAAATGTATTTAAAGGTAAAAATCACTTAAAATTGCACGTTTTAGTTGTGGTGGTTAGATGTCTCCATTTTATCAAGACAGTTTGCATGCAGAATGAGTGGATTAATTCTATGTTTTGGTTAGCTGACAACAGTATAAACCTTCCCCTGACTTTTAGAACTATGCTAATCCCTGTTCCCTGCTCATAATCTCTCTACAAGAGCAAGCAAGGTGAATGATGCTTTATCTTAGATAAAGACAAGGCATCTGACAGCATTTGGAAATTGCCTGAAGATTTATTGGGGTGAGTGTGACATTTTAAGTGAAATAGCCTTCTAGAGTACTTGGGGAAATAACAGGAATATTTGAAGAACTGGTAAATGTTTGGTTTTGGTTTTTTTTTTTTTAGATCAAGGTTGCACGTTATATGATATTTGTGTTTTTAGTTACAGGTTCCTCTTTTGCTTACTGTTTTTTCAATTGCTGTTTCTTCTGCCATGGAAATTAATACCACAAAAATGAATAGCCTTTGAAACACTATTCAGCAATAATTTATAAATAGCCATGATTTTATCTTTTGCAGGTTACAGCATATGCTTATGAGTATTACATTACATTACATTACATTTGTCATTCATCACTGGATCAGCACTTTTGAGATAAACATAATTTTTAAGCAGAAGATTTATATTTTCTTGAAAGTGTTACACATGAATGCTCTTTATCCATCTTCTACTTTTTAGTGGTTTTTAGTAACTGTGAGCCTACATGGGCAACATCTTTAATTGCCTACCAACTACACATTGACTTCTGAGTCCCTTTAATATTCTCGAGTTTTCTTATGCTTCTTTCCTGTTTTGTTTATGGTTCTGGTACATGTGGGGATTTTGTTTGTTTTAGGAAATGGTCTTCTGTGTAAATACTTTCATGGCCTCTATTGCATTTTTACAGTTTTTTTCTAAACAAGGGTTCAGATGTTGTCCCAACTTTAAGTGGTATCCTGATTCTTTTCACTTTTTTGGGTGCAAAGTTAGATGCTGGGAGGGTAAATTTGAGCCAAGTGTTACAGAAATCCTTGACTTTTCTGTAGGAAAACACCTCTGTTGAACACCTGCAGAGCACCTGTAGGCCTGATATTCTCAAGAACTCCTGAAGAAATCTGGTGTATCTGCAGTCTCCAGGGCTGGCAAGAGAGTGTTCTCTTCTGCTCTAAACCTTCTTTAGCTGATAATGAAATACAGTCAATTGAAGCACAGAATGTAGTGCTTATCTCAGCTTTTTTCAGTAGCAGCTCTGCCGCTGCCTTCTTCCCACCATTCCTTACTTTAAGCCAACTGCTAATTTTATCAGTATAACCTTTCTGTATAAAAGAAGAACCTTTCAAAAACTGTCACTAATTATTCCGTGACTCCACTCAGATATTCAGATGATAAGTTCTTGCACATTCAGAGATTTTCATTAGTATGTCCCATAGGAGAAAAGACTGAATAGCTGTTTAATATACTTACTCAGAAATATGAAAGAAAATTGTACATTCTCTGATTTTTTTTCTATGTGATACTAGAAGATCTAGTATAAATTTAAAAAATAATAGATGGAAGAATAATGTAGTGGTTAAAAACTGTTGTAAATCTCATAGAGAAGAAGCAAATGGTAATGACTGGGTAAAGGGCTGTTCAAAGGGATTTGGTGGTAGTGAAAGATTTAGAAACAAGAAAATTTTGTACGTCAAGCAAGTTTATTTAGTTAACTTGTAGAGTCTGAAGCATCCAAAATAACTTTTCTTTGAAAAGAAACTTTTGAAATGGTCTTGGCTAAGAAATTTGGAGTAAATGCTTCTTTGACCTTAAATAATTTATTCTGTAGGTTTCTAATTGAGCAATGGAATGAGTCTTTGTGCACTCAAAAATGAGTAATTTTAACTGTGATAAGAACTTTTGCCATTTAGTTTCACTTTCTAGCCTGTATTTCATTATGAAATTTATTTGAAATTAATTCTGTTCTGATTTTATAGACATGCTTGTCTCAGTTTCCCCATAATTAAGTGGCTACAGCATGGTTGTCTTTACTTAAGTAGCTTCCTATCTTATAAACTGGCTAGGATGGCAAATCAGTGTTTCCACTTTAATTTTAGACTGCGTTGGTTTTTTAATCTGTCATCATTTTGTAGGTTTGCATGCTTTTCACCACATGTGTTCAGGAGTGAAGGACTGCTTTCTAGCTTTGTGACTGACAAATCCTAACCAAATCCTTTGCTAGTGCTTCCTGATTTGTTAAGGGATCTCTTTTGGGTCATCAAATGTAGTGACCCAAAGGAGCTGAAGAGCTGCACTGCTCCTCTCCTAAGTTACTGACAGCTGATTGCACTATGTCTTCTCTCCGCAGATCTGGCATTTCTGGATTCCTTTTCCCTTTTTTTTCCTCTCTATTTTTTCCCTCTTGCTGTTAGTTCTAGAGGAATCATGTTTAACAGTTTGTATGTAATAATGGTTTAAATAATTGGTCCTAAGTCCATGCATTGTCTCATGAGGAAAGAAGTAGGTTGGGCATTTTTTTAGGTGGGATGCTTACTTACGTTCAGGCTCTAGTATGTCACGTTATTGTGCCACCAGGTCTTTAATATGAATAGCTAAAAAAAATAATGGGACATTGTCTTAGCAAATATATCTCCAAAGTATTCTGGAGTCTATGATACTTCTAACTTTCATGTGAGAAGATTTTTTAGCTAGGTACATGTAAGGAATTTTGCTGTCTTCTTTTTCAAGGGGCATATTAGAAAAGACATTTTTTCCTAAAATTGTGAAAACTTGGTGATTAAATTGCCAATGTCATGTAGAATTTGTAAAAGTCCAGCAACCCCACTCAATCAAACTATGAGTTCTCCTATTAGCACTGGCAAAGTCATTCATATTTGAAAAGAAGGGGAATATCGTTTTTTTTAATCAGTTTTCTGGAGATGATAACTTACTAGAAAGCTGAAGCCAATCCCTTCCTCAGCAGTGGAGGACATGACAATGTAAGACAAAAAAATTGACATCTTCATGAAGAGGCATATACTTCCCAGAATTTTTTACTCAATTCTCATATTTAATGAGTTGGGAACTTTGCATCAGTGTTGCTTTATTCACTCTCTAACGCTTTCCTTTTCTTTGAAGTTTGTCTATTTTCTTTTTTTTACCTCTTCTGTGGAGTTTAGGAGGAAATAGAAGCCCAAAGGAATCTTTAGGATTCTCTGGGTTGTTTATAAATGTTTCTTGTTAACCTAAAAACATTCAGATCCAAGAGGAGAAAATATGGAATGATAATGACATAAAGTACAGCTGGAAATAACTAATGTACAGTTTGACTTCAGCCTTCCTGACTCCAGTTCAGACTCTCTTATTTTGAAGTTGGATGCTTGTGCAATTTAAGGAATCTTCAGAAAGCTATATTTGACGTTATTGGCACTGGGGCAGTAACTGTATGGAAGGCCAGTAGTGATGCTCCATGATGTGTTCTGCTTTGTTTTGTCTATGAAAAGTAAGTGTGCTCTGACTTGATCTGTTTAAACTTTGATGAGAGATGTTTACTGATTACAGCTCTTTCTGCTCTAAGATCTTAAATAGTATGGCAGAAATGGTTTGTAGCTTCCCCTGTTATTCTTCCTGGGAAATATGGATAAATGAGAGCAAATAAGAAAATATTCTGAACTGTGTGTAAAATATTTGTAAACATATCATGAAAATATTTTGCTTTATATAAGCATAGAAAGAATTTCACACTTGAAATTAACTCTTAATTAGTAGATGTTTGAGATGCTTTATTTTACTGCAGTATTCTTTTGTGCAATTTTACTGGTGCCCTAGTTTTATGAAGCTCAGGAGTAGTCACATGAATATATTCTTGGATTTTCATCCAATATTGTTGCTAAGGAAACATCATCTTTAATACTGTATCCTTGTCTGCAGCTTGTCTGTATTAATCAATGCCTGCTAATGCTCAGTGCAAACCAAGTGAAGATGAAAAAAAAATTTAATTTCCTTTATGATCAAGTAGTTTATTATTGACTATTCTCCTTCAGGATCCCCTGCCACTACAAACCTCACCCAAACTGGAGGGTCTTGTCCATGTCTTTAGTCTCATTCCACACAGAGACAACGTGGTCAGGTTTTGGGTTCTTTTTTTCATTGACTGCCATTAGAATTTAATATAATAATCTGAAATTGGTATTGTACAGTGCATGGATCTGGTCAAAACGTTGGGAAATGCTCACATATTACTCTAAAAGGGAGAGAGAACCTTTTCTGTATGCCGTTAAAAAGAGGAGCTAGAAAGTACAAAAGTGAGAAACATATCCCTTTTCAGTATACTGATAAAACTCTACTACTGCATTTCAGCCCAATTTGAAAATTGTCTAGGAAAAGACCTGTCATTCAGATATATCAGTGGAAATCTCAGTTCACTACAAGTCCAGCTATTTGGTTTGTTGCAGTAGTGACAGGCAAGTTTTTAAAATTTTCTATTTCTGAACTCTTCAGAGAAGTACTAAATTCTAGAGCCAATTTCAAAATTAATTTGACTTAGCGGTTTGTTAGCTTAATACCTGCTTTTTGTCATGATCATGTTTGCCTTTTGGACATGTTCTTACATGTCTACTTCTTCAGAGACACTTGCATTATATCTAACATCTTATGGAAAAGTCCAGGTTAGAAAAGCCAGAGGCAACCAAGAAAGCCTGAAGAACTTGTCTCATTAGGAATATCTGTTTCCTTTTTTAGACAAGCAGCAGTATCTCATTCATCAGCTTAGTCATCCTTCAAGGAAGAGGAAAGAAATCAAGCACCAGTTTACAGTCTAGCTGTGTGGGCTAGATGCAAGCACAGTTTCAGCAGTGTAACCTGGATAGGTCATGCCAGCTCTTGTTACCAGGATAGTAAAGGCAACACGAGTCCTCTCCTTCTGAGTGCAGAGCTTCTCATGCCACTAAGCAATCTCTTCCTTCCCCCTAGGGAAAAAAAAAGCAAGACTATATTTGGGAGGGACTCAGTGTACCTAAGCCCACAGGACTCACACTAACAAATTTGAAAGCTACCTAAGAGCTGAGCCATACTCAGCTTTCTGCCTGATCTCAGGAACTGAATGGATGAATGGCAAGCAGCCATTGCAGATACCATACCAATAGCTGTATGATGTTCACACCTCAGTTAGAGGTGTGTTGAAAGTCTTACCTCGGGTATCCAGAGAGAGCTCGAACTCATTGTTTGATCCCGTTAAAAACATCACACTTATGAGTTCATATAGTTCATGTATGGCAAGAGTTTGTCATTATTCATTTCTGAGCACCCATTCTAGTTAAACTTTTTCTTTCTGCACTAGGATGCTATTTACAGTGCTTTGCTCAGGACTGTTCTGACAGTGAACATTCCTAAATATGTGAGTTGTATCAATGCTTTTACTCTAGAGGTTAGATCAAGATACTGTATTTTTGTTTTAATTGCTATGCTTGTAGAGATTGCTTGGTCACTCATAGTCCAATGAAAGAACTGAAAAGAGTCCATATTGCATAATAGAGTACCATATTGCATAAAACTGGAGTCTAGTCCTTGAGTTTTGATGAGGACCCAAAATTTCAGATTCATAATTTTCCTTGGTGCCCCATGGGATTAATAATAGCTAAGACTTGAGTATTAAGGAAAAACATTGTCTTATCATTCATGGCTCATTAAAGAATTGTGTCAGTAAGTGTGGCAGTTACTTTGTTTAGTGTTGGTAATAGAAACAGTAGCCCCTTGACTTTTTCCATGCTTCTCTTTTTCATCTGGTCTGATAGCCCATGAGATAGAATACTTACCGGTAGTACTTCAAGCTATCCTTCACTCCTTGATTTCTAAGAAAAGATGAGGAAAGGTATTTTCAGGTAGGTGTTTCTTCAGCCACTGCTAACAGCTCTGCTAATCAGTTTTCCTGAAATCTCTCCATATTGGCATTTTTTAAAAAAAGCTTGCTGTCTTGAAGTATTTATTATACATTTATTTTCTTCTGATTTCAATGGCTGTCTAGAAAAGTTGTTAGCAGTTTGCTATAGAGACTGAAGTGATGGGGAAGGACATTGGTAATTCTACATTGTTGTCTGTTGTGATCAAAATATAGTCTTTGGATTTTAATTTGTGCTGCATTATTATCCCATATCAAGGCAGAATTTGTGCTCAGTTGTTTAAGCCAGTATTTTGTGTTGTGATGTAGAAAGATCTAATACTGTGATATTGCTATTAGTTATTATTTACCATTTATTAATTAGAAATGGGGGAAATCTTCTCTATATTCACCTCATATTCTTCAAACTAAATTAGTTGGTACACTTGGGCTAAGGACAATATTCTCCTCTCCTTTGATAGCACCTTTACTATTGTCCCTTCCATCTGTAAAGATACATTGCGTTTCTCTAAAGACTCTGGTCTTTAGTTAAAAACTTACAGAGCTAATTTTTGTTTGCTGGAAATTGTTTTGTAAGGTGTGGTGTGGGGGTGCTTTTGCATGTATGTGTGTCCAGGGTGGTGCCTGAATGTTTGTTGTAGTTGTGGGGTGGTTTTTGCTTGTCTAAAAATGCATAATGCTCTAGTAGCATAGATAAGGACTGGATTGAAGAGGTTGTGAATCAGACATGAGACTGCTGTGTTTTTTCTATTTTCCTCTTAGTTTCTGTCTCTTTTTTCTTGCTTGTTCTTTTCACTTTTTCAAATTTCTGTATTGTCCATTTGGTCTAATCACTCTCTTTCTGTGGTGCTATTCTAGAAATTAGATCATTTTGGATGCAGCATTCTCTCTCCCTCCAGATGCTTTTCCTTTTTCCTGTGAGTACACCATCTGCCTTTGTGTGCTCTGGGACATGTGCAGGTGTTAGTCAGGATTAGGTGGCAGAACTGAAGTGAAATGTGATAAGTTTTGCCTGCCAGCTCCTCTCTGCAAAGTTTTTTAATTGTGAAGTTGCTCTGTCAAATAAACAAGAAGGGATGAACTAGAGAAGCAACTCTGGAAGTGAAGCAAAATGGAGAAATGTTGGTTACTTTATCCTGGTGCTGAGGATAACGGGGAGTAGCAAAGAGGAGAAATTCCCATAGAAGAATTGAAAGGTTCAGAGGCTTTTTACCTTTTTTACTTTGAAGTTTGAAGTTTTGCTCAGAGTTGTGCATTTGGAATTTGTCAAACAGTATCAACCAGATGAATTGCTGGATTAAAACAAAAAATATACTAGGGTATTCTGTGCTGTAGTATAATTTCATAAAATATTACGCATCTTCTAATGTGTTTTTTTCTTGCTCTTTCTGTGTATAGAAAATGTATACATCTTTCAAAATAGTTGTCTTTTTTCTCGTAATTTCCTGGTTAGCTTTAACCTTGCTGTTTTGTCTATATTTATAGACTTCCTTTGTTTCCACCCTTTGAACTTCATTTATCAAAACCTGTGTTCAGATGTAAGATCATCTTGCCTTTGTGAAGTGCTCAACCTTTCTCCTTTCCAAGTGATTTTGAGAAGATAAATATATTTACTGTGTGTTATTAGTGGTTCTGTCTGTGAGTCTCTCCAGATCATTCATTACCTTGGGATTCAATACGTTAGGAAATTTTTTAGCCAAATTAAATGGCCAACTTTGAAAATTATGTCTTTCTGACTTATATATCGTGTTTCCACATCATTCTGGACTGCTCTATCTAGTATGTGTGGAATGTAATCAAGTGGCTTGTTTGGGTTTCTGTTGGAATATATTCTTATTTTTCTGTGTATTATGAAATATGAATCCTCAGACCTTGTGTCCTCCATTGCAGCTTGCTGGCATAAACAAAATGAAGAAATATCTTGCTGACTAACATGTTTTCCAGCTTGGTCCCAGATTTGGCAAAACACTTCTGATGATCCTCAAGTGCACTCTGAAAGACTGAAATACAAGCTATAAGAAAATTCTCTACAATATTAGAAATGCGGAAAGTTAATAATTATTCAAAACCAGCTATACCCAATTGTTCTGTTTTAAAATGAAGACCTTTAAGAAAATCTTTATCACTCTTCAGTTTAGTCATCTGAAGTATAGTCATTGCCTCTAGTCTAAGCTAGTCATGCTTTGGGTGCTGTACAATCAGCGGAGAGACAGCTCCAGAAAGCTGTCCTCTCATAAAGAGGACATCAAATATTATGTGGAATAAAGAACTTCTGGAGATGTGCATCTCCATTGATGATTGATGTCTAGATAGTTAAACACTAACTACTGTTGTCCATTGTTTGTGTTTTTAAATTTCAAGAAATAGAAAGAAAGGAAAAAAGGCATTTCACTTAGGGCATGAAAATCTGACCTAATTTAGTATATACTTTTGGAGCAGAGGATTAATGACTATTTTGCAATTAATTTAAATGGAGAAGGCTTTTGAAGCAAGTTGTTGTTATGTACTATATTAAGATAATTTTACTGCTACTGTGGAATCTGTGGTATAAAATGACTTTTTAATAACTAGTATCAATGGGAAAATATTGTAAAATAATTTTAAAGGAAAATAATTAATGCAACTAACTGGGCAAATACAAAAGTTTCATGCAAAAATATTTTATATCTCTTTTTTTGGCAGCCTTGCATTGCATCCTGAACGTGTGTTGGTGGCAACAGGTCAAGTTGGGAAGGAACCATACATCTGCGTGTGGGATTCATACACGGTGCAAACTGTATCTGTTCTGAAAGACGTTCACACACATGGTATAGCTTGCTTGGCCTTTGATTTAGATGGTCAGGTATGTAATTGTATGTAATTAATATTCTTTTTTTCAAACATTTGAGTAAATTGTTTAGCTTTTAGAAGTTTTGTCACATAGTTTTTCTTAAAAAAAGAACATGAGTTGTCTCAGGTTTTATCTCCTTATTCTCAAGTTGAGGAAAATAAAATGACCTTACTAATGAATGTCAAATATTCACATTTGACAAGATAAGTGTAACTTCAAAACTTTTTGAATGGAGATGAGGTGGTCGGGAGGTTCTTGTGGTCTTTCGGCCACAGTTCAGGGTCAGACCAAACGGCTGGAGATAGTGACCCTCCCCTGTGCAGGGGCACATCTTGTGCCCAGAGTGGTGGCAGTCCCATTGTGTTACTCATCTTGGACTCCTTTAGGCAGTATCCCCTTCTGTGTCATGCATTTTGCATGCTCAGTTGGCTCTCCACATTTTGATTTCTTGTTCAGACTCATGTATCCTGGATATAAGAGTCACGAAAAAGGTTTTATTGGATTATAATTTTGTTGCTTTAGAACATTCTCCAAGTAGTGATTGGTTCTCAGAGCTGTTGCCTATATTGGAGATTGTTTTTACCAGACACTTGCTCCTGTGAGTAAAGAGGCTTTCTTGACGGATGTATTAGAAATGGAAAATACATGTTAGGTAGCAGCTGCAGAGGTATTAACTGTGAAAATCCTTTCTGGAGATGTGCTTTCTTGGCCCATGAAGCACTTCTTTCCCTCCCACGCAGCCTTGCAGTGCGATACTCAGATTTAGCTATATTCTCAGTTCCTTTTGCTTGCTAAAAAGGTCAATTTCTGTTAGTTACTGCTGTGTTCCCAAGTGAGGGTGTATTGTAGAGACTGGTTGCTGTCCTTAAGAGAATATCAAATGGAGCTCTATTGAACACAAGAAGAAAGCCTAGTTGTGACTTGTTTCTGTTAAAACATTGTAATTGTTGCAGGAAAGTTCTGAGTTTGTTGAAATGACCTCTCATTGTTTAGGAAGTCAGCTTCTAGAGTCAGCTTCTTTCTAGAGCATAATTTCTACTTCGTGGTGGTATCTTATTTCTGTTTGTTCTTGTCGTGTAAACTTGTGTCACTCCCTCCCTTGAATGGCCTTCATAATTTATGTCCAAGATATATCAAATTAGGATAGAAGTCCCCTAAATTGTTTTTGGAGTGCAGTTAGGCATCCGCTGTGTGTATTGAAGAGTTTTGAGTCTAGATCTGTGATTTGTTCTAGGAGTATCCAGTACTGATTCTTGTGTTTAAAGCCATAAATGGTCAGAATAAGGCTGTGTAATTTTCTCAGAATTTCCATACGATCACCTTTTTTGCTGCATTTGTTAGAATTTTGTGGTCTCAGAGGAAAGCTAGATACAAGTTTTCCAAGACCTGCATTTCCAGAATTGTCTCCCCGTGAAAACACAGTAAAACACAAATCTGGTTCAGAAAGGTCTGCAAATGTTGGTCTGTATTTTGCCCATCCCTTTAAATCCAAATTTGTCGGAGTCCTTGACCAGGTTGTTTCAGAATTTAATGTTTGATATTAAAATATTTATTTGGCATTACTTGGGATTTTGATTTAGCAGAGGGATACAGCAATACACTAAAACTGCAAAACAAGCAATTGTGATATGGATCACAAGAAAAATGTTGTTCCTGTTACTGATCTGTGTATGATCATTGTCTCAGTGCTGGACATCTCCATTCACCAGGATGGAATATGTGAGATCAAGCCCACTGACCTCTTTGCAGTTTATTTTATTAGTTGTTCAGTTTTTATACTTCATATTGGGCTGTTCCACACACACACTCTCCTTCTCCTCACTGGTCAGGCTAGCTCAAGAGGACATTATTTATTCTTTACTGTCCTTGGTTAATTTACTTGGGGAACCTGATGATTCACTGGTGCAGCTGTGTTATCTAAACCCAAGGTTACCCTCCAATCTCCCTGGTGTGAGAGTTCAACTCACTTCATGGTACATTCTTCCTCAGGCTGGCTGGTTTTTTTGCTCTTTTCCGAGTTCTACTCAAGTGTGAGAGTATGCTCATTAGTAACAAGACTTTCTAGTTCTTAGAACCGACAACATAGTTTAATTTCCCTTTTTGAGAAGTCAGTGTAAAGATATGTCTGGAAAGGCATCACCCACATTTTTTGATGGGTGTGCAGTAAATGTAAAACATTTATAATGCCTCTACATCTCATTCTGTAGTAGGACTAGAATTGAACTATTTGGAAGTGTAGCTGGAATTGAAACTGATGTTCCTTCTGACAGCGTTTTCAAAGATGGAATAGAAAGGTTAGATTTTTGTAGTATTAATAAATAGGAAGCATGGATAGAAATTGTATTTAACTTGTTTATTTTTCTTATAATCTTGGAGCTTCTCAGGCAGTAAAGGAATTATGTTATTTGGAATAGGTTTCTGTCTTCGGGGAAAAAAATTATGATTGAAGTTTGGGGTTTGTTTGTGCTTTTATAAACCCACTTGGATAATCTACGCAGAAATCGAAACTAAATTTGTCTTTATTGTGTGTAAGTATTAACTGCTGAACAGTGAAAAAAATTTTGTCCTAAAGATTTGAAAAACTTCCATTTATCAACATCAAAATGGCACAATTAGTGCATAAACTGAACAAAAGTACTAATTTTTCTTTAAAATTAAACCAAAATCACTGGCCGTTTTTTTTATTCAGTCCCGTTAGTCTGAGTGAGGGTTTCTATATGAAAAATAACATTTTGACTGGTTAACAGATACCGTACAAGTGGCTAAGATAGCCAATGATTTGTGTAAAGGAATCTGTGCAAGGTGTCTTCACAGTCAAGAGAGGACATGCTGCAGGGCATAGGAAGATCTCAAAATTTTATTTTTCTCTTATTTTCTTGGGAAAATATTTTTGCCCTTCCTGGTTTTACTGTTTAACTGGCTTCAAACTGTTTCTGAATAAAAAAGATTTCATAAAATTTTATGTTTGGGAACTCTTTGGATTCTGGTTTGAGAAAGGATTCAGAAAGAAATATTTGCTCATATGTGTCCTGAAGAATCAAGCAAAATACTTTTACAGCTTTTAACTATTTTTAATGTTTTGTTTGTCTCCAAGAAGACTGAAGAAAATATTTTTTCATTGTATCTCTTGAGTTTGTAAAATAACTCCAAAATTCTTCAGGTTAAATGTTAATAAAGGTAAACAAATAGTTTCATTAACTTCAGTGATTATTAATTTTTTTCAAATGTTTACTGACTGTTGTTTGCCATGTGTGCTATAAATAATTATATATATTAAACATTATAAATCAGAAATATGTTGTTATCTAAGATCTTTATGGTATGATGTTGTACCTGAAAAGATGCATCTGTGTAAGCTTTGACAAAAGATATACCTTATGTTTTCTTCTATATCAAAATGGAGCTATTACTTCTCTCTCAAATATGTTGCACATTTTTTACCCCTCATTCAAAACAATGACATTAGCTTTCATTAATATATTGAGTTATTTTTATTTGTTTGTTTAATTTGGACGCCTTTAGCGCTTGGTCTCAGTTGGTTTGGATTCGAAAAACACAGTTTGTGTATGGGACTGGAGAAAAGGAAAATTGTTGTCAATGGCTCCTGGTCATACAGACAGAGTAAGTATAACTAAATAGTCTGAGTGTCAGTGTAATTTCAGTTTGTTAAACCATGTCTGTATATACATACTAGTATGTACATACTAGACCTGTGTCTGAACAAAACCAGTTTTGTTTTAGAAACTGAATTTGCATGAAGGTTGATATGCATTAAGACATGAAGATAATTAAGATGTGTGCATTTATTTCTAGAATAAAATGTATAACTCAATATTTATTTGTGTATGGCTTGTTGAGACTCTAAGCATGTAGGGGAAGTGCAGAATTAATATACTTCTTAAACCCTAGAGCCCCATATGGGAAATCAAAATGCAAATAATTGCTTAAATTTTTCTAGTCTTAAATGAACCGTAATGTTGTTTTATCATGTGTTTTAATTACTCTAGGGGAAAAAAAAGCCAGAACTATATTTGGTATTTCAGTATATATATTGGAATTTCAGTATTGAATAAGAAGATAAAAAAGTAGTTCCAGTAGATCCATTTAAGGCATTTCAGACTCCCTGTTAATTTGCTAAAAGTTTTTACTGTTTTAACTGTGCCATGCTAGGAAGGCCATCTCTGCTTACTTTCTTGGGTTTTTTTATGCAGATATTTGATATTTCTTGGGATTTATACCAGCCAAACAAGCTCGTCAGCTGTGGTGTAAAACACATCAAGGTAATGAAATAACTGTTCTTTTATAAAATATTTAAGCTGCAGTGGTATATACTCTATAAAATATATAAAAATAGAGCCTAAAAGGAATATATAATGATAATATGAAAGGTGCTCTGTAAGAATAATATTAGTTCTTAGAACTGCGATTGTGGATCAGACCTGACTACACTAGATGTTTTATAAGATCTATATAGTGGAAAAAAGACCCTCTCTGCTCAAAGACGTCATGCCCTGACAGAAGCAATGTAGTAGGAATGAAACAGTTGTCAGTAGCATTGTATGTAATGATTGTAATTAATTTAAAATTTAGATTGTCTAAAACACACAGTTTGAAATCCCAAGTAATGTAAGACAGGATGCACATGTTTAAGGTGAGTCCAAGTACTCAAGTTTCTGAATCTTGTTCAGTGAATAAATTGCTGCACTGTAGAGGTGAAATGAGTTGAAGAACCATTTCTTACCATTTAGAGTGAGTATGGGGAGACAGTGAAAGAACAAGCATTTTCCTTTCTTTTAATTTTTTTCCCTGCTGTTATTCGTGCCTTTGTCATTTGGAGCACTCTGTACCTGTTACAGGGTTCATAATTTGGACAGTTCATGTCTTTTTCAAGCGTGTTCTGTTTGATGCAGGTAGCAAATGCTGTGCAGAAACAACTTCTTTTTCAGGTTTAACTTTGTCAGCAGGATTATCAATGATTATGAACCATGTTTCATGTCAGTCAAAGTCACTGTCTTCTCCCCTGCACTGTTTTTTGTGTTACCATGTAACAGCAGTAGATGGCAGCTTGAAAATTCTGTATTGCTGTTATGTGTAGGTTTCCATGGTGGAGAAAATGTGTTGCTTTTTATACAGTGAAACTTTTATAAACATTTTGCTTAATATGTATTAATGGCTTATTGGAAAAAGTCTTCAATCTGTTGGCTAGATTGCATAAATCTGATTTGGCATAGTGTTTAGCATGTCAATTACAGATTTGCGTGAACTTCATTAATAATGGTCTTTTTTTTCCTACTTCTCTAACGGGACCGTTATGCCAATAGTAAGTTAATATTTGCCAGCAGTGATTTAGTGTATTTAAGATGGCTTTATAATGTCAAAACGTATTTACTTAGATAAGCAAAATTTTATTTGAGCAATTTGTACGGGTCTACAAAGCCTTTCTAATAGTAATAGCATCTTAAAAATAATTGGTGTTTCCTCTGGGAAAACGTTATGGAAAATCAGAATTCCAAAGATTTATAGGCATTTGTATCAGGCAAGAGATTTTTGTTGATGTGTGTTTTTCTTAAACCACACCTTCTTGTTCTTTCAGATATTAAGAATTACTTTCATGTTTTTAGTACTATCATAGTTTTTCTCAGATGATATTTTATGCAAATTGTAATACTACTTAATCAAGTTATGTAGATAATTCCAAGTGAACTGATATTGAGGAATTACTTTTCTTAGGTGCATTACCTGCTTCCACATTGGAGCTAGGTGCTTGATTGATGCAGTGATTTGTAGTTGCTTTTCAAGCAACAACATGGGCTATGTCTTGAAATCTGTACTTTGGTTAAAAAAATACTACTGCCATGGTTTCACCCCAGCCAGCAGCCAAGGCCCAACCAGCTGCTCGCTCACTCCTCCACCAGGAGGATTAGGGAGAGAATTGGAAGGATAAAAGCTGGAAAACTCATGGGTTGAGGTAAAGACAGTTTAATAGAGAAAGCAAAAGCCACATACACAGGCAAAGCAAAATCAGAAATTAATTTACTGCTTCCCATGGGCAGGCAGGTGTTCAGCCATCTCCACTAGAGCAGGGCCCCATCACAGGTAATGGTGACTTGGGAAGAGAGGCCCCATCACTCCAAATGTCCCCCTGCCCTCCTTCTTCCCTTCACTTTATGTATTGATCATGATGTCACATGGTCTGGAATATCATTTTGGTCACTTGGGGTCACCTGTCCTGGCTGTGTCTCTTCCCAACCTCCCATACGCCCCCAACTTCCTCACCAGTGTGCCAGTACAGAAAGCAGAATAGGCCTTGGCTCTGTGCAAGCTCTGCTCAGCAATAACAAAAACATCTCTGGATTATCAACCCTGTGTTCAGCCAAATCCAAAACACAGTCCCGTACCAGCCATTGTGAAGAAAATTAACTATCCCAGCCAAAACCAGCACAACTACTTAAGATACTGGGATTTGTCTAATCAGTACAAGTTATTCTAATCAGTAATGGTTATTTCTGGTTACTTCTGAATTACAGTATTGCAGGTATAAAAATCTGTTCATGGTAACTGCTTACATGATCCCATTTTAATTCTCTGCTCAGAATTTTGAATTGATTATAGTCAGAGTGACTTTTTGTGAAATACAGTTTCATAAATGTGTACAGGAAACGCACTGAGACAATATAAGAGTAACCTGTCAGCAGTGATCCGTTCATGTTTTGCATTGGATTCCTTCAGCAGCTTCTTGACTTTACAGTGCACGTTTATGTGGTTGGAGAGGAAGGCTTGAAAGGAGTATGCAAGTGCTCCTTGTTTGCAGAGAAGTCAGAAA